>OX375817.1:1212908-2425817 GCA_947359405.1 Antitype chi | reverse complement strand
GTCCGCAAGCCCGAGCCTACGGTGGCCGGGAATCAGCCTGGGATTCCCGACGCCCAGGGTGTCTCCCGCGGTGGCTACGGCCGTTAGGGCGCATATACTGCCTTTCCCTCACGTGCGCCGCCTCCCTCTTCGCGAGCATTACTGCTTTGCAGAAGGAGGTGACGACTACC
The DNA here is from genome assembly GCA_947359405.1 of Antitype chi. NCBI lineage: Eukaryota > Metazoa > Arthropoda > Insecta > Lepidoptera > Noctuidae > Antitype > Antitype chi. The sequence continues at coordinate 2,425,647 of OX375817.1, read as the reverse complement.
CATGCACTCTCGCTCCATACCATGGCCTGGACCGGGGGCAATGCCAGTTTTAAGTTATAATTATGTTGGTCAAAATATGATTCGTGACCGTAATAAATATGTCTCTACCAAATTATAAACTCTGTCTTATGATTTATTTTTAAGAAATTTTATTAATTTGAACTCATAATACTTATTTTTAAATATGAAAAATCATATTCTAATCTTGTGAGTCGGGAAAATATTGCTTATAAGTCGGGAATCATATCATCGGTATTTTTCTTAAAATAAAACGACTGGCCAACACAGGAATTAACGTCAGTGTTTATCAACGGCACCATAATGACCTATTTATTACCTGAATGATTCAAAAATGTGTCCCTTAAAACAACAAAGATACTTAAACTTAACGGTAACTGGCTACCATACTCGAGGCCTAAAAGCCGACACTTGCATAGCAACATAAATAAATTAGTACATTTGCCATTATTGTGTTGCTATAGCTTTGTGTGAGTTTTGTATCAGAAACTATTATTATCTTGAAATAAACAATTTGAAGCTGCATCAAATTGTGTATTAAATTTGATCTTTTAAATGACTTATTAATGCCTGCTAATCACAGCGGTTACATGAGTTTGACAGCTGTTCAGAAACCGAATGTAAGAGTAAGCTCACGGCATGAAATTAATATGTAGGTACTATACAGGGTGATTAAGGTTGCAGGAATTCGCTGGATGCGAGAAGAACAAAACAGATCTAAGTGGCGGTGCTTGGGGGAGGCATATGTGAAATTTACGTGAAATGGACGTCTGTCGGCTGAAATGAACCACGATGATACAGGGTGGTGACCATGAATTTAGTACATGATTTAGAATCATATACTGAATTCATGATTTCGGTTTGCGCGTCGAAGTACCTGCCACGCTGTATAGGTTCACACCAATAGAGAACTGAACAGAATTTCAATACAAAAACAAAAAAAAATACAAAATGTATTTATTGACAAACAAGTACACCAAGTTGTAGATTTCTCTGACTCCTGCGCTAGTTATTAAGTATATCTGTGTTGTATGAGCCAGTGTCCTCCCGTAGTACAGAGAAACAGTGTTTCGTTGTTTTATAACAACACAAATAGTAAAAAAATAAAAGCAAAGAAAAATAAAACATTTTATAGAATCTTATGAAAAAAATGTCTAATAGTAAACAATGAAAAAAAAAACACCATTCGTGAAAGTGTGTGCGTGGGTGTGTGTTCTGTGTATGCATGTGTGACTTTGCATGCTCGAATTGTTTATAGTTAACAAGTTTCAATAGAATACGACGCTAGCTTATACTGGTTTAGTTACCACTGACATGTGGCTTTCGTACCCAGCATTCTGATCTTCTGTATCGTAGATATATAAAAGCCTTGCTTAACAAAATATTAGCTTCACTTTTAATAGAGGAAATTAAGCAGCAACCAAGAAATGCTTTAATAATTTGAGGCCCACTGAAGCTGATGCATATAATATTACATTTAAAGTTTATACATCCTCAGGGAAAGGAGTTGCCAGCTCAGATATCACGCGAGAAGAGCGTGTTAATCCAGTACGTGCTTCAACAAAGTTATTTAGCTATGATGTAACAAAAGCCTTGTCAGAAGCCCGGCTTGCAGTTTTCGGAATGGAATGAAATATCAAACCATCTGGAGTAATGCTTTTGGGAAATTATGTGTTGCTGTGGGTGTGTTTTTTAACAAACTGCATGTGAAACAGCAAGGACTTCCGTACGAGCTTTGTTTAAGTAACATGATAATAGTTAGTTATGCCGTTTTTTTAAACTTAACCCAATCACAATTCAGCTGAATATTGTTCAGGTGTTTTACATAACGGAGCTATTATGCGCAGCAGTAATAGCAGATTTGACAATCCATCTGTGACACATATAAACTCACGCCTTCTTCACATGCTACCATGCTGCACAACGCTACCTGCTACTATCCTCACGCGCTCTTTTGGCTTTGTTTGCATTAATTCGCGCACGTCGGTGATGATGACATGTGTTTTTATTTCACAAGTAAAGATGATTTATATTTCAGGTTTTATGTAAACTTATCTCACTACTTGTCTCTCACAAAGTTAGCTCCTTTTTCGTGCACTACTGTCAATGTTCATAACATGTGAAGAGAGAATGCCAGCGGCTTCGCACACGTGGAGTTTGGAAATGATCCCACGAGAGCGTACTACCGGGATAAAAAGTATCCTATGTGTTAATCCAGGTTATTAACTATATGTGGGGCAAATTTCATCCAAATCCGTCAAGCAGTTTTTGCGTGATTGAGTAACAAACATACAAACTTTCACATTGATAATATTAGTGGGATTCCGTTATTGATACCATGGCAGTTAAGAGCGTTTTGGGTTTGAAGTCTGTCTATCTCTTTGTGAACTCGTAGCGATCTCAATCTGCTTTTTTAGTTTGTTTGTTGTTTATCGGAAACGTGCCAAATTTTTGTGCCGCGGTTTGTTTTAATAAAAATTACGTCCTGAATCTTTTTGTCTGTTATAATCAACGACGTAATTTAAACACAATTGTTTGCACAATTTAATACAATACTCAATTTCGTTTTCAACAATGCTTATACCCACAATTTACTTCGTTCAGATTTTCTCGATAGAGCAAAACCAATGTAATCAGGTTAATGAGATATAACACAACACGCAAACAGAGAAATATAACCTTTATTTGAACGTCAACATTACATGGGAGTGGAGACACTACGATGCCTCACAGTGTGAAATACTTGACTAGCTCATATCATCCAATTTCCCGTTTGATGATTAGATCAACCTGCTATGTTACCTTTGTGACATTTGATTGCATCCACTGTGGATGAACAATGTTGAATTTTCGATCTGTTCTCGATATGGTCATGATAAAATTTACATATTTTTGATAAAATTAGTGACACTGTTTCACTGTTCTAACATAGTTATTATATGTAACAACAATTCCAGGTCAGGTGCAGTGAGCCATGCATTTTTACCAGTTTCGTATTTGATGGTAAGTACATATATATTATCCGATGATAAGTACTTGGAGTTCGAAAGTAAGTACTCGGTATCCGATGGAAGCACTTGGTTTCCGATGGTAAGTACTTGGTATCCGATGGAAACTACTTGGTGTCCGAAAAAAAGTACTTTTGTCCGATGGTAAACACTTGGTGTCCAATGACAAGTACTTGATGTGCAATGGAAAGTACTCGATGCCTTGTACATACTTTCCAAGTACTTGTACGATGACAAGTACTTGTCCGGTACGTACTCGGTATCCGATGATAAGTACTTGTTATACGATTATTAAACGATATTTTTAGATTATTCAACTGTCAGTCAATGTTGAAACGAATGTTCTATATTTGTTGAGATTAGCTAAGGGTCACTGCTGAGTCACACAAAACGGTCATTGTTAAAGAAAAGTTCGGAAATTATTACTAAAACTAATTTGAAATTGTTTGAATAGGTCTGTGCGCAGCTTTAAGCTATACGAAGTTTACGCACATCAATTGATTAAATGCTTAGTAAATAAATATTAATCGGTGTTTGTTTGATAATTAATTAACAAATTCATTAGCGGGTCAATGCGTTTGGTAAGAGGTCAATTGGATGTTGTTATAAAAATTAAATTAATGTCTGTTTAAGGTAAATGCGCAGTGGTAGACCGCGAAATTCAAATTTTCTTACGTTTTTGCAATTTTCAGGTCAGTATCAGGATGTATCCTGATCAAAATGTGATTTGCGAATATAACAGGTACGTGTTTACAGAATTTAGTCATTAGAATGTCTAATATATCTCTTATAAGTTAGATTTCTTCCACAAGCACTTTTCCATAAGAAATTTGTTCTTATGGAACAAATCTAACTTAGAAAGATGTATTATTGATTCTAATGATTATAAATCTGTAAATACGTACATGTTATAGTCGCAAATCATATTTTGATCAAGTAACAAGCTGACACTCACCTGAAAATTGCAAAAAACGTAACAAAATTTGAATTTCGCGCTCTACCACTGCGCATTCACCTTAATTTGGAGTTAAAATTTTAATAATGCTATGGCATTGTTATAGAAAATGATAAGCTTTTGAATGACACATCCAATTACTGGATAAGCCCGTAGTCACAATTAAATTATCGTATGTAAATATTTGGTAATTGGTACACACAGTGAAATATTTGTTACACAAAATCGTTAATAAATCTAAAAAAACAAAATCAAATGTTTTGCGTAAAACATTAATATTCCTAAAACATTCAAATCTTTTCACGCATTCACGAGCCTTGACAGAACAACGCGCAATTATATATTTTTTATCTTGAAGAAATTAATATGAAAAGGTACTGAGCAAACAATAAATTATTTCGTCAAAATAATCTGACGAGATCTTCTCAGTTATTACGTCCCCTTCGAATTACTATTGTTCTCAGGGAAAAAGGGATATTTAAGTATACAGTGACCATCATTAATTACTATACGCCTCTATGTTTTAATTATTCTTGTCCCAGCTGTGGGAACAGTGTGGGGGCTTAGGCTTATGCTTTAAATGCTATTAAATATTTCGATTAAAATGTAATAGGTACGTATCGTCTATCAAAGCATTTTTCAAAGATTATTATGCTTTTCAACCGAATTTAAGAAGGCAGAAGGATTTTAATTCAAATTTAAGGACCTCTTTTCTGTTATGATTTTTTTTTGAGTACCTAACTGCCTACCTATGTAAAATAAATAAACGACTACGTTTTGCTAGATTGAAACGGTAAGCCTTGCGTCTGACATCTCAAAGGAGCTTGTCTCACTTATAATAAAACATTTCATTATAAGTTTGAGAAGTACCTAAAAGATTTGACTTTAGGAAACCTACATGTATACGAACAAGCTTACTTCATTTTGATTTGAGAAAATTTTAATACTTGAATAACCTAAACTATTACTACAATTCACAAAAAGTAAAACGAAATACAGTTTTCTAAATCCAACATAAGAGCAATAACGCCAATAACGTTTTACAAAAGTCGGACACGAAGAATTCCGTATCATCGTACAATATTTTATACTAAATATTTAAAAAAACTTAAGTAAAAAATTCACGTTCATTTTTAACAAATTTTATTTTTTAGTAGCTATTTCCAGCGGCTTTGCCCGCGTGGAGGTTACATTTCTAATATAAGTAGGATTACAGTGGTTATAACAGACACTCGGTAAAAAATTCAAGTGTCTGTCTATTACGGTTCAAAACATACAACCCTAAGACAAACAGACGAATGCGGAGTCTTAGTAATTGGGTCACCTTGGCATCCATTTAGTACGGAACCTTTAAAACACAAATCCTCAAAAATCTTATAGAAGGTATATTTTCATTTGGTCCTCTGTTTCGCTAAATCATGGTGACATAAGTTATTCAGCTGGTACAGGTGGCGGCCTCTATTGTAAGTCGACATCTTTTGTCTCAGCACAAAAGGTCAGCCGTGAAATAAAGTCTAAAAATCGGTTCAGTTTAATTATTACAAACCCTTCTGTAGGGCTTTGTTTCATTTATTTTAATGTATATTGAGTTTTTGCCCCGTTCTTTCATGAATCCCAAATCTGTTTGAGTTTTTAATCTGATAATTGTTTTGAGTTTTGAGTTGTGTTTCTTTTTTTCGGTCGAGACTTTTAACAATTGGAAAGAAAAATTGAATGGAATAGTTATCTATGAATTTTAATGTTACATATAACCAACTAACCTTTTTTTTTGACCACATTATCAATCATTTCATAAAATAAGCTTATAGCTTTAATCAAACCAAAAAACAAAGCCTTTTAATTTCATTCCTATATTTTTTAACTATCGAATCGAACCACTCAGCAATACCCGAATTAATTCGGAAACGCCAAAGCCACTACACAGCGATCATAAGGAGCACTCCACAGGAGTGGTGGGCACTTGATCCATCCGTACTCAAACCTGTTTTACGTCCCAGTAGAACTTATTGTCAGAATTCTAAGTTCTGGCTTCGAGGTTATCGTGAATGTCATGTCAAAGTTATTGTTTTGTGGAAATCTGCGGTATTATTTCGTTGTCACAGCAATGGATTAATTTAGGTACTTCATTTTTTTTCGAAGTGAGGTAGAAAGCGAGTACCGCATTTAGGGTGCTGTTCATATAATAATTCAATTCTGTTCAATAAGCTTGTACTTATTTTTCTGTGCTTATAGTATTCAACTCGTAACTCTCATCTTCTGCAGTTTTGTTTAGTATTCCAATTTTTATATTCTATCCCTCACAACCACAATTGGCCAGGCCTGTCCACCATTGAATAACTAGTAGGATATTCTATTGGGCAACTATTGTAGTTCTGCGGTCACCAGCCAATCTCTCATCGGTCCACAGCTATTCTTCTTGATAGCGTGGAGTTTCTTGCCCATTCTTCTCCATACGAAACTACATTTTGGAAGGGGCGACTAGAATCAATTCTATTTAATGTAAATGTTGACGTTGAAAAGTGCCTTTTAAGTGCCTATTTGAAATAAATGCTTTGACTATGACTTTGATATCAGGCAAAGAATTGGGCGTTTAACGATTGAAATGGTATGCTTTTTCGAAGATTAAATGTTCATTTATTCTTTACACTTCAGCAAAAATGCTATCGTTCCAAGAAGTTATTATTATGATTTGGGACTTTGCATTTTTTTTGGCAATTAATAAACAATCAGCTCGGCTTATTGCAGCTAACTGCTGGAAAAAATCCAGGTTCACAACACCCAGTTCTACGCCTTCCTCATCCAGGTTCTCTCAGCTACCGTACGTCCCACACTACTTCTTCTTTTGACATTACATGGGTGGAATCCGTAAAATACCGAATATTTTTCTAAGTAATAATACTGCACATCTTCCTGCAATACCACCGATATCTAACATTACCCGCAGTGCCTGAAAGCGACTGGGTTTTACGGTATCGGTAATTTAAATGACGCATAATTAACAGGACTTCTCACGAAGAGCGATAAAAGAAAATGTACGAATATTAACGTCGAAATATTTTTACGAAAGCTTTTATAGACCTTTGTGGAATACTTCACAAGTAAACGGTCTATACGTAAGACAATATCAAAGTTTAATCTTCTACCAATCAAAACTCTTGTTTGGTAGAGGATTACACTTTGAGTTTCTTTTGAATCTGAATTATCTGTAGGTACTAGCTAAAACTATCGCAGAGGGGGTGTTTATATTTATGACATTTTTTAATTAATGTTGAAATACCTTCAAAATGCTTCTCAAACTCACTAATGTTAAATAATTTTGGACCACAAATAAACAAAAATCATATTGATATAATACCATAAATGATAATCACTAACGATAAATAATTTTCTTTCCGAAGATAGGTATGAAACAGTTTTACACAGCAACTGGATGAGTTTAACGTTTCTTATCTTACTGCTCTGGGAAGAAAGGCAGTAACAAACTCAGAGGTCACATACTCTTTAAAACTCTGACCATAATGAAGACTATGTAGAATGGTAGCTATCTGAAATACTAACCACCTACCCGTATACGTACCCTATAGTACCGTAATAGCATCGACACCACACTGTTAAAGAAAATAAATTCATCAACAAAATTAACCTGTACACTGTCCACAAAGTAGACACAATAGTTAAATAATCAGCATGAACCATATGTGGTTCATGGGACAGGGAATGGGTTAAACAGGAATCATATCAAACTAGAAATATCATTATGCATAAACCAGCATCTACAAATACTAACGTAGTTTTAAATCCAAATGTTTTCATTCAATTAGGATGTTGCCAGAACTTTTGAATCGTCAGAAGTTACCACGGGTTCAGTGTTGATTCTACTGTTAACTAAGAAGTAACTTCCAAGTCTTTTGTGGTATTTGATATAACGGAAAATATGAGAACTTGCACCGCAGTAAGTTTGTAAGATCTTTGCTCTTTCGTTTTTCTGGTGTATTCTCGGGATCTCGGAAACTTTGTTACATCTGTCCAAGTTGGATCTACAAAAAAATGTTTATACTTCTTCTTAACATGTCGATAGCAATCTATATACAGTCATCCTAGAAATTGCTTACGAGCTTGGCTCTTTCAGTAGCGTCCAACAGTGCTGACAACAGGACACGCTGGACACGATTGAAGACACTTATAGCTAGTAATGATTTTTTTGTGCCTAATAAGCCAACTTTGGTGACGGAGTCCCAAAGTCTTCGAATAGGTTTTTAGTAACTGCGTAATAGAAGGCTCAGCGTAGGTAAACTAGCATAATAAGATGGACTAATGACTTAAAAAATGAAAATCGCGAGGATCTACTGGATGCGAGAAGCACAAGACGATTGTTGATGTGCTTGAGGAGGCCTTCATCGTGAAATGTTATTGATGATTATTAGTGAGTACAGTGCAATGGTATTACGTTTTCGAGTATGTACTTACTAACCGCGTAATTAGGTAAGCTTGGGAAAGCCCCTTACAAGATGGACCGAAGACTTGAAAAATGAAAATCGCGAAGATCTGTTTGATGCGAGGAGCACAAGGCTGGTCGATGTGCTAACGCTAGCGGACGTCTTTATCCAACAGTAGACGACTTTAGACTGAATTTTTGCTGATAATTATATGAAAAATAATGTTCTCGTTACCTCTTCTTTTAAACTGAATTGAAGTACCGAAGAAAATATCGCAAAACGCATATTATTCCACTCAACCTACGCTATTTGCATCAAAACAATCCGATTATAGGGAAATAATGCGCCACGTCACCGCAATAATACCCCTATTAACTAACAATGTGATCACCAGGCATTCATTCAATCCATGTATTAATTAGTCCTCGGTTAATGGATTATGAATGTACATTTGACATGAGGTGTGTTAAATATGTGCGATTAAACGATACTGTTACTTCATTCATTCAATGGTGTATGGATTTAATGGCTTTCCTAAGGTGGTGTTAGTTTTGTTGGATGTGAACTCAGAGTGAAGTATAGAGTTTTTTTTTGGGAAATATTAACCCTACCTATCCTACCTACCTACCTATAGTGACTTGGGCACGCCACGAATGCCACGATACCGGCAGTGGTGTGGTTTAAGGGGCGGCACGGTGTCCTCACCTTCCCCCTGATGCAGGTCCTCACAGGACCGGGTTGTTTCGGGAGGTTCCTGTTTCGGATAAGGTGGGAAGAAACGCCCTGGTGTTTCCACTGCGAAGATCGCCCTGAGGACACGGTGGAGCATACGGTGGAGGTCTGCCCAGCTTGGGCGGAGCACCGCCGTGTCCTCGTGGAGGCGATCGGCGGCGACGATCTCTCGCGTCCGGCCCTGGTCCAGCCATGGTACGGAGCGAGAGTGCATGGGTAGCCGTCACCTCCTTCTGCGAAGCAGTAATGCTCGCGAAGAGGGAGGCGGCGTACATGAGAGAGAGGCAGTATATGCACCCACACGGCCTTAGTCGCCGCGGGAGAGGCCCTGGGTGTCAAGAAGCCCAGGCTGATTCCCGGCCACCGTAGGCGCGGGCTTACGGACGGCGAGTAATGGGTAGCTCGCTGTCTGATGAGGACCAAGCCCGGATCGACAGCGCGTTGTGTTCCACGTGCGCCTCAAAGAGATGTCAGCACCAATAGGTGGGGTTCGCAAGGACCGATGCCTGCCAGGGGTGCGGGTTGTTCGAAAGAGATACCGCGGCCCCTGGCACACAGGCAACTGAGGGAACACGGGTGGGTTTTAGTCAGTAAAAGTCTGACACGCCCTCCTGCTCCACCCAGAGCGGGAGAAGTATTTTGATGATTTCCAACCCAAAAAAATAAAACCTATAGTGACCGCTTCATTAGTCCAGTTATCGTAAGTTCTACCGTTAAGCAAAAGGTTCTGGATTATTCCATTCCCAGTTTGGGTAAAGTTTTATTGGTTTTTATCAGGAATTTCTCAGTAGCAGCCCAGAGTCTGGATTTGATGAGTTAATGGCAATAGGCTCCTGCCTATTCCGTGGTACTTAAACATAACTGGTGAAATGTGGGTATACTACAGGTTCGCATCTGCTTAACCCTTAGGGGATCATTCAAATAAGAACATTTGCACATAGTAGGTCACAATTGGTACCCTGCTAATTTTTGTTCAAATCTATACTACCTAGTTGTGTCAAGTACCTATGAATTATGAATCAAGAAAAAATTTATGAATGTTTTCTTCAACAGTACTCCAATAATAATCAGTCGATAGCCGTTGCACAGTAAAGTAAAATAAATCAATAATATGTTATTAGGACTAATATGTTGATGATGATGACGAAATCGTAAAATATTTTAAGATGCAGTGACATGCTTTGGGTTGTTTATTTTGTGCAAAATTTAATTTTGTTGAGTTATTAATGAAAAGAAAAATCTTTCACACATTGTTTTATAACCCAGAATACCTCCAATAAGTACCACACAGTATCCTAGAATCTCAATAAACGTCAAATAAGTTTTTACTAAAATAAAATAATGTCATACGAATTATACTCGTAAATTCACAGCCTAGTCACAAGGAACCAATTTACTGAATTTTGCGATGTCATCCCCCAAACGATACATGGCGATACCTCTATCTGTTCAACAGGACAACTACTTGCGTATTATATAGACGAAGCCTAAATATTTGCTCAACCATCTGAGTTGCGAGTTCGGGAGTCAGTGGATAGATGGCGCTTTGTAAAATTTTGATGATGTTGAGTTTTTCACTGAATTATAGGAGGGAATATTTGGGTGATTATAGAACAGATAAATAGCTACAAGTCGTTATAATAATGGAATATTAAAACATTAGATGGCGCTTGTGACTGCTACGTGCTGAATGAACCTAATAAAGCTTGTGTTTCAGTGTGAGTTCGGTGGGTAGGTACCTATCTTAGATAAAACATAACTGCTGTACTTAATTAACAAAATAGAAGTGATTTAATTTATTCTATTATTGCACTAGCTACTTTTTAATAGGGCTTTTCATGAAGAATGAAGGAAGAAAAAAAAATGCATAAAAATATTTTCTGTAATTAAAAAAACCCTGTTACTCTGTTCTTAGTCTAAGCATAGGACTTTTGTAATACTTTTAAAGTATCACAACATTTTAGTACCAACACAGTTTACATCTAACGTTCACCACATACCTACAGCGGCACGCGTCGATCAGTCAGGTCAAGCTACGCTTGGCGCGGTTGGTCCTTAGATGGGATCCTTACATACCAAGACCGTGCCGCGGAAGACACGTTCAGTCGTTGGTCCCGGCTATTATTCGTAGACCATTGACAGTCGTAACGTCCAGTCTTGCAAGGGGTATACGCTTTACATAGATGTAAGAGTGGAAACTAACGTAGTTCGGCGCGGCCTATGGAATGACATAAATATTATAGCGTAATAAGCAGTGATAGGAATAGGTAGTGCCTATTTGCCTAAACTTCGAAGAACAGAGACAAGAAACGGAGACTTCCTTAGGACTAAATTTTTTCCGAGACATCTGTCCCGAAATTTCGAGACAACACATAAATACATTAAAAAAAAATGTTATTTGGAATAAGTAATTCGTCTATATTTACCTAAAGTTTGCGACTAGATATATCATAATAAAATAATAACATACACAGTCGTTACAACCATAAAATTTTCTGAATTTTTTTTTGGAGAACAATTTGTAAATGACTTGTTGATCGTAATACACAATGAATCACAATGTTTGAATAAGAAGCAGTACACGTTTAGAAGTAAATATCTTCTTTCTAGCTCACTCTCGGCTACGTTTAATGAGATTTCTAAAGTTCAAGTGTAAAAAAGTTCTAAAGTTCAAGTGTAAACTATCACATTTATAGACAAACTTTAGATAAATATAGACGAATTACTTATTCCAAATAACACATTTTTTTAAATGTATTTAAGTGTTGTCTCGAAATTTCGAGACAGATGTGCCGGAAATAATTTAGTCCTAAGGAAGTCTCCTTTTCTTGTCTCTGTTCTTCGAAGTTTAGGCTAATAGGCACTACCTATTCCTATCACTGGTAATAAGACAATCAGCTATTATTGGCTATGTGTCGATTAGGGCGGTGCCTTATTAGTGCGTTGCGTTGTATCGTCGCAACGGATCAACGCATTGTAGATATGCCACACCGACGTCGCAGCGCAAGAGGACGACGCACTCAACTCATTCAGTGGAACACTGTCCGTCATTACGCCGACGGCGGCGGAGCAACGACAGCGTAGCGCATCACCCTCCCCCCGCTTCGTCTCTCATCCGTCAATCCGTTGAAACGTCGGTCGCGTGCGCGACGACGCAACGTTTTAATGTGGCATGACATTTAAAATATATTGAAAACGACGCAGCGACGATGCTGCGACGACGCAACGCAACGCACTAATGAGGCAGTAACTGGGTTGTGGAGGTCAGATAGGCTGTCGCTTCATGTAAAATGCTGGCACTCAGCTGCATCCGTTTAGACTGGAGGCTGAGCCCGACATGATTGGGAAAAACGCTAGGCAGATGATGTTCACCAGATAATTGCCTATTGAAAAATAGCCAGTGCAAAAACAGAATAGAATACAGTCATCATCATTCATTCATCATCATTTCAACCGAAAGACGTCCACTGCTGGATATAAGCCTCCCCTAATTTGGGGGGGTTTGCCATAATCGCCACGCTTGGCAGGCAGGTTTGCAATCGCAGTATGGTGGTAAAATGCATAGAGAGTGCTGCTGTCCATTCTCTAGTTAGTCCCTTAGTTGCCTTCTACGACACCCACGGGAACAAATGGGATATAATACAATAAATTACTTTAATTTTGTAGATAATTATAAGTAATTGAAACGGCTATTCATAATACACTTTAATTGTCACAATACAAAATAACGTGTTCATTGAAAATAATTTATTACGACCATTTTCGATGTTCAGTTAACAAAGTGCCTGAAACAAAGCAGTGGAATGGCTAAAATTAATTCCCAATAGCTGGCTTTATTTCATTCTCGTTTAATAAACGGCTAATTATAGAGAGATTAGCAATGTTTCCTATGTGAATAGAGCTTAATGTACTTTATTGTGATTTATTCGTTAATTTTCAGTGGATATGTAAATTTAATATATACTGTGTTTTACCTGAAATTTAACTAAAAGACCAGCGTTTTTGGTTTGTTGCAGTTTCATTATCCAGTTACCTACTTATAATGAGTTGGTTTTTAATAATGACTTCAAAATCAAAATCAAAAGTCATTTATTCAAATTAGGCTGAGAATCAGCACTTTTCGAACGTCAAAATACATACAACAGTCCCCCAAAAACGCCCACCCGTCACCACTTCCTAGTGCTTTGGCAGGGAAGAAGAAACGCGTACAAGAACAAACTTCCCAGCAGCACAGCTGTCTGTTTCGTCGGATAGACTTGTTTCATACATACTTACATAGACAAAGTAATATAAACATTACAAGACACAGAAAGTTAAATAAATAATTAGTCATACAAATGTCAGCCAGCCATACCAATATACCAACAAATAAAATGAAAAGTTAACTCGAGCACTCAGAACAAAAATTTATGTAAATAAAGCATAATACCAAAATGTCTGGTTTCCGTTGATCTCAGTTGTTAGTAGTTTTTGTTATCCTCGGATAAAACCAATAAATCCAGATAGTCCAGATAGCCCCTTTGCGAGTAACGGGAGCTTCCTCGTCGAGTGGCGTATCTCGATGTGTGAGCTGTGGCGCTTATTATGTCTCACCTTCTTTTCTGCCCTCTGTTTTCCAAATAATGCAGCCACAGTGACCTCTGTGCTACCACCGACGCGGCGACGTCCCCAAGTTTCGGCCCAACATATTCAGGTATACTGTCGTCATCGACACTACGAAGAAGAGAATGTTCTTACGAGTGAAGTTCCAGGGTTAGCCCGCGAAATTCCACTCAATTTTCTTGAGTTTTTTGGAATTTGGAAGTGTCATGCTGTTTGTTAAACAAAGTAGGATTCGCGACCGAAGCAAATATGGCATTACAGAGTTGTACTCATTAAATCAACAAAATAACCTTCTAAGTTCATGTAATCCCATTGAATGCAATCTATAAAAAAAATATTCAATGGGATTTAAAAAAAAAATTGTACTATATTATACCTATAATATCTCACACCTCTGCCTTACCCTTTCGGGAATACAGGGATATGTTATTTAATGTTAAAACAATATCAACAACACAACTTCATCCAATATCATGTTATACCTACTGACTGAATAGTTCTAGAAAATATTCAACGATCAACAAGGTACAAAAACTACTTGTTTGTGACTATATATCAATCACTAAGTAAAGGCAGGTACTATAAATTTAAACGTAAGTACCCACTTTACTTGGTTGCTTCGTTTTTCTAGAAAAATCCGTTAGTTTCAGATCTATTTGGTTCATTTTAAAGAAAAATACTGGTATCTTTTTTAGATTTTCGCAGTTCATTGACTTTTTTAGGTTCTCTACCCATAGAATTCCACCGGGACCCTCTTGCTGAGGTTCCACTGTCCGTTCGTTCGGTTCAGAGTATGAACTACTAATAACCGCTATAACATGTTATGAATAAAATAAAGTTGATAAAGAAAGGGGCTCCGCAGACAAAATTTTAGTTTTTCGACGTTTTTGCTCGATCTTAATACGGTACGGAACCCCTCATACGGTTCATAGTTGATAGTTTTTTTCCTATTTTTAAGCACTCGGAACCACAATGCCAATATTTTAAAACAACCAGTACAGTCGATCGCCTATGCCTACAATCGCAAATTGCCATAAGCTCCTTTTTTGTTCATTGATCTATTCGCAGTATGTGTACTTCTATATTCGACTATGCTATCGATATAGGTAAGTGGCCTACAATCTGTTTAAGTCAACACAAACCTAAAACCTACGCATTGTGGTATTTGGAAAAATTACAATAAAGATCGCTTAGTGCGAAAGTGGCCGGGAATCAGGCTGGGATTCCCGACGCCCAGGGCGTCTCCCGCGGCGACTACGGCCGTGAGGGCGCATATACTGCCTCTCCTTCACGTGCGCCGCCTCCTTCTTCGCGAGCATTACTGCTTCGCAGAAGGAGGTGACTGGTAACCATGCACTCTCGCTCTGTACCATGGCCTGGACCAGGGCCGGACGCGAGAGATCGCCGCCGCCGATCGCCTCCACGAGGACACGGCGGTGCTCCGCCCAAGCTGAGTAGATCTCCACCGTATGCTCCACCGTGTCCTCAGGGCGATCTTCGCGATGGAAACACCCGGGCGTTTCCTCCCGCCTTATGCGAAACAGGAACCTACCAAAACAACCGTGTTCGGTGAGGACCTGCGTCAGGCGGTACTTCCTTAGCTTCGTTTACCTTCATATATCTAGCCATATACGCACGAAAGAACAGATAATTCTATGAAATTCCTGAAGCCACTAAAATTATGTTATTTCTTACCCACCAGTGTCTAACCCATCATCGATTAAACTACCAGTGAGATGTTACACACGGACATCATATTTTTGTAGTGTATTCTATCCCAAAACTAGGTTAATTTCTCAATTATGTTCTTCCTGGAACTATTTTCCAGCGTAATATAAAAAAAACAAGATGACGTGGGTTAAAAAACATTAATGTCGTAGATTATAAAAGTTGAGATATAATACTCTCTCAATAATTATTATTGTAGTGGGAAGAGTCGAGTCCTCACTCGCTTCTTCCCACCACTCGACCTCTCTTTCCACTTCCCCTCGGAAGTGACTACAAGACGAGGTAGTTTTGTTAAGACAACAAATGAATGCAGACCTCCATCTCTCCTACACTTAGAAAATAGTTAAAAAAAAAAACATTTATTCAAACTAGGCTGAGAGTCATCACTTTTTGAACGTCAAAATTACATAAGACAGTCCCAAAAAAACGCTCACCCTTCGCCACTTCCTAGTGCTTTAGCTGGGAAGAAGAAGTGGCGGAACAAACTTCCCAGCAGCACAGCTTCTATACAATAATAGGTATGTAAGTAGGTACTCGTAATTAATATTCAACAATAAATGACACGAACGTTACGTTATGTACGTTTTGAACGTTATTATCTTGTACTAGCTTCCACCCGCGGCTTCGCCCGCGTGGACGTCGAAAATTATCCCGCGGGAACGTACTACCGGGATAAAAACTATCCTATGTATTAATCTAGGTTATAATCTATCGGTGTGCCAAATGTCATCGAAATCCATTCAGTAGTTTTTGCGTGAAAGAGTAACCCACATCCATACATACAAACTTTCGCGTTTATAATATTATTAGTAAGGAAAGGGAAACAGAAACTTGTATTATAGTTCTTTATTGTTAACCTGCACTATGGATTCCGTGCCTCCGAATCGAATTAATGACGGCGCTATCGCTCAGCCATCGCTGACGTCAACCTAAAATAAAAAATAAACGTTCAATCAACAAAATAAACATCAAAATAACCTCTAACATCACTACTAATAACACTACTTAAAGGGATAGTGATTTACGTTAGGTGTCACCGATTAGCATCGAAGTGGCTACCCGAAGCCCCGCGTATTTCAATTACGTTCCTTCGGGGCGTCTCACTGAATTATGCATAACCACTTTGATTGAAATGTTCGATCCTCTGTTAGTCTTAATTCTTTGATGTTTACTCCTGTACAGATTGCCGGGTTATTTTAGTTTTTAGTGGTGATTTATTTGGTAGTGTTACTTTTTTTTGTGAGTGTTGAAAATAAAACTTAAATATATCCTGTTTATTTATTTATATCGATCACAAAGGATACACATACACAATAATGAAAAGGGTTATTTTACGTGTGCTCTTTCGATTACTGGAGACCATTTGGACACCTGCACATTTATTATAGATGTAACCATGATAAAAATAGAGAAAAACACATGATGATTATAAATTAAGAAATTGGAAGGAAAAAAAATTACATGTCATTTTACAATAGTGTGAACAGAAGAAAAGGAAAATAAAGAAAACAAACGATTACATTTTACGAAATAAAAAAAAAAACATGTCAAGATTGAGGATTCATATCGGGTCTTGTAGTCGTGTCTGTGTTTATTTTTATTGTTTACTAGCTGACCCGACAGACGTTGTCCTGTCTTAACTATGAATATTGATTTCGCATTGATATAGCATAGAAAAGTTAATATGGTCGTTTGCTAATGTTATGCGCGACTATCTCATTTTTTTTTTCTTTTATAAGAACTTTCTCCTAACAATAACAAACACAACAACAAAAAAAGAATTAGCATAATTGGTCCAGCCGTTCATGTGTGACCAAGGGAAATAGGGATTCATTTATTTATACAAAAAGGTGGAACAGAATGGACGCAAGACCTGAAAGTAGTTTGTTCTTAATTGACTACTGAATCGATTTCAGTAACTTTTAATATAAGTATTTTTATTATAAGTATTTTGCCATACCTACCACTGACTGAGCCAAAGAAAATTCAATCTTATTCCAGAAGATATAAGACAAAATTTTAAATGCTTTTAGTAATGCTTGGGTCGACACGTTTTTTCTTAATAATATCAGTTAGCTTTAAAAAAAATAGTTTTGGTCATCGTATTATGCTTTCTCAATACTCTAATTGAGGTGAATGAGGTCTTGCGTTAATAAAATTATGTTACTCGTTGTATATAGATAATTTTTAAAGTTTATGCACCCCCACTCTCTCATGCACACATGATTTTGCGTGATACATTTTCTAAATAATGGTAAAAACGCATCAAATTTCGTTGTATAAACGCGGTCACACATAAAGACACGAAAAACGACATCATTTAAAAACCTATTATATTAAGATACACCTAGCTAGTAATATGCGAAAATGATGTCAATAATCAGCCCATAATGTTCACACTGCTGGAATACAGGCCTCTCAGTGAGTGGGAGTGGGCGGTAGTCCACTACGCGACCCCATCGCCAGGGTGATTAATGTCACATGTCGTCGAATTTTTGGTTCTAGGACATGCCGGTTTCCTCAAGATGTTTTCCTTCAACGTTTTGGGAGCAGTGGTGATGTCTGGTGGTGACCTTGCCCACCATAATGCTGTACCTAAGCTTATTTTCGGATATCACTACGTATGTGAAATCCAAATATCTATAAATCCACCTGGAACTTTTTTCGGATAACCCGCTTTTACAATTTCAAATACCTATTTGTATTGACGTCACATATACGAGGTATATTTGTACTGCCTTCAAATATTTTGTTGGACCCACCCAGGTTATATAAATATTAAATGTTTAGATTAAATTTTATACAAATAATTATTAGATATGATTGCTTTTCCATATGCCGTACCATACGATAAGAAACAGAATGTTAAATGTAACGTGGGAGTGTAACTTTCTGGCCGTGATTTTTTCTCAGTGTATTTTTAACCGACTTCAAAAAGGAGGAGGTCATCAATTCGTCGGAACCTTTTTTTTTTATTTTTTTTTTTTATGTATGTTCCCCGATTACTCGAAGATGGCTGGACCGATTTGGATTTTGTTTTTTTTGTTTGAAAGGGTATACTTTCCAGGTGGTCCCATGATCATCAAGTCAGGATCTGATGATGGGATCCTGGAGAAATAGAGAGAACTCTTCAAATTTTATAGGCACACAAAGCGATTTAGGTATTTTTTGGAAGAGTACTTTCTCGTAGTGATTTCATTTCAATTTGGTGAAGATTTGATGAAGAACTTTGGAGATAGGCAACGGAACTCCTCAATAAATGATAGCAAATGGACTGGGATTGCTGAAATCTCATCTCTGTCTATTGCTTACACCAGTTCATAACATAACATCACACCGGTATGCTGTGAAGGGGTAAGTACATGTGAACCACTAAAAAGTGATAAATAAAAACTTTTTCCAAAAAAAAAACAACCGACTTCCAAAAAAAAACACTACAAAGTGAAAAATAACTTTAATTTCGGAAGGCGGTGGCAAAAAATTCAAATGCAACTCCAAAGACACCGACTTCCGAAATTAAAGTTATTTTTCACTTTGTAGTGTTTTTTTTGGAAGTCGGTTGTTTTTTTTTTTGGAAAAAGTTTTTTGATTTTTCCATACATAATGTACTGTAATACTCATTTCAGTCCTAAAAGGGTTAATTAAACCCTCCTTTTGCCTATTTTTTTTTTGGGTGTGAAATCATGAAATAACTTCTCCCGCTTTGGGTGGAGCAGGAGGGCGTGTCAGACTTTTACTGACTAAAACCCACACGTTTTCCCTCAGTTGCCTTTGTGCCTGGGGCCGCGGTATCTCATTCGATCAACCCGCACCCCTGGCAGGAATCGGCCCTTGCGGGCCCCAACAGTTGGTGCTGACATCTCTTTAAGGCGCGCGTGGAACACAAAGCGCACAACGCACAACGCTACTCTTTATCTCCGCCAACGAAAATACGGGCCTTCCGAAAATAGTTCGAAACTTCGAAGTGACTCCTACAGCTGATTAATTAGCATTTTTGATAGGGTAAAACCATATACGGAAGTAGGGACAGCTGTCAAATCGTGTAGTAATTCATTCTTAGATTGGGCCCCAAACTAATCATAGATCCGTAAGTGATACGGAGTAGGAAACGCCCGTAACTTCGACCGAGATTACGGATTTCGTGCTTAGAGAGTAGGCCTCATGTTTTAAATACGTTTATCATTAAATATGTGCAAAAATAAGTAGGCCTTAGTATCGAGTACAGATTTTATGTTTACATATTCTATACGATACAAAACAAAATATAATATCTACCCTCATTATTTTAACTCGTAATTTTGCAAATTAACTTCTCATCATACGGAAGTATTTTTCTCATTATGCGTGGGTCGTGTATGAGGAAACCTAACTCATTCCTAATTAATTGCGGCAATTAAAATGTTCCAGCTGCAGAAGTTTGGCAACACCATACGAGTTCAAGTGAAGTGGTTCATGTTCTACATCGCAGTTATAATAATATGCTTATGTTTAAAATTGCACCAACTTAGAATTTTTTTTTTTCAAAAAGAAAATTATTATAGTTTTAGGACTAGTTTAGTTGAAGGAGCTTAGAGAAATTTAATACTAGTGATACAGAAAGCACACTTTTTAGTCAGTTTTCGTTTTTAAGATAAAACGTTTTTTATTGTTTTCACTTCTCATGCTCTAAAAGTACGCCAATATAGCCCTACGAAGCGGGACTAAAGTGAAAACTTTAGTCTCTAGGGAGTGAAAAGTAATTCGTTTTTTAATTTCCTTCATGTTACATAGACAAACTCAAACAGCCAGTAAATATACTATTATCTGTGGAGTGGGGACCATCTTCATTGCGAAATTGTTGAGAGTTTTAGTTCCATAGTTTTTCCGCAAAGAAGTAGCGCCATGTGTTTTAAATTGTTAATTTGTGACTGGTTTAGAAGAAAAAACTGACCGCGAAAATTTCAGAATTTTTGTCAAGTGTTTTGTTCGGTTTTAAATAAATGTATTAAGACTGTCCAGCGACAGTGAAGAGTTTGACGTCGAGCAAAGAACAAATGACATACGTAATAGATATTGTGTTTTTTTTTATTTTTTATTAAATTATTTTGTACTAAATTGACTATTTTTCTCGCACTCAAAGTGAAAAGTTCAGTTCAAATCAAATCAAATCAAATCAAATCATTTATTTTTGCAAACATGGGTAATTGGTACATAGATGTTTTCTTAAAAAATTAGTCCTCCATATTCTACCGTGTCATGGGCATGCAAATAATATTCCTTTCCAAAATTATACAGAAATTCTATTGAATAATTATAAATGTCAAATCATTAGAATTCCAAAAAATAAATAAAAGAAGAAACAAAAAACAGATTAATATCATTAGTGACATTTCTACAGTAATAGGTATGTCAAAAAAAAAAAAATTGTATGTCAAAGTGTAAATCTGAATAAAAAGTGTCAGAATAGGAACATGTATGTCAATCATAATAATAGTTTAACAATCAGTGCAGAGATTTATCATTAAGGAAGTCGTCAATTGTGTAATAGCTTTTCTCAATTAATATTTGGTTTAGTGCCCTTTTAAATTGTATTACAGTCATATTTTTTATCAGATCAGGTACTTTATTATAAATACGTGGGGCAATACCAAAAAAACTTTTCTGCATAAGTGCGGTTTTACATTTCACTTGGCATAGTTTGTTTGCATATTGAGTCCGTATCGGATTTTTTCGAACTGCTGACAGTTTTTCAAATAATTGTGGATTGTTTTTTACAAATAGAGCTGTTTCCAAAATGTATAAAGAAGGAAAAGTTAAAATTTTTAAAGACTGAAAATAGGAAAGACAGCTATCTGTTGTTTTAAGACCGCACATTGACCTTATACATCGCTTCTGCATTCTAAATACCTGTTCCCTATCGGTAGACTGCCCCCAGAAAATAATGCCATACCGCAAAACCGTGGCAACCAGTCCATGGTATGCTGATAACAGAGCCTGACGGTTGACTTTTTTAGAAAGTTGATGAAGAGCATACGCGGATTTGCTAAGTTTTTTGCACACAACTTCAACATGAGGTTTCCAAGTGAGTTTGCTGTCAATCACTATACCT
This sequence comes from Antitype chi, assembly GCA_947359405.1. Lineage (NCBI taxonomy): Eukaryota > Metazoa > Arthropoda > Insecta > Lepidoptera > Noctuidae > Antitype > Antitype chi. The sequence goes on along the minus strand of OX375817.1, from coordinate 2,404,080 downwards.
AAAAACTTTGCCTGACTCTCTTCCTCAATATTACAGCCTTTGTAAGTAATACTAACAGTTGGGTTTTCGGTGCGTTGATGAAATTGCATTATTTTCGTTTTACTTAGGTTTATTACTAAATTATTATCACTTAACCAGTTAATTATGTCATGCAAACAAGTATTTATTTCGTGCTCGTAATTATTAAGATTTGTACACTTAATTACAGCTGTACTGTCATCCGCAAAGAGAACCATTTTGTTCGATGTTACTTTCGGGAGATCGTTAATGTATATTAAAAAAAGTGGCGGCCCCAATACGCTACCCTGTGGAACACCATATTTTACATGCCTTGGTTTAGATGTATATATGGTTTCTATTTTAGTTTTCGGACAAATTCTAGAAATTTCTGTGTATTGCAGTCTATTACTTAAGTACGATTCTAGTAACTGGAGGATGTTCCCTCTGATACCGTAACTATGCAACTTGAGCAGCAGAATTTTATGGTCCACATAGTCAAAGGCCTTGGTCATGTCAGTATAAATAGCACATACTGGATTTCTCCTATCTACTGATGACATGATGTTTGATAATAGGTCGAAGAGTGCCATATTAGCGGTAGAATTCTTACGGAATCCCCTTTGTTCGTGACAAAATAATTGAAATTTTTCGAAATAAGTATAAAGAGAGTTATAGATAACTTTCTCAAAAATTTTGGAAAAAATGGGAATTTTCGCTATAGTTCTATAGCTTTTTAACTCTGTTTTATCATCTTTTTTGTGTAAGGGTTTTATTATAACTATTTTGAGCCTGTTTGGGAATGTGCCATTAGCAATACACAGGTTAATTATATAAGCTAATGGAGGTGCTATCACTTCTTTTGTGAATTTTATGACTTTTGTAGAAACGGCATCGTAGCCAACAGTGGTTGTGTTTTTTAGGCTAGAAATTATTTTTATAATGTCATTAGTTGTAACAGGTTGCATGAACAGGGAATTTAATGTCTGATTGTTTAAATTAATATTATTTAACGTGATGTCAGTTTTAGTATTATTTTCAATTTCGTCAATAAAATAATTGTTAAATTCATTTGCAATGTCTGTGGGGTGTGTAAACGACAGATTACCTCTATTTACGCACATGATTGACTCCTGTGGCAAGCACAGTTTGGTTTTATTTATTATTTGCCAGGTAGCTTTCGATTTGTTTTCAGCGGTGTTTATAAAATGATTATTTTGTGCTTTTTGTGTTAGCTTGATAATTTTTCTATAAAGTTTTGTATAGTTTTTAAGAACTTTTTTATTCGGTGAGTCCGAATTTAACCTATATACCCAAAGCAACTGCCTTTGCTTTTTGCTACATATTTTTATTCCTCGAGATATCCATTTTGTTTCTTTATTGGTTTTGATGGTTATCATTTTTTCCGGAAAACATAATCTATAAAAAAGAGAAAAATCATCCATGAAATTATCAAAAGCTTTATTTGCGTCTTGTGCATCAAAAACTTGAACAAAAGACAAACAACTGAGATGTGTTTTAAAAGTTATTAAATTATTCATGCTTATGTCCTGTTTTTTAGTTTTCCAATGCTGAAGTTTACATGTTTTTTTAATAGGTATTTTGATTATTTGACATGTATGATCCGAAAGTACCAGATCTACAACTTCAGCCTCGCAGTCTTTCCAATAGTTGTGTGCGAAATTATCAATACAGGTGTGACTACTTAACCTTGTGGGAGTATAAAGAGCTAGTTTTAGATTGTACTTCATAAGAAAAAATTCTAAGTCTAACGTGGCCTTGTTTCTTTTTAAAACATCGATATTAAAATCTCCACACAAGATAACTTTTTTATTTGATGAAATACAAACTTTTGTCAATATATAGTCCAATTTTTCATAAAATATTTCGTAATTAGGCTTAGGAATTCTGTATATACAAATAATAATAATTTTATGAGCTATTATCTCTACAGCGCAGCATTCAAAAATCCCCGAAACTGATTGTTTCGATATGTCCGGTATTCGCACCTCGAGGCTAAACGCCAACTTAACATACCCTCGGTTTCATTGACTCGGTATATTATGGCTTCGTTTAGTCCCTCGATATAAAATATACTATATGTAAGTTGCATTTAATTTGATACAACAATAAAAATCCTTGTTGGTCTAGGGGTCAAAAGCGCTACTGTTGAGCATGACATCCGTGGTTCTATTCTAAGGCCGGGTAAGAATTACTCGGTAGTAGCTTGGAGTCCGGATTTGTGCCTGGTTGATGGTAACCACCCCCAGTTACATGGAACTTAAACATAACTGGTGGAATTTGGGTCTACTATACCTCTACCGACCTCTGCTTAAACCTTCGGGATTACAGGTGTAATTTTTTGTTATGTTACCGAAACCACGTTTAACAAATACCAAACAATTAGCATTCGAGAAAGCAACGAAGAAAACCTATTGAAACGGAAACATTACTCATTAAATCCTTCAATTAAAAACAATTACAACAGCTCACATTTCATTCCCAAACAATTAAAATTATCAACAAAATCTTAACAGACTAGTCTCAAAATTGAATCTGTTACATAAAATAATGAGCATCTCGTAAATCTCCATTAGGAACGGGATATCTGAATAACAAATGTTCAAACTAGGAAAGTTTCACCACAGATAGTCCAATTTATGCGTAAGTCTCTTAGATTAATGGGCAAAGGCTTATTTTGTTGTTGTCTACAGCTTTATTTGACCACAAGTTGTTGTTATTCATGTTTTGTTGGTGATTGCTTCGCTTGGAAGGTAAGATGTTGGGGCAGAATTAATTGTAGTTGGGTACTGAAGTTACCAACGGTTACTGTGTAAAGCTGTACGCCACAACCCGGTTACTGTGTAAAGCTGTACGCTTTACACAGTAACCGGGTTGTGGAGATTAGGTCGGCAGTCGCTCCATGCAAAATACTTATTCAGCTACATCCGAACTGGAAGCCGACCCCAAAAATAGTTGTGAAAAGGCTATGAAAAAACCAAACTAAAAAAGGAGAAAATAATTTAATTCAATTAAAAAGCGTGGGGTGCTTTTTCAGGTATTTTTATAATCAATTAATGTCAAGCACCCCACGCTTTTTAATTGAATTAAATTATTTTCTTCTTTTTTAGTTTGGTTTTTAAAGCGTGTTTTTTAGTTTTTTAAACTATTATTTATTTTCTATGTTTTAGTTCTGCTAACTACAAAAACGTGTTTTTTTTATTTCTCAATTTTTTATTTTATTTTTGAATTGTCATCGGTCCTCGACAAGTTTACAAAGTTTCAATGAAATCTGACCGTTTAAAGTGGGTCAAAATCGCGCTCAAAGGAGTCGGTTACATACAAACAAACAAACAAACATACAAGTAAAGCTAATATAAAGCGTGTAAAAGAGTTCTGTTTTACAAATTATCGCTCAGCATTAAAAATTTGGATTAAATTGGACATTTGAAGGCCCACTTTTGAGAAGCAGATACTCGACTATTATTTCTAAATAAATATATAGGTATAAGAAAACTTCTCATTGAATACTAACTTCTTTACATAATATAATTTTGTTCAACGAACTACACTTGCGTGCAATAAATAGGCCCACCCAGTGCGCAAGTAATACAAAAAATACTTTTGAGATCATTTAGTAGGCCAAAAGGTTATTAGCACTTCAAGACAATTTAAATAGCGCCAAAACACTGTACAGTTTCGTTACAGCACATTGGTCCGTTTGAAACCAACGCCCTCTAGCCGACGGCCATCAAACAATTTCTAATTAAAGGATTCCATGCCGTTTGATAGAACATAAACCAACGTTCGAATACCCCAGATGGGCGTAAATTGTAAAACGTGGATCGTTCAAATATTTACCAGATCCTCACTGGACGCGCCGTTTCGCGAAAATAGTTCGATAAAGGAATATACGGGCTTTGTTTTTGACCGCGCCCGTAAGCTTTTGTTTTAAATATAAACATCTCGGTTGGATAGTGGAGGGTTGCGTCTGTAGTTATTTTCGTGTTATTGTTAAAAGTTTGAGGATGATAATTAATCTAAAAAATAATCGCAAGTACACCTACTTTTATAATAATGACTTGCTTATTAAGATATATTTGTGCTGTTTGAAATCTTCTTCATCTTAAACCGTAGGTAGGTTTGACTTGACCATCTTCTTGACTATCTGTCTAAGCCCCAAGAAGCCGATGTAAACTTTTAATGTGCCACCATTTCTAATGGAGACATGACCATTTTAATTGAATTAGACCACTAAACGTACACTTTTATTTATTTATTTTATTTTATTTTATTTGGGAAACTTACAGCTAACATAAACAATGTTATTAAACAATATGAAGCTGAAGGCCATTTACAAGTTTCCACTGATAAACACTTAACTTAAACAACAACAAAAAACGGTCGGTAGGTACTAAATAACTAATAATGACTTAACTTAAATAATACACGCTTAACTAATACAAATTAAAACAACAAAAATAAAATCAAAGCAAACAATACAAAGCAAACAATTACTTTTCCTTAAAGAAGCTTTCCACCAACATCTGCTTAAGCCGAGAAACACTAGTATCAAATATATCCAAATCATGTTCCAAAGACAGTTTATTAAAACTTCGGCTCGCACGGATTACAAATGAATTCTGCCTATACGCGGATCTGGAATGAGGGACATGTAACAAGCTAGGTTTGCGGAATATTTTGCAGTGTGTGACTAATCCTAAGCTACCTAACAGTTCAGGGCAATCTACAGTACCATTTGCAATTTTAAACAAGTACGACATATCTGCAATGCATCTGCGCTCATGAAGTGGTAAGATATGAAACCTCTTACATCGCGCTATACGTTTTGCACGTCAAAGTTCCATATAAATAGTCCTTTCCGAAATGTAGTTTTATAAGTAGAAGAATTAAAAGCCCCTTTTAGTTTTAAAAACATCAGCAGTTAAAAATACAAAACTTTCACGTATTTTCCAACCGTTTAGAGTATGAACCGAATCCAAACTGTTGGAATTATTTACAACACTCGTTTTCGAGACGGCTGGCTGTTTGCTTTTGGTAGAATGTTTTGTCAGTTCACATGGAATACCCCGACGTGCGAACGGCGTGCAGCAGTTATACGTCAACCTATTCGACGAACCGTTTTTTTTATAGATTATTGGTTGTGAGAATTTTTATTGCATATGAGCATTTATAGTGTTGGATATTTTTGTATTGGGACGCGTTTTAAGTAATGCATTGTTATGTTCGTCTTCTTCTTCTTGTGTCGATGACTCACTGGCCTGCACAGCTGTTTTATTTGCCTCATTAAAGTCCTGATGGGTGTAGGTGGCAGGTGGTTATGTACGACAGGTCCTCATCTTTTATGCCCTTTGAAAAGATATCCTCAGATCCGGGGAGGCTAAACATTCACACTGTATTTTATAGAGTCCATATAACCAAATTGGCCAGATTGGATCAGCAGCAGCCAGGGGCTGCAAACAGTTCACAGATTTCTTTAACGGCCACGGCCAGTTTCTGACCAAGCTAGTGTTCTGCCAGAGTGATGAAGTATTGTGTGGGACATTTGTTTCTCCACAGCTCGCATCTTTTGGATGCTGATATAGCATTATGATAAAAGCAAGCAAAGATACAAACTTATAATTTAAATCGTGATCTTTTTAACAGTCCAATTTAAAATCCAGTCAAAAAACAAAAGTATTTTTCACAAATTATTCTGAGAATCAGAACTATTTGAACGTCACAAATGTTTTAGGCAATTTCCAAAAGTCTTGCCCTTCACCACTTTTTAGTGATTCAGCCAGAAAGAAGAAGTGGCGCAAAAAAACTCTCAATTAGCACGGGAACTTGATTCTATACAATAGTACGCAAAGTAATTAACATCACAAGACACATTACATTAAATAAAATCATTAGTTTCATTACAAATACAACACACAGGCATTCACCATGCCATTGCTGAAAACATAAACATTTTCACCACATTTTTTGTGAACATGTTCAAACTCTAATATTTAATATTGCTTACTACATAATATAAGTCATCATAGGTCACAGGATCAATTTATTTATCGCTGAAGGCTCCACTGACCTGAGGTTATTTGAATTACATGCCCCTGAATGCTCAAGCCGTCCCTTAGACTTCCTGACACCAAAACCGACCAGCAAACAAAATTATGACGCCCTCGAACACACCTGTACTTTACACAATGTCCTGTATTTCAATATCCCTGAGTCAGCACGCCACGCGATATTGCCCCTATCGCACCCATAAAACGTGCGAATTGAATGTTCATATTCGCGTGCAGCCCCGCCAGAGGTCGTGAACATAAGTTTCAAGTAATATTTTTCTTACAATACCGATACATATTTTTATGAGGGATCAGCTATGTCATGATAAAGCCAATAAACTTGCTTCCCCAAATAAGTTTTCGCCATTTTATTTTACGATGTTTGTCCAGTCGCTCGTATATTCTGTTGAGTTGGTTTTTTTCATAAAAGTACCTATTTTTGGAGAATTCAATCCCGCCCTTATGTTTAATCCCGGGATCTAGGAACTATCCTAGAATTGGTATGAGAAAACCAAAAAAATATGATTTATGATAGTAACTATATTAATGTAATAACAGTAATCGTTGCGATGCAGTTGCGAGTAGGTACAAATCTTAAAAACAATCAAGGTCTGTATTCCCAACATATATTTCAAAATTATTAATGTTTCATCTTGCTTAGTAAAATATACTTGTACTAAGTATTCTAAGCTTCTTAGTATCTGATGAATAATAAATCTTTTGAGAGTAATGTGCACATTAAACATAGTAAATTAGCTTCGATTAATTGTTAAATTTAACATTAATATACTTGGAATTGCACGTACTTTTTAATCTGAATAAGTTTTTTTCGGTTTAAAGTTAAGTACTAATATACCTATCGAATATAACATTAAAGCCATCAAAAATAGAGTGAATTAATATTTTATTCATTCGGATTTATTTAAACACCGGCTTTTGCAGCGGCTCTGTACAACGTACCCGCGGAGCACACTACCAGGATAAAACTATTCTAGGTGATAACCCAGGTTATGTAAAATAATCTGGATTAAGACATAGGATACTTTGGATTTAGATAAAATTTGGCACACAGATAAATAACCTATGTGCCATCCGTTTGGCTGTTTTTGTGTCAAAGTCCAAGTCAAAGCATTTATTTCAAATAGACACTTAAAAGGCACTTTTGAACGTCAACATTTACAGAATTGATTCTATTCGCCGTCGTGTGATTGAGTAACAACCATCCATACAAACCAACTTTCACATTTATTATTAGAAGGATAGGATAAAACATCATTTGACAGGGTAGAGAACGCATAAATATTTTATTCATAATTTGCTTTTAATTTAATGTCCACACGTGAGTTTAATAAAAAAGTGCTAACATAATAATGATGGGTCTGCACTTCTGATTTATCGATAATTCAGTATGTATACAGGTTGAAATTGAAAACATGCGACAAACCGTTATGGGAGATTGTACTCATCATTATGAACAACTTTTACTAAGGGACCAATGATGCAATCGCAAAAAAAAAATAGCTGTTCCCTACATTTTGACGAATTATGCGAACATAATTGTAGGGAACAGATGTTTTTTTTTTCGCGATTGCATCATTGGTCCCTTAGTAAAAGTTGTTCATAATGATGAGTACAATCTCCCATTTCGGTTTGTTGCATGTTTTCAATTTCAACCTGTATAAAAACTAAAGTAGCTTTTCGTGTCTGACAGCGTGATTTTTTTGCTGTCCTAAATTACGCAACGTATTTCAATGCAGTTTTGACCATCGTTTTAACAATTTAATCCGTGTAGTATCCTGTTGATTCCACAATTCAGTAGATTATCTCAATTCTCTGGCTCATCACCACATCAAGCGCTACCGTGCAGACCTGCTTCTCCTGTGTCCGTTTCCCGCCATTCCCCCTGACTGACAGATGCCATTAGTGACAGCAGCTGCCCCGCTTGTGTGCATGAGACAGTGTTACCATATCTATTATATAGATAGTAGATACACTACATCCCTTTCTTATTATATTTTTATTTGTTCAACTCAAACAGGTTATCAAATAGTCATGTAAAATCAAAATCATAAACATGTTTATTTTAATATTCATTTATGCAATCAAATACCAATTAAATTATACTGTTCTAGCCAGCCAATCGCCTGGTCATCCACAGTCTCATTGACATGTTGGACACGGATCTTTTATTTAATCTCATCCTTTGTCCAGTGTCCTTGCTTCTAACAATGACATCCCTCTCATTAGCCTGGTCTACGTCGAGTGGAATGGGATTCAATCTTTTTCTCTATCTAAACTATATCGCCTGCGTGACTCCCAACTCTGTAGCTATTCTCTTCCTATTTCCGATTCCCTTTTATTTACAACAAAAATGTTTTTATTTTATTATATTTAAAACTGTCACCATTAATCAAAATCTTATGCAACTCAAACGATTACCAAAACGTTTCTACGATATGGTCTTCTATAGGTAATGATCGCTTGGAAATAATTTATTTTTATTTTATTTTAGCATTTTCGTTAATTTTTCCGAAGGTTTTTTTTTTATGCTGTTGCTTGCGTCATTAAATAAAGTGTTTTAAAAATGTTTTGTTTAAGTGGTCCTCCTTCAATAATATATAATAATAAATTCTAGCAGGTGACAAAGCTAAATTAGTAATTAAAACAGTCACGTAACTATACAAAAAAACAGAAAATATTATCAGTTTATAAGTCCCCCCCTTAAGGTAAGTACTGGCATACAAACCTACTATCCGTGAGGAACGTGAAATCATGGTTAAGTGAAATAATTTGATGTGTTGCAAGCCACCATATGGGAACACCGCAGTTCGGCGGATGCCGATGTCTCCAAAGTATTCGCTGCGCGACACGTCGGACCGCACGATACTTTCCTTCACCGCTTTGATACATTCAATTAAATGGAGTGTTACCTTTGGTTTCCTCACGATGTTTTCCTTCACTGTCACCCTTTTGATACATCCAGTTTAGTGGAGTGTTACATCTGGTTTCCTCACGATGTTTTCCTTCACCTTTTTGATACATCCAGTTTAATGGAGTGTTACATCTGGTTTCCTCACGATGTTTTCCTTCACCGTTTTGATACATCCAGTTTAATGGAGTGTTACATCTGGTTTCCTCACGATGTTTTCCTTCACCGTTTTGATACATCCAGTTTAATGGAGTGTTACATCTGGTTTCTTCACGATGTTTTCCTTCACCTTTTTGATACATCCAGTTTAATGGAGTGTTACATCTGGTTTCCTCACGATGTTTTCCTTCACCGTTTTGATACATCCAGTTTAATGGAGTGTTACATCTGGTTTCCTCACGATGTTTTCCTTCACCTTTTTGATGAACAGTGGTAATGAGTGAAAATACACAAAATGCCTGCCTGGTTTCGAACCCACGACCGTAGTCGGACTAGACCACCACCACTGTTGTGCTTGAATGTCATAATGTCTAAGTTAACTTTTGATTGACCACTTGTATCTACTTTATACTTATTTACTTTGCTTTGGAGCAAAATACTCAACCAATTAGGTAATAGCGATCTCAAACAATTTTCCTTTGTTTTCTTAATTTGCAGTGGCGTGAGCACCCGGAATGTTATAATAAATTTCTTGCAATTCTGGGCCTCCGTAATGTAATAAACACGCTCTTCTTTTTAGATCGGTCTAAATAAATATTTAAACTTCTTTTCCAACGTTCCCATCTTACCGAAATTGAACCAGTCTCTCCATTACAATAAAAAATTTCTAATGTATACGTTGCCATTGTAGCGGCACTACAGAAAATACTTCGTAACAATATCTAAAATTACAAAAAGAGAAGTGGCGCCATCTACAACGCCACAGGCGAACTACGCAAGACGCACATCATAGAAATCCTAGATCGCGCAGTTAAAGTTTACCGCGCGATTTGGATAGGTACAACATCCCGACATCTACCGTAGGGCAGTTGCCCACCAGACACAACACCCGTCTGGTCGGAGGATCCTTCTTTTTCAATAGGGTATGAGTGAACTTTACACCCTGTTCCTCATACCTCTATACCATGTCCACATGTAGGTACCTGATAACAATGAAACACGTTGGATACTAATTATTCGCAATTTAATGCTTTTTTTTTAAATAATCGCAATTTTATGCTTTTTTTTTTTAAATTAATCGAATTTTAATGCTTTACTAAATAATCGCAATTTAATGCTTTACTAAATCGTCTCAAATTAATGCTTTACTAAATTATCGCAATCGAGTGCTTTACTAAATAATTGCAATTTAATGCTTTTACCGAAGTTATCGCAATTTAATGCTTTACTAAATCGTCTCAAATTAATGCTTTACTAAATTATCGCAATCGAATGCTTTACTAAATAATCGCAATTTAAGGCTTTTACCAAAGTTATCGCAATTTAATGCTTTACTAAATCATCGCAATTGAATGCTTGACTAAATAATCGCAATTTAATGCTTTTACCAAAGTTATCGCAATTTAATGCTTTACTAAATCATCGCAATTTAATGCTTTACTAAATAATCGCAATTTAATGCTTTACTAAATCGTCTCAAATTAATCCTTTACTAAACTATCGCAATTGAATGCTTTACCAAAACATCGCAATTGAATGCTTTACCAAAACATCGCAATTGAATGCTTTACCAAAACAACGCAATTGAATGCTGTATCGTTATTTTGTACTTGTTACTGGCAATGCTGAAATCAAAATACCCATACTTTACGAAACTAGGGTTTAAGTTTTGATTTTTGATCTCTGTTTTATTTTTCTTCATTACTTCCCAAGTTTTGTCTGTTATCAGGTTATGGTCGCAACCGGAATCTATTAACATTTCTACCTTTGTTCCCCCTATGTCACAAGTGACCATCGCGTCACATTCAACATTAAAAATATAGTCAAGTTGTTTACTACATGATTGTGTAATATTGTAATATCTGTTACTATTAAGTTAGAGCAAATCTTAGCAGGTAGACCCTCACAGCAACATCTATGTAATTATGTATTGATAACTATGTTTTAATAGGTAAGCAATCTTTAATGTTATATAAGTATATGCCTTGGTTTCGCATTATGTTACATAGTACCTGTACCTGTACCTTTGTAGGTACCACCACATTAAGGAGCTATACTCGGGTCCAACAGAAGAATGGAACTTCTTCCTTGGTCTTGTTAAGTGAGATTCCAGCTCGAACATAATCGATTTACCCATTAACTTACCTATTCACCATAATATATCTTATGAAGGTATAACGTTATTCAAATTAATTATTGCAAAATCAAACAGCAATTTGCTGTCATTGTGACTTTTATTTTCACTTTGCGCACTTTTTATTTCATAATATGAACTTCCTATATTAACTGGTTGGTACTAGTATTTAATTATTGTAAAAAAATACAAAGCTTTTATCTTCTCCTTAGTCTGTTGTCTTTATCTTATTTATGTCACCCTAGAACACGGTTACATGTTAAGCATTATCAATAGTATCCATTAGTACTTGCTATGTCTAGGAAATAATATTAAGTGACATATCCTCTGTAAACAGCTCTCCACTATGAGACTTTCTACTACAAAGAACGTAGACAGAGAATGCTATGTACCTATTTTAATTCCTCCTCTTTTTTTTTTCACTAGGAAAGCAATTTTTTATTTTTTTTTGATCCATGTGCAGCATACCTTTAACCAAATCACTGCTTGTATTTCAGCTAACATGTATCCAATTTCATAAACTCATAGAAATCTATTCTGTTTCAGGTAAGTAAATAATTAAGTATTATTATTTGAATGAAGAGATAGGTTTTCATTACATACCACAGTCAGAGTTAAAGGAGTCATAATTGTTATGCACATTACATTTGATTCCTGAAAATTCAAGGTGGGAACATAGTTTGAATGTCGTTGCCATGTCCCAGCCCGCTGATAACAGCACAATAAAACAATAATGAAAGAGTGAATTAAAACATTATAGGCATTTCTATCAATGGGACACAAAGTCCATCATCATCCTCTTACCTTTGTCCAGTGATAAGGTAGATAGAACTTAGTTCCTATTACACGAGGATATTAATACTAATAATTACTCTGTTTTCATATAAGCAAGTAGACACTTTGCACTCCTATTAACTTTTGAGTAATAGTCATATTGTGAATTTGTGATAACTAAACATGATCAACATAGAATAGGAGATTTCTGATTCTCCTTCAATCACGATTTTACTAGTTATTCGGCCAGTAGTCGATACCTACTCAACTATAATTCATTTACTAGAAATACAATAATACACAAAAATAATAGCTTTATGCACTCCTTCTTCATATATTACCTTACTTGCGCCAAACTTAATTCCCTCAGTCCGCGTACTTATCGTAAAAAGGGGTAGGTACAATGTTTTTTTTTTCCATGTATATTAAGATAAATGAACACCGTCAGAATCCTCAACTCTGCTGGAAATACTTTATCACTAGGTGCGAAATTTAACAACTTACCTACATTACTTTAGATAGCTATCGTATGCAACCTAGTGAATGTTTTATAAATTGAGTTGGTCAGCCACAAACGTACCTGCGTTATGATGTTTACTTATACCTATTGTTTATTTTTTCTGACTTTTATCCTCGTCGCCATTTGTAGTATCCTGTTGATTCCACAATTCAGTAGATTATCTCAATTCTCTGGCTCATCACCACATCAAGCGCTACCGTGCAGACCTGCTTCTCCTGTGTCCGTTTCCCGCCATTCCCCCTGACTGACAGATGCCATTAGTGACAGCAGCTGCCCCGCTTGTGTGCATGAGACAGTGTTACCATATCTATTATATAGATAGTAGATACACTACAATCCGGATTTATGTGTATAATATATTAATATTAAACTTAGGTACATAAATTGAAGAAATTTTGTCTGTTTTGTCAAGTCATCAATACCGGGTGGGTATCTCATCATAATAAAACAATTCGACATGAAAAAAAATCTATACCTAAATACAAAACGATTCCATTTTTCTCCGTTGGAGCTCTCGACTGGAGTGTCATTGTATGTGGGCGTAAGGGCTCTCCGATCTCAATGGTTAGAGCCTACCTATAATGATATCGTGTTCTCGAGATCTCTCGAGCAAAAATTATTAAATTGTTTCTCGGAACAATCGATAGTTCACCTGAATTTTTTGAGCACACTGTCATGGGGCTTACAAATCTAATGTTTTTCTGGTACTCTTTGGAAAATTAAGTAAATACTACCTATATAAAAAAACTTGAGAGGTGTCAAGGGACACCAGGATGGAACGAAGTTAAAAAAAAAAAAAAAAAAAAACAAAATAATAAATAGTATAAAAGACGAAATGAAAATATCTGGCTTGCTTTCTATAAGAGAGAGAGAGAGACAGACAGAGAAACATGCGCACACCGCACGGCTTACAATAGCTTACTATAGCAAAAAGTGACGTTACAACTTTTCGTATGATTTTTTTCCGTCTAGCCCCCTTTCACAACGCGCGATAAGAAACTTCGTTCCAAAAAGTATGTAATTTACAACGAATTCTCAAGACATTAAGAAATACTGCCAAATAACAATATTATGAGTAAAATAAATTATAATCAGTACAAAATTACACTGTGGAGTTTTCTTGAACTCTTTTGATTGTCATCATAATTATTATATGTATTAAAATACAACAAATAGAACCAATATCACCAAAACCATAGTTTATAACCTATTTATGTACTTGTGTACGTTTTTTATTTAAGATTTATCATGCTATCTATAAAAAGAAAATATGATTACCTGCCATTTTATCTCTTCAACTTCCTTAGTTAACTGGATAGAATACTTAAGACATTAAATCTGCCTTTGCACCATATTGTCAAAACATGAAAAGGTCTTTCAGTTATTAGAAGGGCCGTCCTCACCGCGGGTAACTCTCAAACAATATACAGTTTTTTTTTATTACTACATTTCACAACTTAGCATTTTACTAAGTAGTCTACAGACATAAAGCAGGTAATCTCCAAACCTATTTGAACGATCTAACATACTCGGCAAGAACAAACTGTATGCACAAGACTGAATAGACACATAGTAGGTCCTAGGGCCGTAAAGAAACCTCGCCTCTGTCTGTGCATCCGCCTCAGGAAGTTTTTAATAGAGTTATTATACCATGTTTATGTCTTCGAGTCAACTTCTTAGCTTGTCGATAGCAATATACAGGATGTAAGGGTAAACATCGTTGTCAAACCACGGATAGTTGACTTAAATTTAAAATAAACGAGCGAGTTAAAAAAAATATGTCGCAGATTCAAATGGATTATTGACCGCGCGCCAGACGCTGATGTCCGTCATGTTGTTTTATTTTCAATCAGTGCGCACGACCGGCACAGGCGCTGTCTCGGGAGCAAGAAGTTCTCCAAAATCGAACGCACTACTGACAGATACAACATTGACACTGACTGCTTCGACATTGACAAGCCATCAGTCGTCTATGACGTTTGCGCGGTGTTGCTATTCGAATGAATTGAATAACTATTATGTTATTATCTCTGACATATAAATGAGCGACGCTACGAAGCGGCGTTACATTCGCTCGCTAGCGAGACTGACAGCTGACTGACCGGGGTCGCAACCCGTGCGTCGGAGTTGGGCCACGCGGCGTGGTACCCGCGTCTCACACCCCCTCCCGTATTGACAAGCAAGCTTTTTGCCCTCGCGCGTAGGGTAAAATGTTATTGTGGAAAAAAGCAGGTTGTTTTTTTGTCATTGATTTTACGTTCTATAAACGAAACCAAACCACTGGTTTCAAGGATAACGGTGTTTACCCTTACAGCCTGTATATACAGTCAGCTTAGAATTTAGCTTAGCTTGGTACTTTCAGCAGCGTTCATCAACTACTGTATCGCGGAGACAACAGGACACGCTGTTGTCTGTACTTTGTATCTTGTTGTTACTTGGGGTCGACGCAACAAGTTTTTTTCTTCTATTCACCCTTGTCAACCGTCATTCTTTCGTATTATTCCTCACATAATCCATCCTTCGTTTTTTGGCCTTCCTCAGTTAGAGTTTTAAGAAAGAAACTCGGCACCAACTTACCGAAAACCCTTTAATGGGGTGGAGATATAACTTGAAGTTTCAAGTTTTTACTCGCATGTCACCGGCCACCACCAGATTCAGCCGAATGAGCAACTGTTAATTGGCACCAGTTATATTTATGAAACACTTAAAAATCACCTAGAAGGCGATAAAGCTGCTAAACGGTTTTTTATTAAATATCCCCCTTCTTAATCCTTTCTTCTTTCCTCTTCTAAATTTTGATTCCCAAATGGACGATTTGTTCTATAATATTTTTTATTAATTATTGTACTTTGATTTGATTTATCTTTCTATTTGTGAGCTCTTTGTCATCATTGAGACATGAAGCACGCAATTGAAAGCTAGGCTTCACAAATGTGTCTGCCAGGAAGGAACGCTGACACCTGAGGTACAGGACATGTCCTAGTTTGGGTGTCAGGAGTGTCACATAACGTGCATGTACTAAGCCTATATATATAAGGATATAGTTATAAAAAAAATGCATTTGTAAACCTCTTTTTCTCTCCTTATTGTATTAGAGGCTTATGAAATAAAATAAAATAAAAATAATAATTTAATTTTCTCTATTTTTAACCTCCGTCTCTAACTCATCCGTCGTCAACGCTAAGATGACCTCCGTTACATCCCTAGTAGGTACATAGTAGGCGTGCGAATCTTCTTAAATTTTACAAAGAAGCTGAGTCGGTGTTTGCTCAAAGACCGACGAGCGTCTTAGCTGTTCCGTCTAACTTTTAGTCTCGTACTGTATGGTACAAATGTTGGGAAATATGGCGTAAAGTTTCTTTATTTTGAACTGTGTTTGTTTCTTCGTAGTAAGTACTTGGTAAGCCATGGTTTCTGATAAACAATCATACGTTTAAAAATAGTTTTTTGGTAGCTAAGCTTTTAGATTACGATTTGAAGACGACGACGATTAAGCCCATTCAATTATTTTTTTAATTAAAATTGTTGGTACATAAGAAAGAGAAATAATTGCTGTCCAAATTTTAATAGAAGTTTTCATGATTTAAGATATAGCTTAAATCAAACGTCGCAAACAATTTTATTAACTATATATGAGTGCTTCAAAGATCAAATTGCTTTCATTTATCATACGCGTAATTTCATTACCAACATTTAAACGGATATGGCGTAGCACGTAGATTCCAGCGTAGTACGTAGACTACGACGTAGCACATCGTAGCGAAGTAATAAAGTTAGGTTCACCCGCACGGTTCAAATTCGTCAAACAAGTTACCTTGATAGTTACACCGGTTTTGGCCTCGGTATTTAGAAATATGCATATACGTTGCTTTTGAAATGTAGGTATTTGAGAATGTGATTAATGTATTTGATGAATATGAAACACTAAAGTAGGTTTAAAGACAATAATTGTGAAGAAGTTTGGCACAATCGTAATAATTTTATAGGAATGAAAAGTATTTAGTTTTTTCTTAAGTCATAGGTAAATATTATAAACATAAATCTATTTGCCAGAATAATAAAAAAAAACACTTTAATAATAAACAATCACTCTGTAAAACTCATTACAAAAAATTTTTTCAAATGCGAAAGTCACTTGTGTTACCTTTTAAGCCTAAACCACTGCCCTAATCACAATCGCTAAATTTGACAACCCGGAAAAGAAATTACCCATTTTTTATTCAGAATATTTGTATTTAAACAAATAACACACGCAGACGGAAAGTTGCACTCAACAGCCAGTCTAACATAGCATTCCGCTTACCCCAATAATTCTAGATAAACAACATGGTTCGAGAAAGAAGCCCAATTAAAAGTTCCAATACTTTCGACCGAAATTAATCGCTTCTATACAGCGCAGGTAAAGCCACATACACGCCAAACTACGCCATCGTTTCCGAAATTAAAACCTTCAGTTTCCGTTAGGGTGTGTACGCACGATCGACTTTTCCTAAAGTTCGTGTGTTAATGAGCCTGGTGCCAATTTTTTTGAGCTAAATAGTAACACCTGCACGGCTAGATGGCCAGGGAAGCCACATATGCAGAAGAATTAATGCCAAACTTCGCTGTCTTCAACGTAGTCTTTTATCACATAAAAAAGTTAGATGGTCTGTGCCACACCCTACCACACAGGCCACAAATTTCTGATTTGTGCTTTAAAGAGAGAGTAAACCTAGTCTGCTCGAGTCAACTGTAGCAATAAACATATGAGAGCTCAAAATAATAAAAAATAACCTAAAAAGCGAACACAGAAAATGCCGTGTCAGCATTATATGCATAAAAAAATAATGTCAGCAGTGTTTGAAAACGTGTTCGTCACTTTTCGGTACATGTTTTTAGGTCAAATTGCACGCAGTTGTAGTCAGTTTTTACTATGTATTTATATTTTTACCCGACTGCGGTGAAGTCCAAAAGAAGGAATATGTTTTTAAACACACATTTTTCTAAATACACTCGAGAGCAATGAATCCGGGTCACTTAAAGAATGTTAAAAATCTCGGAAACTAAAAATGATAGGTTAATGCAATAAATTGTATTTAATAGACAATGTAATACTCCTTAAATGAAAGTAAAAAAAATATGAGTCACCATACATTTTATTAACACAAAATTACATAAAGAAAAAAACTGCTGATCTCTCCTTAAAACAAAAATAGGAAACATGAAATTTTTGAACTTTATTACGATTTTCTTGAATTTTAATACTTCGTATTGCCTCCTCGTGCTTCCATTACTGCGTTTACGCGGTTTGGCATGCTGTACACCAAGTTCCTTATACGATTTTGGGGAATATTCTCCCATTCCTCTGTGAGAGCAATTTTGAGCTCACGAAGCGTGATTGGGGGAGGGTTTCGTTGTTTTACGCATCTGCCTAGCTCGTCCCAAGCATGCTCGATCGGGTTGATATCCGGGCTGCGCGCTGGCCACTCCATACGAGTAATGTTCATCTCTTGAAGGTAGTCATTCACAATCCTACCTGTATGAGGTCGGGCATTGTCATGCATAAATATAGCATCCTCACCTAAATTGACCATAAATGGACCAACGTGATCATTGAGGATTTCTTCCACATATCTTACGCTAGTTAAAGAGCCGTTTTCTATGATCACCAGCTCTGTGCGACTTTCAGAAGAAATTCCGGCCCACACAAGTACAGACCCACCACCGTAGGCTACTTTTTCTTCGATGCATGCTTGCTTGAATCTTTCCCCTGGTCTTCGATACACTCTGTGTCTTCCATCGTGCTTGTAGAGCATAAATTTTGATTCGTCGGAGAACATAACTTTTGACCAATCTTCAATACTCCAATTTACGTGGCTCTGGGCATATCTTAGTCTTGAAATACGATGCCCACGCTCCAGTTTAGGGCCGTTTGCAGGTCTAAGGGGTTTTAAGTTAGATTCAGCAAGCCGACGTCTTACTGTCCATGCACTTGGGTTACTTCCTCCGAGGCGTCGAAACTGATTTGTGAGTTCAGTTCCTGTGAGAAAGCGATTTCGAAGCATGGTGTTCACCAAGTATCGGTCTTCTCGTGCTGTGGTACACCTGGTTCTGCCCGTTCCTGGTCTGCGTAGGTTAGAACCAGTTTCTTCGTAACGTCGGAGAACTCTTTGTACTGTTGACAGCGACACACCGACAGTCCTGGCTGTATCGCGCTGACTCCGGCCGGTTTCCAGCATTGTAAGTATTCTGGTGCATTCTTCAGGCGTAAGCGACATAATTTCAGCTTGAATAATGAATATAGAGCACTATCAACATGGTTTATGTACCCACATAAATGACAGATTACAAACAAAAGCAAAACCAAATGCTGTAATTTCGTAGTTCCATCTTCGAAAGTGGCCCTTTTTCAAATTAGATTTTTTTATGATATAACTTTACAATAACTATGAAGTTTTAATACCTTCATTTAAGGAGTATTACATTGTCTATTAAATACAATTTATTGCATTAACCTAGCATTTTTAGTTTCCGAGATTTTTAGGATTCTTTAAGTGACCCGGATTCATTGCTCTCGAGTGTACTTTCCCCATACCAAATACATACTCTTGCGGTTACAACCTTTTCTAAATTTATTCAACTGGTCAACATTTTTTTTTATGTAATAAATATTTATCATGGTGATCAAGTGTTCTTCAAGATCAAGAGGTTCCGTGTGGTACCAGGCGTAAAGAATAGCACCATTACATTTTTTCCCGTGGGTGTCGTAGGAGGCGACTAAGGGACTTACTAGAGAATGGGCAGCAGCGTTCTCTATGCATTTTATCATCATACTGCGATCGCCAACCCGCCTGCCAAGGCGTGGCGTTTATGCCAAATCCCCCCAATTGGGCGAGGGTTTTGATGATGATGCTGGTGATCAAGAAGTACGTGCAAAGATCACGAATTATTTCGTCCGTTCACTAGCACTTGTGACGATCTGAACAATGCCTCTGACGCGACACCGCAATAATAAACGTGGTCCCATATATAGCCACAAAGATGTACCGTCGAAATTAAAAGCAGAAGAGAAAGTATTTAGGAGTTCAAGAACTGGGTCTCAAAAGAAACAAGGCGCTGAACCAATAAGAACGCTTTTCGTTTCAATAAAAAGCTTATAGTTGATAATATTTAAGCGAAAACAAAATGAAAGAGGTTCTAGAACGCATGAGCGCAACCATGCACTTAATGATACCATATTGTTTTTTGTCACTATCCGATTTAAAATATATGTACTATTACATCTGTGATGATTTCTATCAATAGAAAGATTTCATGCAAATCAATACACATTCCACGCAAATATGTTATTTGCGCACGGAAACGTAACAGTTTTATTTTGAAACTCGCAGTATGGACTGGGACTAAAATGGTCGCCGTTCAACGAGAACCAAGCTCAATATTCTATGTACCGGAAGAGCTCCGTTATTCTATTAACTAGTGAACCAATGCATGGATTGTAGGAACTGAATTTATTTTAAAATAAACTGATACTATTTGTGAGGAAATGCGGATGTATAAAATTAGAAATTTAACGCTGTTCGTATTTTTTTTTTGAGGGTGGGGCATCATCAAATAACTTCTCCTGCTCTGGGTGGAGCGGGAGGGCGTGTCAAACTTTTACTGACTAAAACCCCCCGTGTTCCCTCAGTTGCCTGTGTGCCAGGGGCCACGTTATCTCTTTTGAACAACCCGCACCCCTGGCAGGCATCGGCCCCTGCGGACCCTACCAGTTGGTGCTGACATCTCTTTGAGGCGCGCGTGGAACACAACGTGCCATCGACCCGGGCTTGGTCCTTATCGGACAAGAGCTACCCATTACTCGCCGTCCGCAAGCCCGCGCCTACGGTGGCCGGGAATCAGCTTGGGATTCCAACGCTCAGGGACTCTCCTGAGGTGAACAGGGCCGTGAGGGCGCATATACCGCCTTTTCCTTACGTGCGCCGCCTCCCTATTTGCGAGCATTACTGCTTCGCAGAAGGAGGTGACGGATACCCATGCACTCTCGCTCCATACCATGGCCTGAACCAGGGTTGGACGCGAGAGATCGCCACCGCCGATCGCCTCCCAAAGCCGGCCGACCTCCACCGTATGCTCCACCGTGTCCTCAAGGTGATCTACGCAGTGGAACACCCGGGCGTTTCCTCCCAACTTGTGCGAAACAGCAACCTCACGAAACAACCGTGTCCGGTGAGGACCTGCGTCAGGCGGTAGGTGAGGATGCTGTTGCGCCTCTCAACCCACTCCTCAAAGAACAGCGCGTAGCACTGGGTTGCGATAGTCGCACTCTGCATGTCGCCATGAGACGGTGTTCGTTGGTCAGCCCATCACTTGAGAACGGCTAAACCAAGTTTGTTAATTTTCTTTTTGAAATTTTCGTTACATTCCGAGTAAGGTTTTTAGGAAAAATAAAATGGTAAAGCGGCATAGAAAATTGGAAAATTCAGGAGAAATGGAAAATGTTTTTTTTTTTATGATTTTGAAAGACAACGACTGTCGGTGAGCTAGTTTAAGTTTGAACGTATTTGAAGGCCAAAAATTATCTTGACCTTTATATACGCGCTATTTCAATAAACTTTTCCTTGACATTTATGTGTAATTGAAGTATGACGGTAATGGATACCTTAGTTAAATTAAAACGTAATTTTAGCTAAGCACCACCTAGATATGTGACGCTGATATTATGATTACTCCCCCGGCTTCTAGCATAGAAACTAATTGATTAAGAAACGAATCAGAAAATATTTCGATAAGAGTGCTATACATTTGTTCAGCTTGTTATAATTCGGCACAGCCAGGCAGTAAGATAAAACATTATGAATTATATGTTTGAGAATCAACCGGCTGAGCTCAAATTGTGTCAAGCCGACCCGAACATGATTAAAGGCTGATTTCAACAACGAAACTGAACGCGATCGGTGCATCTATGTAGACTGCGTTCAAGAGCTGTCATGTCAATATTTCTCAACAATGATGACACTGTCAGTTCTTGAATGCGGTTTATATGTGCTGATCGCGTTTCATTGGTGATACCTATCTACCCTAAGCTAGAGTAGATGCTAAAAGAAGTTTGTTGATCGGCACGAGCCGAATAAAAGCCAATTTTCAGGTCGGTTTTGTTGTTTATCGAATACTGCCGAACCAAATGTACTGACTCGAACATATTGTGTGTAGACAGGAACCTTTATGATTGGTCGACAGTGACAATAGATTTGACAGCAGTAAAATTTAACCGTGCTTATGTATTTAAAATCAGATTTAAGGGGCCGTATACGAAATCGATTAATTTTGATAAATTTTGTTAATTGTTTGTGAGCAAGGCAAAAAGGATATGTACAAAATTATTTGCGATTTTAAAATCTGAGTTCTTAGTGTTGCATGTAACTGAAAGGGATTTTTCAAATAAATTAACCATTCAATGAAAATCACGTAGGTATATTCGCAAACAGTTTTCCAAAAAATGACGAGAGAGACATTTGATAATGGTTTTACAAGGAACTACTTTTGATTTTGAACGTAATAAATATCATCAACATCACTATAAAGTGCACGTGGCTGGACCACTCTTTTCAACTTAGATAAAAAAAAATAAGAAGGAAAATAATGTTGAAAAAAAATTACTTGAAAAAAATCCAGTCTCTAATGTATTTTCAACTAAAATTTTGCAAAACATTCAAGAAAAATTTAATTCACTTAGTCTTTCACTATCCTTGAAATAAATAAAATTTTATGAATTATCTTAATCAAAGCTGAACCATTTTTTCGAGAACCCAAAAGTAATGAAACTAATAATGGGTACTGTGACTGGAAGTACTCCCTAAGTACGAAAACCGTAGTTTTGGCCAAACTTAGGGGCGTTTTCAATGCCATAGCACTTACGGACATAATATTCATTCGGTTTCCAAACTAAGAATGAATGACAACACGATTTGACAGCTGTTCCAACGCCCGATGTGTTTGTTTTCGTCCGAAAAAAATAATTTGACACTTGATTTGGCGAATCAACTACTTTCGGA
Organism: Antitype chi; assembly: GCA_947359405.1. Lineage (NCBI taxonomy): Eukaryota > Metazoa > Arthropoda > Insecta > Lepidoptera > Noctuidae > Antitype > Antitype chi. The sequence goes on along the minus strand of OX375817.1, from coordinate 2,381,462 downwards.
CAAGCCCGTAACTTCGTTGACGGACTAAGAGAGTAGACTTCTTGACAAATAAGTGTTTTAGCGCCAACTGTACTTTTAAGACTATAACAGTATAGCCTTCGTGGCGCACAAAGACTTACCCCCTTATTTATAAACGTTGCTTAAAGTTAAGTAATAATTAGCGTCTGTTTAGCCATACATTTTTGACGTTTATACATCATTTAACTTTAATCATTGTTTATGAATATAGCCCTAATTAATGTTTAAATTTCTACAAGCACTCTCACACTCAAAGAAAAGATTTCTGCATTTTCATGCACGGAGCTTTAAAAAGTCATTTACAGTATACAGATAAGAAGTTAAAAAACCTTCAAGTTAAAAATATCTCTACCCTTTAAAACGGTCAACGCAAACCATATTTCAGCTTCGTTAATAAAAGTAAAGTTATATAATATTTCACAAAAGAATGGTCTCTATATTGAAGACGGGAAATGAAGGAGTCGCTAGTCGCTTCGGTGACAGTCAAGAAGCCACTAAAACGGGCAAAGTAATTTCCTCTCAGATCATTCGAGAAAAAAAATGTTTAAATGTTTCAGGATCCCTTCAGTAAGGTTGATGTCATGCCAGAATAAATTGTCGGTTATATAATCCTAGTGGAATATTTTGTTATTTTTATTTGTGTTATTTGTTTTGGTTGTGTTTCTTTGTTTCTGTGTAGATTTATGTCTTGGGTTTTGAATCGATTTTTAGATATTATAACACCACCAAGTTGGTATGTACAGTGGGAAAATATATTACGTCATTGATATCAGTTGGGTTGTTCCGTGCCGATTTTGTCTACACATTTTTATTTGAAGTTTCGGCGCGAGAGTCGCTTCATGTAAAATACTGGTACTCATTTGCTTCCGATCAGACTGGAAGCTGACCCCAACAAAGCTGGAAAAAGACTAGGCAGATGATGATTCGGCGCGAGATAATGCAACCTCTATTTGCAATCCCCACTCTGTCAATTGAAATTGTAACATGCATAAACACTGCAAATATCTACTGTATAAACTTAAAGCGAGCAGCAAAACAAAAACATTTATACATTTCCCTATAAAAACCTAACCTGCATAAAATTCTAAAAACAATACCGTATTGTAAAGTAAAACAGTAACATTTTATATAAACGCGCTGCGCCAATAAGGTTGCAAGTCAAAAGGTACAAAATACACGGATGGGTGCGCTCATACAATGCTTGGTACTGCTGAACAATTGCCACTACCACGGGAATGTGTCACAGAAATGTATTTGTGTAGTTTTCTGTAGAAATTGTCTGAATTAAATAAGTAGAAATGGGAAATAACTAAATATTCAAATAGTTATGATGTTTTGAATTGAGAAGTCGTCTTGGTGTGATATTTTTAGTATTTTGTTTATTTTGACTTCGTTGTACAAGGAAAGTGAAATAAAGAGTTACTGCTTGGCAGAAGACATAAATAGAACATTTTGTATATGCTTTCACGGGCGAAATCTTCCACAAGGAACTTATAAACTACTACGGAATAACCGAAATAATCTTGTAGTAACAAGTTACTTCATACTTTTAACTATAAATACCTACACTGGCACTCAAGAACTTCGTTTTTGAAGTAACTAACTTCACTAAAACGCTTCATTTGCAGAACACTTCGAAAACTAATAGTAGCGCACAACTGCATTCACACATGATTCCCGTATTCGTTTCTCAGCAAATCCGTAGAAATTAAGCGCCCAGTATTTGCCGTGAGCGCGACTACGCTTTAAGCGCCCTACAGACGTCACAATCTGTCGGAAAAGAGGGTTGGTTACAGCCGACCGGCGCTCGCCGATCGATGTACCGACGAATTGTCCGATCTCTAGTTTCTTTAAACACAGCTGTGCGATTGCGGTTAGTGTTTTGTTAATATTTGCGAAGATTAAAAACAAAATATGAGTAATTGCTGCCGTCGGTTGTCCAACAACGCTATAAGATAACAGATTAGTAATTAAGTGAATTTGGCTGTATGTCCGAACCAACCGAAATCTTTGGAGATCCTACTAATGTTATTAAAGTGACAGTTCGTATATTTGGATGTTTGTTACTCATCATCATCATCATTATCATCATTTCAGCCAAAGGACGTCCACTGCTGGACATAGGCCTCCCCCAAGCTCCGCCACTTCGACCGGTTCTGTGCTTCCCGCATCCAGCGGACTCCTGCGGCCCTCACAAGGTCATCGGTCCACCTTGTGGGAGGCCTTCCAACTTTACGTCTTCCGGTGCGCGGTCGCCACTCCAGAACTTTTCGACCCCATCGGCCATCTGTTCTGCGTGCAATGTGCCCTGCCCACTGCCACTTAAGTTAGGCAATTCTTCGGGCTATGTCGGTTACCTTGGTTCTCCTGCGGATCTCCTCATTCCTGATTCGATCACGCAGGGAAACTCCAAGCATAGCCCTCTCCATTGCCCTTTGGGTGACTTTAAACCTTCTTATGAGGCCCATTGTGAGCGACCACGTTTCGGTTCCATATGTCATCACTGGCAACACACACTGGTCGAAGACTTTCGTCTTGAGACACTGCGGTATGTGGGACGAGAAGATATTGCGAAGCTTCCCGAACGCTGCCCAACCGAGTCGGATTCGACGATTGACCTCTTTCTCGAAGTTGGACCTACGTAACTGGACAGTTTGTCCTAGGTAAACGTACTCGTCCACAACTTCGAGTGCAGCGCCTCCGACCGTCATAAGAGTGGGTGTTACACGGGTATTAAACATGACCTTTGTCTTGTCCATGTTCATTTTAAGACCCACTCACTTCACTTTGTTTGTTACTCAATGTCACAAAAACGGCCAAACGGCTTCGATGAAATTTGGCATAGTTACATGAGATACTTTTTATCCCGGTTGTTTCTTTCCGGATAATTTCCAACCTCCACGCGGGCGTTCCCGCTAGCAAAAGCTAGTATGTAATATTTCAGTTCTAACACAAGTCCACATAAGCACAATGGTAAAGTGCCATCCTCTGTTGGTTGGCCAACAAATCGTGACGTCTACAGGGCCCTTAAGCGTCGCTGTACGATTTAATAAACCCAGATGGCAGCGTCGTGTGCGCTCAATGTGTGCGGGCTGATGCGTTTGAGGTTTACTTGCATTTTAGTGCGAGCGTACGGGTATTGTTTAATCTAATGTTACAGAACGTTAGTGTGCAGTGTCTTCTATCTAGCTAGACTAAATGTGGGATGAAGATTTTTGTTACTGAATCCTATACATGAAGCAGGGGTATCGGCCGTGACTTACAAGTTCTAGGTCGTAGCTTCGAACCCAGACAGGCGCATTACTTAAATAAATGATGTCATTACTACTGCTTTTATTACGGTGAAGGAAAACGTCGTGAGGACGCCAGCATATCCAAGAAGCCCACCGCACTGGGCCCGCGTGATGGATTACAGTCCACTCCTTCTCACAAAGGGAAGCCTTTGTCCCAGCAGTGGGAACATAAAAAGCTGATTATGCTAATGCTACTTTTAAATAGTATAAAACAAAATCACTTTCTGTGTCTGTCCATAGGACCGCTTTCACCATCATAACTGCAAATATGTTCTGTCATTCGGTTTTCAGCATAATCTAGAACATTTATACCGAAAGGTTTATGTGTATAAATACATTAATGTTTGAACACTGTTTCATCTTTCTGACATGTCGCCTTTGCGCCCGAATGCTACATTCTTATGTAGTCTATCTACTACCTACCGACTCGCCCATGTAATGTTGTTTAAACACCAAGAATGGCTTTTTAAAACATGACGTCGCTCTTCGTCCAAGAGAAATTAGAGGTAACTCTTGGACTATATAATGCTGCTGTCCATGGCTGCGCCCGCGTCAAAGCAAAAAAAATATCACACAAACTTCCACCCCTATTTCATCACTTTACAGGGGCAGCTTCCTAAAATCATTACTTACCTGACTTCTACTACGATAACTCTACCTCTGTGCCAAATTTCATCATCGTAAGTTTGATAGTTTTTGAGATATCGTGTTTAATCAGTAACTGAATGAATGAATGACCTTTCGCTTTTATATAGGTATATAGATATACATATTTTATCTGCTATTCACCTAGTAGACCTTGAAACCCTGTAACAAATTATTAAGTTTGTTGAAACCCACGATATCGTATCCATTTCTATGAAAATACTTTCATACAAATTTAACCTACGTAATATCCAGCTAGCAACAACAACACTAGGAATTATTTTCATCAAATGAATCAAAGTTATTATTCATCTATAACAGTTACTGTTTAATTTATTGTTTAGAGCTAACTTGTTAGAAAGTTTACTATCTCAACAACTTGATACAAGCCTGTAGGTGTTTCGAGTTGAGCAGGAACTTCTGTTATCTTAACCTTTCACTGCGAATATGGGGTCGAAACGACCTCCCTGATTTCCTTGAATTATTATACAGTTCAAATATATGAACAATAACAAAAACTTATATCGGTAAGTTTTTGTCATTTATTTTTAACCCGGTGTTGCACTGTTGTCATATGACATTGCTGGTTCCAATTAACCGGAATTATCTGTTAGGGTTAACTTAACCGAACCTGACTGAATGCATGCACATAACAACGATATAGTATATGTTATATTTTAAGATAAACACTTCTATTAATTATAGATGCATTTGTTTTCTAACAGACTTTAATACAGGTTCTTACAACATGGCTGATCGGTCGCAGGAGTGAGAGATAGCCAATGAATTAGCAGTACATACATACTGCTACGTTCTGATATCGCAGTAAATAATAGTAATCGATCAACCAATCGATTTAATCGGATCAAGATTCACAGCCGTACCTACCGATTTTATAGATAAGACACATATGTATATCTGAAGGCAGAACTACAGTGTATGGGCGCTTTCGTTGTTCCTTATCTATGTTTTTACTGACTAGTAGAACGTAAAATCTATATTCAAATAGTTATAAACACTTTCAGGGTGCTGATGGGGTTGCCTCGATACAGCAGCGCGTCAGGGATGTTTGCTGAAGCGCGCGTTGACTGCTTCTACACTGTAATACGGAAGCGGTGCGCATCCCTGGTTAGTAGGGTGCGGGGCAGTACCAACAAATCAAAATCAAATCAAATCAAATTTTATTTTCACAAAACTTTGAGTACAGGTTAACTTAAATACTACATCATGATTGACGGATAGGAATATGACAGTGGAGAGCGGAGCAAAACCTAGTTCCGTGCTAGGAATTAATCTGTGTTACGGACACTAGGGCTGCTTCATCATCTCACTTGAAACATTACTTCAAGCGTCTGTAGTAAAAAGTAAAATATTGAGTTACTGGATTCCCAATTTAGGCATGCCTGTAGATAGGGAATACATATAAAATTAGGTACTAAAATACAAAAATATGAATGTGCCACATTCACGACGTGCAAGGGTGTGTTTGTATGTAGTATGTGTGAGAGAGTGAGTACTGGTGCGGGTGTGCTGATATGAGTGTACTTATGTTATGTTATGACGGATGAAGATTAATTAAATTAGGCTACTGTCTTAAACAGTAGCCTAATTTAATTAATCTTCATCCAGATTAATTTCAGATTATAACACGACACCTTACGCCATCTACCTGATTGTGTGCACAACACTATGCCACCCGAGTAGATCGCAACACTTACAAGATCAATCAACGATAATACGATAACAGCAACAGTACCTACAGGCTACTAGCGACATCTAACAATCGACGTGTGAAGTATCCGTGACGTCAACGAAGGTTACAACTACATACAAGCATGAGATGATGAAGACACACACTCTGTCAAAACCGACTATATAAACGATCAACCATGGAGGAACGATCACTCACTCGCTACTTAGAAGGCACAGTGGTCGATAGCCCCGCAGTCACCACTGTTGTCATAAGCTAACCTGAGCGGAGGCCCCGTCGCCCTCAGGAATAGCTAGCTAGGAGGTGAAGGGATAGGATAGCCCCGCAGTCCATCCCTAGAGCCACTCATAGGTTTAACCTAAGTCTAACTTTGTTTGCTAAAATCTGTCAAGTATTTGAAGTTAAGTGAATAAACTCCCTATCTGTCATCCAACGTTGGTTTTATTCCACCGCCACCATTATATTGGCGCCCAACGAAATCTTCTTCTACCCGCAACAATTTTATCGGAGTACCCACATTTTTACCGGTGTACCCTCATATCGGCGGATAAACAGGAGCCTACCCTCAAGAGAATTTATATTATTTTGACAGTATTGACATGTCTGAGAAAAAACAAGAAATGGTGATGATGACTCAGGAACAGTTCACTGCACTCATATCAAAAGTGACAGAAGCGAATGAAAGTGGAAATAGACATTTTAAAAGTTTTGCTGCGTGCACAAAGCGTTACGACGGTGAACGCAATTTCGATAAAGTTGAAGAATTTGTGACCGGGATCTCAGTTTACAAAAAAATTGAGAAAATCAGTGACGAAGACGCCTTGGAAGGATTAACTTTGTTATTGTCTGGTGCTGCTGCCACGTGGTGGAACGGTGTAAAAAGCGACATTAAAAAGTGGAGTCAAGCTCTCGACGCCATTAAGTCTGCGTTTGCGCCGAAAATGCAGCCACACGAAATTTATTTGGAACTGTACTCGAAGAAGCAAACTACTGAAGAAATTGACGCGTTTGTGTCTGAAAAACGTGCCTTACTCGCTCAGTTACCGGCAAAACGACATAAGGAAGAGGAACATTTGGACTTTGTTTACGGACTTCTTAATATAACCTATAAAAAGGAGATTGCTCGCACGGAAGTAAAAACGTTTGCTGAACTTCTGGATCGTGGCCGTCATATTGAGAGTCTGCTCAAGGAAGCTGGTGATCAAACGACATCAACACCAATAAACCCTACTTCTATGTATTCTGTTGATCTTTATTTAAATCCCGTTGAAGGAACCATACTTACAAACAATGAGCAAAAGATGTTCAATGAATTGTTATTTGAGCACAGCGACATCTTTGAGAAAAACACGGAACCAACTCCATTCACACAACATAGAATCGACACAGGCAACCATCCTCCTATTAGTGTTAAGCCTTATAGATTGTCACTAACAAGGCAAAAACAATTAAGAGAAAAGCTGGATGATATGATAAAAAATGACGTTATCGAGGAATGCGATTCCCCATGGTCAGCACCTGTAATTCTAGTTCCAAAAGGAGAAACCGATGTTCGAGTTTGCGTAGATTATCGACGACTCAACGAGATAACTAAACCTGACAGATATCCGTTACCTCGTATTGACGATTTATTACATCAGGCAAAAGCGATGCCATACATGTCAACAATTGATTTACAGTCAAGTTACTGGCAGATTATGGTACATCCAGATGATTACGATAAAACAAGCTTTGTATCACCGTTTGGAACGTTCCGTTTCAAGCGAATGCCATTCGGTCTAAGAAACGCGCCAGCCACGTTCCAAAGATTAATGGACAAATTCATACAAGGATTGCACGCGGATTGTGTATTATGCTATTTAGATGATCTAATTATAAGATCTATTACTTTCAGTCAACATATAAAGGACTTAAGAGAAGTATTTATGAAACTGAGAGAATACAAGCTACGAGCTAACAGAAAGAAATGTAAATTTATGTGTTCAGAAATTAAATATCTAGGCCATCTTATAGTGTCGGACGGCATCAAAACAGATCCAGAGAAAATCTCTGCTATTGCAAACCGTCAGGCGCCTAAAAACCTAAAACAATTAATTTCATTTCTACAAACTGCATCATGGTATCGGAGATTTATTCATAATTTTGCAGACATTGCTAAACCACTTACTAACTTAACGAAGAAGAAAATAAGCTGGAAGTGGGAACGAGAGCAACAAGAAGCATTTATGAAATTAAAAAATGCCTTGACTACGTCACCAGTGTTAAAACAGGCAAGTGACGACTTACCCTTTGCTATCAAGACTGATGCCAGCCAATATGCCATTGGCGCAGCTTTAGTGCAGGGGGAGGGAGACAATGAGCACCCTGTTGAATACGCAAGTAGACTCTTAACACAAGCTGAATGCAATTACAGTGTTACAGAAAAGGAAGCACTAGCCATAGTATGGGCTATTTCAAAATTTCGTGACTATATAGAAGGAACAAAGTTCATAACTGTTACAGATCATCAACCATTGAAATGGTTAATGAATCTTAAAACACCGACTGGTCGCTTAGCACGATGGGCACTACAACTGCAACCATACGAGTTCAAAATACAATATACTCCAGGAAGAACGAATGTAGTAGCTGATACATTGTCACGACCACCGTGTGAGCAGCATGATGGAAAATGTTTCATATGCAGCACAGAATTAGAACTACCTAGACACAGTGAAAAACAGCTAAGAGATGAACAAATGAAAGATGAGACCCTTCAAACTATCATAAAAATATTAGAAGAAGGAAAAGAAATACCAAGTTATGTAGAATACATTAGGAAAGGTTACCTAGTCCATAAAGGTGTCCTGTATCTTTACATACCAGAACCAGAAAACCACCACCAATTACCATTAATTAAATTAGGCTACTGTTTAAGGTAAAGGGAGCGTTTTTTTTTTAACAGCATCCTGTCTAAGATAGCAAGCAGGCTAGATTGTGCATTTGTGAGCTGGACCTGCTACCTGGCGCATCCGATACCTTGCAGAAGTGGTATTACAGATTGTTTCTGTGTTAAAGTTTTACTAACATATTTTGTAAGTTTTTGTTACTAACACTATGACTATGCGTCACTATGCGTCTTGTTACTTGAAATTAAATAAATAAAAAATGTTTTCTCATTACTAGTATGTTATAAAACCCAACCTTGGCTTTTGCTGGTGGTAGTCTTGAGGTCACATAAATAGTGCTTTGAACTCGTACTATCTTGGATAACATTTTTAGTTTAACTTTCGTTTATGTCCAACATACCTTTGATCAATCTCTCTGGAATCTTTCACTTTAGTTTAATTGTACGATTCTTAGTACAAAATAATTTCAAATTCTTGCTTGAATTTTTCACTACGAAACTTTTCAAAGGGGTTAGGTAATTGTTCAAGGAATATTTTAAAACTAAAATTGTCTTCAAATAGTAATTAGAATTGTACTAAATAATTTCACTTAAATAGATTTATCAGAGTTATTTACCGTTCTATCCCTAAATGCCTAAACTAAAATGGGTTTGAAAATAAAATTTAACTGCTTAGTGGGCATCAAAGGCGTGGGGTATTTTCGTTCATTAATTCAACTGTCTTCGATCCTCGTTAACATTAAGAGTAACGATAATCAATTAGGTATATCTATGGTTACGCGTAGAGAGACAATAATTAATGAATAATTATTCAGCTGTAAAGAATACCTGAGGCCGAAGACTGCCAAATATACCTTATAAATCTTCAACGTCTGCTTCAGTTTAGTCCCCGCCTTCCGAACTTAGTTATTGAGGGTAAACAAAAAACGTTTATAATTTTTTGATTTTATATTTTTTTTATGGAAATCAGATGCATGTGAACACTTGCATGCAATTCGTGAATTGCAATAATTGACTGTGTTTTATGGCATTGCTCTTGGACATTCCAGAAACACGCACCGTGCTAAAGGGGCTTAAAGGTGTAAGCTATTTTGTTATTTGTTATCACGTAATTATATATATTTTCAATGCAATAAATAGTTGACTCAGTGCCACAGCATCAAAAATATTAAGTAGGTTGGCACCCTGACAAAGGACAGAGTTTTAAAAACTGACGAAGGCTTATGTCACTTTGAATAATTGTACATTAAGAATTGTTAGCACCTTTAAATATCTTGGACATGTATTGAATGAAAAATTAACGGACGACAATGATTTGGAGCGGCAAAGAAGGAGCATTGCTTGTAGAAGCAACATGCTTGCAAGACGATTTGCTCATTGTTCCAAGCAAGTGAAGGCAACACTATTCGAGGCATACTGCCGGGCGTTCTACACCAGCCAACTTTGGTACCAGTACACGAGGAGAGCTTACAACTCACTTCGTGTACAGTACAACAACGCGTTTCGGGCCATGTTTAACCTGCGTTGGCGGTGTAGCGCGTCTGGCATGTTCTTTGAAAACAGAGTGGGTGACTTCTTTTCCGTTCTGAGAAGGGCAAGAGCTTCATTTCGAACACGATTGCTTAACTGTAAAAATAATATTATAACCACTGTATTCCGGACAATTTTCGTGACTAGAACCGAATTGTTCAATCTCAGCATTGACTATGACGTAATCAAGTAATAATAATAATGACGAATTAATATAACTAATTTAATTTATGAAATATAATTATCTAATAATAATTTCTAATAATGTATAAACGTATCTTATCTAATTTAATCTATAATTTGTAATAGCTACCTAAAATACCAACTTAATATAACTTAGTAATAACCATGTAATAACAATATATCTGCTTATTTATGACATGTAGTCACTATGGGTGAAATGTATTTGTGTGTACGTACTTATACAGTGCCTGAAATAAAAATGATTTGATTTTTTTTTTTTTATGTAAAAAACTTGACTGTACCTAGTGTACTTGCAATGTATTTGATAAACAATGGAGCTGTAATACGTTGATTAAATTCTCCTTCTCAGTAGGTTATAATACCATAATTGCACTATCCGAGACCTATATTGTAGCACGAAATTAATTACTGCAAACGCATTCTACATTGTTTCAACTAAGAATCCACTAACAGAGAAGGCATATTATTAAATCAAAGCCTTAGTCAGCAAATGTAATGTTGCACATCATTAACTGCTTGATTATGAATTGTCAATCATTACAATAATTTATTTTATACTAAAACATATTCTCTTGCTGTGTACTAGTAGACTATGACTTATCTTGCAAACTGTACCCTTGTTTTTTTTTAAGGGTGGGAAATCATCAAATAACCTCTCCCGCTCTGGGTGGAGCAGGAGGGCGTGTCAGACTTTTACTGACTAAAACCCACCCGTGTTCCCTTTGGCCACGGTATCTCTTTCGAACAACCCGCACCTCTGGCAGAAATTGTACCCTTGAACCAAAACAATCTATACTAATATTATAAATGCGAAAGAATGTTTGTCTGCCTAAACCACTAAACCGATCGCTATAAAAACTGACATAACGGTTGCTTGGGATCTGCAAAAGGCATAGGAAGGTTACTGTTCATCCTGGAATAAAATGAAAAGCAAAACGAAACATTAAAAAACGTGAATAATAAAAACTTTTTTACAAAAAAAAAACAAACGACTTCCAAAATAAGTCAAAGTGAAAAATAACTGTAATGTCTTTGGTTTCGTATTTTAGTTTTTTTTTTGTTGTAATGTTTTTTTTTTTTGTAATACATATTTTATTTTTCACGTTTGCGTTGTGATACCTACTCCACACAAATTCGTACCTATACATTCACCAGTTAAGTAGATAACAGTAAAAGTAAGTTATTGGTCATTAGAATTAAGAACATCCTACTTTTCCTGAAGTCCGTTAAAAATACTTGCAGACGAAGTCATGAGCAACAGCTAATAGAACATAAAGTTACATTTTGAGCTCATAACAATTCAAAGAGAACTGCTCTTTAAGAATGTTGCGCCTTTATGTCATAATTATCTCATAATGGCGATGCAGGTGTACCTACTCATTACTTTTACATGTCCAAAAGGCACTGGAAATAAAGAGAATGGCAAATTGTTATGTCATATACAGTGAGTTATGTGTGTTAGTGAGCTATGGAACGAGATATGATCGGAGGATCTCTGAGAGATAGAATCCGGAATGAGGTGATCCAGTAGAGCACCAAAGTTGTCAATATAGCTCACATCAATTAGCAAGCTGAAGTGGAAATGGGCCGGCCACATTAGCCGTAGAACAGATGACCGTAGTTGTAGTTGTCGTGTTCTTGAGTGGAGACCGCAAATCGGCAACAGAGACTTACTAGTCTCCTTTTATAATTTTCTTACGAAAGACACATCACAAGCGAATTCAAAGAATTAATTTAAACTGATACTCGCTAAGAATTAAGTAGCATAGAGAAAATGAAAGCTAATATAAAGGAAATTAATGTATAAGTTTATTATTCCATTTTTCATAATAAAAGGAAGAACCGTCAAAGAAACGATAATAGATTTGAATTTTAATATCCGTGTGGCGCCGGACGTAAAGAGTAGCACACACCCATCTCTTCCCGTGGGTGTCGTAGAAGGCGACTAAGGGCTTACTAGAGAATGGGCAGCAGCGTTCTCTATGCATTTGACGACCATACTGCGATTGCCAACCTACCTGCCAAGCGTGGCGATTATGGCAATCTATGGCTTATGTCCAGCTGTGGACGTTTTTCGGCTGATATGATGAATATCCAGTTCTACACTTCTGGTCACTAAAATCCTATTAGCAATTCCGATTTAACTGGTTTCAATAATAGTCCCATCCTACCTATTAAATCTCAAACTACATAGGTTTACCACCCCTGTCAGTTGCATTATTTTTGGCAGGTCCATGCAACGGAATAAGTATTTGTTGTATCTGAACACGGCAGCGACAGTTTAATCGTGCGTACGATACAAATGCGATGGTGTTGCCCGTATCGTGTTTTTATTTAATGTAACCATTTAAACGTGGCCTACTTTGCGTGAGCAGCTCATTTTCATACACTCAGGAACAAGTGAATGAAATTAATGAAAGGCAATTCAAGAGCATGGCGATAAGTTTTTATTTTCAGGAGAAAAAAATAAGTAGTAGCTATTTATTTTTAGGGATGTCCTGCTCCACCCAGAGCGGGAGAAGTTATTTGATGATTGCCCACCCAAAAAAAAAAAAAACAGCCCCACAATTTCTTGGTGGCCAGGACATGGAGGTGTTATATCTTCAACAAAAATGCGCAGGATATTTATTGCGCAATTCTCGGCAATTGTGATCTATAATGACGTTTTGGCAATATCAAACCATTTACAGCAATTTTAAGATAACTTATATAAATTGCCCATCTTGGTAAAATATTAGCATATGGAGCCCATTATTATCAGTCTGGTATGGCGAAGTCGACTGGCGTTTTTTTTTGGGATGTGTTTACCTACTAAATTAATGTTGCAAAAAAACAAGATTAACAGTTATTTACCACATCTTGCACGAAAATAAAACAAAAGTGTGACGTATCTTTTAAATGCTCAACCATTACTCTAGCACAAAAAACTGTCGTAGTTATTAGCGGTTGAAATCTTACATCTTTTTGTCGGTCAGAAATATTGAACTCACTACCAGTACACCAGGTGAAATGACTTTTTACGTCAATAAAACCGTACCGCGTCGCACCGCACCGCACCTTACCGTACCGTACCGCGGCCTATGGATTGAGCTCCTTAGAACTAAGTAAACGTTCGGATGACGGCTTATAAAGATGGATGAAAAAAGGCGTATTGCGCCGACCCCAAATAAATTGGGATCACGGAAGGGGATGAGGTTGATGGTTTTCAATAACAGGTGAACAGTTATTCAGGGAAAACGTCGTGCCGAGATGTATTTTTTCAGAAATCTTCGAGCGATAAAACAAATTCTCCTACTTTACTAGTATAATACCGAATATTTAAATAAATATTGAATTTACTTCTATTAGAACAAAAATCTGACATCAAGGGTTTGTCGTAATAAAAAGTGTGGACAAAGCTTTGAGTGATCAAGGAAGGTTCAAAATAAAAGATTAATATCGTTTACATAAAATAACTAGACAATCTGTTTAGTATGTTAATCTATTTCAGTAGAAAACAAATGACAACACCAAGTCCAAAGTAGAACACAACCCCAAAGTCTGTGAGATTTAACCAATACCTTACAGGCGTTACAAACCAAGTGATGTAACTTTTATGTCATTGACATAAAGTTAAAATTTCAACGATTAAAGTACGCTCGTGAAATGCAGCGACTATACCTTGGCTGAAGTCTTCGTTCGGCCATGAACGCAAGCCACAGAGCAGTATAAACAGTATCCACAATTGCACGGCTGAGAGATTCGAGACACCCCTGAACGGTTTAGGAATACTCTGTATGAATTTGGGTAGGGCTACGACAATACGAAAATAGAAGACTGGTGACGTTTTTGGCTAAATAATTTATTAATATCACTTAGTTCAGGTTAGGTTGAGGAACTCATACTCAAGTATAGAATGATAAGAGAAATTCTCAAAGTATCTGGGAAGCAGCTATTTTGATTTTCTAAATTCTGACATAACAACAATCCTTAACTTTCCAAAAGTCTTTATAACATAAAACAAAGTCAGTTTAAATCATAGGTCAGACACCAATCTACATTTTCTTCACATGGTCCAACTAAGATTATCTTTACACTTTGTAAGAGACTGTGTGACCTCTGAGTTTGTATAGGTCTTTCTTCTCGGAGTAGTCAGATAAGAAACACCGACCTCATCTAGTTTTAAAAATATGATTGACGTGTAAAAGTATTAATACAAACCTTCTTAAAGAAATACAATCATTTATCATCATTAAAAAAAGGACCAAAATGGTTCAATGAACATAAAACAAAATGTAAATACAATACAATGTAATGTATAGCCGAAGTTTAAATAAATAAAGCACACGCACTTTGAATAATATCAATCGTGCAATACAGAATCAATAAATAATAGTTTAAAAAACGATAAAACACGCTTTAAAAACCAAACTAAAAAGGGAGAAAATAATTGAATTCAATTAAAAAGCGTGGCGTGCTTTTTGAGGTATTTTTATAATCAATTAATGTCAAGCACCCCACTCTTTTTAATTGAATTAAATTATTTTCTCCTTTTTTAGTTTGGTTTTTAAAGCGTGTTTTTTCGTTTTTTAAACTATTATTTATTTTCTATTTTTTAGTTCTGCTAACTACAAAAACGTGTTTTTTTTCTCATATTTTTTTTTAAATTATTCAATTGTCATCGGTCCTCGACAAGTTTACAAAGTTTCAATGAAATCTGACCGTTTAAAGTGGGTCAAAATCGCGCTCAAAGGAGTCGGTTACATACAAACATACAAACAAACAAACCAACAAACATACAAGTGAAGCTAATATAAAGCGTGTAAAAAGGAGCCCGCCCAGTCATAACAACCGCTTAATTCATGCAATAACTGTACACTGCTTATACTGTTCGGTTACTAATTCGCATCAATGTCGGTGATAATCAGTGCGATGGGATTACATTGTCACTGTCCACTCAGGCCGTCCAATTTAGGTTAACAGACAGACAGATAGCAGCATATAATTAACAAGCAGTTGATGTAATGTAAGGTGTCTTGGAATGATTGAATTGTAGATGTCGACCTGATTTTAATGGTTTTTTTATAGGCCCTTAGATATTGGACTGTAATTTAAAACGTTGGGTAACATAAATTGAAATAAATAATTGAAGAATTATGATCAACGAACAGTTTCCCGGGTCGACGGCGCGTTTTGTTCCACGCGCGCCTCAAAGAGATGTCAGCACCAACTGGTGGGGTGTCCGCAAGGGCCAATGCCTGCCAGGGGTGCGGGTTGTTACAAAAAGATATCGTGGCCCCTGGCACACAGGAAACTGAGGGAACACGGGTTTTAGTCAGTAAAAGCCTAACACGCCCTCCTGCTCCACCCAGAGCGGGAGAAGTTATTTGATGATTTCTTACCCATAAAAAAAAAACGAACAGTTTTAAGTAGGTAAATATTTATATAGGTACAATTATAGGCCGCACGTCTGTTGTTACAATACCAATATAAGCTGGCCTCTTAGCCCACGATCACACGGACGTAAAAATATCGTGGCAGGGTATTATCGTGCACCTGATTGATTTTCAGCTCTCGATGCAAAGCAGTACTACGTTCAAACTCACACGGCGAACGTGGTCTTATTCTATTAAAACCCCGTACTTCGCTAGGCCAGCTCCAGGTCAAGATTCTACAACTGACGTGCGGTGGTATGCCAAGCAAAACCGATGTCATTTTGCCAATCTAAAGTGAATTAGAAAAGCAAGTGTGTATATTATAAATAAAAATAAAATAAAATAACGATATAAATCTTCGATGAAAGAGTTGAACTCAATGTAAAACCTGTGTGGATTAGTACAGGAATGAAATAAACAAAAAAAAAACTATAATTTTAAATATACGTATACTAAATGACCGAACATGTCATTTAAAAGTAGGCTAAAGTTTAAGATGTAAACTAGCTAGACAGCTTTAAACGGATACTATTCTTTCACTACCAGATAAAAAAAAACAGCAATAGTTCAATTTTAGTGAAGTTGGCAACTGTCAATATCAGCTGTCAGACACGCCAATATTTTTTAACAATAGCAAACTTTTGTCCCGACATAAAACACAGTCACATGCAGCAGACTCTTAATAAAATCTCAAGGCTAGAACAAACAAAATAATCGCACAGACCCATCCAACTTCCTTGTACCAATTAAAAACTTCATCAGGCTTAAACTGTGAACGGTATTTTCCAATTGAAATGTACAAAGTAAATGTTACTTCAATTGAAATCCTATCATGAGTGTGTTTATTTAAGCTGCGGAACCTCTAATCCACATTGCTGTGTTTACGCCATAGGGAGCAGTGGGAGAGATTATGCAAAACAGATTAAGATTACATTGGTCCACTAAGCAATTTAAGTTGCAGCATTATGTCGGTTTAATGTGTGACTTGGGAGGTTGGGAAATTATTTAGTAAGTAAACTGCTAAAATTAAAAAAAACGCGTGTATTTTTGAATGATTGTGAGATGAATAAAATTGCCATCATCATCACTAACAAACCATCAATACCGCACTAATGGGTAAAGGCCTAAATTAAAATTATGTATTTGCTTTAAGTTTATTTTGGTGTATTTAAGTTTCAATCAGTTCCAAACTGAGTACTTCAATGGATTTGAAAAGGTTCATCCAAATCTTCGTACAAAATTCAACAAAAATTATTACAGAAACTGGGTTAAATCCTTTCATCTATATTAATCTGCAAAGTTTTTCCATGTTAATTTAATGCATACAACGTAATTTTTATTAAAAAGTAATAAAAATATCGTCAGTTCCAACGACACATCTTAATAGCAAAAACGCAATTAAAAATATTCTCAAAAAATAAAATATGAGTTTTTGATTAAAAACTCCGGAGCGTTGAATAAAAGGTGTTGAAGAAACAAAGGGTGAATGCCGACGTTTTGCCGCGGTTTCATAATTTCCTTATTTGCAGATGTCGACTGATTTCTTTTCTATTTTTAATGCCATCACAAAGCGGAGGCTTGCAGCTATCGTCCACGATATTTACATTAAAATTGAAGATTTTACTTTCGTTCTGATGTTTGAAGTTGTCATTTGTTTTCTAAAATTAGGTTTTAATTAGTTTTGGTTGTTTTTTAACGTTTGTCTATCAGCTGATGTTTATTATAGAGGATCAATGTCTTTTGGACAGAGCTGCTGGGAACTGCAACGCCGCCGGCAGCGTCTAAAAACGGCAATAATAAAAAAATTGGTAGCGTCGAAAGAAACTTCTGTCATGGTCGGCCTTTAAAGACGTCAGTTTTTATAACTCAAGTTTATTTGATTTA
The DNA here is from genome assembly GCA_947359405.1 of Antitype chi. NCBI lineage: Eukaryota > Metazoa > Arthropoda > Insecta > Lepidoptera > Noctuidae > Antitype > Antitype chi. The sequence continues at coordinate 2,363,876 of OX375817.1, read as the reverse complement.
ATCGCGAAATTTATTTTTAGCTCTCGTTGTTGAACCGTTCATTGAAAATCAAGAGTGCATCTCAGAGCGTTAAAAAACACACCAATCGATTTTCAACTCTCGACCTTAAGGTGAATGCGCAGTTGTAGAGCGCGAAATTCAAATTTTGTTACGTTTTTTGCAATTTTCAGGTGAGTGTCAGCTTGTTACTTGATCAAAATATGATTTGCGACTATAACATGTACGTATTTATAGATTTATAATCATTAGAATCAATAATACATCTTTTTAAGTTAGATTTCTTCCACAAGCACTTTTCCATAAGAAATTTGTTCTTATGGAACAAATCTAACTTAGAAAGATGTATTATTGATTCTAATGATTATAAATCTGTAAATACGTACATGTTATAGTCGCAAATCATGTTTTGATCAAGTAACAAGCTGACACTAACCTGAAAATTGCAAAAAACGTAACAAAATTTGAATTTCGCGCTCTACAACTGCGCATTCACCTTAAGGAGTACTTTGAAGATCGAGTGCGCGAAATATTCCCGCCGCGAACCGAACGTCGACTAAGTCTAAGTTTGCTTGATTTGTACAGAAACTGTTTACAATGAATTCCGCTTCTAGCAGCACCCTCTAAAGCGACTTCGTGCTCCTTGGATTTGTCACTTTGCTCCATTGTCACAACGTGTATAATGTTTCAGTGTCCATTAAGAAGGATAAATTCTTGTGTGACATAATGGACTGGTGGCAATAACGTTACATAAGCAATACCTGATTGGCTAAACTGTGTTTTAATGACCCTATCATTATGACTTCAGAAGACAGGTTTGTCCAATTCTAAACTAGAGTATAAACAGAGGAATGAGTATTTTGGAGATTTTGGCAGGATTTTTACTTGAGCATCCTTTTGTAAATTCAATAGGACTGTTATTCCATAAATGTATTAAAGTGACAAACGTCATTTTGCAGTTTTAAATCTATTTCTTATAAATACCGCGAGATTAAAGCACAGTTCGTATAAAATGCCGAGAAAGCATTAAGGTTTCCACTTTCAAGAATACCTTACCTGCTTCAAAATAAGTTCTACATTTTATTCTAACATTCTAGTCCCCTGATAGGCTTTTACTAGACAAAGTGCTCATCCATGTAATGTAAAAACCAGTTTATTCGAAAAAGCGCAGCCTACAATACACATAGTTTACCTAGAGTGCTCCCTAAGCTACGAGTACATCTCTTGAAATAAAACGTGTTACTTAAAAACCATTGCGAGAAATCTCTTTGTGTCGCAGAATAAATCTACTTCCCTCCTATCAGTCTTGACTATCTGGCAATACCAAAATGGACTGGGCAAATACGACAACGAACAAAATTGAATTTGTTCTGTGGCGGTTGCAGTTGCGATGGCGCCCGATCTCCCTCGGGATTCTTCGGGCGTTCCTGCCGAGAATCTGATTCCTGAATCGTTGACCGAATACGGTGGTGGTTTTTCTTAATTTGAATATATAAATGTAGTTCATTAGTTTTTTGTCACTCAAATTTTGAGTGACAAAAAACTATTGTTAATCTTTACCGTTTTTTTTACGTGCGCATCAATTATTTATTTGTGATAACTAGCTGTTTTAGTTGGTAAATAAATATTTGTAGGGCTTGTATACAAGAAAATTGTACATATAAAGTTTCAAAGTTTTGTTAGGGTTTTTTTTTGTATAGCAGATTTAAATACTATGAAAATTAACCATAATAATGCCATATACATTGGCATGCCATAACATTTTGACTATAAGTTGTGATTTGAGTATATAACAAACAAATTTTCCTTGTAGTGCCGGACGTAAAGTTCCGTGTGGTGCCGGACGTAAAGAATAGCACCATCCCATTTTTTCCCGTGGGTGTCGTAAAAGGCGACTAAGGGACTTACTAGAGAATGGGCAGCAGCGTTCTCTGTGCATTTTACCACCATACTGCGATCACCAACCCGCCTGCCAAGCGTGGCGATTATGGCAAGCCACCCCAAATTGGGGTAGGCCTATGTCCCCCAGTGGACGTCTTCCGGCTGAAATGATGATGATGACAAACAAAGTTACGTTGATATTTGCTAAATTATATTTTATAGTACGACTTTTGACATAGCTCCTCATACAATTTTATATCAGTAAATTTTTATCCACGTAGTCTTAAATAGAATCCTATGTGTGCAAGCACCACTTAAACACATACAGGAACAGAAATCTAACAATTTATAATATTTGCTCTAACGCTGGAAGGAAAACAGTTCACCGCATTGCTCTTAAGTGGACTAGGAAGCCATTTCTTCTTAATGTAAGTACTATTGCAGCTACCAAGTATGTATGCTTTCGCCTACGGGTGTACAATGGAGCTAGAAGTGTATGTACTTATGTCTGAAGGTATGTTTGTGCTCAAAATTCAGGTTATTTCAGGTTTCTAAGTTTGTTTTAAATAATAATAGGGTAGATTGTTATGAGAACCTAGTTTCCAAGAAGTCTGGCTACTTGATAGTTCGTTAGGTTTCCAGAATTTACCTTACGGAGGAACCACCAGGGTAGCTCGCGAAATTTACGTTAAGGAGGAACCACCAGGGTAGCTCGCGAAATTTACGTTAAAGAGGAACCACCAGGGTAGCTCGTGAAATTTACGTTAAGGAGGAACCACCAAGGTAGCTCGCGAAATTTACGTTAAGGAGGAACCACCAGGGTAGCTCGCGAAATTTACGTTAAGGAGAAACCACCAGGGTAGCTCGCGAAATTTAAGTTAAGAAAGAACCACCAGGGTAGCTCGCGAAATTTACCTTAAGGATGAACACCAGGGTAGCTGGCGAAATTTACCTTAAGTATCAACTACCAGGTTAGCTGGCGAAATTTACCTTAAGGAGAAACCACCAGGGTACCTCGCGTTTAAGTTAAACAGGAACCTCGTGTAGCTAGCCTCGGGTAGCTCGTGAAATTCGAATTTTCTTGCGTTTTTGCCATTTGGTCAGTGTCAGGCTATATGTTGATTAAAATATGATTCACTAGCTTTTGCCCGCGGCTTCGCCCGCGTGGATGTCGAAGATTATTCCGCGGGAACGTACAACCCATATAAAAAGTATCCTATGTTTTAATCCAGGTTATAAACTATCTGTATGCCAAACAGAAGTATTATTTTAAGTAAACTTTTTAATTTCCTTAAGTATAATAATCAACAAAGAAATCAACAAATCAAAATTATAGGTGGTACTCATTACCAAAAGTTACAAGACTGTCATATTGATGACAGAATGGTAGATTCAACTCAATATAGACTAGTATTTAATGTTACAGCTCTTAAAAATGCAATAGTTCTCATTATCAAATTCAAAATCAAATCAAGGTCATGAGTTCGATCCCAAGACAAATTCAGATTGGAATTTGGTATTCGCAACAGCGGATTTCGATACTAAGACTTTCGTAACAGCGTACCTACCATTCAAACAATTTGTCGAATCAGCGTGTTAGCGATAACGTCATTCCTTATAGCGGTTTTCGACTCAATGTGTTTTTGAACTGACGTACCTACCACTCGTAAAGTTTTTCGAAATAGCGTGCGTCGCAATAACGTCATTCGAGTTTTCATATCACTCCGCTAATCAACATACATACAACCTGACACAAATTGCAGAAAACGTAAGAAAATTTCGTTAATCCACCTTAACTAAACATATCATGATAAGTACTTACTGTTGGATCAGCCAAATAGGAAAATTTCGTTCATCCACCTTAACTAAACATATCATGATAAGTACTTACTGTTGGATCAGCCAAATAGTTAATATTAAAGTACTATTTTGCAGATCCATCAGATCTGACGCAAACATTGCACAGCGAGCAAATAATTCCACAAAGCTATTTATATCTACATATCATACAAGTTACTCGGTTTTCACAAAAAAACAAGGCAACGCACACATAAAATGGTGTTTCAAATTCAGAATTGCGTGGAAACTGACGAACACATAGTTATTGTCGAACAACTCAACACACAGAATCCAATCGGTTTTAAAACTCAAACATCGCTTTCTGATGTTTTCCAAATACTGTTATTTTTACGGTTTCCGTGTTCAGAATCCATTTCATCTGTGTTTGATTGTTTATAGGAATATTCGCTTATAGGGTCAGGTTATTATGCACTTAATTCTTGGTGTATCTTTAACTATACATCTATACAGATAAATAAAATTGGAGTGTCTGTTTGTAATATTAAAATAACCACTTATTACTAAATGCACATGGATGTGTACACGGTAAATATACCAATTTTTTTTTTAATTTTCGTCTGTCCTTCTGTTCCGGCTAATCTCTGAAACGGCTAGACTGATTTTGACGGGACTTTCATTGGCAGATAGCTGATGTAATAAGGAGTAACTAAGGCTACTTTTATTTTAGAAATTGTATTTATTTTTATTAATATGTGTTTATAATAAATAAAAAACATTAAATAAATTACTATTTCGCGCGGATGAAGTCGCGGGCACAGCTAGTCTACTATAAATACCTACTCTTCATAATGCTACAACCCATATTCAAATTTAAATCTTCTTCGATACTTCTCTATAAGTCGCCAGCTCAGTATTCATCCTCTTTCTAGCGATACCCTCTTTACACAGTACATCCATCGTTTATTGAGTCTACTACTATTCTTATTAACCACCCACATTCATAGTCCAAACTTTTCGTATGGCATTTTCCTTGCGACATTCGAACTTCAATGAATATATATATATAGGTATAAGTTTAGACGAAACAATGAAAACATATCAATGCGTGACTACGGTTTTTTTACACGCTTTATATTAGCTTCACTTGTATGTTTGTATCCGACTCCTTAGAGCGCGATTTTGACCCACTTTAAACGGTCAGATTTCATATAAACTTTTTAAACTTATCGAGGACCGATGACAATACAATAATTAAAAAAAAATAGAAAAATAAAGAAAAAAAAACTGAAAAAATCACGCTTTTGTAGTTAGCAGAACTAAAAAATAGAAAATAAATAATAATTTAAAAAACTAAAAAACACGGTATAAAAACCAAACTAAAAAAGGAGAAAATAATTTAATTCAATTTAAAAGCGTGGGGTGCTTGACATTAATTGATCATAAAAATACCTCAAAAAGCACCCCACGCTTTTTAATTTAATTAAATTATTTTCTCCTTTTTTAGTTTGGTTTTTAAAGCGTGTTTTTGAAACTATTATTTATTTTTAGTTTAGACAAATGCACACATACATTTACTCACATAAAGTTATGTACGTCTTCTGCCTCATGGGGTTAGGCAGAAACTACAGAACGCCACCTGCTATGATCCGTACATAATCCTTTTTTCCCCCGGATGCGAGTACTACGCACCTCACCATCCCGAAGAATATCGCCAATAAGTTCTACATAACGTTTCTTCCTAAGTAACCCCTTCTGGCATTTTCTCTTACATTAGACTTGAAAATATATTGTTTCAGTCGCCTTTCATTCAGAGAAAGAATCATAATTTCTGATTGAAAAATAATTCTTTCTTATTGCAGCCCACCACATCCTCTAACGATAAATTTCCATTTCCTTTCACCAGTGATTTTCAGTTACATAAAGAATTGTTTAACATACAAAGGACTGATTATAAACAATTTACTACACAATAATACCCATTTAAGGGTGTGACATACCTTTTCACGTCTTTTGTCAAAGTAATCGGAATTCCCCTCACGCTCGAACAATGACGTAACGAGTGACGCTACATTGTATCATTAAATGGAAGTCGATGTCGCACCGACTTCCTACCGAGACATATTGAGCATTACCGGAGACATATAGGCCTGTGATACAAAGATTGGAGGTGAACAATCTTATTGGTTCCATTTATTTGACGCGTGCTTTCTATGTGTAAGTACATCCTGACTTTATTGTCACAGTCGTAACGTTTACTCTTACGGAAGAATATTGGTTTTGGTTCTGAAAATATATCCAAAAAAAAACTGGAAAATTGTGAAAAAACTTAACAATGCAGATATGTTTTTTCATAATTTTGTAATCTTAAACTTATCAAGCTAATTATGATTGGTATCATACGATGATGCAATGTTGACATAAATGATCAAATCAAATCAAAACATTTATTAGTGTACGGGCAGCAGCTCCGCACACTGAGATGTAGGATGTAGGTGGATGAATCACTCGGGATGTGTACAGGAAATAAAATCACTGTTTTGTGTCCGATAATGATTGAACGTTTATTTAATAAAACAACGAATTATATAATGCCAGAAGTAGGTGGCTTGTGGCGGGCGTAATAGCTTAGTCAGCGAATGTACATAAATCGGTGAATTAGCAACTGCTTGATCAGGTAAAAACTAAAACAATAAATATCATGTGGCGATGCTCGTACATCCTGCCGACTATAAAAGTACAAATGTCCAGTAAAATGCATTATCCAAGGGTAAGTAAAGTATGTAAAGGAAGTTATTGGAAGGTTCTATGTCCGTCGCTAACTGTCATTGGCGACGTTTCGCGATCCACCTTGCTGCTGTTAGGAAGATGTCTGGTGACCTCTTCTAGATCCGGGGTGTCTGCCTTTGCTTGTCCTTCCGTAGGGAGATGCCGTTCAGTAGGACTTGGGGCCATCTCAATCTCTTCCTTGTGCGCCTGCTTTCCTGTTCTGTTTCCTTGAGGTGTACGGAGACAGCGTGCTTTAATTTGGACGCATACCCATATGCTGAATATTGTTGCACAGGTTATCATACAGCCGTACAGGACGTAGTGATGTTGCTCCGCCTCCACGGAATTAACCATTTGTATGTCCTGTTGTTCTTTAACCAGCTCAATTTTTCTCTTAATACTCTTTAGTTGTTCTTCATGTGTTTCAAGTTCCATATTTGTTATATTTGTAATTTGACTATTGCTTGTTAATAGTTCGTTTAGATTTATCTCTGGTACGTAGATCTCTTGCTCATTTCCTAATTCCATGGTGCTTTGCATTTTGTAATGTGCATGAATCAGATGTTTATCGCCGCGCATCATGCAACCTGTAGCTAAGGTGATGATGCCTGTATTTTGTAGTGTCTGTGACGTAATTCCCGCAGGACAGAAAATGCGCATAGTGCATTCCTCGCAACACGTAAACAACCAAGCTCCCTTACTGTGTAGTTTTTTCCAGTCATTGCTGCAATTCGATACCTTAGTGCGGCAGGTTGTTACTCCTCGATTGTTTATTATGCCTGCTTCGCACATTGTTGTGGCTGTTTTTATACTGTATATAGGTAGGTCAAGGTTGCATAGCAACAGCTGATTTGTGTTTACTTGTTCGCACGATGAAAGATGTTGTTGATCCAGTGGTATCATCATGTCTAGCTTCAAGTTAACGGCTATGTATTTGGTTGTTGGTATTATGTGAATCATGGAGGTTCCCTTTATGTTGCGGATTGGGATGACTTCGGTTAGTTCGTACTGTTCGTCTGCTACTAACGGGATTTTTACTTCGAATATGATGAAGTCCTCGTTTATTTTTCTCTTCGTTCGTTGTAAAAATACCTTGTTTGGGTATGTTGTTGTTTTGAAGCCAGGTTGGGCCTTTCCACCACAGTTCGTGAGCTATCAAGGCTGATGGTGAGATTCCTCTGCTTGCGCAGTCCGCAGGATTGTCTTCGGACTTGACATGGGCCCAGGAGTTGGGTGGTGTTATTTGGATAATTTTTGTGACTCTGTTGGCTACGAAACTCTTCCAACGGCTCACATCACCATGTAGCCAGCCAAGCACCACCATGGAGTCCGTCCAGCAATGTATGGTGTGGATCTGCGAGTTGATGGAGTTTTTTACTTTTTCGATCAGTCGGGCTAGTAGTACTGCACCACATAACTCCAGTCGTGGCAGAGAAATAGGCTTTTTCTGTGGGGCTAATTTTGTTTTAGCTGCTACTAGCCATAAGGCTAGGTAAACAGATGATAACATCTGTTTACCTTCTTTATCAGTGGTCTTGCAATATATGACACATGCATAGGCTCGTTCTGATGAATCACAGTAGCCATGAAGTTCGAAGGGTTGTTGGGTGTCGCCGATCCAGCGTGGTATGGTTATGTCGTGTATGTGGGCGAGCTGATTGCGGAATTGCTCCCATTCTTGCTGTATCTTTAGTGGGAGTTTATCATCCCAGCTCGTTGTCGTTGACCAAGCATGTTGAAAAATTAGCTTGGCTTTCACTGTTACCGGTGATAGCCAACCAAGTGCGTCATACATTTTTTGGCTTATCAATTCATCGGATAAGCCTTCAAGTAGGCGCGTTTCGTTGCTAGCCCACTTTCGTAAGTTGAATCCACCGCCCTTCAGCATTGTTATAAGTTGACTTCGAGCTTTCTGTGCTGTTATGAAGTCGTGACTCCCGCCTATTAAGTCGTCCATGTATAGCTGATTGGACAGAATAGCTGCCGCCAAGGGGTACTGTGCGCCGTCATCCTTTACCAGTTGCCTTATGGTGCGCATTGCCAGGAAGGGAGCGGACTTGGTACCATATGTTACTGTAGTCAGTTGTAACTCTTGTAACGGCTCTGTGACTGAATCCCTCCACACTATTTTTTGTAAGTGTTGGTCTTTTTCCTGAATACGTATTTGTCGGTAGAATTTCTCAATATCCGCTGTGTACACGTATTCAAATGCCCTCCATCGTAGAATAATAGCTTGTAAGTCTTGTTGTAAGTTAGGCCCGCATTCCATCAGTTGGTTTAAACTGTGTCCCGAGCTAGTGGTTGCTGATGCATTGAAAACCACTCGGAGTTTGGTTGTCGATGAATCGGGTCTCATTACTCCATGATGGGGTAGGAAACAGCTTGGCGTGTCCGGCTCTGTGCACCTTTTCATATGTCCTAGAGCTTTGTATTCGCCGATGAAAGCCTTGTAGCTTGAAGCGAGGGTTTCGTCTCTTGTCAAACGTTTTTCCAATTGCTTGAATTGCGCGACTGCTTGTGGCTTTGATCGTCCTAAATATTGCTCGAAATTGGTCTTCATGGGGATTCTCACTTCATACCGCCCATCTTCCTGTCTTTTTGTTGTATCAGCGTACAGCCTCTCGCAGTACTCCTCATCGACAGTCGTAGACTGGTCGTCTGATATTATCTCTTCATTTTCCCAGAAACGAGAGATATCGCTAGTGTCCACCACGACATGACAGTTGAAAGTATTCGTATTTCCAACTAATACCCAGCCGAGCTTTGTTTGTTGTGCTATTGGTGCGTATATGTTTCCTCGAGTAATGTTGCTCATGACTATGTCGCCATATACCCCAGCATCAAGTAGAATGTCAATCGGCCTTGATAAGTTGAATTGTGGGTCGGCCAGGTTAATGTTTTCTATGTGAGGCCAATCTTGTTTTTCGAAGGAGTAGTTAGGCAGGTTGTTGAGTAGTTTAGCCATTACTAATGCCGGCGTTGAAAACTCGTAATCTCCGTAAAGGGACTTACAGTCCAACTGAACGGTCCCGTTGCTCTGGCTGGCAAATGCTCCGATCCCTGACACAGTTGAGTTGTGGTTGCGTCGCGGAAGCCCAAGTCGTTGCACAGCCGATTCTGTTATAAGGTTCAGTTGGGAGCCTTGGTCTAGAAGGCATCTAAGTACGGTGTAAGTTCCATCTGCAGCCTTTACTTTAAGTTGTACTGTAGCCAGTAAAACTTCGTTAAAATTTCCTGACACGTGATTGGTTTTTCGCTGCATGTTGTTGTTTGTCACGCCTTCGGCCATTTGGCTTGACGACAGTGTCGCTGACGTAGTCTCGCGGACTAGGTCATGTAGCGTGGTGTGATGTGCGCCGTTACACACTTTGCATCTTTTCTGCGAGTTGCATTTCTTTCCGTTGTGCGGATACATGCAGTTTTTGCAAATGTTCAATTGCTCAATTGTCCTAATTTTTATGGCTGGCGTCATTTCTTGAAACTCTTTACAGTAGAGCAAGATGTGGCTTGTTTTGCAAACTGGACAATTTCTGTCGGAGCTTGTATGGTTTGCTTTGGGATAGCGTCTGTATCTGTTGTACGCATCCCTTGGTACTGTTGTCATCGAGGCCCCTTTATTTGGGGTGACGTCGGCATCCGTTTGTTTGTTGGGTTTACTTGTTTTCTTCACTACTGACTCCAGCGCCGTGAACTTCCCTTCGATGAACTGGATGAATTCCTTGAAGTCGGGAAGCCCTCTTGGATTTTTCCTCGCCTCCATGTAGTCAGCGTAGGTCTGAGTGTCTAGTTTTGCTGCCAGAATGTGCACCAAAATCGGGTCCCATGTTGCCGTGTCGATGCTCAAGTTACGCAACGCGTGCACGGTTTCGAGACTGGTGTCGTGTAGGCGCTTCAGCTCGTACGCGTTTTGATTTTGAATCGTAGGTTGACTCATCAAAACTTGCATTTGCTTGGTGAAGAGCATCTGCAAGTTATTGTACCTATGGTGGAGGATTTCCCAGCAGGAGTCGTAGTTGCTCTCGGAAACAGACAGATGTTGCACAAGGCGCTCAGCTTCTCCTTTTAGCTTCCCCTTCAGGTGTTGCATCTTCTGCCCCTTCGAGAGGGAAGGGTTATTATGGATAGCCGCGATGTATAGATCGAGGAATGTCGGCCATTGTGTGTAGTTTCCAGAGAATATCGGTATTTCGATCCTTGGCGCACTATCCCGTTGTTGGACAGCGTGGTTGAGTTTGCGGTTGAGACCTCGCTTTGTGCACTCGTATGTTTCTTCGTACTGCGAGAACTCGAGCTCGTAGTTTACGTCGCTACCGACGAGAACGTTGTCGAGCTGCCAGTGCACTTCGTCAATCGCCCTCCATCGCGATTCGAGGACCCTAAGCTTGTCTTCTATCTCCCATTTCTCAATAATGTCAGCAGTACGCAAGTTGCTGACGAAACGTGAGAAGGCTCTAAAGTTGGTTGCTTGTTGATTTTTTAGCTCGTCCGATCTCGATAGGACTCCAGTGTTCTTGTTCTCTTCTTCTGGGCGACTCGCGAGTTCCGCAGTGCTTGTTGACCATGTTTGCAGCTTATGTTGTATGTTTGAGTAGTTCGACTTGACCCTGTCGTATACTTTTGTTGTGTAGTATATGTCGGTCTGGTCTATGGCGCCCTGTAGCACGCCATGATTCATTTCGAATTCGTTCCAGTGCGCCTGGAGGGTATCCAGTCTGCCCCGGATGTATGTGGCGGTTTTGCGGTCAGGGCCATCTTTTCCGAAGTTGACACCAATTTTTCGGATGCCCTCTGCGATGATTTCCTGCCGCTTGAGAAGTTCTTGTTGCCTGGCGTCCATAATTGTTGCACGAGTATGTATGCGTGTAGTGTATGGACGTTAGCTCTGTTGACTTCACTGTTGTATTGTTGTATGTAGTTCCCGAACCACCAAATGTTGATGTTTCCCACGGCGATCGCAGGGTCCGAAGGAATCTCTCCGTACGATATTGTGCGCCTTCTCAATCTGACTGGGGCGATCCGCTTGTGGAAGACCAGTCAAACCGATTCGCTATCGTAAGTAGAAACACTTCGTACCTGTGCGACTTGCAGGACTGTTTGCTCCAGTAGTGGCATCCGGCTCGAAGGACCATAAATGTACGGGCAGCAGCTCCGCACACTGAGATGTAGGATGTAGGTGGATGAATCACTCGGGATGTGTACAGGAAATAAAATCACTGTTTTGTGTCCGATAATGATTGAACGTTTATTTAATAAAACAACGAATTATATAATGCCAGAAGTAGGTGGCTTGTGGCGGGCGTAATAGCTTAGTCAGCGAATGTACATAAATCGGTGAATTAGCAACTGCTTGATCAGGTAAAAACTAAAACAATAAATATCATGTGGCGATGCTCGTACAATTAGTATATGTAGGCAGATAATTCAGCAGTATTCCTACTATCCTATTCTAATAATGTTATAAATGTGAAAGTTTGTATGTTTGTTACTCAATCACGCAAAAATCGCTAAACTGATTCGGATGGAATCTGGCACATAGATAGATTATAGCCTGGATTAACACAGAGGATATTTTTTATCCCAGTTGTACGTTCTCGTGGGATAATTTTTAACTTCCACGCACGCGAAGCCGCTTACAAAAGCTAGTGTTACATAATATTAAGATGTATATGGTATGTTAGACTGGCCCTCGTCAACAATTATTAATTGTTTAAAGAATAATAGGGAAGATTGTTATGAGAACTTCCTCTACAAGATATCTTGTAACTTGCTTGTTGGTTTGGTTCGCAGAATTTACCTTAAGATGGATAGCCCGCGAAATTGAACCTAAAGTCTATGAACATACCGCCATGGGATCTGGAGGCAAAGGTCCTCGCGCACATCTGGGAATGGCGCGAGGAGGCCAAACGCCGGGGCGTTACTCCACTGCCGTGAGAAATCGCGGCGCAGCGGACAGAGCTCCGGCGGGATCTCATGGCGATATGGAGAGTGCGATTGTCGCAACCCAGTGCTGGGCACGCCACGATAGCGGCGGTAAGTCCCCTCTTTGAGGAGTGGCTTGAGAGGCGGCATGGCGTCCTCACCTTCAGCCTGACGCAGGTCCTCACCGGACACGGTGGTTTCGGGAGGTTCCTGTTTCGCATAAGGCGTGAGGAAACGCCCGGGTGTTTCCATTGTGAAGATCGCCCTGAGGACACGGTGGAGCATACGGTGGCGGTCTGCCCGGCTTGGGCGGAGCACCGCCGTGTCCTCGTGGAGGCGATCGGCAGCGGCGATCTCTCGCGTCCGGCCCTGGTGCAGGCCATGGTACGGAGCGAGAGTGAATGGTTAGCCGTCACCTCCTTCTGAGAAGCAGTAATGCTCGCGAAGAGGGAGGCGGCGCACGTGAGGAAGAGGCAGTATATGCGCCCTCGCGGCCGTAGTCGCTGCGGGAGACGCCCTGGGCGTCGTGAATCCCAGGCTGATTCCCGGCCACCGTAGGCGCGGGCTTGCGGAGGGCGAGTAATGGGTAGCTCGCTGTCCGGTAAGGACCAAGCCCGGGTCGACGGCGCGTTGTGTTCCACGCGCGCCTCAAAGAGATGTCAGCACCAAATGGTGGGGTCCGCAAGGGCCAATGCCTGCCAGGGGTGCGGGTTGTTCGAAAGAGATACCGCGGTCCCTGGCACACAGGCAACTGAGGGAACACGGGTGGGTTTTAGTCAGTAAAAGTCTGACACGCCCTCCCGCTCCACCCGGAGCGGGAGAAGTTATTCGATGATTTCCGACCCAGAAAAAAAAAGTCTATGAACATAATTTATTTATAACATCAGGATAGTAAAATAACAGAACAATGCCTTTACTTAGTACAATAAAACAAATAACGATACAATCGTATTCCACAAGCTTCGCTTCAGTTGCAAGACAGCATATTCCGAAATAGACAATTCGTTGCCGTAAAAATATTTGAGATTTCAAACAAATAATAGCAACGTACCCAATATAATATTTGAAATACGGCAGCTGGCCTCTATAGTTTACAATATAAAGTCAACATCGCCAGAATTGTGTGCAAACAAAAGTTAGATTTTGGCTTGCACATGAAACAAAAAGTTTTACGGCGAAACTCAACGGACATTGCAGTGTGAAAATCATTTGGCGTCCCAACTGCCGTTGGATGCCACTGCTATTAAAAACAACAAGTAAAAACTTCTGATTATACTGGTGTTATTAAAAATTGGTAGACAGTATTTCATAGCAACAGCTGGACAGTACTGGATGCAGTTACGTTAGACCGCAACACACATGAATCAGAATTGGTCTTTTGAGTTATCGTTGTTATACTTTTGCAGATCAAACGGTTTCAGTCAATTTAGGGACATCAAGTTTAGCAAATGACGATACTTTAGTATGATCGACGCATAACCAACGTGATTGCAGATCTTTTCACTATTTCATGGGTTATTTTCGCCATAAATGCTCGCTGTATAAAGTATAATGCAGTTGATTTATAGTTTATAGGATCAATGAAAAAAAAAACAATGACCAAAAGACCGCAAATACAATTTAATGACAGCTAATTCCTTTATCTAGGCCATTGTTTAAGTCCATGGTATATTCCACTCGTAATTTTTCGAAGCTAGTTATGAAGGTCATTAGTAGATAGGTACTTACGGGTTTGGTTTTACAAATGAAACAATCGGTGAAAATTACTGTCATCAAAAATACAATATTTGTCCTTATTTTAGCATTCAGAACCAGCAGCAACTTTTCTGAAAACACATGGAAATTCCAATTTATTTTCGAAAGTTTTATCCTCAACATCCGACTATATTCGTAATTATGTGCCAACTTTTTTTGTGTGCTGTAGTTTTGTTTGCTGTCGAATTGTGGTATTGTGGCATGAAAATAAAGTAAAAGGGAGTCAGTCAATCAATCAATGCGTTACGAACAAATTGTACGCCTATGTTTTTGTACAGACATCCAACATACTATCGCCTCGTTCTGGCAACTGTGATGGGACTACAATTTTCTGGGAATATTTTTATTCGTGCTGCACTATGACTTATTTAACGTTTGGTTGTTCATTCTACCTACTGATTTCTATGGCTTTACTGTTAGGTTTACAAAAGTGTGTTACGCATGTATAGGTTATCAGCCTATAATTTTCCTTCTGCTGAGACACAGACCTCCTTTTTTCGAAATAGAGTGGGCTGTAATCTACCACAGGGGCCCAGCGCACGTTGCTAGATGTTCCACGTCTTCGAATTTTCTGGCTCTAGGACATGCCAATTTCTCACAGTGTTTTCTTTTACCGTTTTTATAGAATGCATGCGTTGCACATGTATCCACATACTGAACTACGTTCTTCGGGTTGTGATGTTCGGCTCCATCATATCATTAGTTGACAAACATACTTAATTGGTTATTAGTTTGTACAGCAAAATTTCCATAAATAATTATTGAAAAGGATATACTAGATACATAATACAATAACAAATATCTAGTAAGCAAAAATAGCATCATCACCAGAGATGGGATATTCGGATGCATATTTACCTAAAGAAAATTTTTGCTATGAAAGCATGGAAGCGGCTTTATAAATTATTTGTAATATTTATTAAAAACGCTGGGATTCTTGGATTGTATAACTATTCAGTTGTGTATTAATTTAAAATTAATGTTTAACCCGATATAAATATGTGTATGTACTGAAAGAGGGGTGGTTTGTATTAGTTAAAACAAAAAATAAACAAATTACTTACCTAAATTAAGATTTTTTCGATACAAAAGCGCATTCCATGTTAGCCAACATCTCAATTTTAGGTGAATATGCATCCGAATATCCGATCTCTGATGATGATCAGAGATCGGATATTCGGATGCATATTCCTATCATGTAAATTAGAAAACGCCTTTAATTTTCCATTACATACGTACGAAAAACACCTCTCTATTTAGAATTTCACCTCGCTGTGCATTCTTTTCAATGTTGTTGGAGTAACGCTTTCGGCTATTCAGATTAACGGCACCCCGTTGCTATTTTTTTATCCTGTGATATATGTATTGTAGCTGTAAAGCCGTCAGGTTCAACTACTGACATTTAGGCTTAGCTAGTTAGCTACTCTGTGGTTAAATGCCCGCACATACGGCATTAGCGATTGTCTTAAAGTGAAGTAAATGCTAAAGTTAATTATTTCAAAGTCCATTCAAGTTAATTTGTTGATTGCTTAGCTTAATCAGCCTAATTGAAAATGTTCCCACTGCTGGGAATAATATACCGCGCGAGCCTAGTGCGGGTTTATTGATGTTACAATTCTTCCGCAAAGTCAAAGTCAAAGCATTTACACTCGAGAGCAATGAATCCGGGTCACTTAAAGAATGTTAAAAATCTCGGAAACTAAAAATGATAGGTTAATGCAATAAATTGTATTTAATAGACAATGTAATACTCCTTAAATGAAAGTAAAAAAAATATGAGTCACCATACATTTTATTAACACAAAATTACATAAAGAAAAAAACTGCTGATCTCTCCTTAAAACAAAAATAGGAAACATGAAATTTTTGAACTTTATTACGATTTTCTTGAATTTTAATACTTCGTATTGCCTTCTCGTGCTTCCATTACTGCGTTTACGCGGTTTGGCATGCTGTACACCAAGTTCCTTATACGATTTTGGGGAATATTCTCCCATTCCTCTGTGAGAGCAATTTTGAGCTCACGAAGCGTGATTGGGGGAGGGTTTCGTTGTTTTACGCATCTGCCTAGCTCGTCCCAAGCATGCTCGATCGGGTTGATATCCGGGCTGCGCGCTGGCCACTCCATACGAGTAATGTTCATCTCTTGAAGGTAGTCATTCACAATCCTACCTGTATGAGGTCGGGCATTGTCATGCATAAATATAGCATCCTCACCTAAATTGACCATAAATGGACCAACGTGATCATTGAGGATTTCTTCCACATATCTTACGCTAGTTAAAGAGCCGTTTTCTATGATCACCAGCTCTGTGCGACTTTCAGAAGAAATTCCGGCCCACACAAGTACAGACCCACCACCGTAGGCTACTTTTTCTTCGATGCATGCTTGCTTGAATCTTTCCCCTGGTCTTCGATACACTCTGTGTCTTCCATCGTGCTTGTAGAGCATACATTTTGATTCGTCGGAGAACATAACTTTTGACCAATCTTCAATACTCCAATTTACGTGGCTCTGGGCATATCTTAGTCTTGAAATACGATGCCCACGCTCCAGTTTAGGGCCGTTTGCAGGTCTAAGGGGTTTTAAGTTAGATTCAGCAAGCCGACGTCTTACTGTCCATGCACTTGGGTTACTTCCTCCGAGGCGTCGAAACTGATTTGTGAGTTCAGTTCCTGTGAGAAAGCGATTTCGAAGCATGGTGTTCACCAAGTATCGGTCTTCTCGTGCTGTGGTACACCTGGTTCTGCCCGTTCCTGGTCTGCGTAGGTTAGAACCAGTTTCTTCGTAACGTCGGAGAACTCTTTGTACTGTTGACAGCGACACACCGACAGTCCTGGCTGTATCGCGCTGACTCCGGCCGGTTTCCAGCATTGTAAGTATTCTGGTGCATTCTTCAGGCGTAAGCGACATAATTTCAGCTTGAATAATGAATATAGAGCACTATCAACATGGTTTATGTACCCACATAAATGACAGATTACAAACAAAAGCAAAACCAAATGCTGTAATTTCGTAGTTCCATCTTCGAAAGTGGCCCTTTTTCAAATTAGATTTTTTTATGATATAACTTTACAATAACTATGAAGTTTTAATACCT
Organism: Antitype chi; assembly: GCA_947359405.1. Taxonomy (NCBI): domain Eukaryota; kingdom Metazoa; phylum Arthropoda; class Insecta; order Lepidoptera; family Noctuidae; genus Antitype; species Antitype chi. The sequence goes on along the minus strand of OX375817.1, from coordinate 2,346,657 downwards.
TCATTTAAGGAGTATTACATTGTCTATTAAATACAATTTATTGCATTAACCTAGCATTTTTAGTTTCCGAGATTTTTAGGATTCTTTAAGTGACCCGGATTCATTGCTCTCGAGTGTATTTCAAATAGGCACTTTTGAATCAACATTTACATTAAAATAGAATTGATTCTAGTCGCCCCTTCCAAAATGTAGTTTCATATGGAGAAGAATGGGCAAGAAACTCCACCGTTACTCTTTTAAAATATTTTAAGTACAGTATTTAACATAGTACATTCATTATTATGATTGTGTGAAAACGATGCACCCAAAATAAAACTACCATACCAAAATAGGTAAAAATAATCAAATTGAAGCAATACTGATAAATTAATTCTATGATAGATACATGGTGTTCACACATTTACAAACATTGTAAAAGTAAGTATACGATTTTCCTAGACTATTAAGAACTAATAAGTCAGAGTGTGAGCTATAGTAATCGCCTCATGCCACCGGTTTGCTCACGATGTTTCCTTTAAAATTTTGTGTGCAGCGGTGATGAAATTATTTACACAAGTTAAGGGCCTACGTCCCATTCGGTAGCGTAATACGGTCACTTTATGAACCCTACTGCTCATTAACGGCTTGTGTTGAAGATTTGAAAAATATATGATTTTGCTATAGATTCATATAGATCATTTTGCCCGAAGTACTTTTTTTGTATGGTTAATACTTTTGCTGTAAAAAAATATTTTCCAACACGCAATATTTTGGCTTCTATTCCATACTCCTACTAAACGGCTTCGTTATTTGGAAAAAAAATACACTGAAAAATAGATAGTTAGAGGTACCACAGAATAGCCGAAGCACAATTGTAAATTAATCACAGGAATATCCCCAATTTTGAGATAAAGGCTCAGAGGGGCCCTGCGCGGGCGCGGGCGGCAGTCGTGCTTTAGCATACAAACGGGAGATGAGGATACTATGGCCCTTAAGCGCTTGCCTGGGTTCCAACCCACGACCTACAACTCCTTTTTTTTTTTTTTTTTTTTTTTTTTTTTTTTTTTTTTTTTTTTTTTTTTTTTACGTGGAGAAATGCTCATGCATACTGCGCTACCACGGGGAGATAGCGCAGTTATGTGGGACTCTAACCCACTAAAACTCCACGGTGTCCTCCAGTGCCGCTTATGGCGGGAACACGGGAACGCGAAAGCCATCCGCGAACCCGCCGCGGCTGTCCGTCACCGGACCCTCCTCTTAGGGGAATGACCCCCATCACCGGCGCACCAGAACACACGGCACGCCGGACCACCCCGGGCACCAGACAGCGCATGGGTGCCAAACGACCCCGTGTATGGCACCCTTGGTCCCCCTGCGGCGGGTCAGGATAGTGGCCCCGCCGCCTACCACTTTTCGGCCGCAGGGGATAGGGAGAGCGGCCTACGCAATACCGACACTCCTCCTCCCCTGCGGCCCCACCGCGTCCGCCATCTAACGATGGCAGCTCCGTCCAGACCGCGGAAGGTGAGGAAAGTGGCGATCTCCATACACCACTCCTCTCCCGCCGCGGCCCACTACCCCCAGCACCAGTTGCTATGCCGCACCGCGGCACCGCAACTGGTTGGCCGCTACGTCGTCGACTTAGCGGACAAAGCCCTGACGAGCGGCCCCTCCTCGGGTTCCTCTTCGCTTCACCGTGGGTGGGGAAAACCACGGCTACTGAGCCCCCCCGCAACGACAATGCGGGAACCCACCGGGGGGGACGACCTACAACTCCTAAGTCAAGGCCGTTACAACTGGGCCAGCACTGCTCTATTTGTTAATAAAAAAGATTTATTTTTCACATAAAAAGGTAAGATCACATAAAAAACATGAAATAAAAAAATACGAACACAGAACATAAATAGTCGGCAGCTGCATACAGTAACTGTGACAAGAAGACTTCCACCCAGCATCATCATTTCAGTCGAAACACGTCCACTGCTGAACATAGGCCTCCCCCAATTTGGGGAGGGGGGCTTGCCATAATCGCCACGCTTGGCAGGCAGGTTGGCGATCGCAGTATGGTGGTAAAATGTATAGAGAACGCTGCTGCCCATTCTCTGGCAATTCCCTTAGTCGCCTTCTACGACACCCACAGGATGAAATGGTATGGTGCTATTCTTTTTACATCCAGCACCATACGGAACAACCCAGCATGATGCTATGGAACCCACAGCACAGCGCTGATTTTCAGTGGCCACGCCAAAAGCTTACTCAAATAACTTACTCGTACCTACATACATCATGCAAAGTTGTTGTTATTTTGGAATTGCCATATTTGTCCTCTTGTAGGGCAATGTCACTTCTAAGAGAACAAACGGGTCTTCTTCTCATATTTCTCTGTTTTACTCAGTCAATGATTCCTCACAATGTTTTTCTTAACTGTAAGTTTACCCTCGATGTTTTGTATCAGCATTACTGACTTTACCAAGTAAAAAATCATTGCTCACCTAGTTAGGTATAACGAGGTTTCATTCACCTTTGATACACAATTAAATCCCTTGCACATAAAATTTGTAAAATAATACAGGTCGTAACTAACCCTGGTGAATACAGGGTGAAGTCTTACAATCCCACATCTGACCGGCTTATCGGCTTCCAACAGATTTACTGAGATTATCCTGGAGACTCCATTGGTAACTAAACATCAAGTCTATATTGGATTTAAACAAATATTCTGCTACGTTTGATACGTATGAGTATCGCATAGGGGAACATTGAACTTCTATGTTTGGGAACGAATAAGTTAGTCTACATCGGAGCCAATATCGGACAAGCTTTACCAACACTCTTTGCTTATAATGAAAAAAGTATGCACTGCAATATGATAAAAACCATTCAATGAGATTATTGAAAAAAAAAAATGCCTTGTGACGGGTGTAAAAATACGCTTACGAGGCCGAAAGTTATTTCCGTTACTATCATATTTTTGGAACGAAGTTCTTTAAAGCAGCTTGCGGTAAGATTAACTTGTATAAAATTGAAGAAATCGTCACGTTATGAAAATTTTAGAAATTGCCACGAAACGCAAATGCGTCATGCGACTTTTTATTATATGTATATATATATCAATGTATTTAAGTATAGAAAGAGACAAAAAGAGAGAGATATTTTTTTTTAGTGTGCTGAAGGCGATAGGTCAAAATGAAAATCTTCCATAAAAAACATCGGATTTTTTGTCATAGGTGTCGTTTTCATGGTTTTCAAGGGTGCTGAATCCAATAGTCAGGAAAATCCAAGATGGCCAGTACCTAGAAACCTACTGGGTTCCCAGGTACTAGCCATCTTAGATTTTGGTTGGAATCCAGTAGGTTCCCAGGTACGGGCCAGCTTGGATTTTTATGAAGATACGGATCAAGTTCCAAGTTTTTTGTATTTTTTATAACTTTACTTTAAATGAGTACTATGACGACCTTTGTACGCACCTATACACACAACGTTTTGAGCACGTTACATTGTACACTACCGTTAAATTATCACCAAAAGTCGCAACAAATAAATGAAGACAAAGTTACTTAGTTTGATGCGCGGAGATAGTTTCATCAGATATTTTATGTCATAATCCTCTCTCAACCTTGTTGGGCTCGGCTTCGAGTCTAACCAGATGCAGCTGCAAACCAGCATTTTTACATGCAAGACTGCCTATCTGCCCTCCATAACCCAGTTACTGTGTCGGTAATACGATACCGCTTTGTAAGACAGGTTGTCAGATTTTGTCAAAACTCCAAATGAAAAAAAAAATACGTAAAGTTAGAATGAATTGACTTGCTGGAGTCATGACTCATTTTGCGCCGGGTACCTGCATCATCACCTGCAAACTATAATTTTGCGTGAAATCGAAGGCAACGTAATTTCAGCGAGACTACTTTGAGTTAATTAAGTTTGTCTGGCGGTTAAGTCAGCAATACCTTTTTAAAAGGTTTACGTTCAAGTTTTTAAAATTAATTTAATGTCCTCAAAACCCGTCCTATTTTAAGTTAGAATAGCTAGACCGTAGGCAATCTCGTTAAAGTAACAAAACACAAAGGTCATTTTCCATCTAATATAATAATAGTTGAGAAATAACCACGATGGGCCATGCTAACTATTTTCTTAGGATAGCTGCAGAAATTACTGGGAGGCCATTGTTCCTCACACCTATATAACCCACAGAGAGAGAGAGAAAGAGAGAGTAATAATAATTAAAATTAGTTTAATGTAGGTCTTAATATTTTTGGTCAGTAAATAAATATTTTGGAGTCATGAATTAACCCTAGACTTCTCGCACTATGAACATTTTGCCGTCCTCTCAAAAAAACATGTTATTATTTTCTTAACTATGCCCGCGTCAGGGTCAAACCTCCCAGTAGCTGCCCCCGCGTCCTTCACTACCTTTACATGTTTGAGTACAATCAGTGTAAAGATGTCCGCGGAGAAAAAGCATTTCAATTCACGTTTAAAATCAAAGCATTTATTTAATAAAAAGGCACATATTACATTGAAATAGAATTGATTCTGGTTACTGTCGTTCTGATAAAAAAATATAGATTAGCCTTGGTTAGATCACAATTTATGAAAAGATCTTGATGGAAACGTTGTGCTAATAATTGAAGTAACCAATTCTCCCCATTTGTACCAATAAAGAATCAGAAAATACTTTCAGGATGTAAATTCAAACGTTACTAAGTAACATAAAAACTCCAAAACTATTATAATTTCCAACAGTGACATAATTTCAAAGTAAAACCCGTAATCAACCCATCATTTACAGACTTCAAGGAATTGAAGAAAACTGATACCTACACCGTTTCATTAATCCATTTCATCTAAATGAGAAAATCGAAGTGAACTCCAAACATTCGAAGTTCAGTTCGGAGAACCTTTCGTACTATGGCACCAACTTTGACTGGTGAAGCTCATTAAACGGGTCTTGAGGAGAAAATTAATCATAGTTCTTGAAGAATAGTTGAAAAGATTCTTATACGTTTTGGCTTTGGTACAGATATCGATGGATTTATTTATTGATAATCTCCAAGACGTACACATGCAATCACAATTTATAAGAAAACGTTTTTGTGCATTCCTTCAATCAGAGGAGACTACAGAATCCTTTAGATTATCGACTACTTAAAATAAAAACTTCATTTGTGATACTTAGGTATTCGTGTAATGAGTGGGCCTACCTAAACTCGCGTTTTTTACCTGGCAAGTAGAACTATAGGTACAATGCTGCTACCGTGTCATAAGTGGGTATTTAATTTGCTTCGTCTACACGCGAGCCAATTGTGATTATGACTAACTAACTACCTTTTTGTGCAACAGCATCCCTTTACGTGTCCTTACATATTCAGTATTTTCTAAGCAATCCATGCCAGTTATGCTCAAGATTAATAGTAATTGCAAAAGATGATAGAATTGGCAAATAAAAGAATTAACTTGGCCTACGAGAGTTTGCCTGTGTTGACCAGTTGTTTTATGTCACAATAAATTAATACTTTTACTTTTGTTACAACTAACTTTTGCCCGCAGCTTCACCCGCGTGGATGTTGGAAAATATAGGTTTAGGTTTAAAGAATCTTTATTCTCATAAGAACATATCATACAGTTCACTTAAATGAGACTTAAATTTTATCATTAATAGGTAATCGTCGTCTAAAGATGAAGCATGCAGATGTAGAATAAACAAAGTAACAATTAACAACGTATGAGATCAGCAGCAAAACAAATAATAAAAAATAATAACAAAAGTGTGGGTAGTTGTATATAAATCAAGTTAACAGCTAGCCAAATTTGACACCAAGGTACCCTCATAAGTACTGATTCACCTTGCAAGGAACACAAACAACGATTAAGAAGCTAAACGAAAATATCCCACGGGAATGTACCCACTGCCGGGATTTAAAGTGAATAAAATAAAACAATAAAAGTAAATGAGTTTATCCAAGTTATGAACTATCTGCGTGCTAAATTTCATCCAAAACGCGACGCACGCCAGAAAAGTTCCCAGTGATTTTTCCGACATCTTCAACAATCATAGTCTCTAATCATAGGGTTTTGTAAAAATTGGCGCTGATGATCAGTGAATTTTTACAAAACCTTAAATAACTATACACTTGAATCTTCCTCATGAATTACTCCGTCCATTGGTCAAAACCGTATGAAAATTCGTTTAGTAGTTTTTGAGTTTATCGCGTTCAGACAGACATACGTGGCAGGGGGGACTTTGTTTTATAAAATTATGTAGTAATCCAGTGAATGTTGAAGATCCCTAAAAATGAATTTCTACTTACAAAGGATCCTAATCGGGACAGTGTCAATACACTGAAATTAATGTTCTCCGATTGAGCGCAACGCTGATAAAACCATTGTCACTGATCCAGATTGACAACATAAAAAATGGCTGTGATCCCCTAATTAATAGGCAATTATCACGTACGACTGGCTTAGCTAAGGGCTATCACAGAACGACCGATTAGTAGCGTCAACGACCGTAAAACCTATTGCTTAGATGCCTACTGCGATTTAACAGAGGACAAACAACCTTTTAGATGGTTAAAAGTATTGTTTGAATAAGTAACGTTTTATTTGTTGTTTTTTGAGTTAAATATTTTTTTAAAGTAAGACAATATCTATCAGGTAGTATGGAGGGTGTGGTGGCAGATACTTCCTCCGCCTTATTAGGATTTTTTTTGAGATGACTTATACACGTGTTTCGATTTGTCGTTGTCTAGTTGATGACTGGTCTTCTAATTAATTCGTCTGTAGTTTAAATTACCAACAATAGTATTTAAATCTGTTACCATCGTTATATGGATCTTTTTACTTGACCGAAACAGAACTATTTGATTATTTATTCATTATGAAATATCTGCTCGTTTACCTCAGTAGATGGTTGTGTACCACAGTCTAAGAGCCAATTTCATCGATTAAACTAAACATGACATGCCAGTTTCCTCACGACGTATTCCTTCACTGTTTTGAGAACAAAGGTAATGAAATAATCTACAGAAAGTAAAGGGCCTGTTTGGGATCAAACCTACAACTCGTAACTCGGTTGCCACCAGTATTCAGTAAGTGTGTGCGTGGTAAAAAAGCTCAAGAGTTAAAATATCCGCAGTTTAAAATATAAGGAGCTCCGTCGGAGAAGTACTCCCACCATAATGGTGGGACGAATAAATACTAAAACCTTTCCTTCTACCAAGCAGCGTTGCTGTGTTCCAATGTAGCACCCTTTCTATCTACAAGAGTGTCAGTGTAATTACAAACACGTGTGACTTCAGCTTTTACTCTAGGATGGCAACACACAAGCAGTGCATTTGGTATTGCAGATCTCCATAGATTTTGGTGGCTACTAACTATTATGAAAACCGATCTGTCCGCCATCCGAATCGCTGCTGACCGTCTATTGTAGCAGTTGTTGGAAGCACCCATGTCCAGCAACGGACTTTACTGCTGATATGGTACCCGATACGCCGTAATAAGGGTAATTTGTGGCCACATGTATCATCGGCTATGTTCGTACGTAGCTAATTAGTGACCAGTGTACTATGGCCCACCATATTACAGTTGAAATTATGATTTATGAACTATTTTCAGTTTGTCTACCGGTATTTTAACATTGAAATTCAAAACAACTATGTTTAACGTGTTGTGTTTGAAGATAAAATTTTGGCTTCACCATTTTGTGTCCAGAAAGTAACTTGACATATAAAATATACTATAAAAATAATAGTTTAAAAAACACGCTTTAAAAAGCAAACTAAAAAAGGAGAAAATAATTTAATTCAATTAAAAAGCGTGGGGTGCTTTTTTTGAGGTATTTTCATAATCACGTAATGTTAAGCAACCCCACACTTTTTAATTGAATTAAATTATTTTCTCCTTTTTTAGTTTGGTTTTTAAAGCGTGTTTTTTAGTTTTTTAAACTATTATTTATTTCCTATTTTTTAGTTAACTAACTACAAAACTTTTAACTTTACTTTTTAGCTAACTACAAAAACGTTTGTTTTTTTTTCATTTTTTTTTTAAATTATTATTGAATTGTCATCGGTCCTAGATAAGTTTACAAAGTTTCAATGAAATCTGACCGTTTAAAGTGGGTCAAAATCACGCTCTAAGGAGTCGGTTACATACAAACAAACATACAAGTGAAGCTAATATAAAGCATGTAAAAAGGTCCAGTCCAAAGAAATTGTAACAGAAAACAAGTCATCATGCAGGGTAAATCTATCGGTGAACCAAGGACCATCGATGAACACGGACGAACGTCTTACTAGACCACTTCTACCGCATAACTCAACGGACGTCTCGTACAACAAGAGTCGACTGCTATCCAGTATCTATGCATGATTGATCCGAAAGGTTGATGTCATCGGTCGGAATTCGACCAACCTCAATCTAGTTGCACCATGAAGAGCTTGTCAATCAAGTGACTACTTATTTTCTATCACAATGTTGATCCAGAGCAAAGACACCTTTATTTAATAAATAGTGGATCCTTCGGCAAGTTGCCAGGTGAATATCTTCAGAGTCAATCTACAGACCATGTATAGGATTGAATCGTGTCAATTAATTTCTGCGAAGCATTCGAGCTTGGATATTGTGGTTCTGAACACATTACCGGTTCAATGCGGATAGGCGATATTACGTTTCAGGCAAGACTGAGTTGTAAACAGAGTTTAGTTAACATATACACCGATTTAGAACTAGGCTAAGTTTACTTGTGAAAACTTCTGACTTAATCGGGGCAAAGAGCTAACGTATTTTTATGAAGGCAGGGCATTCCGGGAGTTTTCTTTTTACCTAAGTTTGACGTTCAAAATTGCTTATTCTCAGTCAAATTTAAATAAACGTGTTTTGATTTTCATCGAATTGACTGATCATTGCAAAGGAAAATGTCGTGAAAAATTTGTGATTCCATGTCAAAATACCAGCGTGGTAACCTAGGCAACATAAAAAAAAAACTGGCCACCGTAAAATATTTAACGCTACAATTTTTTTAACACGTTTATTTCATTTGTTATATTTGTCAAAGTAGTAAAAGGCGCGTCCGTTTTTATTGGGTACGGAACCCTAAAAACTAAGACAGATATCTTATGAACTAATCTTGTTTTAAGATTACCTCGTAAGACAGAGAAAACATTTTTTAAACGTCCAAATAGTTGCTACTGTAACATCTCCAATTCCAAAGTTAACTCGACTTAGGTAGCTAGTACTACCGTAGCTCTGACCTACTTATTTCACCTGACTTCAACTAGGACACCTGATACTTACAGTTCTTTTCTCTTCCTAGGCAAAGATGGAATTTATATGTACATACGTGATATGTATTGTGAAGTTTGAAATAGAAAGAAAACACGTTTACATTTTCAAAAAATATAAAGCTTCACCGGAAGATAATTATATTGTAACGGATGTAGGGTGTTTCCGGTTACAATAATAGATACAATTTCCTGTAGAATATTCTTACAAGTAATATGTTTGCTAAATGAAAATTATCCTTTGTTCTGTAGAGCATTAAATGTTTATGTAATAGGAAAAGCACTCTTCCTTATATAGCAAAAACCAATCTATTTAATTAATATTGTTTTGTGCTGTAATTATATTAGACAATACAGTATTTTTTTCACATTTGAGACGATGAATGTGACTAATGTTTGTTATATATAGCTCATAATGAGTAGGTATACATGTGACCATGCAGTTTAATTTGTGTTCGTCTTCCACTTAAAATATATGCAGATGTTACAGATCTGTGGGATTCCCCGATATTGCGTAGGTGAGTGCAGCTCCACGCTGAATTTTATTTGTACATTATATTTACCTGTGTCTGTAACCTACTAACACTAGAAGTTAAGTGAAAACATTAGTAATCCTATGGACTCTGAAATAAAAGATTACGATTCTATAGATAGATACATAAAATATTTATTTAATGCACACAAGAGACATAACACAACACGAAAAAGCACAATTGAATGATAACAAAGAACATGGTGCCAATATACAAAAACAAAAACATACATAAAGAAATATAGTGTCACTATGACATACTTTAAATCAAATAACGAATTCATGTAAAACCACTTTCTATCCAGCCAGTCGCTAGTTGTTCTAACGAAAGAAAACACACGCACAAAATTATTAAAAACAGCTTACTCAATTGTATTACAACACTAGTGCAGTAAAAATATTCCTTTTCCAAGCGTAGTCTTCAAAATCTCAGTTAAAGAAGCGAAGAGACGAAATATTGTGAACGTTTCACGTGAAAATTTTAACTTAATTCTGAAATTGTTTCACTGTGTTTGTCCTGCGAACTGAGTTCGCTGTAATTAAATTTTTTAAAACACCCTTGCGTGTCTAACTGGACTAACGAAATGAATTATTTTAATGAAGGGTCTCTAAGTCGCCTTTATTTTTGAACAAAAAATATTCAAGGCTTTCCGGTGTGTAGATGTATGTGCTGTTAAGGCCAGAGTGGTAGTAATTTTTTTATTAATTGCTATCGCCAGTTTGTTACAGAATTAGGCAAAATGTAAGCAAAGCTTTGGGTCATGATTTTTATTAGGGTTATAATTTTTGCAAATTAATGTATGGGGTTCTAAGAAAGCCCCCGCAATCTCAGAACCCCATTCATTCATTACACGCTTTATATTAGCTTCACTTGTATGTTTGTTTGTTTGTATGTTTGTAACCGACTCCTTAGGGCGTGATTTTGACCCACTTTAAACGGTCAGATTTCATTTAAACTTTGTAAACTTATCGTGGACCAATGACAATTCAATAATAAAAAAAAGAGAAACATTTAAAAAAAGTAAAAAAAAACAAGCTTTTGTAGTTAGCAGAACTAAAACATAGAAAATAAATAATAGTTTATATTTTCGTACTGGATGTGGAGGTAAACTTTTGAGAATATATCCTACAGTGGCCTGTGAATGAAGGCATTCTTGATACTAAAACATTAGTATGTTTTAGTATCAGAACGTGCGTCCGAAACTTGGTCCGCGTGAAATTTCTTGTTTTAACAATAGGTTGTTAAAACAAGAAATTTTACGCGGACACATCATTTTAAAGTTTAAATCTAAAAGTATCGGCAATGATAGCCTGTTGGCTCTTCTTGTAAATTCAAGACGATTTTGCGGTAAACTAAAGAAGAATACGAACATAATGCAATACTGCTCATCTCCCGTACTAAATTGCGTGAAAATATTTATAGCCACAGACTGACCAGACTTTAAGAAAATGTCTATAAAAAATCATCATCATATTATTATTTCACATTTAAACTAACAGATAAAACTCTAAAAACGACATTTCCTGCATTTGAATCGTTCCCAGGCTTCGTAGCAATAACTTTTTTCAAAATATTCAATGTACAGTTTTGACTTAGCTACGATTTTATTTTATGAAGGTGTAAAATAAGGCGACGAACTTTGAAATCAAAAGAAACAAAATTGTTTATTCTCTAAACAGGAGACCAGAATTACATGAGATACTCTTTATGAAAAAAAAAAAATATGTTACCAATGTATGTACCTGTATTCTTGCAAATAAAAAAATCAATTTCAATTAAATGGAGTCGACAATTCCAACCTGAATACCCCTGGGAAGAAATGGTGAAACAAGCTCAATTCAACACTTACCTACTAATCGCTCGTCCGAGCACATTTTCCACTATTTACACACCTTAATATTCTTCGTCTTTTGCTACCCTATAGCTGTGTGCTAAACATCGCGGAACGCGCCTCCTGTCATTTACGCCACTGTTAACTGTGGGCCTAGGTGTGGTTAATTTGGCCTAGGATTGGTCTACACTAGCTCAAGCGTGAACGGAAGGAGAAGGGTGGCTTTTGCCCTGCAAAGGGACAATTAAGTATTTTTTATTAAAAAACCGTTCCAATTTACTTTCCGTTTACGACACACAGTAGTATTAGGGCCTCTGCTTTTTTACTTCACCTTCTCTCACTCTCCTCATGGAGGCGATCGGCGGCGGCAATCTCTTGCGTCCGGCCCTGGTCCAGGCCATGGTACGGAGCGAGAGTGCATGGGTAGCCGTCACCTCCTTCTGCGAAGCAGTAATGCTCGCGAAGTGGGAGGCGGCGCACGTGAGGGAGAAGCAGTATATGCGCTCTCACGGCCCTAGTTACCGCAAGAGACGCCCTGGGCGTTGGAAATCCCAGGCTGATTCACGGCCACCGTAGGCGCGAACTTGCGGACGGCAAGTAATGGGTCTGTCCGACCAGGACCAAGCCCGGGTCAACGGCGCGTTGTGTTCCACGCGCGCCTCAAAGAGATGTCAGCACCAACTGATGGGGTCCGCAAGGCCCGATGCCTGCCAGGGGTGCGGGTTGTTCGAAAGAGATACCGCGGCCCCTGACACACAAGCAACTGAGGGAACACGGTTGGGTTTTAGTCAGTAAAAGTCTGCTCCACCCAGAGCGGGAGAAGGTATTTGATGATTCATCAAAAGTTCCATACATCTTTGTGGTTCGTTCCATACATCCACTCAATTTTCCATACACCAATGTAGCAATGTCGTTCAAAACGAGCACACATATGTACATAAAATGCACAACCATGTGAGTAGATAAACAAAAGACTGTGTTCAACACGGGCTTTCGCTCAATTCCATCTTGTATTCCCAGGTTCCAACAAACACCTATGAGAAAACAAACTCTAGTCGTTCAAAAAGGTTTTTAAGCAAGTTTTGACAGAATATATTTGTTTGAATTGATGGATATAATATCCATCAATAATACACATAAACTTTTCTAGGTTTTCAAAATTTGATATTCTGTAAATATTCAAGCCCGATGTATTTCGTAATGTGTTGTTTTTTATTTGAAAAGCTGTATAAAGAAATAAAAAAATAATATTTAGTCGTTTATATTCATGAAACCCGTATTTAAGTGGTGTAATATAAAGTCAGTTCGAAAAAGGTGTCTTGTTTTAACTACTTCACCTAATGTGCGGTAAAACACCAAACACTATCTTAAATGTTATACAAAAGTACATAAACATACATCACAAGAAATAGCAGTCACACGCTACTCAAAATGTATGTAGGTCCATCAAAATTAAATTTCAACTTTCAGTTTTGCGGCATCAACCACAATCATTTAATCACGTTAAACCAAACTTGGAACTAAACGCGTTATAACAGAACTATAGTTTGTCTACAGCTCGAGACCAAAACATTAGTTTCAGACTTGCACAAAAAACAAAGTTATGAATTTTTAGTGACATTTTTTACAGCTCTAAAAATAGAAACACTAATTTGCTCTAGTTCCATAATAAATTAATCCCATCAAATAACTAATTCAGTCCCAATTTCCATCATATCAACTCGTTATCTACAACTACTAAAAGTTTTCTAGTACTCGTGGCGATAAAAAACCGGTTTATTAGGACGTTTCGAGGTCAAGGTCAGATTCTTATCGGTCGAGCCACTGGTGAACACGCACTCTGAATTTCCTACATTTACGTTGTGTAGCTAAGGGAATGTTAGTACATAACCTTCTTATGTATGGGTGGTTCTCGTAAATTCTTATCACAATGCGTGGCGCTTTTGAATGTTGCTTTTAAAATTATATGCAGAATTTAGATTCTAATTTCCTGATTAGGATAATGATGCTCGTATCTACTGCTGTATTATTACCATACCAAGAATATTCGTATCTCTACTTGCAAATGAAAGGAAAGAGACTGAGTATCTGTGAGCTGGCTAATTATTAGATTGAGTTATTCAATTAGGTTGTCTTAAAGTGTTGAAAATAATTTGTTTAGATAGTTTTAGAGCAATATTAACAAGTATACATCGTGACATTTTAGTCGTTTTACCAAGGTGGTCGTTTACGCAATGTATCCAACATAAAATACCTCTAGGTGCTATAGAAAGATTGTTACGATTTATTCAGATAATAGTTGCAGAAAAATAAAATAATGTTTACGTATCAAACAGTATAAGATATCTACCCAGCGTACCTATAAATCGAGCAGATCATTCCATCTCCATAACAGGGTGTTTCAAACTACGTCAAGCGTCTTAGTGATTTTTTTTTTTTTGTAATTATTCATATGTTCATAAATGTCTTTTTTAATAAATGTTTAGTAGTCATTGGATATGTTACCGGCCAAACCCGATTTCAGGCCAAACTAGTTTGTCCTAGGCCAAACAGACTTATCCTACGCGTGATATGTCGCAGCCAACTAGCTTAATTAGCCATTTCGTTAACAGCCTTTGGAAGTAACGCTCGCCGGCCGCTGCCGCGGCGCCGCTCGCTTCGCTCGCTCGTCTCGCGCGCGTTCGGTCACAGTTCTAACCTAACCTAACCCATTTAATCGGCGTGCCCCGGCTTAATAAACCAGTTTGGCCTAGAACAAACTAGTTTGGCCTGAAATCGGGTTTGGCCGGTAACAGATATATGAAGTGGGCTGCAGTTTTAACACGATTAAAATGCCATGGTATATTCACCTGTACTAGTGGCCAGTACTAGTGGCCCTGTGCAAACGGCTCCAACTTACGAAATTAACGTCATAGGTTCGAACCCTGACAGGCGCTGACACTTTGTATAAATCAACCTAGAAACCAAAATTCGAAGACATGTGACCACTATCAACCCGAACTGGGTCCGCATGGTGAATTACGATGGTCCGCTCCCTCCTGTGCCTGTGTTCCAGAAGTGATAACTTTATAGACTGATTAGATTATATTATATTCATCTGTGATTTCCATTCAAAACTTTTCAGGTAGACACTTATTTAAATTTTTCAAATACCTATATCGACGGGTCCTACGTATACTGGTACAACCCGCAAAACGATGAAAACCGTTTTTTTGCATCAAAAGCCTTAAAATTACCTTATATTTGTATCCTGTAAAAATTATATTAAAATATCAAATAATTTCAAAGATAGAAACTTGTAAACTGATGTAAGTAACATTATTTTAAGCCTCGCGACTACCTACACTGATGTAAGTCACTTGCACCAGTGTAGGTTGTCGCGTACAACGCGACGCGTGAGCGCAAGTGAACTTCACTCCAGTATGCACGCGGCGTCGTTGCAGAGAGCACGTCGAACACTGGTATAACTGCGATGCGTCGTAGTTCATGTATTCAATGTTTAAAAAAAATCGGACATTGTTTATCTGTAGTAATAGTGGTAAAAAGTAACAACAATGAAGCGTTCACGTTCGCGAAACGTTCATCAATTTAACATTTTAAATATACCATAATGTTAAACTTTGTTTTCTCTGATCAGATGTAACAATTTCATAAAATTAAATTATGTGTAGTTTATTTATTTTTCACTTGCACCAGTATACAAGGTTCATATTGTTTACTCGCGTACTTCGTAAAGTGGTTTAAGGAAATTTTAAAGATGATGTGTAACTATGTTTAAAAAAATGAATTAACACTGCTAAAACTGCTAAAAAAGGAGCCAATGAAATAGCCAGCTGTATTTTCGATTTTATTGGTATGAAGGTGGAGCAAGGTGTCAAAACTTTTATATTCTGGTCGGACAATTGTGGAGGCCAGAATCGAAATAGAATAATTTTCCTTATGTATATGTATCGCGCTTGGAAATTTAACGTGAACATCACCCATAGATTTCTTGTTGTTGGTCATACTCAAAATGAGGGTGTCAGCATTCATTCCGTAATTGAAAGAAAAACCAGAAATATTTTAATTTATACTCCAGAACAGTGGATCCTGGCCTTCAAAATGGCGACAGCTAATGCAAAACCATACATTGTTAAAGAAATTACTCAATCTTTTGTCTTCGATTTTAAGTCTTGCCTTGCCTTTTTTGATAACTGGAGGAAGAATTCCATTGGGGAAGTTGTTATGTGGAGTAAGGTTTGCGAAGTAAATGTTCAAGCCAAAGATTTATTTATGCTCAATTATAAATATGCGTTTGAAGAAGTGAGTTACAAAAATATACAATGTCTGAGAAGTAATACACGTGCCAGTATACAAAATGTTTCAAAAAAATTTGAGAGATTAGATGTAGCTTACAGAAGTTTGTTACAAATTGACAAGAAAAAATTTAAAGATCTTCAAAATCTTTGCAAATCCAATGTCATTCCTGAGCGGTACCACACATTTTACAATAATTTGAAGATACGGACCGATAACACTGGTGATGTCTCTGACTAGATTATATTTAAAAAAAGCCTCATTTTTATTTTCTAAGATGTTGTTTCTCTTTTTATTATGTCTTTTATACCATTACCGACTGCGATTTTTGTTACGATAAATATGCACCATGGGACCAGGCAATAATTTGATAATGTTTGAAAGACTGATTAGTCATAGTAAGTAGTAATTAAAATATAAATTAATAATTAATAGCATTAACGACAGTTCCTACTTTAAGTTGAGAATATTTTTTTAATGTTATAAATTTTCAATGCCAAGGCCATTGATTTATATCTCCTTTGTGAGGTATAATTACTATCAGAGTAATAGCACCTACTAAGCATAGGTCTGTTGAGGTTACTATTTGAATTAAACTTCTACTTAGATTTTTTATTATTTGTTTTCATTTACTCATATACCCATTCAAATATTTTAAAGAAGATGTTTTTCTTCATAGTACATGCTTGTATTAGCTCAATAGATAAAAAAGTTCATGTAAACAAGGTGATTTCTTTCTATTTTCCTTAATTATGTGTACAAATAAGTACACTATATACTGGTATAAGTGGTCACTTGTATCACTTTACCGGTTCTATTATGGTAAAGAAAATAACCTACACCAATGCAAGTCATGCTATTTTCCAAAGTATTAAAAATTAAGAAAATCAAATGATGCAGTCTTGTTTATATCATATTCAAATACAACATTACAAAATTTCAAAAATTTCTATTGCTTTATGTCAAAGTTACAAGGTAAAGAACGTTTAATCCGCTCTCCTGTAAAGTTGTGTTTTTGCACTTGTACTAGTATACGTAGGACCCGTCGATATTATGTCACAATTATAATACGACCCTGACTACAATTTTCAAAAGACTTTGTATAAAAAATAAATGAATAAAAAATAATTGTGATTACAACAATGTCACGGTCAACTTCTATGAAATAAAGAAAGCAGTTTGAAAACAGAAATAACAGGTATTACAAAATAATAGTTACTTATGTTTCTCTTTTTTGTAACAAGTGGTAGCAAATAAATTTTTAGGTTTGAAAAGTAATGTAAGTGTAATAAAGCGTTTCTAATCATTTTAAGAAATCTAACACTCAAAACTTTAAGCATCAACTTATTATTACTTTTCAAAAGCATAAAAGGTAGGACCAACCATTACCAGAACTGTACTTTGAACACAGTGAATAAAAAATAATGTGAGTAGACGATTATCTCGCCCAATAGGGCCGGGGCACTCGTTTAAAAAAAATTAAGGTTAACAATATTGGAAAAGGGTGGGCTCCGGCAAGGGTCGGTTCTCGACAGAAAATGTTAATGGGCATTCGACCATTGCGCCGGTGTAAAAACAACGGGATATCGTTTTTGCCCTCCTAATCTCCCGGTTAATAAAAAGAGAAAACAAAGTAATCCATTATCATTATTTACAGTTGCTTTAGGTAGGTAGGGATAAGCGGTGACAGATCGATCGTTCTGTCTTGCAGTCCATAATGTGGGTGATTTAGGATTAATGTACGCTCTTACACTCGGTTGAGCTCTGAGCGATGACTGAGGAGCGATATTTCTCCGTCAGTATTAAAGAAAATACAGATGTACAGCAGTAATGAAGAAAATTGTCCGGAATGGATGTTTTTATGACTCAATAATATGGAGGTTTCGTAAGTGAATTGAGACGTGAGTAATGGAAATTGCGATAGAATTTCTTTGGAATTATATTACCAGGGTATGTATTTTTGGGGAGTAAAAAGAAATACTAATTACCTACGATAGAATCTCTGTAACTATAACGTTTATAAGAAATTAAAGTTTCTAATAAAGATTTTTTGCAAACGAAAATTATTTTGCAAAAGCCTTGAATATTGAACTACGTTGTTTTATAGATAGTTAAGTAAAATAGTTTAGCGCATATTTTTGACTAATTACTGCCCGCCGCTTCGCCCGCGCACATCCATACATCCACTTTCGGATGTCGCGAAATCTCCGAGAACGTCCTACCGAAACAAAAACTAAGTTCGTCCTTATAAAATCAGCTATTTGCTAGTGAAAGTCTGTTCAAAATCGGTCCAGCCGTTTCAGACATTATCCGAAACAAATAGACAGACAGTTTTTTTTAAATAGATTTTTTGGTATAAGGACCGTTTGTACTTTTTTATGCATTTCGTAAAAAGCTGTTACTTTGACAAACCGACATTTAAATTGTATTTATTTGTATAATGTATGTAGATGTAAAGATTTCATTAAAAGAAAATTAGGTTTAATTGCAACTCATTCACCTATCCCACCAGCGACCAGGTAGCAACTAGCTATCAACGATTGTATAGCTCAAGAAAATAAAAGAGATACATATATTAAGTAATAGTTGATTGATCGCTGACTGATCACACAGCCGCCCGGCGAGTACTCGTTTGTCGCAGCAACAAGAGCTATCAAAGAGAGTACTCGCAAGCGACGCTCGCTTGGCGGGCAGAATGCTCGCTGACAGACTCCTGCTTAGTACTATGAGAGCCTTAGGGCTCTCCGTACAAAAAATATAACGCATTTGCGTCTCGTGCCTCTCCGCGCGTCTGTTTTTTAGAATCTTAAACCCTTTTATAATTTAATTGAAAGCTAAATTTATTTTATCGCCAGCCTGTACAATATACAGTACATACGTATACTAGTAAGTAATAATTTGTCACTGGCGCACAATCGCTGCTCGTCGCTCGCACACTCGTATTTAGTTGCTAGCGTAAATCGCTTCTCGTTAATCGCCAGCAGTGGGATAGGTGCCTAAAGCGATATAACTGACTGACAAACAAAAAGTTCCACCTATTAGTATTCTTTTGTTTTCTTAGCTTCACAACATAATTTATTCTGAAGAGGTACCTACGTTTTACTGATCATCTAAGTAAAAGCTTAGGACAAAGATAATAATCCCTTTTCGTGAAAGTAATCTCAATCATAATACATTTAAGAATAATAATATTCCTTTCTCGGAAATGTATGTATTATTACAGAATTAATTAATTACCTAGAATATCTAGACAGTACTTAATAAGCTTCGTAGAATGAGATAGGGAGAACCCTGTTTTCGTTAAATTAAAACATCACATGCGGGTGCGGTATGGTAAAGTAAGAAAAGTTAAAGTTAAGCTTTACTACCAACTTAAATTGTCCGTATATTCAAATTACAACTGTCTCTCTTTGACAGTTGTATGAAATGGCAATAATACGGCAAATTTACCTCATATGGGCTGTAGTATGGTCGTCTAAGACAGTCCTGGAACTGACTTCCTATACAGTCCCCAAAAATGTGGGCAAAGCATTACCATAATCTGTAACACTTAGCAATCATTTCTTTGATTAAGACTGCGCTTAGCAACTGAATTTGTTTACTCCACCATAAAAATGACAACTATTTTATAATAACCACTGAGTATCGATAAACACGCATTCAAAGTCCTCACTATCAATCAACCGGCTGCACACACGATCGCAAAGAGTTGGTCCTATCGGCCATGAGGCTATCGGTCTATCAGGCCACCAGTCTATAAAGTGATTAATAGCTGCCACACCCTCAGGTACGTCTGCGACTGGTACAGCTGCTAATTAATTATTGTTTGCTACTATGGGTTAAATAACACCACGCACCAGTTATTTAGTTAGTCTTTTGGGAATAAGATACTTTTTAGGACGATTAGGCTGTAAGAGATATCGTAGATGTGAAGACATTAATAATGGCTTCTGAATCAAAATATTGTGTTTTACATAAACCTACATGGAGCACATATGGAACGTCAGAAGCTAGGTGCATGGTTCCATTTGGTCATGTCCTATGGAGAAGAGCCAGCAAGAAATTCCACGATAACATAAAAAAAATACATTTATAATGTTTTCAAATCACAGTGTTAATAGGTATGAAAGGACAGTGTAGGCCTATCAACAAGTACCAGTCCTGTACTTAATAATATAGAAACTGGTCTACAAATCTACAGTCTACAAAGCCTACAACGTTTTCACATTCACAAATTATAAAAGAATCCACATATATAAATCCTATTTAAACCAAATGACATGAATGCCATTTCCACCACTAATAAAGTAGAAGTTATTGCATTAACATTATTTAAAATAAAATCACATAATTATTTCCTAGTTGAGTAGGATTCAATGTCATGTGCAATAATATTGAAGTATCCTCATGGTTTGTCAAAAATATTGTTAGGTCGTTTTTCACAGAATAAAATTATGGATATTCAATTTTGTTTCGAGAAGGGAGGCGTTGTCATCTGTAGAAATATAAGTTAGGTAAATGCACGAAATGAATAATAATGGTAGCTGCAATAACAACCCACGTCGAAAGTAATATCCACGACTAAAAGTATCGTACTCTGTTTAACGGAGACTTGTACGACAAAATGCGACATAATGTATCACTCGTGTTCCTATTTCTACCGATATAACGAGCACTTCAAATACGACTTTCAGAGTGTAAACTAGGTGAACAGATCGAGATAACATAGCCTGTATGTATAGTTTGTCTAGACTATACCGATTATGCAAAGTGAAAATGTTGGTTAAATATTAAAGTGGTTTAGAAAGTTAGAATGAGAGATTTCAAAATCATTTATTGCAAATATAGGTAAACAATATGCAGATGTTTTACATGCATGTAATAGTTGTATATCACATTATTAGTAACACCATATTTTACCTTTAGGCATGCAAACTAGGTACATAGAATAAGAACACAAAACAAATAAAACGAAACAAAATAATAAGAATGAAATCAAAAACACTTGTTTAAAAAGAAATCTTATACTTTACCCTGCAAATATTGAGAGAAGAGAGAGATAAATTAATTATGTTTTATTTGTGAAATATAAATTCAAATTCAGTTTTATTTATTTAACTTAAACAAGGTTTTTAATAATATACACTTACTGGTAATACCTACACGGTATACAATTTTTACTAACACAAGACATCCCACAGCGGCTAGCAAACTTGGCACAACCTGTATCTTGGTGACCCAAACACTACTCATAGTTAATAATTCTGCTAGCGCATGATTGTTAAATATCAATTCAAAATAACACCAAATACATCTTAGTCTATATTAACAATTCACAAAGACAGGTATGACTCCCACATGCATACGTAATTTAAATCTAACATTTAGTTTTTCTGTTTTTTTTTTATTTCACAAAATAAAAAATCTGTATCAATTTTAGGTAATTACACATTTCGTTTAACAACCTTTAAATTCAGTAAGCATTTCTTTTGCTTCTTTCCACCGAAAAACATTTAAAAAAATCATGATACCAAAACCCGGTGTGGCAAACGTTTTCCGATCCAAAATTTTCTACAACATTATTAAAATTCACATAAAAGTAGGTACCTATACAAAGTTGGCCCTCATTGTCATAACTAAATACTTGGAACTTTCCTCTTAAGACTTGAATTTCCTAACAATAAAGTTCGTTCATAATGATTAAATATTAAGTTACGTGAATTTTCTATAACTTTACTACATTAAATACTTGATTGTGAACTTATATAAGTACTTCATCATGCCTGTTGCTCGAAATCTCTTTCGATTTTACCAAAAACTGTACGGGGAAGTACAAAGAAGATTGTAGACGTGACTTACGATAAATTATACTTACATGAATACGTGTATGGGGAATTGATAAGGTTGAAAACCTTTTGTTTCGTAGTAAGTAAATTTTCTTCCCAACTTTGTATAATTTAGTACCTGTGTGTACATTTAACAAAAGATTTAGGTATACAGGAAGTATATACATCCTTTGCAATACGCAGGTCGCAGGAATCCGCTGGATGTGAGAGGAGTTTCTTGCCCGTTCTTCTCCATAGAGATCTACGTTTTGGAATGGGCAACTAGCTTCAACTTTCTGACAATTCAAAAGTGCCTGAAAATGGTTTAATTGAAATAAATGCTTTGAGTTTGAGTTTAGAAGCCCAGAACCGGTTGAAGTCACTGTGGTTTGGGCAAGCCTATGTCCACTAGTGGACGGCTTTCAGCTGAAATGATGATGACGATGAATACGCAGGTATCTATGGTTATTAATGCTTCTACAAATCGGTTACTGAAAAGAAATGTTTTTTTTTTTATTCTGTAAATAGGATTTCGGAATCTCTTTTGCACGTCATATATTTATTTAAAAAAATATATGGAGTAGACATTTCCTATTATGACCACCCTTGAAAAGTAATGGAGAAACATACTCAAAGGTCAAAGTGTCAAAGTCCAGCTGTTTATAAACAGATAAACATGAACGTATGTATCGCAACATAATTGAGATTTTTACTTGCGCGTTATTATTTTACCGAATACCCATTGTCTACATTTTAAATGAAAATGTCAGGACAAGGTAACAACGCCTGCTCTAAATCAATGAAAAAATATATGTATGTAATTATTATTGCTCTTTGACCTTTACTGATTGAGTTTCAAGTTCTATCAGCAATCTAAGCAAAAACGATTAAAAACCATCGTGCAAATCAGACTTGAGTCGCCTTTATTTAAATCCTGTGCATCTTTATTATCCAGTTCGCTGAATTACACAATACATATATTAAGTTTCATGACGCGGATGTTGTCAACCCTTGGCAACAGCAAACGTTCCTCACCCAGGGGATTTCAATCTGAGTCGTGTTCAGAGCAGTTGGCTTCCGACGCCTGCAAAGTCCATCAAAGGACCTAAATTGCTGGCTTTTATCAACTAAATATGTTCGAATGGAATGGAAATTGAATTTTGGAGTTGCATTTCATATTTGATATTTCAATAGATGTTTTGGAAACAGATTTTTTAACACCACGTATGGCATGGATTACGACAAAAGGATTTTAAAAACCCATCACTGGTGATAGTTAGGTATATTAAAAAAAATTGGCCTGGCGCAACCTGGACTGATACCTGAGCTATCATCTTTCAGATTGGGTCGTTTTTTTGGCTTTTGGCTGAGAAATAACAGCCGCACGGGTCGATCAGGTTAAGCTACGCTTGCCACGGTTGATGCGTGGATGGGTGACCATTTTTACATACCAAGACCTCTCCGTGCCTCGGAAAACACGTCAAGATGTTGGTCTCACCTGTTATTCGTGGATCTTTGATAGTTATTACGGGTCGTTGGAAGCCTGAAAGTCTGACAAAGCAGTTTTACCCAAAGGATATCTTATTACGTAGTGACTGGGTTGTGGAGGGTAGACTGGAAGTTGATGACTGGAGTTAGACTGGAAGTCGATCCCAACGTAGTTAGGAAAAGACTAGGCGGATTGATTGGTTTACTCTTGACCTTGTGATCTACGCTGAAATGAGCGTGCCCAGAAGATAACTGTTCACCCGTACTTTGAAGTCTGATTAGAAATGATTGGAATAACACAGAAGCTGGAAGAAGATTTCTCTCTTATTATGTAGTCCTCCAGACCGTATTTCGGCTATGGCGGCCATTCTCAACGCAGACTAGCCTTCGGCGCGGGAGATATTATAGTGCACAAGTGTGTGTGCAAACACAAGTGCACTCTCTCTTCCCTCACTCTTATAGTCCGATGGGACGGTAATCCAACACGACCGGAGAGAGATCAGACGTAGGACTAACCTCTTAACGTGCCTTCCGAGGCACGGGGGTATCACACCGCCAACTTCCTAACTCCGGGCTGTTACTAAGAAATTCCTAATGGGATAACCTAATATCACTTTGTCCGACCCAGGAATCGAACCCAGGACCCCACACTTAGCAGTCGCGCTTACGACCGTGAGACCAACGGGACAGTCGTAGTGTTAATATTATTACCACGGGTACGGCTATTCTTTTAGTTTACTTAAAGCTGCTACCACGAAAGAGGAATCAGATTGAAGGTGCCGCTCATGTGCTTTGTTTTTTAACTGTCACTACAAATGACAATAAAAAGAAACATGAAGATGGAGAAAGATTACGACTTTCTGAACCACAAATCTAAATTAAAAAACAAAATCAATAAAAATAATAATTTGTAAAAAAAAAAAACTCAACACACCACCGAACCACAAACCAACTGATATGAACCTCAATAAATCCTTTCTCGACAAAAAACACACAGCACTAAACTGGCGGGCGTCTTACAAGACAGTACTTGTAAACATCTGGCGCGTCTACAGTGTGGACAGGAACAGTGGCAATTACAGAGAGCTGGGGACATCTGCGTCGGTTGGCTTATATGCAATAAAGTAGTAAGCGGACGGGACTTACGAATGGTGGAGGTGGTAACTTGGTTGAATGTTTCATGTAGGTTACACGGCTGTTTATATGGCACACTGAGCTTCTGAAAAAGTTCAGCATTGTAGATCGCCGACTCTTTCAATAATACGTTTAAAAGTCTCTTTATTAAACTTATATGTGCAATTTTAACACTCGGATGGTACTAGCATTGAAAAGTCATTTATTCAAACTAGGCTGGGAGTGAGCTGTTTTTGAACGTCAAAATTACAAAAGACAGTCCCCCTAAACGCCCGCCCATCACCACTTCTTAGTGCTTTAGCTGGCAAGAAGAAGTGGCGCAACAAACTCCCCGGCAGCACAGCTATCTTTTCAGTTAGAACAACTTCATTCTATACAATAATAGCAGGTAAGTAATTAACATTACGAAACACAAAAAAAAAGTTTATCGTCTCAAATTAGAACATGCACAAAAATGGTACATTGAGATAGTGTTTTTTATTCGGTGAAGTTACTTTTTGGCAGGAAAGAGAGTGAGTGATATGGAGGGCTAGAACACAAACGAAGTTACAAGCAACAGCTTGATTACACATCACTAGGTGCACCAACAACCCGCCAATCTATTCTGTAACAGTCTCACCGTGATAACGGTGAGATGACCTGCCAATCCCTAGCATCAGATGGTACGACAACTTACTTTAATTTTACTTTTGACCTTAGTTTTTATGGTGATTTTTTTACAGAATAGTCCGACCGAAGGAGGTGATTGGCGTAGACTGGATATGGAAAATTTGTAAGAGTTCTACATTCAGCTTAATGTTGGCATTTTGTCCAATTTGTGTGATCCCTACTAACGTGAAGAGTAATCTGACAAAATGTAGTGTGTTTTACTATGATCTTTTCCCTCGTCTTGAAGCGAATTATTTACAAATCAGCATTCTTCTTATAGTACAACGCCTGAATGCCTGAAAAGCTTCAACGAAAAACAATTATGTTTTTTATTCAGACATTTTTTATAGCTCTACATAATTTTCGATAAAAAAATATTATAATAAAAGCGAAGGCCGTCAATCTGTTTTGGTCACAACTTTAATGATATTTTCCAGGGAGTTACTGTTCATACCGGAAAATTAAAAAACTTTACACGTGGGTATTAAGCCAGAGGGCACATCTAGTGATTTATGAAAATCTGTGCACAGGACATAAAATTAACTCCATTATTTACCTTTGTACGAAACCTTGTATTTAGGTACTCCACCCACACAATAACGTTAAAGGATTAAAAACGTAAATGATCCTTTGTTATCTCAACAATTTTTCGGTGTATTTTGTTCAATACACACCAATTCGGGTTGGTAAAATTACGAACAAACAATACACGAAATGGAAATCATTTTCATCGCTCTGTAGAGCCACAAGGCTGGCTACCCAACCGTTGCGCCGTAATGGCAATAATAACCATCCCTTTAGTCAGACAGAAATGAAATAAACTAGTGTGAACGTGCTTTATCGGTTGGTAAGTAAGGTCCAATGATATTTGAAACGCCGTATTAACGCACTGTTTTTCCTTCAAGACCTATAAATTGTAGGTGGTGGAGATTGAAAACTGAATTCTATACCTTTATAGTGTAAATGTTTTTTGTCAAAAACTATGAGGTCACAAATGATATAATGTGAGGAATAAAAAAATCGTTGGCGGTGTCTTGAAAGCATTTTTATGGAAAAGTGTTTTCTCACGTTTTTTAGAAACAAATAAATGTATCTAGTTGGTGTTTGAATTCCGACGTTTCCAGACTTTTCTAAACGGATTTACACACGAAAATATGTAGGTATAATATATTACGCCATAACCAGACTTACGCTACCAAAATATAGGCGGATACTGATATCCGGATTTTCGGATTTCGGTTTCAGCTTGCGGAAAAGTCAGTCATTTCGAATAACCGGGAATGGTGGTTGTTAAGAATAAGTTGGCACATATCGAAGTGTAAGAAGGTATCTATCAAAGTAGTTTGATTGTGGGATACTACAATTCAATGATGATGTGGTAGCACAGACAATACAATGACATAACGTTAGCTCATTTAGGTTTATATTATTTACTAGCTGACCTGACAGACGTTTACTATGAATATTGAATTCGCTTTTGGTATAAATTACAAAATTTAATATGGTCGTTAAGTTTTCTTTATTTTTTTCTTTCATAAGAACTTACTCCTGACAATAAAAAACACAACAATTTTTTTTTAAATAAAATTGGTCCAGGCGTTCACTTGTTATGCCATGACTAAGGGAAACAGGGAAAAATATATATCTATATATTTTAAATATATAGATATATTTTTTTAGCTTTAGGTTTATATATTGGTTACCCATATTTGCAAATAAATGATTTTGAATTTGAATTTGAAGGTTCTTAGATACAATTACATATTTTTTTGAAAATCAGAATTGTCAGATTCGTAGTTATAAGTTACCTGCTTCGAATCTATAATTATTGTGATAGCGTAGTCTCAATGATCACAAAATGCGAGTGGACCATAACATCAGGTTTCAGACATAATCTTTAGTTCAGGGATGACAATGTCACGTGACAGAATAATTTTAGCATGGCATCAATTGAGGCATTAAAGTATCTTATTCATTTAGTTTCCAACAGTAGAATTTGGATTAAATTGTTATTTCATCTAAATAAACCTAGAACTAATAACGATCACTTTACTGTTCATTGTATATACATATATTTAATCAACCTATAAAGTTCCCACAGCTGGGACACAGGCTTCCTTTCTGTGAGAGGGAGTTGGCCGTATTCCACCACACGTTCTCAGTGCGGGTTGGTTGATGTCACATGTCTTTGAATTTTCGGTTCTACGACATGTAAAAATTATTAAAGGTAGGTATTATTGTGGAAGTATATATATAGATAGTTTTCCTGAACTTTCTACTTTAATATGGTTTGTTAACCCAACATTGCCTGTATTTGGAAAAATGGCATGTAGATGTATAGTTTCGTCACTTTATTCCTCGACCGATCCCGTACGTTATCTACCTACCCATACCAAGGCAAGTTGACTGACACAACTCCAAATCTGCTTTTCGTGCACTCAACAAAAAAAGACATTAGAATTCCCTCGCCGGGCTTCGTCGTGTATAGAACGAATTTCAATGACATTTAATTCGTCTAGAATGTAATCTGATTTAAATTGATCTGAACTCAGTAAGATATTATTATTTATATGAGTTTTTAAGATACATATGTATGCTTTTACGCGGCAAGTCTAGAAAGAGAGGGTGGGATGAGCTGGACACGTTTTTACACGCTTTATATTAGCTTCACTTGTATGTTTGTATGTTTGTAACCGACTCCTTAGGGCGCGATTTTGACCCACTTTAAACGGTCAGATTTCATTTAAACTTTGTAAACTTATCGAGGACCGATGACAATGCAACAATAAAAAAAATAGAGAAAAATGAAAAAACAAACTGAAAAAATCACGCTTTTGTAGTTAGCAGAACTAAAAAATAGAAAATAAATAATAGTTTAAAAAACTACAAAACACGCTTTAAAAACCAAACTATAAAAGGAGAAAATAATTTAATTAAATTAAAAAGCGTGGGGTGCTTTTTGAGGTATTTTTATAATCAATTAATGCCAAGCACTCCACGCATCTTAAAAGTGTTTGATTTCCTTGATTATGAATGAAATAAAATGTGACGAAAAATCTTTTATTAATAATTTTATTTCAATTATTAAACTATATAATAACTAAAACTCATTCAAAGAGCAGACCATTGATTAATAAATATTCGATGAATCGTTCAGTCGAAGCAGCGTTTGGCGATAAAAGGTTGTTTCGCAATCAATTCCATTCGAACAATCGTTCGGTCGACTTTCCGTTAATCGAACATATGAATCTCGAAGTTAAATTACGGACGCCTAAACGATGATGGAAAACATCGTGAAGAAACCGGCATGTCCTAGAACCAAACATCTCTCTCGAATACAGAAGGCCTATGACCCAACCATTGTTCTACAAAAAACCCAAGATACACAATCAGCGTCTCAAAAACGTCCGCATAAATAGGGCGCAATGTGCGCAGGTGTCAAATAGTATCGTTATCTTTTTGGACATTGCTTTGTAAAAACCACTTTAAGTCATGCGTGTAAGGTTTTATTTGCAAAGAAATGTGTTTTATCATAACTATAACTACTGACGTATAATCGGGGACAGTTTTGAGTGTTTCTTTTGTTCCAGACTGTGCATTTTGGATTTTTTTATTTCAATTGTCCCAACAGTGGAAACATTATAAAATGGAAATATTTGGCAGTTATTTGTGACGTTGCCAACTTCTTAATGGACCCTCTTAAATCATAGTTATATTTTAAACACAGACCAACAACTAAACCTCCATAACGTCTTTACAAATGAAAAGCCATTTTACAATCTCTAAACCAGTATATAATCAACACAACATAATTCTAGCCATAATATGAATAAGACTGTACACCACGCAATTGCAAAATTTGCAGTAAAGATCAAATCTATTATTAGTTCCAAATGTTATATGTTTAGCCGTCAACAGAATTGTGAAACTGACCGTTCATTTGAAATTCTGACCGCATCCAGTATTGCTGAACTAATTATCTTTGCAAACACAAATAACGCCTAAAATTCTATCTGAATCGGTATTCGATATTGCATTAATACTAATTTTGTTGGCTGAAATATTATGTTATACGGAATTTTGTTGATACGGATTGATGACACTGAAAATGTTTTTGTTTATTTTGATTCGATTTTGATTTATCTTAGATTCAACATCGAATATTTTTTTTTTGGGTGGGAAATCATCAAATAACTTCTCCCGCTCTGGGTGGAACAGGAGGGCGTGTCAGACTTTTACTGACTAAAATCCACCCGTGTTCCCTCAGTTGCCTGTGTGCTAGGGGCCGCGGTATCTCTTTCGAGCAACCCGCACCCCTGGCAGGCATCGGCCCTTGCGGACCCCACCAGTTGGTGCTGACAACTTTTTGAAGCGCGCGTGGAACACAACGCGTCGTCGACCCGGGCTTGGTCCTTACCGGACAGCGAGCTACTGGTTTGGTGGTTGGTCGGTTGTACTACTGAACATGAAGTATCATTAAGGCCTCACTTTTTCATTGTATTGCTGTCTGTCAACCCTGATGACAAATTGTTGATCATGTTTTGTGTGGTGAGTGTTGGTGGTATTATTATATTGCACATCCTACCTCTTTACTATCCTACTTCCTACTGTCCCACTCCTACTACGCTACTAATATTATAAATATGAAAGTTTGGATGTTTGTTACTCAATCTATCTATCTATAATCTGAATTTCGGAAACGGCTCCAACGATTTCATGGAATTTTGTATGCAGTCGGTTTCGGGGGCGATGAAATTGATCTAGCTAGGATTCTTTTTTAGAAAACGTCAACAAAAAAAAAACGAGCAAAACTCGGTTATCCAGATATTATTATATTATATTATAAATGTGAAAGTTTAGATGTTTGTTAGCCGGATTTGGATAATATTTGGCACACAGTTTAAAACTTGGATTAACACATAGGATACTTTTTATCTCTACGTTCCTGACCTAATTTCTGACCTCCACGCGGGTGAAGTTGTGCTATTAGTATTCTATACTATTGGTACTTTTCTGTCTACCACTTCGAGATACATAAGTACGATGATATATTAAAGTATAAAAAATAATAGGTCTTTACCTATGAAATTGCCGTTTTGTATGAAAAAATTTAAACGAATTTTTTTCATGTATTTTTTATTTGTATTAATCGAAGTAATCACCCATGCAATCAATGCATCTTTGCCATCGCAGTGGCAGTTTATTGATGCCCTTCTTAAAGAAATCAGCTGGACGGGAGGCAACAAATTCTTCAAAGGCATTTTGTATTGCCTCTCGGGTATTGAATTTTTTTCCCGCCAAGAAGTTATCCAAATTCTGGAAAAAGTAGTAGTCTGTAGGCGCAAGGTCTGGTGAGTAGGGCGGATGACGGAGAGCTTCCAACCCCAGTTCTTGCAACTTGGAGACCGTCTGCTGTGCAGTATGAGGTCGCGCGTTGTCGTGCAGGAGCAGCGGAGACGAGCGATTGACCAATGCTGGTTGGAGATGTGCCAGCTTCTCCATCATTGTGTTCAGTTCTTCACAGTACACATCTGCAGTAATGCTCACCCCGTTTGGTAAGAAGCTGTGATGAATCACACCGGCGCTAGACCACCAAACAGTGACCATCACTTTTCTAGGGGTAAGTTTTCGTTTAGGGCATTGTTTAGGTGCTGAACCAGGATCCAACCAACTTGCTGAGCGCTTGCGGTTGTCAAACAGAATCCATTTTTCATCGCAGGTAACAATGCGGTTCAAAATTCCTTCATTTGTGTGTCTGTTGAGCAGTGCAAGGCACGTCTCGACGCGTACTTCGCGCTGACGATCATTGAGTTCGTGGGGCACCCATTTGTCAAGCTTTTTTACCTTGCCAATTTGACGCAAATGGACCAATATTGTTTTGACGCTAACGTCGAAAGCTGCTGCTAATTCAGCCGTAGATTGTGTATCATCAGCTTCCACAATCGCCTTTAATTCGTCATTGTCGACCAAAGTCTTCGGACGACCGCGAGGTTCATTTTTCAGGTCGAAATTTCCAGAACGGAAGCGAGCAAACCAATAACAGGTGGTGCGTTGGTTTGTAGTGTTAGCTCCGTAAACGTCGTTGATGTTGCGCGCCGCTTGTGCCGCGTTGCTGCCACGACGGTACTCATATTCCATAATTACTCGAATTTTTAACGTATCCATGATGACGAAAAAGATTGAAATGCGATGAAAATGTAACACTAATCAATAAACAAATGACTACTTTTGGAAAAAAAAATCCATGTTTTTAAAATAAAATTAATTTGAAATTAGAATTCTTACCCAAACAAAAATTATTTTGATTTGAAATGGCCAGTACTGCAAAACGGCAATTTCATAGGTAAAGACCTAATATTTGTGGTAACCCAACTTTCAAGTTTCAAGAATTTCAATATTTCTTTCACCACCTCCAGTCCTTCTTTACTCCCCGTAGTCTTAATTAATAATTAAAGGCACGAAGAAAAAATATAAAGCCGACGGATCGTCGTTTCTTTATTAAAGTGAAACTATTAAAATTTCCCTTTTTGTTGCTTTATTAAAAAGTTTAAAACATGTTGGGGCACGTTTACGAGCCTCGCTTGAGGTTACCAAGTTAAAAGTTTATAAGGATAGCTCGTGGATAAAAGGTGTGGATGTTGAGCTGTTGAGCTGTTGCTTGCTTCGTTTTGATCCTTACAAGTTTTAAAAGCATACATAGAATGTGGTGTTATTTTCTTTTTTGCAGAATGGTTTGGTAAATAAACTTTTTGCACATAAATCTGGGTTAAATTGTATTCGCTGTCTAACGCAGGCAACTTTGATGCTGATAATGGGCACATACTCGTTCCTATATATTACTAAATTAGTAAAAACTATTACAGTTGAAAATAATGTATGATAATGATAGTCAGTATACCAGGCAAAGTTAAAAGAAATCAATGCCAAAAAGTTTGTCAAATCTGACACTTTCCCGATCAAATACTTAATTAATAAAATTAAAATCACCGAAAATGACGAAATATTGAAGTTAAACCAAATTCATGAATGAACCCGAAATGGAATGAATGAACGAAATGTTGTGTTGTGTTTTTGAACGACCAATTATTATAATGATGCATTTTCTTTACCTTTTGATAATAAGTACTATGAATATTTATTGATTTTATTATATTTGATGTTTCTTTTTTCTCTTTTTCATGTATTTAATTTATTCAAAAAATATTTTTTTCTATGTCAAATAACCGAATGACACCTAATGGGTCACTTAAAATTTGTATGTCTTAATTATATAGCGCACTATATTTATGT
This sequence comes from Antitype chi, assembly GCA_947359405.1. NCBI lineage: Eukaryota > Metazoa > Arthropoda > Insecta > Lepidoptera > Noctuidae > Antitype > Antitype chi. Next base: position 2,314,352 of record OX375817.1, on the reverse strand, counting down.
AAACACCTATGTTTCACAAATAAACTGACTGATTGATGTTATATTTAGTGAACGCCATAGGGACCATAACTAGTTATGACCACACCATCAACAATTAGCTTTGCGCGACCTTCCCCATTGGGAGATGACTGGTATACCAACCCATCTCCCGGAGACTAGTACACTATCGCGCATCATGCCTACCCTGAACCAAAACTCTATCTTCTCTGACTATCTTTTTCATAACTCATAGTCCTATACTGTTTTTCAACATCCACGTGGGCGGAGTCATGGACACATCTATTTCTACTAAATGCCTTGTAAAGTAAAACAGCCATTCTGCTATTTTACATACCTACTTATCTCCATGCTCATATCCTTTTCAAGAGCTCTGGACTAACTTTTTAAACTTTACCCATGTAAGTGGTATGGAAACATAGACTATCCTCGCTGTTTCCGTTTTTCTCCGTTTTCTTAATCCAATATTGCAATTGTGTAAATTAACTTTTTGCGTTTCAGATACAGACATACATAATTATGTTGGTGAATTGCACGCACGCGCATCAATCATTCCAATTTAGACCTAAATTACAATAGGATAAATGTCAGACGTGAATTCTAATTCTAAGACTCCCACCCGCATTGTATGGACTTTGAAGGACACTATGACCACTCAGTTTATTTCGGCATTTCTTCTCAAGTCATCAGGTCATATTTTTTTTTTTTTACTTTTTTTTATTTACATTTTAATTTTAATATTTTCATTTAACATGCGTTCGTTGTCATACCCTGATGTCATTTCGTGGACAATAGTGTGGGTTATACGTTTTTAAGACTGATTTAATAACTTTTTTTTTGTAAATGTTGTAATGTATAACTGTTTTTGTCCCAAATAAATAAAATAAAATAAAATCAGTCAGCTATGGAATGCCGGCGCCATCTAGTTTTAACATATTGAGCAACAAAATATTGATGTGTAAAAGTGTCTTGAAAGATCTACTTACATAAATAACTAAATATTACATTTGATATTATTTGTACATGAGCTATACACTCAGTAGTTCTCAACACAATAAGATTCAATCCCTTTTAATTCCCTTCCCTTTTAAATCCCATTTAACTGTGAATATACGAAAGTCGGTGCTCGGGTCGATTTCTCTCACACAATCTGATACTGATACTATAACTTAATAAAGTTCTGAGAAAACATACCACATTACCTATCCAATCCTAAGAACCTAGGTATATTACATCGTGCCTTGTGTCACAACCGATAACAAACACGTTTAAGTAAGCTCCTACGTAACATAATACGAAGATAATTTTCTAAGTCGAATAAACTTTGTAACTTTTAACTTTTCGCCAAGTCCGTGCTCTGGAATTCACAAAGGTGCTCTATGTATCAAAGACTGTTAAACCCACAATCGAAAATGAACTTTGTATTGCAGTTTTTAAGGTTGTTTTTTGGATATAGATGATTTCCCGTCTTATTGAGTGTAGAGAAGTTCGGAACAGAAGTGTAACTAAAGAAAACGCTGAAAGTAAAAAAAAGGAACACCCGTTCTTGTGTGTTCGAAGGAACTGTTAAATTTCACATTGGAACTGTTACGAAATCGCAGCTTTTCACGTTATGTGTCCAGTTTATTAAGTTAGTTGCTAAACGGTTTTGAACCTCACAATGAATTTTCGTCAAACTTTTGCACCTACAATGGGGAAGCGGTAAATAAAAACCTGATTATTTGTATTAAAACCGGTTATTAATATAGAAAGGGCCAGCGAGCTATATGCAACGTGTAACGAAAAGGGTATACATACAGGGCACGACTTCTTTGGATGATATACAAACGATATTGGACAGGTATTTTAATCCTATCTCTACATGTTCGGAAGTTATGAGAATTTTTGATACATTGGTACCAGAAACCGAACTTTTCAAATTGAATTATACACATCACTCGGAAGAGATTTATCGTGATATTGGTAAGTAACGTGGAAAGTTATTGACCTACGTAGTGCGGTGACACGTTTGTTATGATTTCAATTTAATAGAGTATTTTATTTTGAGCTAAAACTATGTATAGTGATTCTAAACCAACTGTTATCTTTAGTGCTTAGGGATAGCAATAGAGTTTTTGTTACACCCTGTATAAGTACTAAGAATATTAAAATAGTAATTCGTGATGTTAATTAAAGTACTTACCTCAGTTCTAATTGTTAACAACTTCAGGCAAAACCCAGACCATACCTATTCAACTTAAAATATGTACATTCGTATGATTGATTCAGAAAAAATATACGTACCTACTAAGTTATATATTATTTCGAATTCAAAAGAATATAATAACTTTATAAAACAAAGACACCTCAAGGCATAGTAAAAATAAACTTTTGAGACCTCTCTCAAATGATGATTTATTTATAAGTCACACAGAATATTACAGTTTTTTTTTTCTATTAATAACTCAGGCATATTCCTCGTGATATTGACTTGATGAAAAGGAACGTAAGAGTCCATTAGACAAAATAATTAATTATACCATTAGTAATATTCAATGTAATATACATATTGTGTTGTATTATGGGTGTATATACGTATCTGCCCAATTTATAAAAGAACTGTATTGATATGTCTTCTTAATTAATATTATAAATGCGAAAAAAAAATTGTTTGTTTATTACGCTTTCACGCAAAAACGACTGAAAGGATTTGTATGAACACACAGATAGATCATAACCTAGGAAAGGACATACGCTAATTTTTATCCTGGAATGCAGACGAAATTGCGGACGACAGCTAGTAGAATTTACATATATTAAGTTATTGCTGAGAACGTTATTAGATTAATATTTCCTTTATTCCATTAAATACATATAAATTATGTTTTTAAATATTAGAATATAAAATATATCAAAACATTTAAAAATAGTAGCCCACCGGTATCGGGAACAGGGTCCAAGCTACCGGTGGTCAGGGCTGCTGAAAGAGGAACCTCTTTACTATACGCGCCGTGTCCAGTGGTACTGCTCTCTGGATCAAGCCGTTGATCCAGCTGCCTAACGAGAGCCTCCTGAGGTGTTAGTCGATGCTCTTGGCTATAATACCATTGGCCGTCACGACTATCGGCACAATGACTGCTGTATCCACATCCCACATGTCGACAACCTCGCGTGCCAGGTAAAGATACTCGATCTGCTTATCTTTTTCGGCTTTCACGACGTTCTCGTCATGTGGGACTGCTACATCAATAATCATTGTGCGACGCTCTTTAATTATTTATTATATTTATTGTTAGTAAAAATTTAACCAGCAGATAATACTTTTGAATGTTTCGTTTGTGCTTCGTTACTATTTAATAGAGAGCAGTGCTGGCCCAGTGGTAACAGCAGCAACTGACGAGTTGTAGGTCGTAAGTTCGAACCGAGACAGGCGGTTTACTTTGTATTCATTATTACATCACCACTGCTTAAATGGTATAAGAAAACGTCATGAGGGATTCTAAAACCAAAAATTCAAAGACATGTGACATCTATCAACCAGGACTTGGCCCGCGTGGTGGATTTTGGCCCACTACCTCTTACAAAGAGGGGACCTGTGTCACAGTAGTTGTAACTTTAAAGGCTGATTATGCAATTTATTTAATTACACAACATCACATGACACTATATTACCTAGGCAAAACTGGACCTATGTATTTTAGTTTTCAAAATAATATTCCTTGCCTCTACGGTCCAACTTCCCGACAAATATCTTAGAAAAGCTTCCAAGATGTCTTGCCAGCACTTTCCGGTCGGTATCGACGGCGACTTCCTTCCTCTGAGACATGCCGTTACATTCCAACATTATGAGGATCAAAATATTCGTACATAGTTTTGAACAATACTACGACGTAGCTTTATGCTACGACGTAGTACCACGCTACGCCGTAGCAAACCAAGACTTAGTTCTCGAACTTTTGAAACCCGTTAATCGTAGTCAGAAGACTGCAAAATCTGGTGAAAATTAAATAGCATAAAATACACAAAACAGACTTTCGACGGTAGTAAAAATATAGGCTCATCACAAATTAAACCACTTTTCATTTATTTATGTACAAACTTTGACATAATATAACGTCAAATAGTAATGTGAAAGTATTTTTCCATTCAATTGAACCTTGTTAATTAACAGAGATATCGTTTCCTTCTGCAACAATATTTAAATTTCATTGAAAAACGATCTTTGGCAAAGTGAACTTTCGCAGATAACCTTCGCCGGCCATGGCTAATTAGTTTTAGTTTTTAATTACTTACATAATTTAGTAAAATTCAATATTTAAATTTCTATGGTACGAATTTTTTTAACTAAAATAGTGTTTTTGATTATCTTTTTTAAATTGAAGGTTATTTTTTGTATCAAATTTTAATTTTAATTAAAACGAACCACAAAGAAATTCAAATAAACTAATTATTGTTGTAAAATATTTGATTTTTGGTTGTTTGTTTGTGACACATACACGCTTAAAAGGCTTTACGGATTTTGATGAAATATGGTACAGGGGTAGACCATGACTAGAAAGCCAATAGTCACAGTCTCATCTCGGCGACAATAAAAAGTGAAAAACTTTTCGAAAATTTATAAAAACTTGAAGTATTTTTGATGAGACTACGATCAGACTGAACGTTCTAAAAATTACGAGAATTGCCCCTGAGGACTAAGTCAAAACACTTTTGGTCCCAATATTTCCACAAGATCGAAACTCATGCCGGTGAAACCGCGGGGTGCAGCTAGTCTTTTATAATTTATAATAGCTTTTGCCAACGGTTACGGAACGTACAACAGGGCTAAAAATTATCCTTTGTGTTAATACAGGTTATCTTTATAAATAAAAAGAAAAGTCCTGTCTGACTGGCTCATCAACGCCCAGCTCAAACCCTTGGACCTAGAAAGCTCAAATTTTGCACAGAGGTTCCGTTTATACTGTAGACAAGGAATAAGGAAGGATTTTTTGAAATTCAACCCCGAAAGGAGTTAAATAGGGGATGAAAATTCCGCGCGGGCGAAGCCGCATGCCAAAGCTACTGATCTATAAGTATGCCAAATTTGATCCAAATCCGTTTAGCTGTTTTTGTGTGTTGAGTAACAAACATCCAAACTTTCACATTTATAATATTATATAGGTACATACCCTACTAATATTATAAACGCGAAAGTTTGTAAGTATGGATGGATGGATGGATGTTTGTTACTCTTTCACGCAAAAACTACTCAATAGATTTGGATGAAATTTGGCTCACAGATAGATTATAACCTAGATTAACACAAAAGTTACTTTTTATCCCGGTAATACGTTCCTGCGGGATCATTTCCGACTTCCACGAGGGCGAAGCCGCGGGCGGAAGCTAGTAATATTATAAATGTTGCATGAGACACTTAATATTTAGACTACGTTCACACCAAACGTGTAGTTGGTAGTCGACTGTGACGGGTTACTACAAGATTGTTACGAATACATTGATACTCACAACGTATGTGGAGTTTTGCTAGCAAATTAAATTTGATCATGTAGATACGTATGCATCAATTGAAGCATCACACACCATCACACATCACATGCCGAAGGGTTAACACCTAAAATTATAAGATATTAAATGATAATATTACATCAAAGCCGTGGGTTCCGCAGCAGGCGATGATAATCCAATTGCAGTGCACAGAGGGTCTCTAAATCCAATTTTCCGTATCGCGCCTCGGTCGGTACTTTAGTCGGTACGGGTAGTACCGGCCTAAAATAACATATCGTTTCGAACTCAACACTTTGTTAAATGGAAAGATAGCTCCCTTGTTTACGAGTTTGAATATTTTTAGTTTGTGAAGCAGCCCTAGTTTGAGATGTCGATTAATGGGTGTGTTTGTTGCTGACCATGATTTTGTTATTGTTACTAATAATTATCTACCTTTTTATTTATTTTACGTCGATGGTACTAGGTCCTATTTGTGGCTTCGAGTTGTAACTCGGGTCGTAACAACTATGTGAACATAATTCAGCATTGTATATGTAAGCTACAACACCCATTATACCACGAGGCCTTTTGTTTTGGTATTACGCTTTATTAAAAAAAAAAAATCTTTGTGATTGAGATAAGTTTTCATTCTATTTGTTTTGTGATTATTAAACATTTTTTATTTATTTATAATAATCGTATAAACCTATTAAAAAAATCTGTGCAAAAAGGTTCTTTGTTCAATGAAATTAACGTAAGTTGTTAATATAGTTTTTTTTTTATAACTGAGAATATGAAACACAGTTCAATTATTATTCTTAGTTAATGTACTCAAAACATAACGTGGGCGGCGATTTTGAAAATAATAATTGTTTCATGTAAACGCGAAGAAAGAAGTTTATTTTTTCTCAGAAATCCGTAGCAAATGCTACGCGTCTACGAAGATCGTAGGCGATGCTATGCTGCTACGAAAATCATCACCAATCATCATACGTTCACACATTTTTTTAAACTGTTAAATTATTACTTTGTACTTCGTTTAGCGCAGATTATATACAATAGACCAAAAGATACCGAACCTCAATAAGTAAGTAAAGAAATAATAATTTCAGCAACTTGCAACTTATTGGTTTACGGATAAATGGAGTAATATTATGCGTAGGTATATGTCTGATCTTCTTTGAGAGAACGTATGCACGATACCACTGTTCCATCCCCGAGGACTCGGTGGAGAATACGATGGAGGTCTGCCCGGCTTGGGTGGAACACCGCCGTGTCCTTGTGGAGGAGATCGGCGGCGGCGATCTCTCGCGTCCGGCCCTAGTCCAGGCCATGGTTCGGAGCGACAGTGCATGGGTAGCCGTCACCTCCTTCTGCGAAGCAGTAATGCTTGCGAATAGGGAGGTGGCGTACGTGAGGGAGAGGCAGTAAATGCGCCCTTACGGCCCTTGTCACCGCAGGAGACGCCCTGGGCGTCGGGAATACCAGGCTTATTCCCAGCCACTGAAAGCGCGGACTTGCGGACGGCGAGTAATGGGTAGCTCGCTGTCCGGTAAGGACCAAGCTCAGGTCTATGGAGCGTTGTGTTCCACGTGCGCCTCAAAGAGATGTCAGCACCAACTGGTGCGGTACGCAAGGGCCGATGCCTGCCAGAGGTGTGGATTGTTCGAAAGAGAATCCGTGGTCCCTGGCACACAGACAACTGACGGTACACGGGTGGGCAATAATCAGTAAAAGTCTGACACGCTCTCCTGCTCCACCCAGAGTGGGAGAAGTTATTTAACGATTTCCCACACTCACAAAAAAAACACTGTTCCATTTCAAATTAAATTATCTAACTGAGTCTCATTGTTACTCGCAATTAATCATTTATTTATTATTATAATTAGTGTCAGCGTAATAATTAGTTATATGTTATGTAATGTCATTGGTTTGTACCGATTTAATTAACAATAAATAAATAAATTACGTAATCAGGTTATTAATAATGAAAACGTAAAAAAAAATAAGTGTTCATCGACTTCTGTTGCTGACTGTATTACTGGCTGGTAGCCACATAATGGTTTAAATAATATAATTAGTATTTAGGTTCAAATACCACTGATTATAAAGAAAAAAAAAACATGTTTTGAAAATCCATCAATGTTTTTTCGTTTTACATTTTAATAAGTACAAGGAAAAGCGTTGGCTTTGTTTGGAGTCTATTTTTTCCTTTTAATATTTTCATGTTTTATTTTCTCTTACCTCGTCTGTATTATACTAAAAGATAATTCCTTCCTTATCCTATTTCCTGCTTTCTCAGCCATACAACGTAACCGCCTGGTGCGTTTAAATTTTTTGTTTAAGCTGTTTTACTTAGTTGCTTTGCAGTATAATAGTATTATGTGTTAAAGTGATTTAGGAATAACTGTAAACATGAATTGTGCACATGATTCTAGACCGCCTAACGTAGGAAATTATCGCCGATTATCAAAAGTTGTTCCATAGAAAACTACAATGCTTACGCAATCCGAGTGTATGAAAATCTACTTAAAAGAAATCGACGTAGAATCTCAAAGCTGAGGGTTAAAGAATCATGTACTCAATTTATAGTAACGTGTTGCAAGTCGTTTTCCCTGTCACCCGTATAAATTATTTAGCAACTTTAGTTCCAATCGAAATAGAAGTAAGAATGTTAACGCGTATACTTATATGAATAGCTAAGAAGCACATTATTCCAAAATTTTCTGTCAGTATAGATGATGTGTTTAAGTAGCAGTGTTTAATCGAATTTTGGTGAACCTCTGTATAGAAAAATTGTAAAATAAAACAAAAAATATTAGAAGAGAAACACAACGCTTATCACCGTCTACTTTAAAACATGTTCTCGTATGCCGTTTCAGGAAAAATGTTTCTAAGTATCCTTCGAACATGATTTGAAACCTGCCGAAACTCTTGATACCATTAAGATATATTTCATTAAAAGATCTCGTTTAGAAGAAGTAGGATTGTGGCTAAGTAATAATAGCCGCACGGGTCGATCGATCAGGTCAAGCTACGCCCCACCGTGCCTTGGAAAACACGAGCCGTTGGTCTCAGGTGTCTTTTTTTGAATGTTTGACAGGCATTATGGGTCGTCAGAAGCGTATTACCCAGTAACTGGATTGTGCAGGTCAGATAGGCAGTCGCTATATGTAAAATACTGGTATTCAGCTGCATCTGATTAGACTGGAAGCTGACCCCAACATAGTTGTGAAAAGGCTAGGCAGATGATGATTAGAATATAAACACAGACGCTTCTTATGTGTTGAGTAAATAGAAACATAGCAACAAAACCTTACATTCTATCCTTATTCTGTTTATCAAGCCACGCACGAAACGCTTGCTTCCATAAAATTAGGTTTCTATGAGACTATGCTGCTTATAATCTGATACTTACACACAAGTACAGCAAGTACAGAGAGTACCTCTTACACTTAACTTGTTAATGAGTGGTACATTTAGCTTCTAGTGCTTTAATAACAAGGTTTAGCGCAGACAGGCAACATTTAAGAATTGCAACACTCTAGTGATGATGGAAATCGGAAGAAACTTTTTTATTAATTTCAAGCATATAGGTACCCTCTATTCCAGCTAACCCCACTACCTAACTAATCAGGTTCAAATGAGGATACTAAGCAGTAGTGCGTAAAATCTATGGATAATCGGAAGACTTAATAATTAGTCGCAAAACGTTCGTTTGTCTATTTATTTAAAACTTCTCGCACATAAAAAATTTACAAAGGCGGACTTAATACCTATGTTCTTGTTATTATTTTGTAGTGCTATGTGTCACTTTAGTGAAAACGGTTAAATTTCCTCGATGCCTGGAGAGTACCTTAAGTATTAGTATTATTATCTTGGCATACATAGAAACACACCCTTTGATTTGACCTAAAATGATTTGACGCTCAAAAAGTGCAAATTGGCAGTCCTGATTGAATAAATTACTTTTGTTTTTATTTCATTTTGATAAGATCTAAAGTTAGGTGTTTATAAACTTTCCCGGAAACAATAACAAAGGGTTTAGTTTAATATTGGACAGAACTTTATCGAAGTTGACTCTCTTTCGATAATGATTACAGTAAGCAATTTTCAACTCAACCCAGAATTCCTGTTTGAATCCGACGTGAAATAATACTACAAATAACTGTATTAAAAGATACTCCGGTACAAATTAAAAGTTTGTTTTATTTAATTAATTAATTAATTAATACATTTACGTTAATTTCAGTCCAATTTAAATTTTCCACTTTAATAATCATAAAAATACAGAACAAAATATTTAAAATTTATATCGGTTTTTCCTGTCTCGAACCTTTGGGTAATGTATGTATACCTTTTCATCGAATTAAATATGTATTATGTAAATGGAAACGACACAGGGAAAAACCCTTGGAATATATAATCGATCAATCAACCTATTGTTGTATGAGTATATATTACGTACACATATTGTTATGTTGAAGAAAATAGCTGTCTGTTTGTGAAGCAATCAATTAGGTTCTGCGTTTAACGCCGATTAGCATGTTCTTTGACTAAAAGGCTATTACTAACCGTGTGTCACTTCAGAAAATAAATTACACAAAGCACTATCTACTTAGCTGTATCATCTTACTTCAGTCATAATGTATTTCCAATATAACAGGGTGGAATAAACATTTAATGTCTTCTTTCTTTCTTTGTAAAAAATATTAATTTTCCTTTCAGCGAAGTCTTCAGGGGCCAAGTTCAGTATTTGACATTTTCAGAGATAATATGAATGGATGTTTTTTTCTCAGTATTTTATTTATGTCACAAAAATTAACAGATGGTAGAAGACAATGAAATGGAATTAAGTAACTTGTGGGTTGTGAATTAATTACTTTTCATGTTATTCGAGGAAACAGAGGTATTGTTCATCAATTCTATTTATAACAGTATTAGCAGCTAAACTGTCGAAACTACTTTGAAAAGAAGGTTCTGAAAGATAGCTCAAAAAAAAAAAATGAAAAAAAAAAAAAATGAAAAATATGAAAAGGACAAAATCTACATTCCCATCGGCAAATAAGATCCTTTACAAGTTTCGTGGACTATGCCTGCTATGCCGCTTGGCTAGTAGCTCATGTATTGGCTCTATGTATAATATGTATCGTGGTTCCTATAACATTTATAAAGGATATCTTATCTCATATTACCAGTTATCAGATTGTTACGCTCGTTAAAATTCAACTTTTGACGTTAGTTAGACATGGAGCAACGCTTTTTTACACGCTTTATATTAGCTTCACTTGTATGTATGTTTGTAACCGACTCCTTTAGACGCGATTTTGACCCACTTTAAACAGTCAGATTTCATTGAAACTTTGTAAACGTATCGAAACTCGATGACAATACAATAATTTAAAAAAAAATTGAGAAAAAAAAACAAAAACTAAAAAAATTAAAAGAAATAATAGTTTAAAAAACTAAAAAACACGCTTTAAAAACCAAACTAAAAAAGGAAAAAATACCCCACCAAGCACCCCACGCTTTTTAATTGAATTAAATTATTTTTTCCTTTTTTAGTTTGGTTTTTAAAGCGTGTTTTTTAGTTTTTTAAACTATTATTTATTAGCATGAAGCTTGACAGCCCGTTAGCGCCATATTGACGATAATGTGATTTTTTTTACAATAAAAAAATTACAAAGTGTCAGTCTGTGACTACTCGTATCACTCTCAAAATAAAGATCACTTGTGAGAGAATATACAGAAGTGACGCTCAAATGAAATAATTCAACAACGCAATCGATCTATATAACCTTTAGCAGCCTGGCCCTGGCCTCTCTCAAGTTACACTTTCCAAGATCTTAATAACTCAAATCAGCCTATTGCAGTCTACTGTTGGCCATAGGGCTCCTGGGTTCCGAGACATGCTCCATAAAAAAATAAAAAACAGTGGCACTCCGACAGTGCCAACAGAAGAGAAAACTTGAAAAAATACGTGTGTAGTTTTTGAATCGTCAATACAGGATTTCACATTATTTATTTTGGTCATATTTTCAAAACGGGTTATCCGATTTTCGTAACTCCAATTGGAATATTAGTTCTGGACCTAAACCTATCTTTTGAGACTTAAATTATTGAAATACCTCTACTAAAAACAGAGGTGTTGGTAACGGTGACGCCAATTCAATTGTTTTTTCCATCTCCAAAAATGCCCAACGCGCCTAAAAAAGTTTTCACTTCAAAAACCGCCTCGATATGCCAACCAAATATGTTTTCCCTTTTTTTAATTAAACATAGATACGTGTTTATTTAGTTACCTACATTAAGCCAAAAACCATTAAAGGCTTCCAACACCATAAAATAAATAAATAAAAAGATATGTTATCCGTAAAACGCAACGTAGGGTAGCAAGTAGTGAGAATGAAGTAAGTAAAATGGATGACGATGGTGCTCGCTCCCGACGGCCTGCAATTTCTCATGTTTAGGCTTTTGCAGCATTTAGACTTAGTAGTTTATTGCTATTTTAAACGCTTTTATTTAAGGCTATGATGTATTACCTTGAACTAGCAACAGGGAAATGTTTTTTTTTTTAATTTAGGAACAATAAACAGCTACAATATATCTATAATTTTAACATAACAAAAAATAATAGGTGTGAATAACAATATTGCAACCCACTACATTATCTGCATATTAAAAATATATATATATATAGGCAATGAGTACCACCAAAAGGCATTATTAAACATACAGTACATATTGAAAATTATTACATCATTCACAACAAATAACTAAAAAAAAAAAACAAAATTGTATTTTTATGTTGTGAAAATATTTGAATTACCTGAACATAGCTAATACAAAGAAGAGATAAGATGTCGGTTGTATTTTTTTAAATTCCAAAACAATTTCTGTGACTATTTAAAAAATGTTTACCAACAACGCCGAACACATTTAGACACCAAAAGCACTCTATCTTGCTATATGTACGATAACTTATTTTTCTTTTCATTTTAACTCTGAACACCGTGAATACAGGCTGATTACAAATCCTTTTCAAAGTATTTAAGCTATAGCGTTTTATTTCTGAAAAAAAAAACTTACGAATGATTAATCAAGCTGAGTTAATCATTAATCCACTTACACCGAAACACTTCAGATCCAACCTTCAAATTCCGCTTATTTGATTTTAAAACGAAAGTTCCGTACAATTTGCATGTTGTCGCCTAACATTGTTATCGCTGTGAGAACAACAGATTGGGCTTATGAAATCCAGCCTCCTTGTTATTTTCACGGCAGAGTAACCGGTTGAATTCCATTAATGTCTACTAACGACCGGACGCACTTCAGATTGGGGTTTAAAAGGGTTGAGTGGTTTTCTACAATCGTTCTGATAAAAGGGGATGGATGTTAAGCTTTTAGCGATTTGAAGATGTCCCATCGGGTGTATTAATACCGATTTACTGAAGTCAATGAATTAGGCAGTTCTTGATGGTTTTCTTTGTTGAGTGTGGCGCTTTTTAAAGTAAGGTTTACTTGCGCTTCATAAACCTATTGTATGTAGTAAATCTCAACAGGTTTATTCCCTGATGTTAATAAATATACACACATTTTATATTACAAGTTTTTATGTGCAAACAATCCCATTTCTTCAAAACCAGCCCTAGGGCAGCAATTCTCTGTAAAAGTTGGAAAGTATTTACCTTAAAAAATAGCTTTAGAAGAATTTCTCAAATAAGTACGTTCAGAATACCTATTCTTTATCAACGTAAACAAGATTTCGTTAAAATGATATGAAGGCATAAATACAAATAGGCCCCAATCGGGCTCATTCCCTTTCAGTTTATCGTTTGTTTTGATTTCGCAAACTCGACGGCCCATTCGGATCCCGCGAGGAACATTATAAACAAAACTAAAAACTAACTTATGAATATTCTCTCCTGTAGTATTAGTGTATAAGCTTGGCGGGTGTCAATCGGCGCGGAGCATGCGCAGTGCCGCGTTTAGCGCGGGCTTGCGTGCGATCGTCAGTAATTGGCCGCACGCCGTCCAGTTTGAACCGGTTGCTACTGGTTTTTGCTGCCTCTTTAGGCATTTCGCGCGCGCGTGACGAACTGTCAACGATACGTGAAAAAGTGTAATACAACCTATATATAAATTATGATTAAGTATGGAATAAAACTTTAATTTAAGTGAGTGTTTCATAAACTTTGAAGTTTGTTTCTTGTTAGTTTAACTTAATAATTGATGTATGTAGTAATTGCTTAATAACTTTGTAAATATTAAAGTGTATACGTAAGTGATTTATTTGTAAATGGATTTTAAAAGTACAGGTGAGTGGGTATTATTTTACTTATTTATATTCTTGATTTGATGTGTTAAAAAATAGAAAAATATTTCTATTAAAAAAAAAAACGTATTTATCGACTTTAAAAAATTAAATTGATATTTTACATATAATTTAATTTGAAAAAGTTGAAAAGATTTATTACAATATTGAATAACTACGTATACTCGAAGTACCTAACTGTGTGTAGGTGTATGATCTATCCCATTATTCCTACAATTAAATAAGAAAATCTCAATTATCTGAGATTCTACTTTTCTTTCAACCAAACAAAATTTAATTTAATAAACAAAGCTCCTCATCACACATATGTCCATATTGTGTGCTTTTACAAAACATGTAGTCCCTGTTTTTCGGACTTTAATTCTCCTGACCAATATTTGACATTCGAGGGTGAAAAGCTCCCATATTTGTAAAGGATCTTGCTGACGCTTGAAGTACTATATTATTTACATGATGAAACATCAAGGACAATACGGCGTGGGTAAATAAAAAATTTCGTGGAACTGTTCAGTCGGCAGATAAAAAAAATACGAAAATTATTTTCTGACAAAAGCCAAATCTTGTTTATAGAAACAGCGTTCATGATGAAGAAGTCATGAGGGCTTGTCTATACTTATAACTATACGTACGTAAATGAACGGTCTACCGCATAGATATTAAAGGGAACAGTTTTATAACCGAGTTCAAAAAGGAGGATGTACTCAATTTGTTTGTATTTTTTTGTTTGTATGTTCTGCGATATCTCCGGCAATTGCGGGTTGATTTTGAAAATTATTTTTAAAGGAAAAGGTATACCTCAGGGTGGGTGGTTCTTTATAAATTTTATTATTTTTGCTTGTGTAGTTTTTGTGTTAGCTTAAATAATACGTATTTAATCTAATTGTGTATCTTAAAAATGGTTTAATCCTTCCTGCCACTCTTATTTATATAGAAAGTTGTAGTAAACGAATTGGTGTGGGTTAGGAACCATAGCTAAAACCCGAAAAATAAATAAAAAACGTTTTACCTTAAATTTTAAACGGTTTTTTTTATTTCAAACGTTGTGATAGATGGGTTATCTATGTCCTAGGAAATATTCGGAGGTGTTAAAACAGACTTGAACAGCCACATAAGATTAGAAAGCCAGTAATAAAATAAAACCTACGCTTATTGGTATTAAGTTGCAGCAGCTTATCAAATTATATTAGCATAATATTTAGTTGTACGGATGGCCGATGGGGCCGAAAGGTTCTAGAGTGGCGACCACGTACCGGAAGACGTAGCGCTCTACGTCTTCCGGTACGTGGTCGCCACTCCAGAACCTTGGGAAGGCCTCCCACAAGGTAGACCGATGACCTTGTGGAGGCCGCAGGAATCCGCTGGATGTGGGAAGCACAAGACCGGTTGAAGTAGAGGAGCCTGGGGAAGGCCTGTGTCCAGCAGTGGACGTCTTTCGGCTGAAATGATGATGATGGATATTTAGTTATCAAATGAGCAATTAAGCTTGTTTTCTAAATGAAAATCAAAGAAAACAAGACCCTGGAAACAGTCTTGTTTTAAATCCGAATTCCTGGAATTATTCCTGGAAAATACTGAACATAAAAGCGTGTCTTTCAAATTGCAGATTAAAAATTTAATTCTTAGAAATCACGAGAAACGAATGCACAAAAATGCCTTTAAACCTAGCTTAGTGCAGGCTAAAGCATAATTTAAAAAATACTACAATATAAATACCATTCGATTAGGAACTTCTCTGTAACAGCATAGAGTCTATATTTGTGCCCGGTTAAGGGTAATGAGCTCGCGCCTTATAACATGGGAGTTAAGTATAACTGGTGAAATATGGGTGTACTGTACTATTCACACCTTTGGCTACACCTTCAGAAAATACTGTCTTAATGTTATGCTGAAGTGAGAGTGGGCTGGTCACGTTGCGAGAATGCACCCAGAGAGATGGGCAACGATCGTCACTCTAAGGGAGGACATCGCCGTCAAGGTTGACCGCGGCAAAGATTGGGTAACGATCTGATCATGTTTACACGTCTGAGTACTATGTACATACTATAAAGCTACCATTTACTGGGTACGTCTTTCATTGATGTTGAATGTGCCTTGGTGGCAGAGAGTATGTCATGATCACTCTAATGTCTCACTGATTGTGGCGCATGTGTTGGATCTTAAAGCTCCTTTCAAAATAATTGAGCTGAATGGTGCTAAACCATGCGTCATGTTTGTGAACGGGCGCCGTCAGTAAGGACTGGTCGTCTCTTAGCTGCTACGGTTTATTTTAATGTAATTTTACTTAATACTTGAATTGTTTTTTTTATTACGGACGTTTTTAATGTCGTGCATCGTTCTTATATGTAAAATTTCAGCATGAACGATGTAACCAATATTTTGTAACCATAATTGATTTAAAAGAGTACATACGCTTTAGAATGGGCCATTATCTTCGTCTTTCTGTCTGACTGACCCCTGGACAATAATTCAGATATACCAGTAATTGGTTTATTTGAAGTTTGAGTTTGCGGGGCCAACATGGTCAGAGATAAGAGAAAACAGAGAGGTTTGAAAGAAAAAAATGAGACGCGTTTACCCAGCAGTGAGACACAAAGTATACAAACTAAAAAAAAAGTGGCACTCCGGGAGTGGAAACTTGAATAATTACGTGTTTATTTTTTTGAATCTTCTATACAGGATTTCACATTGTTCATAATCATAATTTTGGTCATATCTTCTAAACGGGTTATCCGATTTTCATAATTCCAATTGGAATATTAGTTCTGGACCTAAACCTACCTTTTGAGACTCAAATATTGAAATACCACTACTAAAAAAACTTTTTCCAAAAAAAAAACAACCGACTTCCAAAAAAACACTACAAAGTGAAAAATAACTTTAATTTCGGAAGTCGGTGTCTTTGGAGCTGTATTTGAATTTTTTGTCACCGCCTTCCGAAATTAAAGTTATTTTTCACTTTGTAGTGTTTTTTTGGAAGTCGGTTGTTTTTTTTTTTGGAAAAAGTTTTTATTTTTCACTTTTTAGTGGTTCACATGTGCTTACACCTTCACAGCATACTGGCGTGATGTTATGTTATGAACTGGTGTAAGCAATAGACAGAGATGAGATTTCAGCAATCCCAGTCCATTTGCTATCATTTATTGAGGAGTTCCGTTGCATATCTCCGAAGTTCTTCATCAGATCTTCACCAAATTGAAATGGAACCACTCTGAGAAAGTACTCTTCCAAAAAATACCTAAATCGCTTTGTGTGCCTATAAAATTTGAAGAGTTCTCTCCATTTCTCCAGGATCCCATCATCATATCCTGACTTGATGATCATGGGACCACCTGGGAAGTATACCCTTTCAAACAAAAAAAACAAAATTCAAATCGGTCCAGCCATCTTCGAGTAATCGGGGAACATACATAAAAAAAAATAAAAAAAAAAAAAAAAAAAAAGGTTCCGACGAATTGATAACCTCCTCCTTTTTGAAGTCGGTTAAAAAACAGAGGTGTCGGTAACGGTGTAGTGAGTTCAATGGATTTTTCCCATCTCAAAAAATGCCCAAAGAAGTTTTCACTTCAAAAACTTATAGTATTATATTATAAATTAAAATACCTAATAAACTTATGAAGGTAAATTGTTTGTACACACCCTCTGCTAGTTGTTAGTAAGTTAAAATTAGATCATCGATCGTCGCCGTGCTTGGCGTCTGCACTTATTATGTATTTTATTTACTACGTACATTGTATAGTAAACTAGGTCATTTAATGGACTTTTATCAAACAATTTCCAATTTTCCATCTTAGTTTTTTTTTTCTAAGGTGAAAAAATCACAACCCAATAAACCTCTGAAAATCTGACAACCAGGCGTACCAAGGTGTACTATGTTACCCAGAAACTGGGTTGTGTGGATGTTAGATAGACAGTTGTTTTATGTTATCTGTATCCGGTTAGACTGGAAGCATACTGGAACATAGTTGGGAAAAAGGCCAGGCAGACAGAAGACTCACTAATAATGTTATAATCAGCTGTGTTGTTATCATGTTCTTTTTTATGTTAAGGATGTCATCTTTTTATATGTACGTGTTTCTGTGACAAATAAATCCATTTTTCTTTCTTTCTTTCTTCATATCTGATAATTTCTGCACTGCGTAGTGAAAGCCACTCCGCGCTAAGAGAAAAAAAACAAACATGAATCAACAACCACGCTTGCTGAATACAGTTGGCGAAGACTAGTTAAAGTCCAGATTCCCACTTGGTGGTTCCCTTAACCGTTAGGCCCATCGTTCATGACGCTACCAATCACAAACTTACTATAACGCGTTAGTAAGGCGCATCGGATACTTTCGGATCGCCATCAAAATAATAGTGCTAAGACTAGGCTACATCAACAATTTGAGTTTGGAACGTTATTTTGATTTTGAAAAGTCACATAAGTCCTCGCGTTTTTAACTGTCATGCTTGAGAGGACTTCTCAAGAAAAAAAAAAACATACCTACTTAATATTTTCTTCGACCATCGTGGTTTATTTTCTTTAGCCATATTTATACTACAGAACGCCACCTGCTACCATACTCCTTTTGCTTGGTTAACGTTCATACATCTGGTCAAAGACGCATTTTTTTTAATTGAATACAAAATATAATTTTCGATATTAATGTACCATATACTCAGAATAAATAAATGATATTCTATTTTATACCTTTATGCGAATGCTTCATAGAACTGTTAACAGATGGTACTTTGATACATAATAATACTGGATTTAGAAATATATCTCACGTTTATTTCATTGAAAATATTACCTTGATTCTGGGAAAAACGGTCGAGAACGGGACTAATATTATTTCAGTTGTGATATAACAGCGTTTTTTTTAAATGATAAACGTGACTTCATATTTACGCGGGTTTGGTACCTATTTCAAACATTTTTACTACTAATATCCAGGATTCAAAGTAGTCAATATCCTTCTCCAGATACCAGACTTTCTGTCGATTGGTAGGACTTACTTTCTGCTTTTTGCATTTATCAAAAAATCAAAATCAAATCAAAACCAAATCAAATCATTTTTATTTCAGGCACTGCATAAGTACGTACACGTATAATTATTAGGATGAAAGTAAGAATTATAAAATGTATAGTCAAAAATTAACCTACCTAACCTTTTCTTATCTGTTTTGGGGTCAGCTTCTAGTCTTAACTGTATGCAGCTGAATATAGCATGGAGTATCACAATGGACAAAACGAAGGTCATGTCTAATGCCCATATCACACCCACATTCATGACGATCAGAGACTCTACACTCAAAGTAATGGACGATTATGTTTACCTAGGACAAACTGATCAGTTAGGTAGGTCCAACTTCGATAAAGAGGTCAATCCTCGAATCCGAATCGGCTGGGCAGCGTTCGGGAAGCTACGCAATATTTTCTCGTCACACATACCGCAGTGTTTCTAAACGAAAGCCTTTGGACCAGTGCGTGTTGCCAGGGCTGAACTGTGGCACTGAAACGTGGTCGCTCACAATAGGCCTCATTATATATATATAGATATATATATAATCATTTATTTCGGATAAATCAGACATCCATTTTTGTGTCAGTAAGTTAATTTTAAAATTATAACACTGAAAATCACCCAAAGGGCAATGGAGAGGGCTACGTTTGGACTTTACCAACGCGGTC
The DNA here is from genome assembly GCA_947359405.1 of Antitype chi. Taxonomy (NCBI): domain Eukaryota; kingdom Metazoa; phylum Arthropoda; class Insecta; order Lepidoptera; family Noctuidae; genus Antitype; species Antitype chi. The sequence continues at coordinate 2,294,886 of OX375817.1, read as the reverse complement.
GAATCAGAAATTGAAAGATCCGTAGTTTACCAAGGTAACCGACATATCTGAAGAATTGCCAAAATTAAGTGGCATCGCGCAGGGCACATTGCTCTTTGAACAGATAGCCGATTGAGCCGAAAGAAACTGGAGTGGCCACCATGTACCGGAAGATCTCCCTCAAGGTGCACACGGTGAAGGCCGCAGGAATCCGCTGGACGCGAGAAGCACAGAAACAGTCAAAGTGTCGGCGGTTGGGAGAGACCTGTGAATGATTTACGGCTGAAATGATAATAATGATCACGATGTAACCGATCACGAGTATATTACATACGAAAATAAATAATAGTTTATTTTTTTTTGTTCTGCTAACTGGAAAAGCGTGTTTTTTTTTCTTTTATTTGTTTTCTTTTTTTCTCTATTTTTTTAATGATTTACAGCTGAAATGATAATAATGTTCACGATGTAACCGATCACGGGTATACTACATACGAAAATAAATATTAGTTTTTTTTTTCTGCTAACTAGAAAAGCGTGTTTTTTTTTCTTTTATTTTTTCTATTTTTCTCTATTTTTTTTTAAATTATTGATTTGTCGTCGGTCCTCGGTAAGTTTACAAAGTTTAAATGAAATTTGACCTTTTAAAGTGGGTCAAAATCGCGCCCTAAGGAGTCGGTTACAAACATACAAACAAACAAACATACAAGTGAACCTAATATAAAGCGTGTAATTAAGATACAGCAGGTTGATAATTTCATCCGCTGTTTCATTCATTTTCAGTAAGTCCCTGTTCGTCTTAACTACATTAGTTCATTTTAACATGAAATCAGGTACTAAAGTTGGTTAATAACCTCCTGGTCACCACAATACCGCACTTAATCAAATTGCTTTCTTAAAAGTAATGAGACTTTTTATAAATTTAATTTGCAAGTTGATTGGAAAAAGTGTAATAGAAAAATCTTATTTTCTTTGGGCGAGCGCTGAACGAAGAGCTGCGGCTCATATTGCAGAGGATCATCTATCCTATCTTTTCTATCTATCTTTTTACTATCTTGGGCACTATTATTTTAAATCGAAGTAGTGTTTCTACTTAAACGATAAGAATTGTTGGTCGCTGTGATTAACTCAAGACGTTTGTGTTCTTTCACCAGAATTAGCTTACCTACTGACAAGTCATATGAGTCCCTTCATTGTTTATTTTATTTGACTGTATAAACCAGTTCTTTATTTTTATTTATTTATTATGATTTTTTTTTCATTTGTTGTTGAATGTTAATTACGAGTACTTACCTATTATTGTATAGAACCAAGTTCTTCCAACTTAACAGACAGTTGTGCTGCTGGGGAGTTTGTTCCGCCACTTCTTCTTCCCAGCTAAAGCACTAGGATGTGGCGAATGGCGGGCGTTTTTTGGGGACTGTCTTATGTAATTTTGACGTTCAAAATTTGCTGAGTCTCAGCCTAGTTTTAATAAATGACTTGATTTTGTTTTTTTTTTATTTTGCAGGCAAGCTAATTAGTTTGGAAGGTAATACTGAGAGGTGTTACAAGGTGGAATTGGATTTTATTTACTTGTTTTTGGGCCTACAGATTGGGATACTTAAAAGACAAATAATAATATTAGGTATACAACCATTAGACCACGTTTGCATAGAAACATATTGTGGCGGGATTTAATCGCACGTTTGATTTTCAATCCTCGGTATTGAACCGAGCATTGAGAATCCGACAGAGTGAATTCCAGACTGCGTCTAAAAAACATACTGTTCGATTTTAAACTCTCGGCACTTAGCAGTGTGGTGAAGATCCACTGCACGGAAATCCCGCCACGATATTTTACGTGCTTACGAACGCAGTAAGCAGAGACGACCCGTACAGTTTTATTGATAGAAATGGGTAAATGTCGTATAAAACAAATGTTACCATAAAGTTAACTAAGGAGTAAAGTAACAGTTACCTCAAGCATAACATTGTGAGAAAACCAGGTTTTAATGATCTTAAACCGTTAACACGCAATAACTCGCGTAAATGTCCGTTTCATCTCTGAATGAGAAGATGTATATTAGCCCTGCTGTGACATAATTTAAGACTGGCATTAATATTGTATAGAAAGAGAAAGGAAACCGTTAATCCCTACTTAATATTATAAGTGCGAAAGTAACTCGGTCTGTCTGTTACGCTTTCACACCTAAACCGCTGAACTGATCGTCATAAGATTTTGCAGAGATATAGCCTGGGATATGAAGGACATAAACTACTACTTTTTTACGCCATAACTAGCATCCACCCAGGTGGAGCCACGGGCAAAAACTAGTTGTTTATAATTGTGCACAAACAAAACGCATTACAAAAAAAAACCGGTCAAGTGCGAATCGGACTCGCCCACCGAGGGTTCCAGAAATACTTCTACACACAATGGTTCTACAAAAAAAAATGTACATATTATAAAAAATTGGACCGCCGTGCCTTGCTTATAGACCCTGTTTTTTATGATTTAATTACAAATTTATAGTTTTCAGATTTTTCCCTATACTTGTAATATAAGACGGTATTACTTGCCAAATTTCATAGTTCTAGGTCAACGGAAAATACCCTATTAATTTTGATTCCCTTAATAGTTTCGAAATATACGCTTTTTGGGGCATAAACGACCGTTTCTTTTTATTTTTTGTTTCGTTTTAGTTTTTCACAGCTTCAAGAGACTGTAGACTTGAGTATATCGTTTTAATTTCAACTCGATATCTCCACGCGTTCCCAAGATAAAGGGTAAAAGACCCTGTATGTCGGGAACGCGTCAAAAGGACAGTCAGACCGACAGACGGACGGACGGATGGACGGACAAAAAAGTGATCCTATAAAGGTTCCGTTTTTTACGGAACCCTAAAAATATAAATAAAATACACACAGACAAAGTGTCCAAAACCATAGTATTATACCAATTAAATTTCGACAATTTTTCCATTGCTTGATGTCAGGGTCAGGGATGAAAGACAATATACTATACATTGCAAATGTTACGACCCTGGCAAATGACAACAAATAAATAATCCAAACAAAAACAAGATGCCGCTGAGTGGAAAGATAACTACTTTTGTAACAATAACAATAAAAGCCGTGCGTCGTAACTGCCCACTAATTTATCGTTGCTCAGCAAAATGCTGTGACTTCGGACGAACCTATCGTCAACACCGCTAATTTTTAGCATCTAGAGAGTTACCTGTTTTTTGTTCAAATTATGTACACAGTTGAAAACAATTTCGAACTATTTTACTAAACACAGTTTTTAGTCTTAGATTAGCCTAAAAACTTCACATTGCGTGATAAAATTCACCTCCACCATTTTGTAAATTACATAGATAGGTTAAAACGCCTGCGACGGATCGGATACATTTTAGGAGACGGCAAGACACTAGCGTTTCACTAATGTCTTCTTTGTTCTTACTGATACGAAACGCCGTCACACATACCTGAATTTCATTAAAGTTAGCTGATTTGTGAGGAGTTCGTGGCTTAGCAAGGAAAGTAAGCTTGACGTGATGTAGTTAGTCCTCTACTGGATATAGTCTACTAGATAAAGGCCTTTATCTTAATTTGCCGTACTTCCCACTTCCGCAAATCCCTTATCCAGGTATTTCCCTTGACTTCGACGAGACCTTTAACTGGAAGCGCTGTTGGATAGCCCTGGTTTCTATGGCCTAACAATAACCACCGTTCGGTCAAAGCTTTACTCCATTGGCATTACCAACCCTATAGCAAATTTTAAACCTCCAAAAATTACTCCTGTCATTATAACCAACCCGTAAATTACTCAAAATAAAGAGAATATGAATGTATAATTCATGACTAAAAGTACCCGTAGCAACATAAATAAAATTATAGATCAAAAGTTTCAAACAATACCGAACATTCCTTATAAAATTATAATGAGAACTATTTTGATGCTACAGTTTCTGAGTTCAAATAATACTTAGAACATTTTAGTAAAGCGGAAAATCCAATTATATCATACTTAAGTTTGTTTTGTCTTGTAATTGGAAAAAATAATAGTGAACAGAAAATACTGTCATTTTTCCTGTTTGAGGTCGGAAGGTATTATTTAATATATGTTTGACGAAATTGGTATTATTTTGTAATATTTTTTGTAAGATTGAAGTGTGATTTATGTTAAGATGCCTTGTGTCGATACTTATTATAATTTTATATATTTTTAACCAACTTCAAAAAGGAAGAGATTTTCAATTTACCTGTTTTTTATGTATGTTCCCCGATATCGTCGACAATAATTGTCGACGATATCGGGGAACATACGTAGTTAAACGAAAAGGATCCAATCCACACAAAGTCTTGTGTGGATTGGATCCTTTTCGTTTAACTACGTCCAATTGTGGATCGATTGAGGCACACCCAATGGTATGCCCCAATTTATATGGGACCACCCATATAAAGATTAACTTTGTTAGAGATATTTTTGCGTTATCATCGATAATACGTATTTAATCCACTTTGTGTATCTTTATGATCTTATAATACTTCCTATTGCTGTTGTAAATTTAGCAAGTAGTGGTATACGAATACGGTGTGGGATAGGTATCATAACTGAAAAGTGAAAAATAAAAAAAATTACCAAAGATAACAACCGAATTTAAAATAAAAAACACTACAAAGTAAAATATAACTTTAATTTTGGAAGTTAAAAAAACGAAAATATAGATACAAAGACACCGATTTCTGAAATTAAAGTTATTTTTTACTTTATAGTGTTTTTTGCGTAACAGCTATATACATAGATTGTCTTCAAACCCGTTCGACTCATCACCTAGCCGCGTGATGACTGCTTAAAAAAATAATATAATTATTTTGTGTCAAAAGTTAGTCCGGAAATACCAACTAACTTTAGATAAAATATGGATAAAAAATAAGACCGTAAACCTACATAAATAACCAGTTATAAGTACGCCTTGGTTCTTGATTCTCTTGCAAAAGTTAAAGGATAAAAATGCTCAACTAATAATTGTTGACACAGAAACTCAAACAGGGAACTATCTTTTAATACCAAAATAATTTTCATTTAGTTAATTAATAAAGCATAGCGCTCATGAAATTTATTGGAATTTAATTTCTGTCGAGATCCCAGCCCGACTTGGAACTAATAAAGCAGTATAAATGTTAGTTGATTGGTACCAACTTAATTCGATTAATGGTCTACCGTCGAAACTGCTAAGCTATTGAGTAATTAGTTTGATCACTTACTAATGTACGGTACTTAATAATGTTTCTCTTTGTAGACTGATTTTAGTAGGACCTCAACGGTTATAGTCACCATGCTTGGTAGAGAATTCTGTGACTTCTGCTTGCAATGTATTTCTACAGTGTAACTTGGCAAGTTTTTTAGTAATTTTGTATCTATTAATATATCTACATTTTGATTAACAATTTAAAAGTAGCAGTAACATTCAAGCACATTCATGCTAGTTCTTAGGGTTCCCCCATTACTACACTTCCGCTGTCTATACCTACATCCTTCTGTCCGTCAGCGGACTGTATCTTATGAACTGTACATAGGTAGAAAGTTGAAAGCGGTAATAGAACAATCTAATAATTTTAATTTAAACATACAGTGCGAATTGAAAACTTGATAAGTACTTTAATTAAAAAGAAACCAAGGATATGTACGTGTATTAAGTATGTAACTCTGAATATGTACCTATTTTAATTTATTGTCACCGCCTTCCGAAATTAAAGTTATTTTTCACTTTGTAGTGTTTTTTCGGAAGTCGGTTGTTTTTTTTTGTATAAAGTTTTTATTTTTCACTATTTAGTTATAGTACCAACCCCACAGTAATTTGAAATTTCATCATCCTTGGGGTCAAAACAATGCATATTTATGCGATAGCAGCAATCGCGGTTGATTGCAAATCCGTCTATATATGACGGAGTTTTACCATTCCTAACCATTAAAGAGTTGACCTTCCTTCATCAAATCAGCGTCATGAGATGATGATGACCATACGCAAATGTCTCAATAGCTTTAGAAAATATATGACAAACATTTTAAATACCTATAATAATTGAGGGTTGCCCTCGATTTCCCCGTGATTCCATCATCAGATCCTGACTTGGGGCCAATGGGAAGACCTTAGGAGTATACTCTTCCCGAGTCGACGGCGCGTTGTGTTCCACGCGCGCCTCAAAGAGAGGTCAGCACCAAATGGGGGGGTCCGCAAGGGCCGATGCCTGCTAGGGGTGCGGGTTGTTCGAAAGAGATACCGCGGCCCCTAGCACACAGGTAACTGAGGGAACACGGGTGGGTTTTAGTCAGTAAAAGTCTGACACGCCCTCCCGCTCCACCCAGAGCGGGAGAAGTTATTTGATGATTTCCCACCAAAAAAAAAAAAGGAGTATACTCTTTAAAATAAAAAAAGAATTTTGAGAATCGGTCTACAAATGGGGGAGAAATCGGTGAAAATACATTTTAAAAAAATTAACATACAGTCGAACATAGAACCTCCTCCTTTTTTTATTTGATTATAAAAGTATAAAAACCTTAGAAGATATCGAGGTGCACCAAGAAAATCTTTTGTAAAAGTTTGTATTGGAAAATCTAACTTTCTCTATTTCCGAAGAATCCAAGTCAACTAAGTCGCAGGAAAAGCTAGTATAGTTTAATTTGATTTGTGGGCTAACAATATCCATTATAGGTAATGCCGGATCGAGTCGTGACCACATTAAACAATTTAGTTCCAATTGTGTCTATCCAATTCTTAATGTTTTATTTGTAGTCTTGTGATTAGTTCAGAACAAAGAGCAGTTGACCAATGTTGGTTAGTTCAGTGTAAGTATGTTTGTATAGTTCAAACGCACACTTGTCATCAGGTAGGTAATTAATAATATTTATGAATTTCTATATCTCGCAAATGTGAAAAAATGTTAGTCCAAACATTTGGAAGAAGAAAAACTCAAACTCAAACTCAAAGCATTTATTTCAATGAAACCATTTACAGGCACTTTTGAACTGTCAAAAAGTCGATCAGTTGGAAAGTTAAAGCTAGTTGCCCATTCCAAAACGTACATCTCTATGGAGAAGAACGGGCAAGAAACTCCAAAGACACTCTTTTAAAACATGTTAGGTATTACAAAATCTTGGCAACATTATTCTTGTTGCTTCTATATGTGAGAACAATGTGAAAAATAATAATAACAATTCTAAATATAAGATTTAAAATAAGCCATGGAAGTTAGGAGATGACCAGTCTCAACCGACGGCGACCGTTCAGCGAACTTGATGCGTGGATCAGAACCATCCAACTCAACCATGTTGTAGGGAACCGAATGATCCAACAATGACATTTAAGTGAGCATCACATACTCTCACCTGCCACGCTTTTTCAAGTCAACGTAGATCAAAACAACATAATTATTATACGGATGCATGGTAGTCACATTTACAAATTTTAAACAAAATGCTTCTAATTATACAAAACAATAGGAGATACCTATTCTTCTTTGCATCATGATAGCAATCTCTAGACAGTCAGCCCAGAATTCAGCTACGAGCTTGGCACTTCAGTAGCTTCCATCAACTCCTTTTGTTTGTAAGATAGCACCACATTTACACTCAAGGGCGTAGTCATGTGTGGTGGATCTCCATCTGAGCAGGTTGTCTTTGCTTCGGCCTACCTGAATACGAATTCTATTTAAAAACTTCTACATAAGACAAAGCAACTCATGTCTAGGTGCAAGATTCCAGCAGGTTTGATAAGGAGACACTATGAGAAATCTCAACCGTTTATCTTAGACAGTCAAAATGACACGGGCAATTGACTGGCCGTCATTGTGTTAATTAAGGAACTGAATCAGGAATTATGGAACCAGCCATTATATATAGTAAACATCTCACCTTGAAAACATAGTTGAAGTGAGCTGATAATAGTATCAACCCCTAGTATCAGATGGAATGATATTGTTAATAACTTCTTCATTATCATATCGATGATTCTAATAGGATATTTTTCAATTTATTACAAAACTATTTTAATTTGAAGATTGGGATGAAAAGTGAATGTCGAGTTTATAATTAACAAGATTTTTAATGGATAGAAAGTGGTATTACTGGTGTGCGGTGCCTCTGTGCACAAATACTTCTAAAACTGCGCCACACAAAGTATTTGTACCGGTGCCGTTTACACAAAGCTGACGTCACGTGTGGTCACGTGATAAAAAGTCATCGTAAGGAGAGTTTTGGCGGTAAATTCGAAACAACAAAAAAATCAATTTGATTTTAATCGTGTTTAATTAAGAAAATGGATATAATTCAATTTATTTTACTGTTACATATTTTATCCTAATCTTCAAATTAAAATAGTTTTTAATCAATTGGAAAATACCCTATTGTTGGTTTTAAATAACCTTTGACCAGAATTCAGCCACTTCGACAGCGTTATCGTAAGACTCGCAAAAGTCATCCATAGTGCAGGTGTTAGTGCTTCCATAGTTCATTCATTACAAGCTCATTTTACCTGAGTTCTTCTTTGCGTGTCGATGGCAAACATAAAACGATAAAATGGAAATATGGAGTTATTTTAATATATTGGGCCCCGAATTCAGCAATGTGAATACTGTCGGCTGATGCAGCCATGAGGCCCTCACGTGTGCAGGTGACAGGGCATGCGGTGCAAGATAGGAGGTGAGCCATTAAGTTACCTGAGTTTTCACGCTGAGATTTTCACAGAATACATCGGCAGTTCTTTAAGTTATCAAACCATTCTTCTTAACCAGTTACTTCACGATCAAACACAGTACTGGTTATCTATAAAGTACTAACGTATCGCGTGCTACAGCTCACGCAAGGGGCATCACTTTACATAGCTAAACACTTGCAATTTTATACTGTCATGCAACGCAGCTTTGATGACATTATCGTACCATCTATGTACTTAGGTCGGGCTTATGAGGTCAACTCATATTTAGAATAATGGAAGACATTTTCTATGTAATATTTTGTTATGATACATAGATTCAAATGATTCGATACGGCTACTTAGTCGAATGTGCCTAAATCTTTTACCTCCAAGTTTAAGTCAAAACAATTTTCTTGATAATAAGGCACTTAAATATAACTTTTTTTCTTAATTTACAAGAGAATTGAATTTATTCTACACTCGAGAGCAATGAATCCGGGTCACTTAAAGAATGTTAAAAATCTCGGAAACTAAAAATGATAGGTTAATGCAATAAATTGTATTTAATAGACAATGTAATACTCCTTAAATGAAAGTAAAAAAAATATGAGTCACCATACATTTTATTAACACAAAATTACATAAAGAAAAAAACTGCTGATCTTTCCTTAAAACAAAAATAGGAAACATGAAATTTTTGAACTTTATTACGATTTTCTTGAATTTTAATACTTCGTATTGCCTCCTCGTGCTTCCATTACTGCGTTTACGCGGTTTGGCATGCTGTACACCAAGTTCCTTATACGATTTTGGGGAATATTCTCCCATTCCTCTGTGAGAGCAATTTTGAGCTCACGAAGCGTGATTGGGGGAGGGTTTCGTTGTTTTACGCATCTGCCTAGCTCGTCCCAAGCATGCTCGATCGGGTTGATATCCGGGCTGCGCGCTGGCCACTCCATACGAGTAATGTTCATCTCTTGAAGGTAGTCATTCACAATCCTACCTGTATGAGGTCGGGCATTGTCATGCATAAATATAGCATCCTCACCTAAATTGACCATAAATGGACCAACGTGATCATTGAGGATTTCTTCCACATATCTTACGCTAGTTAAAGAGCCGTTTTCTATGATCACCAGCTCTGTGCGACTTTCAGAAGAAATTCCGGCCCACACAAGTACAGACCCACCACCGTAGGCTACTTTTTCTTCGATGCATGCTTGCTTGAATCTTTCCCCTGGTCTTCGATACACTCTGTGTCTTCCATCGTGCTTGTAGAGCATAAATTTTGATTCGTCGGAGAACATAACTTTTGACCAATCTTCAATACTCCAATTTACGTGGCTCTGGGCATATCTTAGTCTTGAAATACGATGCCCACGCTCCAGTTTAGGGCCGTTTGCAGGTCTAAGGGGTTTTAAGTTAGATTCAGCAAGCCGACGTCTTACTGTCCATGCACTTGGGTTACTTCCTCCGAGGCGTCGAAACTGATTTGTGAGTTCAGTTCCTGTGAGAAAGCGATTTCGAAGCATGGTGTTCACCAAGTATCGGTCTTCTCGTGCTGTGGTACACCTGGTTCTGCCCGTTCCTGGTCTGCGTAGGTTAGAACCAGTTTCTTCGTAACGTCGGAGAACTCTTTGTACTGTTGACAGCGACACACCGACAGTCCTGGCTGTATCGCGCTGACTCCGGCCGGTTTCCAGCATTGTAAGTATTCTGGTGCATTCTTCAGGCGTAAGCGACATAATTTCAGCTTGAATAATGAATATAGAGCACTATCAACATGGTTTATGTACCCACATAAATGACAGATTACAAACAAAAGCAAAACCAAATGCTGTAATTTCGTAGTTCCATCTTCGAAAGTGGCCCTTTTTCAAATTAGATTTTTTTATGATATAACTTTACAATAACTATGAAGTTTTAATACCTTCATTTAAGGAGTATTACATTGTCTATTAAATACAATTTATTGCATTAACCTAGCATTTTTAGTTTCCGAGATTTTTAGGATTCTTTAAGTGACCCGGATTCATTGCTCTCGAGTGTACTTGCCCCTGCCAAAAGGTAGTTTTGGTATAGATAACAATGGGCAAGAATCTCCCTTGTTAGCTCGCTTGTTAATTTGCTGCTTTATTTTGTATAATTTAAATAAAATATTGTACAAAAAAATACTACCTCTATGATTTTGAGAGAAGAGATAGTGAAATTAAAAACAATAAGTAAAGTGCCTGCCTTGAACTCACGACCCACGGTCACCACTGCTCTAGTTTTTACATTTTTTTTTTAAATATAAGCTAGACAGCACGTTGGTAGCGAAACTGACTGCCGTGGCTACGCAAAGCTAAAGAAAAGTGCCTTCACAACTGATGTTTAAGTACGTACGCAGGTACTTAAACGTCTGTTGTGAAGGCACTTTTAATACGACAGCTGCTATCCTTGGCGGAAATTATTTCAATATAGCAACTACAAATACAGGGTTTTGTTGACCGATGACATAGCCGTTATCTACGTATTCAGTACATCAAATTGAGTAATATTGAGTTAAAAATGTTGCTGAAAAACGACCTAGTTTTTTATGTGAAAAGTCGCTGTTTTCGACAGCGCGCAATGTCAGGCGCGCCAAACATTTTGTGATGGCTGCATTTCCTTATATTTAATTATTTTACCTATGGTAATTTTATTTAAGGTGCATCGTCTTCACGTATGATTGCAGAATAAATATATAAATCGTTCTTAAAAGACTAACGGTGTAGTTTCTTGACCGTTTTTCTCTATTCGAAACTATACGTAGTACTACCATTAAAGTTATTAAATTTAAAACTTGAATTCCAGGAAAAAAATCAGAACTTTGACCATCTCTACGGGAATCTCAATCTCTATGGCAACCTTCTAAATTAAAAAAAAAAACCACAATGACGGGAAAAACAAGATGACAGCGTCTTTACACCCGTTATATTTACAATCCAACATTTATCTAAACTTCTGTCTAAACAAAAATACCCGGCAAAATTCATCCAATACTCGCGAAAATCGCATGAACATGTTTTCATGCCATATTCATCATGAATATTCAATAGAAAACGTGTACATATCACGTTTCAACGGTAAAAACCGCTAAACTTAGTTTAAAACGGGAACCGGTGTTTAGTTATTTTACTCACGCACGTATAGAAGCTTTGCCGTGTATTATTCAAAATGCATATCTATACAATCTGCTGCACAGTATCGCACACTTAATTTAAATATTTACAATGTTCAAACATTTTTATATCGTGCTGTGTTGGCGTAGCAGCTACTCCTCCGTAAAAGAGTAGCTATATACTATTAAAAGCAAATAAAACAATGTTTTTTACAAAAATAATAAATTTAATGATGAAACTAAAACTTTATAACAACTATGATTGATTTCAGTCTTCTTTCACACTTAACAAACAAAGTAATATTCATGTAATACGATACGTAAGTGATGCGCCAGTCCGCGGAGCTGTCTCGAGCAAAAGTGAGTGTCAAACGGTGTCATGTTGGATATGTCAGTTGATTTTGACTGTTTGGCTAACTTCACATTGTTGGTGTTTCCTAATACTATAATATTATAATATTGTTTACTTTTAATATGGTTTGAGGTAGATTGTAGATTCTCTAATAAGATTTTGAATAATAAAGCTGTTTCAACTCGTACAGATTTGCAATAGAGAAAGTAAAAAAAAAAAAAAATTGTTGTTGAGTTTATAGTTAAAACAAAAAATGAAAATGACGTCATTACTTTGTTGGCCAAGAACACAGAACTGTACGAACTTCAAAATTTTAACAGATTTTTTAAAATAAAAACAGAGCAATCAAAATACTTCTCAGACAGTTTTTTTTGCTGTCCAATCAACGACTTACTTATCTTCAAGTTTCGAAGAACAACTTAAATATTTCACCTTTTAACCTCTACGCCGTAAGCTGTAGAAAATAGGTTAGTATGACGCTCGGAGCCATTGGACCACTAACCTATCAGAACTTGCAGTCATAAACTTTAAATCCTATACATTATGCAACAAGTTAGCTTCAAGCGGCGTAGGTCCATTGTACGGTGCTGTAGGTAACTTGATCTACTTATAACACTGCATAGATTTTACATTGGTGTGGCCATGAGTTCTGTCACGAATGAATTTTTATTTTTTTATTTTGCTGGAATAGGAAAATCTACGGACATCGTTTGAAATCCTCCTGAAAACTTCGGCCGTTGAATAAAATTCTGCTAGAAAATTACGCTTAAATGAAGTCTTTTTGTGTGAATTGCTTGTTTTTTTTTAAAGGAAATTTTAAAAATAAACTCTGCTAATCTCAACTATTCTAGGAATAAAGGATTGGCTACGTTTACGAAGGTTCCAATAGATACCCAAATTAAATGTTATTATTATTATAACTTCATGTTCATTAATGACAATAAGTGACTTGGAGCTTAGACGATTTCAAACAAAATATAAGCTAATTTAAACTAGAATTATATAAAATTATACATACCGTAAACATATTCAGCTTAAAACTTTTCCAATGCAGACACAGGCCTCCTATCTGTGAGAGAGATTGGGCCGTAATCCACCACGCTGCGACCAGTGCGGGTCGGTAGATGTCACATATCTTCGAATGTTTGGTTCCAACGCATGCCGGTTTTCTCACGATGTTTTTCGTTACCGTTTTTGAGAGCTGAAAAATACCGTGATGAAATAAGCTACACAATGTAAACTACCTGGCAGAGTCAAAATCTACAACTGTTAAGTCGCGGCCGTTACCACTGAGCCCCCATTGCTGTAGATTAGGTACCTACGTACTTAGCCATAATTGGTATTAATTAATTTTATAACAGAACGTATGGCCAGTCTAGTCATGAAAGCCGCCCCTCACTTGTGCCGTTAAAGGGGACCAAAGGATTATGTTGTCGAGAGGACCGGCTGCAACGACCTCCTGTCTGCTAATAACAACAATCTGCGATTAGCATTCTATCTGACATGCACGGCGACTGTAAAGATTTGCTTTAACGTTGATCTCTGGAGAGGGTTATGGGAGAACTAAACGGTGAAAAGTGAATGGTTATGGGTTGAAATGATGAACCAAAGTATATGAGAGGATCAGAAATTGTTTCGGGGCATGAGCTTTTACCATATTTTTAGTATATTAACGTATTTAAGAGCGTTTATTCTGAAAATGGGCAACGTCGCAAATAGTTTACAAATATTTCACTGTTTTGATTAATTTGGCGATATTACTGTATGGAAATATGAAATATCGCTAATTAGTGACCTAAAATATTTGTTATGAAATGCAATAATTAATATCTTAACACCGAATATTTACTTTTAGATGTAAAAAAAGAACTTTGATATTTTCCAAATGCCCTTTTTACACCTAAAACGGATACAACATCAAATTTAGTAATATATAATTAGTATATAATTGCAAATCATTATTAATATTTTAGGTCACTAGTTAGTGATATTTCATACTTCCATACAGTAATATTAACAAATTAATAAAAACAGTCAAATATTTGACAGATATTTGCGACGTTGCCAACTTTCAGAGTAAACGCTCTTAGAACGTCTATATTTGTGTGAACGTGACGCATACTTTCCCCCAACATGTTCCTTTTGTGTATTTTATTTATGCATCACGTTAAGTGCAAATAAATGTTTTTTTACTTCGTTGAATTGGTGTTACAGTACGGTCCAATTTTTATTAAAATTTATTTTGGCTTTTTTTTTAACACTGTCAAGCATGATAAAAGTGTTTCTGCTACTAACTGTTTAATTTACTAGCGCATCGACAACCCTAGAGTAAAAAAAAAAGTATCTAGAAATCTGAACAACCTAATCCGACTATTACTTAATTATACATTACAGTGTTTAATCGACGCATACGACCATAAAATTGAGTATGCTTCTAAGCCTTGTATTTAATCACCAAACCAAACAAAAATTAGTTTAAATCCTAGTCCTAGTCGATATTGCGTCATTAAATATTCATGCCAATATTTAAATTCCATAACAACAAAATGGTTAATGGTTTTTTCGTTAAATAATCCCGTTTAACAAGCTACATCCGTTTAAAACAATTATTTTAATGCGGGTTAAGCCCTGCCAAAACGGCAACGCCGCTTTCCGTCAGTGATGCGCATTTAATTACCTACATTAACATTTTTTCAATAACCTAATGCAATGCGGCGTTGCCATCCCTTTAAATTTTTCTCATTAGTTGGTATGCAATTGGAGAATTGAGTTTTTTTTTATTCACTTAATTTGAATTGGAACTTCATAGAGAAGTCGAGAATAGTGGAAAGCTATACCTACCCTCGGCTTCATGTGTGTATACACACGTCACTAAGTTATAAAAGAAACAATAGAGGTACTTCAATAGATTTTCTACATCGAACCTGTTTACTATCCTATTGTTAGTAGAATAAGA
Organism: Antitype chi; assembly: GCA_947359405.1. Taxonomy (NCBI): domain Eukaryota; kingdom Metazoa; phylum Arthropoda; class Insecta; order Lepidoptera; family Noctuidae; genus Antitype; species Antitype chi. Next base: position 2,279,779 of record OX375817.1, on the reverse strand, counting down.
AAGTAATTTTCGTCCATTTCATAAAATAAATCCTAAATGTTATTGTCCTTTTATGTTTTTCTTCAGTGGTTAACGCTAAAAGAGTGACAACTCAACAAGAGTGACTACCCTAAGAGAGTGACAACCCTTTAAGAGAATGACAACTCTACAAGAATTAAATGTGTGTTGTCTGTTGGTCTGACAGACATGAATGTGTTTTTAAAGACCTCTTTGACTCAACTATGACAAAATAATCTAACAGAATTTTCATTATCATTATAATCGGCCTATAATGTTCCCACTGCTGGGACCACCACGTGGGCCTAGTGCGGGTTGGTAAATGTCATATGTTTTTGAATTGTTGGTTTTAGAACATGCCGGCTTCGTCACGATGTGAGATAAGGGGTGATGAAATAGTGTACGCAAAGAACAGCGCCTGTCTGGGTTTGAACCTACGACCTACAAGTAGGTCACAGCTGTTACCACTAGGCCACCAGTGCTCTCCAACATCAGAATTTTAGTAAGTAACAAATATTCTAACTCAATAGTCCAACATGCAACCAACTCCAAAGCCGATGCTATTTCCGATTCATGGCTTCATATATCGTTTGCTACCAAATAGGCTATTAAAGCATACTAATTCATCATATTGACCGACATTATAAACATCATACCTGATTAATTATTCTTATACAGGAACAATAATAATGGTATTAATTTATATTATCAATTAAACTACATTCAATCATGAACAGAGATTATTTTAATATAAATTATTAATCAATTCAAGGCTTCCTATAATATGTAAGCGATGAAATACAAATGGTTTAATACTTTGTTTAGCTTTGATAATTATTAGTTAAATTTAAATTATTAATAGTAATTATTCAAAATTGGGTTTCCAGTAGATTTCAATATGTATTATTAGTAGTCCACACAAATGAATACAATACAAACAAGTTATCTCTAGATTTATTTTAGAGCGTTTGATAAATAATTAAAAGGAGCTTAACATAACTGAATAGGTTTTATATTTTTTTTTTTGAGGGTGGGAAATCATCAAATAACTTCTACCGCTCTGGGTGCAGCAGGAGGGCGTGGCAGACTTTTACTCACTATAACTCACCCGTGTTCCTTCAGTTGCCTGTGTAGGCCACGGTATCTCTTTCGAACAACCCGCACCCCTGTTGTTTTATATTTTCAATTGTGTAAGTATGACTGCAGCAATATATTCGATGTTTGCCCCAATCGTTTATTAAAGGAGATAAAGCAAAAAGTTGCAGCGTTTTTTTATCTAATAATAACAATGTTAATTGCAAACCAATCTAGATAGATTGGTTCACAATAAAATTTACATAACGTGGTACTGTCCAGTGAGTCATCTCACTTGCTGAAATGTTCCAACTGTCCTGCACTTTGGAGTATCTAATATACGCTTCTGACGCTGCTTTTAACGTGTCACATACTGGGATCATTTAATTTATGTAAAGTAGCACTGACCCGAAAAGAAGAAAATCATCATAACACATGGCTACATTCCCATAATTAATAAAATAAACTACCAAATTCCAAAATAAACACTGCAAAGTGAAACATAACTTGAATTTCGGAAATCGGTGACCCCTGGATCGGTATTTTACGAAGCATAACATATTCATAAAAAAAAAAAATCGAAATCAACCCACAGATATCGCGAAACATACATAAAAAACTTTTTCCAAAAAAAAAACAACCGACTTCCGAAAAAACACTACAAAATGAAAAATAACTTTTTCGCAAGGCGGTGACTGTAACCGCCTTCCAAAAATAAAGTTATTTTTCACTAGACAATTACTATTTTTCACAGATCTATATGAAATTTAAATGCGACTATTTTGGAATAAACCCCTTTTGAACAAAAAAATAATTTGGCAAAGCTGTCTTTAAATGACGGAGTTATGCCCAAACATACATACAAATAAAAACATGCCGAATTTATAACCTTCTCCTTTTAAAGTCGGTTAAAAAAATACTAACGAATTGACAACCTCCTCCTTTTTGAAGTCGGTTATGATATATGGAAATTACCGGTATTTTTCCATATTGAGAATGAGATTAGAATGCCAATGTTCCTTCAAATACGAGGATTGCCAGATCACAGGCCAACCCTAATTTCCAGTTTCCATCATTTTATTAGACTTAAAGAAACGCAAGTCCCGTCGGACGTTACACAACTTAGGTTTAATCTAGTCTAGTGCTCATAGAAGGCTTTCAGCGTACAGGTGCTAGTGCCAATCTCAATGATACGAGCCCTTAGAGAGCTTTCCATTTAGGTGACAGGTGGTACCTCGGCGCCGAGTGACATCCGCGTCAGATTTTCGTAGGTAATAATTCAGTTTCGCGGCGCGAAAATTTACGCGACCCAGTTTTTACGCTGGTGAAACGGAGTTTCAGAAATTACTGTTGCATTTGCGTTGATAATGATTTGTGCTACTAAGACAGACGCAGACCTAGATAAGCTCTAGCCCAATGTGTACCATGCAAGTTGCTTATCAAAAGGGAGGGAGGAGTATTTAAGGATCTTAGTAAGTGGCGTTCTGTAGTTTGTGCCTTTTCAACCAAATCCGTTCGGCCGATTTGGCATGATTGAGTTACAAACATCGAAACATACAAAAATTCGCATTTACAATACATATTAGTAGGAAGTATGTAAGACTCTTCTCTTATTAATCGATTTCACAGAAAGGAGGAGGTTCTCAATTTAATTGTATGTTTTTTTAATCTTCGTTACCTCAGAACTCCATCATTTATAAACCGATTTTAAAAATTCATTGGTTTGAAAGGGTATACTTACCGAGTGGTCTCATATTAATTTGGTCAAGTGTTGATTAGTAGTTGAGTTAGCTGCAATAATACGTATTTGGCCACTTAATCTATGTGGATGATATTAAAATAATTTCCTGTCAATGTTATTATATATAAATATATACATAGCAAGTGAAGAGTTACCGTGGCCCTGTTATACGAATTAGTGTGGGGTAGCGGTAGGTACCACCAGTAAAAAATACAAAATAAATAGATCATTAAAAAAAACAACCGACTTCCGAAAATACAAACTCAAAGTCACCGATTTCCGAAATTTTGAACTTTATAGTGTTTTTTTTAAGTCAATGGTTTTTTCTTTCCTCTTTGACTTGCATTATCTTAATACTGTTTAGACGATCTGTAAATGCAACTTTTATTGTCATTTCAACTAATGGTGTGCACAGGCAATTAAATCGCACTGAGTAAATCAGGCTTAAGTAAATGTCAAATACGTCTTACGTTAACTACATTAAAATTTCATTTATTTAAGTGATTAATAAAAATAACCGCTTATCTTAGTTGAGGCATACAATGGATCGATGGGATTTATTAACTCAATAAAGACGTTAAACATGTAAGTGGTCTAATTATTTGGAAATTAAAATACAACTTGATTTTTTTTATTCCACAGCAATTGCAGTAAGTGCCCACTTTGTCTGTGTGGAATAGTTTTTAGTAGAATAAAATATTTAGTTATTAAACAAATAAAAATAAAACTCTCTTTTTTTATAGGTTTCTGACTTTTTCGCTGTTTTTCAAATCTTTGTGTTTCTCGTTTTCTGTCTGTTACGTAGCTGGTTGACTGCGTAATGGCTTTTTTGTGCGTTTTATTAGTGTAAAAAATAATACTTTAAAAAACTAAAAAACACGCTTTAAAAACCAAACTAAAAAGTAGAAAACAATTTAATTCTAGTTTTTTAAACTATTATTTATTTTCAATTATTTAGTTCTACTAACTACAAAAGCGTGATTTTTCAGTATGTTTTTTTTTCCTATTTTTTTTCGGTTCTTGCAAAATTTAGATTTAAAACGACGTTTTGAATGAGTCAAAATCATGTTCAAAGTTTCCGTTACAAGGCACATACTAACATACGTGTGAAGCTAATAAAAGCATGTTAAAAAGGGTATAATGGGACGTGTCTGTTATTTGGAATATCATTGGGTTAGCAGTTCAAAGCTAGAATCGACTTCATCATTCTTCTGCCCTTAAGTCATCATCATCATATCAGCCGAAAGACGTCCACTGCTGGATATAAGCCTCACCCAAAAGGGGGGGATTTGCCATAACCACCAGGCTTGGTAGGCGGGTTGGCGATCGCAGTTTGGTGGTCAAATGCATAAAGAACGCTGCTGCCCATTCTCTAGTAAGTCTCTTAGTCGCTTTCTACGACACCCATGGGAAGAAATGGCATGGTGCTTTTCTTTAACGTCCGGCACCACACGGAATCTTGGGTATCAAAATTTATTTAGGGTCGGCGCAACATATCTTTTTTTCCATACATATCTATTAATCGTCATCTTGGTAGTCACAATCTTACTAGCCATGTCATCTTTCACTCAGTCCATCCTCGTTGCTTTGGTCTTACCCAACTCTTTAAGCATCTACGTTACTCAAAACTTTCCTCACGAATTTCCTAGTCCTCCTAAGTTACTTGCTGAGTTAAACTTTTATACTGTCTTAATTCTTGTATGTTCCAATTCAAACGCAAAAAGTACCTCATAAAAGTCTGGACTGATAAAATACACAGTGAGCAAGTGATCACGCAAAAGCCCTGGAGAGCTGAAGGCCAATTCTCGTAATTAAAAATGTTCACAATCTAGTCGCAGTCTCATCACAGCGACAATCAAAGGTCAAAAAGTTGTCAAAAATGTATGGAAACTCGTGGTATTTTTGACGGATTGAGACTGAGATGAGACTGTGAACGTTCTTAAAATTACGAGAATTGCCCCTCTGGTATCGGCTTGTGACGGGTCGTTGAGCTCAACAGGAAAAGTATATATTCAATGCGCAAACTTTAACCATGAATTCAGCCTACCATTCTAGATCACCCAGCAAATAAATTTTTAGTTGGTTTTACAAAAAACAAAATGAGCTGTTTCATAGAAAAGTGCAACCTACGCGGTCAAAATGTATGGAACAGATGTTTTTTTTGTATAACCAACGAAAAATTTCTGCACTGGGGGTTCTAGAATGATATGCTGAATTCATAGATACAGTTTGCGCACTGGATAAGAAATTTTCCTGTATAAAATAGTGTTGAGCTTCACGATGACATGCATGCTGCGCCCACTGTTGGGACAGGTCAGCTTAAAGCTGCAGTGGCTCTTTCTTCAAAAAGTCTTCCCTACATGGCCATGCATTAGACTCATATTATAAAATTCCAATAGTATAATGCTAGGGCTTTAATAGAGACCATGGACTCTGAGCTTGTTTCGGAATTTCTACTCAGCGATCAGACAGTTAAATAATGCCGGCGCCATCTAGTTTAAGAATATTGCCTAACCAAATATTGACGTGTAAAAATATCTTAAAATAATTATTTACATACATAATTAAACATTTCATTTCATTGTTCGTTGTAATACAGCTCAGATTAATTTGTACAAATAAATTCTGACATCAAAAGTCCTTGTAACAAATTCGCCACTACCCAACGTAACCCCTTCCTGCATATTCTAAAAATTAATTTACCACACATTATCACATGAATAACCCACTGATTTGCCAGTTTCCGGCCCTTTTAGACACAATAATATATTATTACTTCCCCCATGCCCTTGAAAGCGTCTGTTGGTCAACCCCGCCCTATATTTTGTAGGGTTTGTGCGTGTTCATACAAAATATTAGCTAGTAAACTGGCGACACGCGAGCTGACCAGCTACTGGGGCATTGTCGAAGATTAAGTACGTGGCACTTGGCTACGACAACACTGGTTCTCACGATACTGAATTATTTTACTTTTGTTTGGTTGTCGTTTAGATTTTATTTGTGGCCTTGCAAAATGTTCTGCCTGTTTAGAAAATTTTGGAATTGACTTATTTAGACTATGGTATCCAGTTGCATGGTTTAGGCCGCCCTTCTTTCATTAGTTCATTGTCTATGTTCTCCTACTGAAACCAGATCGCAAATTCACTATATATGAGTCCTTTTCTTAAAACACCTCTTTAGATCCTCGAGGTCTTCACAACTCAGAAATTCCAAGAATGTAACAAATAATTAATCTCAATATAACTGAATAAATGTCCCGACGTTTTAGTATAAGTAAATATTTTAACTCGTTATTGGAATTCATCAGCTGATTAATTAATCAGTTCAGTCTCAATAGTGATTACCATTTCAATGAAAATATGCAGGACTTAAATAAACAAAAAACAAATAAATGTGAAAAAGAAATCATGACAATAATGTTGTCAATCACTTCTTTTTCCAAAAGAATGATAATAATTTATTCTGATGTAGGTTTGACAACTCGTTTCACAGTTTTATCGAAACGCGAAATCGAAAGGAAGGATTGTGAAATATACGCACTGTATATTATATGTGTTAAGCTTTCGATTTTATCTAACATTGTTGTAAATTTCAAACAGAATTGATGGAACAGACTATTTCTATAAAGATCTGACAAAAATAACATGTGAGGATAATATCTTGCAAACACAGTTTTGTGTGCCTAATTGCAAGGAATTTGGAAAAAAATCTTTAACAATATTAACAAGTTTTAAGACAAAATTATTTGATTTCCCTTAATTATTTACTGACTTTGTTTTAGGGGTAATATCAAAACTTGTCTAAAACAGCTAAAGAGAAAATTATTATGAAAGTGACAGCGGCAGAGAAAACCAACAAGTTAACTCTTAACGGTTTAACAGACCTACTTCCGTACTTAATTACTAACTTCACAACTGTTTTTAGACGTTTTTGCTTTCTGTTATAAACTTCAGGGGAGTTGACCTAAATTTTGTAATTATAATTTTATTTAAAATTCCCTAAACTTTGCCAACGCGGCTATTTCGTGATTGTGTTGTTTTCCATGGTATGATATTGCTAGCAGAAAACGTTTAAGGGGAAGCGCTATGTTCCCCCGCGAAATATTCTTCCGTTTTTGCGTGTTTCTGATCAGTGTAAAAATTGAATTTCGTGGCCATCCTTAGTGCATCCACCTTAAGAGGTCTGTTTTGTTGGTACTAATTCCCGGAACAAACTTTCCCACAACTACAATTACTTTGAAACGCAACTACCACATTTTTTCTTACAGCTTTACTTTACTAGCCACGCTCCGCGGTTTTACCAGCGTAGTTCCCGTTCCCGTGGGAATACGGAGATAAAATATAGCCTGTCACCCGACGATAGTTTAGCTTCACAACAGTGAAATAATTTTTCTAATCAGTTCAGTAGTTTCGGAGCCTATTCAATGCAAACAAACAATCAAATCTTTCCTCTTTATAATATTAGTATAGATATGTCAAATATAACCTAAAAATTCAACAGATTCACCCAATTAAGCTACAATGTGTTGATTTGTGATGACGTTACATAACAGATAGACATCTCTAAAGAAAAATAATTACATTTTCAGGACTTTATATGTAAGAAATTGTAAACTTTTAAATATTTTTAACGAATCTATTGACACATTGGCTTACCGCTTGACTTCACATGCTATATCCCTGCTCAAAACAGATGTGTATCTGCCTTACAGATTCCAGTCTGGGTGTTTGTTTATTTGACATAAGCGCTGCCACTGCACCGAAAACACAGCAGGTGGATTTGTAAGACCTTCAGTCCTGAGTTGAGTTACACGATTACCGACAATTACGATTGCACTGGACAGGTCTACTAAAATTTGTGTGGTTTCTACCTCTGAAAAGACCATTTCAGACATAACTACATGGTCTTCACTTGATCTGACCAAGATTATCTCTGGACATTAAAGGAGACTGTGACCTCTTGAGTTTGTTTCGCCATTTCTTCTGAGAGTCGGTTAAGATAAGAGAATAAAACAAAAATCTATATTCCTTGGCGAAATGTGGGTGTACTATACAGGAAAAGTGCTATTCAGTGGGTAAAAAAATCAGCTGTTCCATGCATTTTGACCGCGTAGGTATTGTACTTTTCTATGAAACAGCTGATTTTTTTTTTGTAGAACCGACGAAAATTTTCTATAATGATATGCTGAATTCCTGGTTACAGTTTGTGCACTGGTTAAAAACTTATCCCGTATAGGTACACCACTGCCTGACCCTTCAGGGAAAAAGTCGTAATGTAATGCTGTAAACCTTGTTTGAAATAAATGCGTAGTTTTTAAAGAAGAAGAGAAAATGCTAGCGTGAAAAGAAGATTAATAGCATAGTCATTTTCTCTGTTCGCGCCCGTGATTTACGCGTCGTGAATATAAATAAAGTTCATTTTTATTTTTAGTACACTTTCTTACTGACTGGTACTAAAATGTTTATTTATGTTTTTAGCTTTATGGGGCATATCTTCCGGGCTTATGAAGTAAAACCTATTTTTACGAACTTATGTTTTTAGTTAATAAATTCTGGGCTTTGAAGATAAGCTGATCACCTCGCTTTTGTTAACTTTGCGTGTAGGCGAAAAATGTGACACGATTTTTGAATGGCTATGAAAAGTGATTTAACTGATTATATTTAGGTACACTACCGTATAAGAAATGCCTACTTAACACGGCACCCATTGAAACCAACAATAAAAATATGATAATATTATTCGTTTCACAAATTACTTGGCGTCATCAGCACATCTAATGCCAATATACCAGAATAAAGATGGATGACACCGACAGCTCTTGAATGCGGTTTAAATGTACCCACTTATAGTGATCAGTTTCACATGTTAGACCTGCCCTTAGTCTTGTTATAAATAAAATAAAATAAAAAAATATTTTTAAAAGAATTTCTTCAAAGCTAAAAACAAACAAGTTTAAGTACATTTACAAGTACTAAGAGATCATAACTCAAAAGGCATCTCGAGAACCGATTCCTCAGAGACTTAGAAACTTTCTTTATAATATTTTTCAGTGGTTTAAATGAGCATTCCGTTGAGAGCTAACAAGAGACATACTAGTTTTATATTTTAAAGATTTATTATAGTTTCACTATAATAACAAAGACATTTTTTATTTTAATAATTTTCCTCACCACTACAAGGCAAGTACATACATTATCATTAAAAGTCAAACTCTTATAACGAGAGGATGAATACATACTTTTACAAGATATAAAGTACTTGCCACTAGAGGGCAAGTACTTATACTAGCAGGAGAGTTCTAACCTTTAGAGGACAAAGACATACCTTTAGAGGACAGAGACTTACCACTAAATGGCAAGAACTAACCACTAAGAGGACAGTTATTACCTTTAGAGGACACAGACTTACCTTTAGATGGAAAGTATTAACCACTAAAAGAAGAGTTCTTACTATTAGAGGACTAAGACTTACCACTAGATGGTAAGTGCTTTCCGCTAGAGGGAAATTCTAGGAATGCAAATGCGATACTGTTCCACAAAAGATGGGACATTTAATATTGTGTCCTGCGTTTCCTGTCGTCTTCACCATACACAAATGGAATTGATGCACTACATAAGTTCAACATTTGGAGATAACCTTTACAGTGCTTATAAATAAAGAGAAAAACTTACCTCTGGAGTGCAAGTACTAAGTAGAGGGCAAGTAGGTAATAGTGTAGAATAGTGGTGATATAGTGGTGAATTAGTGGTACGTACATCCCATCGAGTGGTAAGCCACTTGATCACAACTACGTACCACCACTCCTGAAAAATTGGTTATTGCTGTTATCAATAATTAATAGTCCTATTAAAATGCTATAAAATTAAAAGGACTTTTCATAATCCTGTTAAAAGATTTAAGTCCTCGTACGAAATAATTTAGGTTTACCTGAAAGCCAACGAACTTAAAAATATAATTTAATTATCAGTTTACCTTTAAAAGCTAAAATGAATGAATTATAAAGATTATCTTTAGAGTGCATTTTAATTGGCTATATTAAAGCGTACCGAATTTCACACTCAGAGACACTGATTAATAATGTAGTGTAATGTATTGATGAATTTGTGTATGCGGCCCCGTTTATCGTAATCGTATCGTGGTGATTCTGTTGTACACTAACTAAACTTAATTTAGGCTGTTAACATACTTTTCCTTAAAAAAAAAAAAAACAAGAAAGAGACGGAAGTAAATAAAAGCTGTCAAAAGTTGAATAAGTGGTTTTTTCCAAGCAATTACGAGGAACTAAATTCTATATATTATATATCTAATAAATAGATACACTACACCTAACCACTGCTCTCAAAGCGATGAAGGAAAACATTGTCAGGAAACCGGCATCTCCTAGAACCAAATATTCGACACCCACCAACCCGCACTGGGCCCGCGTGGTGGATTGTAGACCATTCCCTCTTTCAGAACGAGGAGCAGGGCAGAGGAGCATATTTTAGAATGATTATAAGATACATGTATGTAGGATATTCATTCAGAATGTATCATAAATTTAAGAAAATAAATAGGATATGAACGCAACGATGAGTGAATGAGAGAGTATGTGTGGGAGCAGAGAGACGCGAGCGAGCTATTAAGATGTTAAGACGTTTTCAATTTGTAAGAAGTTATTTAAAAAGTAATAAAATAAGTTAATAAGAAGTAAAGAGTGTTTATTTCGTTCATCCACATACCACCCTAAATTTATAAAACATTCATATTAAAAATAGATACAGAAGTCTCAATGTTTTGACATGTCGCCACATCAGTAGACTGTACCTGCTCGGTAGCCTTATTAATAAAGAAAAGTTTTTCAACAGCATAATATATGTCAGCGTATGATTGTGTACACCGTTAGTTTATATTCTCTCTTGCGAGCTGTCGATAAATTGTGAACTGCACCATACTGCTTACCGACCGAATAGGTTAGGTTAGGTTAGAACTGCAGCAAAACGCGCGCGAGCCGGGCGAGCGTAGCAGACGTGCCGTGGCAGCGTCCGTCGAGCGCTACTTCCAAGTTAGTGACAGTTACTTGGCTACTATCCGCTTCGATACCAGCTCAGAATTTGACGTTTTCACTTCGATAGATTATAATCTACCGACAAATAACGCGTTACTTACATTGTAAGCAGTATGTTACGGTTCACAATCTTTTGACAGTTCACAATCTCGCGAGATAGATTATGATCTAACGGTGTTCACAATCTTACGGTGACATATATATTTATACGTAAATTAAAAACTTTGTACCCTTTTTTACGAAATTACGCGGAGGGAGAAGTATGAAATTTGGCACTGTTTAAATTTAGGAGGAGTCCAGAAAGCTAATATTTTTACACGCTTTATATTAGCTTCACTTGTATGTTTGTATGTAACCGACTCCTTTGAGTGCGATTTTGACCCACTTTAAACGGTCAGATTTCATTTAAACTAAAAAAGGAGAAAATAATTTAATTCAATTAAAAAGCGTGGGATGCTTGACATTAATTGATTATAAAAATACCTCAAAAAGCACCCCACGCTTTTTAATTGAATTAAATTATTTTCTCCTTTTTTAGTTTGGTTTTTAAAGCGTGTTTTTTAGTTTTTTAAACTAATATTTATTATATTATAATGCATTAGAAATACATTAAGTTTTAAATGAATTTCGACCACTAAGCGACTAGTATACTATTAATTTACGTCACACCACACGTGTTTATATTGCTGGCACTGCGCTATTCATTCCTCATACCTTCGCATTGTATTTTATTTTACTGAAAATATTGAACACTGCTGGTTTTCCAGTGTGAATACATTTTTAGACTGACCGATCAAAAACCATTGGGTAAGCTGAGCTATATTTTTGTATTTTTTTTAACAGAAACTAGAAATTCAACGCAGATTCAAAAGCTATTTCGGACCAAAAAGCAACGAGTATATTTCAAAATTAACTATGTAAAAGGTGGTTCCGAAAAAAAATCAGTCATTTTTTAAGGTCATTTTATGTCAGCATCGTAGCGGGTGGCAATCTGTAATTATTACCACAGCCTCATGGGAAAATGGCGTGAGTTTATTTTTGTATGAATTTATAGAGCCTCCATAAGTAGACATACCTACTTAGTTACTAACCTGGTCAAATGAATGTTAACCATACTACGAAGTGGTCTTATAATATTTCAGTTCAATACGAAAGAAGGAATATGCGTGAGTCTTACTATAATTTCCACGATCTAAGGTACGTATACACAGTTACACGTTAACATAAACCCAGCGATACATCATACAAATGTTGCCAAAACCTATTTTTTATTCGTAAATTACACTCGTGTGTAACCGCCTTGTTCAGTACAACATGATATTTATGTAGCGAGACAGCGCGAACATTATGTTCTACTAATAAAGCGTTGAAATGACTCCTTTGTTCTTTTCTTGTGAATAAAGATGTTCTTTATTTTATATTGTCCTAGTAAGTTTTCTTTCGTTTCAGAATATTATTAGGTTTGTGTAAAAGAGGTAAGTAAGTCTTCATAAATTACAATATCATGTTTCTATATGTGGTTATTTTAATTAAAGGCTCTATTACACTTTAATTTTTTCGGATATATCGCAGTTTGCAATGTACAAAAATGGCCCTTTTTACACGCTTTATATTAGCTTCACTTGTATGTTTGTTTGTTGGTTTGTTTGTTCGTTTGTTGGTTTGTTTGTTGGTTTGTTTGTTTGTTTGTATGTAACCGACTCCTTTGAGCGTGATTTTGACCCACTTTAAAGGGTCAGATTTCATTGAAACTTTGTAAACTTGTCGAGGACCGATGACAATTCAATAATTAAAAAAAAAATGAGAAAAAAAAACACGTTTTTGTAGATAGCAGAACTAAAAAATAGAAAATAAATAATAGTTTAAAAAAACTAAAAAAACACGCTTTAAAAACCAAACTAAAAAAGGAGAAAATAATTTAATTCAATTAAAAAGCGTGGGGTGCTTGACATTAATTGATTATAAAAATACCTCAAAAAGCACCCCACGCTTTTTAATTGAATTAATTTATTTTCTCCTTTTTTTAGTTTGGTTTTTAAAGCGTGTTTTTTAAACTATTATTATATCAGAGGTTTTAAAAAGACTTACATTTTGGTTACGATTAAAATTATCTGAATAAAAATGCTTTTTTACTAGATATTTCACTGCCATATTATAATAATCTGTCACATTTTAGTTGACTGTGAATGACTTGACGCGTAGCGGCTCGGTAATCGGAGTCGACAGCGTAGCACGCGTAGCCCGCGTAGCGGTCACTGCCGCTACGGCGTAGCCGCTACGATGACAATAAAGTCAGACTATATTTTATATTCATCTCCCTTATGGCTATTATTACAGGTTTCATTACCTAATGTGATAGAGTGGTTTATTATTATGTATGTAAATATTATTTATAGTTAAACCTGAACTATGCAACTTTGGAGACGGAGACAACTTCGAATAGGGTGTTGTGACGCAGCCTGGGAGTAGCCTATGCCCAGCAGTGGACTGCAATAGGCTGAGTTCATTGATTTTATGATTGATTCTAATAGGCAAATGGAGAGCGTAAAGCCCAATCGGGCTTTACGCTCTCCATTTTTAATGCGTAGACTTTGAGCAATCGCTCAAAGTCTACGCATTAAACTGACTGACACTAAATGTAAGCTAACTGATTTGTTGTTTGTAAGCCAATTAACGGTGTGCGAGAAATACCGAGTTAACCAAACAAAAATGTATTTATTTTAAACGATCTCAATTAGGGAAATAAAATACTCCAACTGCAGTTAAAATTCTTAAATAAAACAATTCTAACTTTACTATGTCGAAAATCAACCCAATAACTTCATAAAATAAATAAGGAATCTAAAAGTAATTCACAAAAAAACAAAAGAATTTGAACAAAATTAAACAGTCAGTCTGTCCGTTTAAAAGAAATACCTAAAACAGTTTTACAAAATCTAGAACAAAAAGTTAACAAACGAAGCTAATGCTATATTCCAAATTTGAAAACATCCTGATATTAACAAGTTGCGACTATCATTCAACGCTTTACGGCAAGTTTTAACGAAAAAAAAGAAAACAAATTGCACTATTTTCCTTAGTAGGCTATTGGGAGCCGTGCCCCGGTACTTCCGGCTCATATTAAAACAGTTATCGTACAATCTTAACTGCCCTATACTCAAAACTATAGCGTCCGCTGAAAATGATATACTTACGTTCAATCTTCACACAAAAACCCACCCTAAAACAAAAAAAATAAGGTCGAATTTTCAATACAAACACAACGGCACAGAAATACCCTATTATTTCTCATTATTAATTTGATAAGAAAAATTTCCCGTATGTGAATGGAATTTTCAACTTTATACTTAGCAGAATTAGGGATAATTTTGTTTGAGTGTTTAAACCGAAGTGTTCCGTAATCACCCGATACAGTACTGTATTTAAACGGTCGTTGTAAATACAGATAGGGTTTTCATAGGCATCCCTTTGTCGTTTGGAACAATGAAAAACACTGGCCTCTTTTGGTTAAGCCAGCTGTTAAAAACGTGGCCTAATGACAGGTTCAAGCGACCCCAATATGGGACACTTCATTATCCGATGGTTTTTGTTTTGTCACAAGGACGGGAGATATACATACAGTAAGGATTTTTGCCAAATGTTACATGTATATCGTGTTTATGTAACGATGTGTCGGTTTTCGAAGGATAGGCACGTAAATGTAGGATAAATGATATGATTGATGGGTTAATAATGTAGGACGCATAAGTGGGACGTAGAATCAATAATATTCTAGAAAGAATTATGTCGACTGTACCTACAAGTACCCACTAAACGAAGTGTGGATATAAACATAATGAAAGTTGTCAGTCTGACATTCCTATTTCATGTGATCATAATAATTTAAAAATCGGTTTCGCTTGGAATGTCCCACGGTTCTCGTTAACTTTTAATTACATATTTAAGTAGGTACATTTTGTTCACAAATAGGAAACTTTGCTATATATTTTTATCATGGATATTTTTTTGGTTTAACTTTATTTCACTTATGAAAAACACACGATGAAAATTCGTCTTTTCCTCAAGGAAAAAAGTACCCAAGGAAATGAAAAAGAAACTGAAAGTCCAATTAGCTAAGAGTTAATCAAGGTAGATACTTAAAATATTTTTGCATTTGTGATCACAAAATAAAAATAAACCTAATGATTGATGATTTAGATACCTATATCGTAACACATAAGGTTGATTTTTATGCAGTAAATAAAATTGGAGTGAAGTCAAAACTTTTCCCTGGTTTTTTTATAAATTAATTTTTGCGAGGTCTGACAACGATTCTATTTACGAAAATAATTATAATTTTTAAACTTATTGTATGTTTATCTGTTTTTCTGAATTTATGTTCCTGCATCACGCAAAAACTACCTATATTCCCTTGAAGTCCGGTCAGCTTATTGGCTCTATAAATTATCACGCTATTTGCTATAGGGATGAGCAATATTACAATTTGTTCGTATTCTCCTATTGTTTACCGGATAATGTAAAAATATTAGCTAAAATATTGCAAATAGTTACAGATTTAACCCAATAATGACTTCATTTAAGAACGGCCACTGTATTCAACTTTCAACACAGCAAATAGTGAAAAATCATGTGAGTTTACAATCTACTTTTATAATGTAAGTGATAGCTGTTCTTCAGGAATAATCTGTAAAAATGCAGTGTATCAGTGCCATTAGCTAGTATACTCGTATACAGGAACGCTGGCGTTCATTCATTCAATAAAAACAAAATACTTCGCAAGCAGTGGGAAATTACTAATGAAGGCTACGGGAGTCGACCTCAGGACGAGCTGCTTCTCACACAGATAATTGTACGTCGCTAACTCCTGCGTCATCAGTTCTGGCTCTCTTAATATTTTGGCTGCTGAGACTAAAACTACAAACGTAGTATACAGGACAGTTTTATAAAAATGTGACTATTATTTTAGTAAAATGTGGTGACTTACGAATTCTACGCGAACAAAGTCGCGGGCAGAAGCTAGTTACTAATAATAAACCAAAAGCAATCTAACAGTGTAAAGTTCCCTTTCATCATCCCACACGAATTTTATCAAACCCTTTTACTTTTACGGCGTGATAAGCCACCGTAAGCCTGTATTTGTATTCACTCCAAAATCTTCCAAACAAAAATAAAACGTTAATGGGTCAGCATAAAAAAAGAACGCGCTAATTCTCTGCCTACATTAGGACAAACACAACCATCATGCGTACGTCACAGGGTAGGTAGGTACCATCACGTACGAAAAAGGTATTCCAGTCCGAAAAAGGCAAACATTAAAGTTTTGGTTGAGTGCCATCTCTGTCATTTTAACTGTTCTGTGGTTTCGTACACAATGTCGCCGTACCTTTGTTGGGGACAGTTCGTAATTTGAAATTTGCGTGTGGACTCGTAAAGGGAATGTTTTTTTTTTTAGTTTTATGATGCGAGCACTTAGAACTCTTTTGTTTTTAAAACACGAGTGCTTTTTTTGTATTTCCAAGTACCTACTGTGGTGTAAAAAAAGGAATGAATTTTAATTAAATATACATGTACGTTTAATTTTATGTTTGTGTTTATTTTTTGTGGGTTTTAAAAGAAGCCTGTTTACGTCGCGCAATTATGTTAGCTGGTTTTAGATTTTATTCAACTCAAAAATTTTACTAAAGTTAAAGCTAAATCGGGTTCAGAAAAATGTTCAAAAATAATGTATTTTTAGCTGAATTTTTAATGCATCAACGTGTTATGGCGGGAATATCTCCAAATATTAAAATAACATATTTTTAATACATGCATTTGAAAGTATATACGTCAAAACCTTATTTAAAAAAAATCTGCATGTCTGTTTGTTCCGGCTACTTTCAGAAGCGGCTTGACCGATTTTGACGAAACTTTCATTGGCATATAGCTGATGTTATAAGGAGTAACATAAGCTTTATGTCACGACCCTAGGGAATAATTTCTGACATCCACGAGTGCGAAGCTGCAACCAGCACCTAGTTTTCTGAATAACAAAGCTTCTTTTGACCTTGCAGCTCTTCCTTACTTAATCCAACGTGAACTGATTATAAAGATTTTCTTCATAACACGAAAACCAATACCCTTGACATTCATAAACCAGAAATTATACGAAGCAAACAATCAATACGTCCCCGCATGTCGGGCCATTAAAATTCAGTTACCGTTTCACAGCCGGATATTGTGGCAGAACTTGTTTGTCACGGACAGTCACTTGAGTTCGTCACGTCAGCCGCGTGTAGCGAGCGACGAAATTGGTTTTAATGACCCCACTCAATGTCGCCTTGGAAAATTAATTGGGATTTAAAATATGAATGATTTTCTTTTGTTTTAATTTTAAGACATTGAGGTTAATCGTCTACAATTAACGTATAGACGTGTTATTACAAAAACATATGGGTGTTTTTGTAATAACAGCTTTGTATGTTACTATGGTACGTTTACATTGTTATTACAGCAACATAACGACGGGTCCTACGTATACTGGTACAACCCGCAAAACGATGAAAACCGTTTTTTTGCATCAAAAGCCTTAAAATTACCTTATATTTGTATCCTGTAAAAATTATATTAAAATATCAAATAATTTCAAAGATAGAAACTTGTAAACTGATGTAAGTAACATTATTTTAAGCCTCGCGACTACCTACACTGATGTAAGTCACTTGCACCAGTGTAGGTTGTCGCGTACAACGCGACGCGTGAGCGCAAGTGAACTTCACTCCAGTATGCACGCGGCGTCGTTGCAGAGAGCACGTCGAACACTGGTATAACTGCGATGCGTCGTAGTTCATGTATTCAATGTTTAAAAAAAATCGGACATTGTTTATCTGTAGTAATAGTGGTAAAAAGTAACAACAATGAAGCGTTCACGTTCGCGAAACGTTCATCAATTTAACATTTTAAATATACCATAATGTTAAACTTTGTTTTCTCTGATCAGATGTAACAATTTCATAAAATTAAATTATGTGTAGTTTATTTATTTTTCACTTGCACCAGTATACAAGGTTCATATTGTTTACTCGCGTACTTCGTAAAGTGGTTTAAGGAAATTTTAAAGATGATGTGTAACTATGTTTAAAAAAATGAATTAACACTGCTAAAACTGCTAAAAAAGGAGCCAATGAAATAGCCAGCTGTATTTTCGATTTTATTGGTATGAAGGTGGAGCAAGGTGTCAAAACTTTTATATTCTGGTCGGACAATTGTGGAGGCCAGAATCGAAATAGAATAATTTTCCTTATGTATATGTATCGCGCTTGGAAATTTAACGTGAACATCACCCATAGATTTCTTGTTGTTGGTCATACTCAAAATGAGGGTGTCAGCATTCATTCCGTAATTGAAAGAAAAACCAGAAATATTTTAATTTATACTCCAGAACAGTGGATCCTGGCCTTCAAAATGGCGACAGCTAATGCAAAACCATACATTGTTAAAGAAATTACTCAATCTTTTGTCTTCGATTTTAAGTCTTGCCTTGCCTTTTTTGATAACTGGAGGAAGAATTCCATTGGGGAAGTTGTTATGTGGAGTAAGGTTTGCGAAGTAAATGTTCAAGCCAAAGATTTATTTATGCTCAATTATAAATATGCGTTTGAAGAAGTGAGTTACAAAAATATACAATGTCTGAGA
This sequence comes from Antitype chi, assembly GCA_947359405.1. Taxonomy (NCBI): domain Eukaryota; kingdom Metazoa; phylum Arthropoda; class Insecta; order Lepidoptera; family Noctuidae; genus Antitype; species Antitype chi. The sequence continues at coordinate 2,261,249 of OX375817.1, read as the reverse complement.
AGTAATACACGTGCCAGTATACAAAATGTTTCAAAAAAATTTGAGAGATTAGATGTAGCTTACAGAAGTTTGTTACAAATTGACAAGAAAAAATTTAAAGATCTTCAAAATCTTTGCAAATCCAATGTCATTCCTGAGCGGTACCACACATTTTACAATAATTTGAAGATACGGACCGATAACACTGGTGATGTCTCTGACTAGATTATATTTAAAAAAAGCCTCATTTTTATTTTCTAAGATGTTGTTTCTCTTTTTATTATGTCTTTTATACCATTACCGACTGCGATTTTTGTTACGATAAATATGCACCATGGGACCAGGCAATAATTTGATAATGTTTGAAAGACTGATTAGTCATAGTAAGTAGTAATTAAAATATAAATTAATAATTAATAGCATTAACGACAGTTCCTACTTTAAGTTGAGAATATTTTTTTAATGTTATAAATTTTCAATGCCAAGGCCATTGATTTATATCTCCTTTGTGAGGTATAATTACTATCAGAGTAATAGCACCTACTAAGCATAGGTCTGTTGAGGTTACTATTTGAATTAAACTTCTACTTAGATTTTTTATTATTTGTTTTCATTTACTCATATACCCATTCAAATATTTTAAAGAAGATGTTTTTCTTCATAGTACATGCTTGTATTAGCTCAATAGATAAAAAAGTTCATGTAAACAAGGTGATTTCTTTCTATTTTCCTTAATTATGTGTACAAATAAGTACACTATATACTGGTATAAGTGGTCACTTGTATCACTTTACCGGTTCTATTATGGTAAAGAAAATAACCTACACCAATGCAAGTCATGCTATTTTCCAAAGTATTAAAAATTAAGAAAATCAAATGATGCAGTCTTGTTTATATCATATTCAAATACAACATTACAAAATTTCAAAAATTTCTATTGCTTTATGTCAAAGTTACAAGGTAAAGAACGTTTAATCCGCTCTCCTGTAAAGTTGTGTTTTTGCACTTGTACTAGTATACGTAGGACCCGTCGATAAATAGGTCTAGTTCTATTTTTAACCGACTTCAAAAAGGAGGAGGTTATCAATTCGTCGGAACCTTTTTTTTTTTTTTTTTTTTTTTATTTTTTTTTATGTATGTTCCCCGATTACTCGAAGATGGCTGGACCGATTTGGATTTTGTTTTTTTTGTTTGAAAGGGTATACTTTCCAGGTGGTCCCATGATCATCAAGTCAGGATCTGATGATGGGATCTTGGAGAAAAAGAGAGAACTCTTCAAATTTTATAGGCACATGAAGCGATTTAGGTATTTTTTGGAAGAGTACTTTCTCGTAGTGGTCTCATTTCAATTTAGTGAAGATCTGATGAAGAACTTTGGAGATAGGCAACGGAACTCCTCAATAAATGATAGCAAATGGACTGGGTTTGCTGAAATCTCATGTCTGTCTATTGCTTACACCATTCATAACATAACATCACGCCGGTATGCTGTGAAGGGGTAAGCACATGTGAACCACTAAAAAGTGAAAAATAAAAACTTTTTCAAAAAAAAAACAACCGACTTCCAAAAAACACTACAAAGTGAAAAATAACTTTAATTTCGGAAGGCGGTGACATAAAATTAAAATACAGCTCCAAAGACACCGACTTCCGAAATTAAAGTTATTTTTCACTTTGTAGTGTTTTTTGGAAGTCGGTTGTTTTTTTTATACAAAACGTGTGCCCAATGGTATTTCTCATCGCTAAAAATTGCGAAGTTCCATACAAACTTTCATCCCCTATAAGTATAATTATTTATTTTTCTCACCACAATAAACATAGCAGACATAATTACACTTACGGTACATGATATGGTTTGGTTTACTGTGGGACATGTAGCAGCAGGTGCCTAAGCTAGGCTTTAAGGTCCTTTGTTTCAGGTCACCAGGTCTCCACCCTGTAGCAGTTACATACAAAAGAAAGTGATTTAACAATTTTGAAGAGTTAGGTGGTATGCTATTATACTTCTAGAGTCAGTATGTAGCTCAAAATCAAAAAAATCAAAAAAAAAAACAAAAATCATTCATAAGTGCTCTCTTTCATTGTATAAGGAGCTTTTGTGCATAAAATCATGTTTCTAGACCCGGTTGAGGTGGTGCGTTGTCTGTCGGTGGATGAATGAATTAATGATTTTATTTAGAAAGATATAATTTAACAGATATATTAGCTGTGGCGGTGAAAAACAAAAGAGAACGCGAATGAGATATTTTAATACAAATATAAACACGGTTAGGGGTTCATTATATGAAAAAAATACTTTTATTTTCGAACACGAAACCGTCTGTCAATCAAAATTTACGAAACTGAGCTTTGCTAGATAAATAGAAAAATCTAAAAATCATTACTAATCATTCTCTTACCTTTATCTCAATCCATTTGGGGTCGGCTTAGTATGTCTTTTATTCCACACTTTTTTTTTGCATTTATTAATCAAATACAATTTTTTTACATTTATTTGTTAAATCATACCACACAAACCATCGTGGGTTTAATAGCGGTATGGCCAAATACGGCAACTCGGTGCCACTACATAATAATAATCTAGAAAACAATTTGGTAATGTAGATATATATACAGGGTGTCCCCGAAACTTTACATGTCTCCGTACTATTTTATTAGAAGTCACCCTCTTTCAAACCAATTCAAACAGTCCATTCATCCATCTATCCATCGAAAATTCATTAATAATCTATTACGTACCAAAAAGAAGTAAAACAAAAACGGTTTCCCACAAGTCAAGGCAAAGCTAAACCACCAATGCACTTAATTGGATTTCTCTTAAACCTAGAAAATAAAACGAGACTGCAATTCTTCTCTTACCTACAGGACCCAGGCATATATTGTTTTCCCATTACAAGAATAAACATTTCTTATAAGAGGTCTGTTTTAGAATCTTGGAGATCAATTTGAAAGATGCAATTGACCTTCCAATTTGCAATTGACATTAAATTGACATGATAATCTTCTCTGAAATAGAATGCAGTTTCTACTATTGCAGTTTGATTTGAAAAACTGTTCCTACTTGAGTGATGACTTATAATTCTTTTTTACTAATGTTATGTTCCCGGCTTGGGCAGAGCACCACCGTGTCCTCGTAGAGGCGATCGGCGGCGGCGATCTCTCGCATCTGGCCCTGGTCTAGGCCATGGTACAGAGCGAGAGTGCATGGTTGGCCGTCACCTCCTTCTGCGAAGCAGTAATGCTTGCGAAGAGGGAAGCGGCGCACGTGAGGGAGAGGCAGTATATGCGCTCTCACGGCCGTAGCCGCCGCGGGAGGCGCCCTGGGCGTCGGGAATCCCAGGCTGATTCCCGGCCACCGTAGGCGCGGGCTTGCGGACGGCGAGTAATGGGTAGCTCGCTGTCCGGTAAGGAAAAAGCCCGGGTCGACGGCGCGTTATGTTCCACGCGCGCCTCAAGGAGATGTCAGCACCAACTGGTGGGGTCCGCAAGGGCCGATGCCTGCCAGGGGTGCGGGTTGTTCGAAAGAGATACCGCGGCCCCTGGCACACAGGCAACTGAGGGAACACGGGTGGGTTTTAGTCAATAAAATTCTGACACGCCCTCCTGCTCCACCCAGAGCGGGAGAAGGTATTTGATGAATTCCCACCCAAAAAAAAAAAGTGTGGGTTAGTAATGTAAAAATAACAGCTTTCTGTTTGTTCTCGCTAATCTCCGAAACGGTTACACCGATTTTGAAGGGACTTCCCCTGGTAGATAGCTTTTCCTCCCGGTTCGGTTTGTCAAATAATTTGTGGAATAATAAATGGATGTCGTTGGGATGCGCTCCGTCATTCGAGCGAAGCCGCTGGCAGAGTTAATCTCTAATATATAATCTGCTCTTAAGATATCATTCAGGTAACGATTGGAAGAGGCCAGACGGCATGACGTTATTAGCTTGGAAGGTGTGTAGACCTCTGGTGTGGGATGCAACCTGTGTCGACACCCTTGCGCCATCTCATGCTCCTAGCACGGCGAGCTGTGCAAATGCTACTGCGCTGCTGTTGAGACCCTCAAGTGGCGTAAATACTGTAACGTTATGGGTAACTACAGTTTTGAGCCGTTTGGGGTCGAAACGCTCGGGTCATGGGGCCCGAGTGCACGTCTCCTCTTTAAGGAAAGTTCTTGCCGGCTGGTCGACGCTTGACGTGACCAGAGGGCTAGGTAATTCTTTGGCCAAAGAATTAGCATTGCCATTCAATGTGGCAATGCTGTCAGTCTTCTGGGCACGTTTCTTGATGACAGCGATGCCGACGCCTAAGTCTCCTTTTGTTTTTGTATTTATTTGCTTAGTTGCTTTAGTTTTTTTTTTATACAACTTTAGGTAATAGTTCAACCGAAGCATAAGGAGTATGTATGGGAGTAGCAGGCTATCTGTGGTTTCTGACTATGCCCATGAGAAAAGGCGTGGATTTATATTACCTATGATGTATTTATTTTGCTATATACATAAATCAGTATACATTTATAAATCAGTCAATTACCTTCTCAAAAATTATTCATAACAAAAAATACTCGAGCATGCATGTCACATCAATAACAGCTAACCCTGCAAATGCGACTCTAATCTCTGGGATTAAAAAATAGAGTCTACACAGATACATGCAAAGGTTCACTTGAGATCACAAGCTCTTAGGCGAACATACAAACAGGATTAAGGAAGGGTTAGTTCTGCACAAGTAACCCACCCACTGCCGACAACTTGTACAGACAGGCTCATACCAACTGCGATGATATCAAAGGACGATGATCGCGGTCTTTGAGAAGTGTTTCTAACATCTTAACCTGTTATAGTTCATGTCAGACGCACAACTCTAGTTTTGACAAGCGAAGCGTAATGTGTGCTAAGTTGTGTTGGTGGATTAGGTACTTACTTTGGAGTCAAGTGTGTTGTGATGTGTTTGTTTGGAGGGTTGAAATAGAAAAACATGATGACAATATTGGATGCTTCAATGACGTAATTTTCCAGATTTGCTTTAGTTATGCATGAAAAATATTTTGATTTGGTTTTTGTATCTCGTAAATGTATTGTTCTAACTTTTGTAAAACTGCAAAAAAATAAAGTTTTTGCTGAATTACATAACCAAAAGAGACTATACATTGAGGTAAAAACTTAATGTTTGGTTTCATCCAAAGGTTTTTATTATTTTAGACACATTATATCATATGGGACAAACAAATAGGAATATTTTGTTGCTATGCTGGCCTTCTCTTTGTAACAGTGACTTTTGCACTCAATAAATTTTATTTAGTTCCATACAGAATATAAATGAAATTAATTAACAAAAGTTTCATTCGTGGTGACGAATGAAACTTTATTTATTTCATCCAGCAATTTAAGAGATGTGAATGTTTTTTTTAATATTTGAATTCATACTGACGATAAAATACACCTTAACCAATATTGGACTTTAAAAAAAACTGGTTTATCTATATCGGGTAAGCGCTACATCTAAACATATAATAAATTAATATCGAAGAAATTTTGTCAGTTTGTCTGGATGTATTTTCCGGATTGACACAAAAACGGCTGAACGGATTTGGATGAATTTTGGCAAATAGATAGTTCATAACCTGGTTTAACTCATAGAATATTTCTAATCCAAGTAGAAAAATGAGAACCAATACTGATTTTTTGCTATTTATATTTAAAGAGGACATGCTCACTTTTACGAGCCCGTCACACAACTTTTGTTTTACAAAAATAATCGCCACACATTCAATTATGATACTAAAGGCTTCTTCAAACAGGCGCGATGCAACAGCGCGACGCGACACTTGTAGAACAATTTCCATGAAGTTTTCATAGAAATTATTCTACGAGTGTCACAACGCGACCGTCGCGTCGCGCTAATCTGCACGACCCTTAATTCTAAATTTGCTTGAGTATTTTAATGCAACCCAAGTCAATTTTTTACATGATGTAAAGTTCCCTTTTGCAGACAACCTTTATAGTAGCTATGAGCAAAGGCATTAAAATAACACGCTGGTATTATTAATCTATCCTCCACCAAACAATTTATTATTATTTTCCTAAAACACACAATAGAGTTAAGCTACAATTCACAATGGTGCCACCACAATCGTTTAAAATGACAGTGCCAATATTAATGTTGCGGTTATTTTACTTATTGACAGCCCGGTTTGAAAACAGTTATTATTTTTAGACATTTCCGAATAGATGGGAATCAAAATGAAATGTATGTTTCTGCAAAAATCATCAGTAGATAACACTGCAAAGCTAATGCAAAGCTCTGCAAAATATTTAGTCGGTATGAATGTAATTGTGAATTTATTTAAATTTGAATGAAGTAGGTAGAGGCTTTGTGCAGGCTGAGAGTACACAGCACAGAGAGCCATGGAGCGTTCCATGCTTCGCATCAGGCTTATAGACCGCGTTCCAAACGCCAAGAAACGAAGACGTACGAAGGTCTTCGACATCGGAAAGCGTATTAAGAAGCTCAAATGGAGTTGAGCAGGACACCTGGCAAGGCGCAGTGATGACAGGTGGAGTAGCTTTGGCAAAGTGATATACAAGGACTGGAAGACGAGATAGACGGACGACATTGCGGGGTAAACCTAGGTGAGGCTGGCGTGGGAGTTTGAGTCCCCAGTAGAGAGCCCAGCAGTGGGTGAAGTCGGATCGGGGAACTAAAACACGTTTGATAGGGAAACACGTTCGTAAAGAAAAAAGGTCTGATGGAAATGATAATGAAGATAACACAAAACTCCCATAATTTGGTCATCACCATGCTACACACGCTTCATACTTAAGAAACGACAGCGCAAAAATACACGTTTAAATATTAACAACACAAACCACCCTTAAAATCCTCCACAACTTACAGGAAAAAGGGAACTTGTAACACCACGTGTTGTTGGCAACTTAACTAAAACGTTGGCAAAATACGAGATTGTTGAATAAGAAAACGCGTCGAGGACTGCCCATTACATCCAAAGGTCACGCACAAGGGCTGAGCTCCCACAAAATTGGGCCACAGCCGCACAAGTCGGCTGCCCGCAAATTCTATAACTAACCATAAGGAAATGGTCGGAGGGGAACGAATTACTGACTAGCGACACTTGTACAAGTTTATCAAGAAAGTTAGGGATCGTAAAATAAAAAGGTCTTTCGGTCGGAAGCTTCGGTGAGACGCCAACGATCTGACCTCGCCGGTAAGTCCAGGTTATGAAAAATGTGACGGTTGAGGTTAGGGCGGTGATGTCGTTTAATTAACATATTGAGTTTCCTGTTATTATGTTGCGAACATTTTAATTTCGGGAAAAAGGTCTAGGTATTTTATTTATTATCTTGCGTCATCAGGCTCAACCAGTAAGATAATACTGTTATAAATGTATAGTCATTGAAACAGATTGTTTAGCAGATTTACTGTCAATTTAATTGTCCATACCTACATTAAAATCACAACTGTCATTTTAATTTATTAGTCATTGTAAATGGCTATTATATTAATATAAATAAAATAGTAATGATTTTGGTCTTGAATTTCAAAATATGCTGTGGTAGCTGATTATCGCACTATCGAAAAGTCAGGATTTCGCTAATTCAATGCAGTAATTAAGCAACATTTTAATACTCGGTTAGAGTCCATTTATTCGGCTAACCGCAGCCGTTCATGCAAATAAATTAATCAATAGGTACCTACCAATAATTACCGTGACCAGTGATTCCACAATACACATTGCACATTATTGAAACTTAAGAGCTATTATTATGTAAAATAAAAGCAGTAATTTTGTAGAAATTAGTATTAAATCAGCTTCGGTTTTTTTGTGGTTTATAATAATAATTAATAATAATTATCGTTTAATTCGGAAATCAGGTTCCATTTTGTTAGTATTACAGTCTTAAAAACTAATGTTAGTACGCAAAATATTTAACTAAACGGGCATGAAAGGAGAACCACTCATCTCCTGTTGCAAAGAGAGTGCCACCCCATCCACACCTGCAGCATTGGTGAATCCCACCGTTCAGATAAGGTCTTCAGGAGAACGTTAGAGGTGATCCGCATCCGACTCAATAAAGAAGCGCAGTGCGTGCGCATCACAGCGAAGAAATCCTGTGTGCGCGCTTCTGCGAACATGGCAGATGCGCTGCACCACCGCGGCAGCCCCAGCATTCCCCAGAAGGTGTTGTTATATTGCACGCGAAGGGCACTATACGCGCGATGCGTATTATTTTTATACCCGGAAAACAAGAGTTTTAGTAGTAGGCAGGCACGTAAACAATCTTTGAATAGCGATATTTCAGTCTGTTTTATTCATTTACTGTAGGATTATTAAGTTTATTCATGGCTTTGTGCCTGGTCGGTGGTAATAGCTCGCCCCCCCATTATATGAGGCTTAAACATAAGTGTCGAAATGTGAGTGTACTAAAAGTACATCTCTGCTCATACGTTCTGGGATACAAGATGTGTGTTCACTTATCATTGATTTCTAAGAAACCTAAATAAAAATCGTTCAATTTTTTATCATGTTCAATCCTATCACGACACATTGTTTCCAAAAGTGACATAATAATTAATTTCAAGGGGATTAATATGTCTCCAGTTGCTAGCTTACGCAGTCAATTCTGGCGAGCTCACAATATCAATTATACTGTTTTATGTAAATCTTTTTTGGGTAACGTTAAGTAAAAAAATTGTCCGTTATTTTTTTATAAATTTTCGAATGGCAATGTTCTATCACGGTCGATAGTAAAAAATATATACATAGTGATGATAAAAATCAGCCTTATTCTTTCGAAATATTAGGTCAACCTGAAATCGAAACCTTTATTGGCAACCTGTAATAACCGTCAGTCAAATGAGTTAACATTATGCCTTAACCATGATAATAATGTGAACTCATTCGACGTTCGATTCATTCAAGGCCCTTAATCTCGCCACCTTAAAAGCCCCACCGAGCGCCCATTGTGTCACACTATGTAATTTTTTTACATATTCATTTGTAATTTTTATGGTGTATATAAAATAAGGAGTATTCTAAAAAGACTAATTATCAGATAAAAGCACCATAATAAATGAAAATCATTGCCATAACAATTTGTCATGATCAATTTAGTTATTTAAATAAAATCAAGTCGTCTATTCAATCTAGTCTGAGAGTCTCTATAAACGTCAAAATTACATAAGACTGTCCTCCAAAACACCTGTCCTTCACCAGTTTTTAGTGCTTTAGTTGGTAAGAAGTGGCGCGACAATCTCCCCAGTAGCACAGTAGTCCGTTCAGATAGAAGAACTTAATTCTATACAATATTAAGTAATTAAAATGACGAAACACAAAATATTAAAATAAATTATTTGCCATTATGTCAGCTAGCACACGCCAATATACCAACACACTTAGCCAAACAGTGTTGAAACGACTGATTACACTAACACGCTTCAACACCAAAAATTAAATTTAAAACAAGCAGACACTGATACACTTATGTTAATAAAGTGATGTGCGCTCCATTGAAACCCGGTCGCAAGTCGTGTGAGTGACATATAGTAATGACATCTCGCGTCAAGATCTCACTCCAAGGCAAGCCGGGTTCGAGTGTTCTCCAGTTTACACGTCCCCTCCCTACTCGACTCGGAGAAATTTAATCTGAGTAGGGACAAGAGGAAAATAATCGTATTATATCGTATTTTTGTGACTTACAAGGTCCTCGACAAGTTTTTGCGAGACCCACCTTTAGTTAAGATGTCGCGATGAAAATGGAAAGATAAAAAACTGGTCGCTGTATTTTTAAAATAGATTCTTCCATTCTCCTTCTTCTATTTTTTTTTGTGTAGAGGTGGCCGTATTAGATAAAGTTTTTGGGCGATATTGGATGGGATATAAATACGTGTATGTGCTATCAGCACCCTGATTGCGTAACACACTATCAATCAGAATCTGAATAATTCTGAAAGATATACTAATGCATTGCTTCATATTTTCGAAAAATGTGTCTGCGCAACAAACTATATAACGCAATGAATGTTGTTGAACTGTCAAAATAAAAGTAATTCCTACTTTAAGTGTGTTACTCAAATATCGCAGTGTACTGATTTCACTACCATCGATCGTAATCCTTATAGTGACTTTCTCAATCATTATTATCGACGTGACTTCTCCCTAGTGTTTTCTTTTTAAAGCACATCAATCACATCATCAATCTTAAATACTACTGGTCTTATTCATAAAAAGTTATCGAACATCTAAACAGTTGCTAAAGTCTGGTTTTCAAAAAGTGTTATTCATAGACGCATTTTAGCAGTAAAGCGTTCTATAAATAAACCTAGTTATAAAAGGTCGAGCCCTACTTTATCAGTATTTTAAGGAAAAAATGGCCGACTCTCAAAGCAGCTGATTGATTACAAAGAAAATGACATTTCACCATTTGACGTACAAATATTGTGAGTCACCAAATGTCAATTTCAAGCAATCAGTTAACAGTTACAATTTCAAATTATTTGTCAAATTTAATTAACAATGTCGTCACCGCATCAGAAGTGTCGAAACTGTAGACAATTAAATAGTTGCCAGTACGTAATAACGTCTATGGTCACAATTATTCGGTGTGTAGGCAGACATTCTCGTTTGACGATTCGATGTGTTGGTCAATTTGTTTGATGACTTCAGTAAAATGGCAACATTTTGATTTATAAATGACATATTAGTTATAGTTTTATAACCTTATCGAGCAGTTTAACTAATGAATGTCTTAAACCTTCGATAAGCTTTTTTATGAATAAGACCGTTAATATAAAATTAATGCATATGAAAATTAAGACATTTACCAGTCATCATAATATATTACTGAACTATGCATAATTCATAATCAGCTTATATTTATTCCACTGCTGGGGCACGAGCCTCCTCTCTGTGAGAGGGAATGCGCCATAATCCACCACGCATTTTCTGTACTTTAATATACTAAACTTAAATACACCAGCGTAATGAAACTGGGTGGCAAACAATGAAAAAAGTGGCTGAAGGGTATTGGTCGTACTCTGAAATTCATTTACAGAAACTAATAAATCTGTGATATTGTTAAAATCATAATTATAATAAACTAGCTTCCACCCGCGGCTTCGCCCGTATGGAAGTCGACAATTATCCCGGGATAATAAGTATCCTATGTGTTAATCTAGGTTATAATCTATCGGAGTGCCAAATTTCATCCAAATCTGTTCAGCCGTTTTTGCGTGAAAGAGTAACAAACATCCATCCATCCATACTTACAAACTTTCGCGTTTATAGTAGGATTATATTATAGTAGGATTATTTTATTCCTGTTAGTAGGTTTGTACAAGTACTTTTATACGTCAATCATATTTTAAAAACTATATGAGGTCGGCGTTTCCTATCTGACTACTCCAAAAGAACGCAGAGGTCCCACAGTCTCTCTTAAAGTCCAGACATAATCTTGGTCAGATGAAGTCAGATCATGTGAAGACCATGTGGATTGGTATCTGAAATGGTCTTTTGACGAAATAACTGCACAGATTGAATAGACCTGTCCAGTCATTGAGCTTAAAAGTCTATGTAAAAATAAGTATTTATTTTATACGTGCTGCAAAGAAAGCTGAAACGGGCCCTTTACTTGGATGATCAAACAACCTAAATAATGCAAAGAATTAATTTGGGATGACATATAACTAGGTATTGCGGTGAAACTCTGGAAGCAATGGAAGAAAAGTTTCTCCAGAGACTTTCATGTTTTTATAACGATTGAGTTTAACAAAGCTTCTGGTGGCTAGCGCCGTTCTTTCAACTGAAAGAATAATTCCAATGTATTTCTGACCTTAGAGTAATGGTTGAAAAGTTTTATCTATCTGTCATTGAATCGATAATTAGCTAGCTAATGTTGCTAGGTGGCGGAAATAGATATAGTTTCAATATTACTGCCCAATCATTTTATCTACTCGATTATTATTTAGTATGGTCTGGTCATCTCTTAGCTGCCACGGCCTATTTTAATTTCTAAATTGTCATTTGTTTTTTGTTTTTAATTACGGACGCTTTTAATGTGCACGTCTTTTTACATCGTTCTCATCACATTGATAATTTGAACATAAATGATGTTACCAACTTTCTGTAACAATATTATGATTTCAAAACAGTGTCCATGGAGTTTCTTGCCCGTTCTTCTCCATAGGTACCTACGCTTTAGAATGGGCAACTAGCTTCATCTTTCCGACTCTTTGACAATTCAAAAAGTGCCTGTAATTGGTTTATTTGAAATAAATACTTTGAGTTTGAGTTTGGTAATTTGTACAAACACAATATAAAAAATAACATCACGCCTGTTTTACCCGAAGGGTTAGGCAGAGGTGTGACAATAGACACACCCACATTTTGCATAAAGCCCCATAAAATAGGGGGCCAAGCCTTTGGCCATCAACTAAGCACAAACCCATACTACGGGCTGCTACTTAGTAATTCCCATAATTATTAGTATTTTTAAGATAAAAACTGTCTCATTATAATTTCGTTACATTTCATTGGACCCTGTTTCCGTTTATTCAATTAATTGTAAGATTTATAATCAAAATTCTTCGTCTTCTTACCTGAGAAGGTAGCGAACCGTATAATGAACAGCTATACTCATGCATACATAATGTCTGTGTATAATTTATTTTCTTCGCTGCTGTGCGTACTCTGCGTGTATTTGAGGAAATCTTCTTGAGAGTCTTTAGCTTTATGTAATAAGCTTATAACTATAAATACGCGTATGAGGATAGCTCATGCCTTGAAAAATATAAACTAGTCAACAGGGTGGTTGTGAGGCTGACTTCATATCCCACAGTGTGTCAAATGTATCTACTATACTAATACTAAAGCTGAAGAGGTTGTCGGTTTGTTTGAAAGCGTTAATCTATGGAACTATCAGTCGAAAAATCTTGTTGCGTTTGATAGCCCAATTTTTGAAGAAGGGTATAAGGGTATAGGGCTAATTAACATCAAGTTAGGTCCTTCAGGAGCCAAACAATATCCAAAAAAATACACAAAAATAACGCTAATCGAAAACGAAACAGTAGCGTGAGCAGGCGATGCTTTGAGATAGGGTGGCAAAACAAAAAATTACACGAGATAGAAGTCGCGGGCACAAGCTAGTGTTTAAATGTTGCCATTTTTGAAGCAGTTTTATTGTGCCTCAATATTTGCTTACCTAGTAATAATAAACATTTTTAGAGATTCTCTCAAGAGCTCGGACAACCGGTAGCTTGGGCTACTACTTTATATATTTTTTTAAGTTTTTACCGTCTTTAAAAAGAAAAGTAATTTGTAATTATGTATTTATATGTTATACGAGAAAATGTTATAATATAATGAAATTAAGTACTCTAAATAGGAACTTAAAAAAATGTCGACGCTAAAATTATTTATTTAGCAAAAACTTTCCTGAAAATTCCCTTCGAAACTTATGAAAAACGGAACATTAATAATCCGGAGGATTTCCGTAGGTATAATATTTTCGGTGAAGCGGTGTCAGACTGGATGATTAGACCGTACCTCCGAAATTCCCAAGACCGTTTGTACGTCTTAATATTATCATAAAATATGCTAAATCCATTTAAGCGCAGTTTTTCTTTTCAGCTTACTGGTCTGAAATATTGTTATGGCCGTTGTCGGCTATGGGAATTTTAATAATGGTGGTCTTTTAACCTTACATTGCTACGTGCTATACCTAATAAAGTCTGGCGTTTTTGCGATGGTTTAAAAAAACCTTTTAGAGGTTAACAAGTTGTTTTATAATATGTTGGAAGTTTATTGGGGGGAGTAAAGTTGTATTAGATTTTTTTGAGAAAATTGTTGTTTATTATTTAAATGAATATAATTATGATGTTGGTGTGATTAATGTTGAATTCATTGTTTACATGGCACGAAATATTTAATACCCGTTAGTATTTTTAAATTAACTTTTATTCACTCATAGTCTTTGTTCCACTAAGGTATTTAATTCTGGGCACGCCACGATTGCGGCGGTAAGTTCCCTCTTTGAACAGTAGATTGACAGGCGCCACAGCGTCCTCACCTTCCGCCTAACGCAGGTCCTCACCGGACACGAGTGTTTCGGGAGGTTCCTGTTTCGCATAAGGTGGGAGGAAACGCGCGGATGTTTCCACTGCGTAGATCACCCTGAGGACACGGTGAAGCATACGGTGAAGGTAGGCCTGACTTTGGCGGAGCACCGCTGTGTGCTCGTGGGGGCGATCGGCGGCAGCAATCTCTTGCGTCCCGCCGTGATCCAGGCCATGTCACGGAACGAGACTGCATGGGTAGCCGTCACCTCCTTCTGCGAAGCAGTGATGCTCGCGAAGAGGGAGGCGGCGCACGTGAGGGAGAGGCAGTATATGCCTCACGGCCCTAGCAGCCACAGGAGACGCCCTGGGCGTCGGGAATGCCGGCAGATTTCCGGCCACCGTAGGCGCGGGCTTCCGGACGACGAGTAATGGGTAGCTTAGTATCCGGTAAGGACCAAGCCCGGGTCGATGGCGCGTTGTGTTCCACGCGCGCCTCAATGTGATGTCTGCACCAACATTTGGGGTCCGCAAGGGCCGATGCCTACCAGGGGTGCGGGTTGTTCGAAAGAGATACTGTGGCCCCTGGCACACAGGCAACTGAAAGAACACGGGTGGGTTTTAGTCAGTAAACGTCGGACACGCCTTTCCGCTCCACTTAGAGCGAGAGAAGTTATTTGATGATGTCCCACCCTAAAAAAACAAAAATGATATTTAATGCTGAATTCTGACAAAATCATAAAAAAGAAACACATTAAATCATTATTTGTTTTGTAAAGACCAAAACTTTATTAGTATCATCAGCAAAGTGCCTGATCCCGTGGGAATATCGGAATAAAAAGTCTTATGTCCAATTCCAGGCCTTTATTTATTTATTTAACCATTTATGCACACACATATAAACATACAAGAAGTAAGGAACAGAAAAATACGTACATAGGTCCACATCCAAATCCGTTCAGCTATAGCATAAAGCGTTACCAAGAAACATTCAAAAATCGTTTTTTTTCTCATTATAATATACCATTAGTTTAGATTTCTTGAGCGTGAAAAAAAACAGTAAACAACACCAACATAGTTAAAATATTACTTTGAGAAAAGTAATCATAAGAAAACATGTTAGGTGTTAAAAAGTACGTTTGTAACACAAAAATATTTACGTGAAAAATATTACATTCGAAATGTCGATTCCGTTGAGATGAACCAGAAAGAAATACAATTCGCTAAAATAACAAGTCGCGAAAAATGCATCCAGTATTTTTGCAGCAAAATTGAGAATTTATATTCACCGTGGTGATTGTTTTGAAACTCGACCGTGAGGAAAAGGAAAAAGTTACGTGCAACGAGTGCACTTTGAATCTCAAAAACGGCTTCAGACGAAAGGCGGTGCTTTTTGAGGGGAGAGCCTCTATGTGTCTAGTCTGACGGGGCACTACAGTTCCATAATCATCTGGGTGAAATACACACTACCTACATGTTTATGATTTATAAACTGTTTAAAGATATAATATTAAATCCAATTAATAACGAATGGTCAGTGTAATATGAAATCCAATAATATCATTGAAATAATCATTAGGTATGTTCACCTAAAACTGTCTCCTATTATTAAATAGCTAAACTAAACTGTAACTGTAACTTTCTGTTATAAAGTTTTTTTCGTAATCGAAAAAAACTTTATAACAGAAAGTTACAGAGCATAGAAAAAAATCGCTTTCTTAACAACCCAATGTGATTTTAATAGCTATGTAGGAAGGCTAAAACAGGATAACACTTTAAGCCGTTTGTCCCAGCTGTCATTCGTGGATCTCTGACTGTCGTAACGGTCTTCAGCACCCCAAAAGTCTGACAACCAGTCTGACAAAGGAGTATCGTACTATCTAGTAACTGGATTGTGGAAGTTAAATAGCCGGTTGCGTCATGTAAATATTTTTTTTTTTTTTATGGTGGTCAAATAACTTCTCCCGCTCTGGTTGGAGCAGGAAGGCGTGTCAGACTTTTATTGACTCAAACCCACCCGTGTTCCCTCAGTTGCCTGTGTTCCAGGGGCTGCGGTATCTCTTTCGAACTACCCGCACCCCTGGCAGGCACCGGCCCTTGTCACCAGGACACATGGCACGCCGTGACCACCCCAGGCACCAAGTAACATAAGGGCCCCAGACGACACCGTGTCTGGCACCCTTGGTCCCCCTGCGACCTATTGAAATATTGATATTCAGCTGCATCCGGTTACACTGAAAGCTGACCCAAACATAATTGGTAAATAGATAGGTAGGCAACAAGCAGTGGATAATTAATAATAACTTAGCCACCATTATCATAATCTTAGTTTACTTGCTATAGAAATTTCTCGCTCTGACTTCAAATATTGAGCGAAAAGTTTAACCAGCCCGCCACGCTTGGCTCATCAATTTCTCTTACTTTTTTATTATAACCCCGCCGAGGTGTGGATGTTTCAGGCATTTCTTCGCTTACAGTTACTTATTCTTTTATTAATAAAAGTTTATGCGCCCCTCGTTCACCCCTCCTCCTTCTGCGATCGTTTATTTGGGCAGAAGTATATGATAGCATCTAATGCTACGTAAATGTGTCTTTATGTAATTTTTCGTTGTAGTAAGCTTTTTGTGATGGCGCTCTTCCGGGAAAATTGGCTCTGCTACCATACATATTTCTGCTGCTAAGCAGCACTGTTATGTTCCGGTTTAAAGGATTCACACATAACACACACAATCAGCCTACAATCTTCCCAATGCTGGGACAAAGGCCACGGCCCTGTGAGCGGAAGTGGGCCATAATCGGGTCGGTGGATATGTCGTATGTCTTAAAATTTTTGGTTCTACGACATGCCTCACAATGTTTTCCTTCGCCGTTTTCAGAGCAGTGTAGTGATGAGGAAATTAAATACACAAAGTAAACTCGTAAGTCAGGGCGATACCACTGGGGTCCCTCTACTCTTAGTCGGGGCCAATAATACTGGACCACCAATGTTCTTAAAGGGTACAGTCAGGATATAAATATTATGTTTAGTATCTTAGAATATTTTTTTTTATAACTTATTATTTTTGTGACTACGTCACTATCAACATTTTGAATGAAAAAACAGTTACAAAAGGTGACATGCGGCCACTTTACGACCAAGGAATTTGTCTAAAAATTTTGAGAAAGGAAAACATTTTATTTTTTACTAGGGACACGCACAGGAAATATAAAAAGTTGAAAGGGGAGCGATTATAACAAACAGAATTAAAATAATTATTATTTCGTATTCGAAATAATAATTATTTTAATTCTGTTTAACAAAACAAAAGACAACAAAACAAAACAACACAACAACACACAAAACAAAACAAAATAAAACATCAACAAAACAAAAGAAACAAAACAAAACAAACAACAAAACAAAACAACACAACAAAACAAACAAAACAAAAGACAACAAAACAAACAACAACAAAACAACAAAATAAAAGAAAACCTGTGCGAGGCCAAAAAGACTTCTATCTCAATATTTTGCCACGATATTGCTTGATATTATCGCTTGTTGACTGAACGTACCAGTTTAATTACAGGCACATGAGAAATGTTAGCTTTGGCTTTAAGACACATCAGCAGAAATTGTAGATTTCCTTAAGCGTCGATGACATTTATCATCAAGGTCATTAGTCTGCTTATTTCCCATCATAATTTATTTACCATAAGACTTAGCCCAGGTAACATCAGTGTTGTTTCGATAAGGGATGTAAATATGTAAGATGTATGATGGACAGTGTTTAGAGGTATGAAAATAAGGTGTAAAGTTCACTCATCTTGTATTTAAAAGGGAGGATCCTTCGACCAGACGGGTGTTGTGTCTGGCGGGCAACTGCCCGACGATTGATGTCGGGACGTTATTTATGTCACCGTATAATTGTGAACACCGTTAGTTTATAATCTATCTCGCAAGATTATAAACTGTCGATAAATTATGGACTGCACTATACTGCTTACCGACCGAACAAGTTAGGTTAGGTTCGAATTGCGACCAACCACGCGCGAGCCGAGCGAGCGTAGCGAGCGGTGCCGCGGCAGCGGCGGGCGAGGGCTACTTCCAAGTTAGTGGCATTACTTGACTATTTAGTAATAGTGCAAGGTACTATCCGTCTTGATACCAGCTCACAATTTGACGGTTTCACTTCGATAGATTATAATCTACCGAATAATAATGTGTTAAATAGTAAGCAGTATGTTCCGGTTCACAATCTTTCGACGGTTCACAATCTCGCGAGATAGATTATAATCTAATGGACTTTACAATTTTTTTATTTTATATTTTTTTTGCTCTGGGTGGAGCGGGATGTCGTGTCAGACTTTTACTGACTAAAACGTACCCGTGTTCCCTCAGTTGCCTGTGTGCCAGGGGCCGCGGTATCTCTTTCGAACCACCCACACCCCTGGCAGGTATCGGCCCTTGCGGACCCCCCCATTTGGTGCTGACATCTCTTTGAGGCACAATTTTACGGTGACATATATATGCTAGTTGCGCAATAAACTCTGCTTGCGCGAAGCAGGGTTTTGCGCGACGTCAGTGTGATGGGTAGTTCACGTGTGGTGCTGTAGATACCGCAACAGTGTACGTTTTACAAAATATTTATAATTGCGTAATAGTTCTGAAAACTTTTAGTTTTAAATAAAATAGCTGAGCTTTCTCGGAATCGATTTTTCCTACCCTAGGTAAATAAGGCTTCCTTAATTTTCATATTACCCCATAAACCACGCTTCGAACTTCGTTTTATTAACTACATCATGACATCGGCAGAATTTTACAATGACGGGGTAACAAAGGGTTAATTAATTCTTAGTAGCTCTATATCTGCTAGTCATCGCGTGATTTGGTCTGGTCAGGTCAAGGTTTTCGAGACCCATTTAAATATAAAGAAAGTATACGGTGTATTAACTATTGTTGAACATAAGATTGGCAGCACAATGAATATGAATTAACAACAGAAAATGGATTATCAGACAGCATTTTCAAGATTTGTTGGCAAGACCATTGATGGTAAGCTACGCATGTGATGGATGTCATTGACAGCATCTGATGGATAAAAGAAAAAGTATGCAGACCGGTGACTTCCGTAAAGAACGAAGTTCCTTACGTGATACTGGCACGCATACACACTCCTATAGAAGAGTTGTCGCCATCTTGGATTTTCATGCTAACCTCGCTATTGACTTCAGCACTCTCGAAAACCGTGAAAACGACACACATGACGAATTGTTTTTTTTTCGCAACCGCTAAGCTATCTCACTCTGTCTCTTTCTATTTATGTCATACCTACCTATAGAAAGTCGCAAGGCATAACTCTTTTTCGTTATGTGATAATTTTTACCAGTCAACTCCTGCCCCAAGCCGCAGTGTTTGCAGTGCATGCCTTGCACTGTCTGAACACAGGTTTAGGACACTTGATACAAGTATCAAGTGTAAGAAGCCTTTACAGAACCAAATTTGCGTTAATCTTGAGTAACGCATAATATATCTTGTACTATAAAGGTGATAAATGTGAATGAGTATAGTTTGCGTCATCCTGAAGCACATCAATTGTTCTTGTCACCACGATTACTTCACATAGTTGGAAGATGAACATCAAAACGACTTCATCTTATTTTACTGTCATTTAATTTTTATCTCATGCTTTTATAACATACAAGAAATATGTGAGTCGATGTATTCGAGATCCTTGTCATTTCAACCAATATTTTCCAGATAATATTAAGAACTTGCCAAAAGGTAAACGTTAAAATAAAGATGGTATTCGACGATACACTATAAACATAGGCAAAGTTCGTAAGCAATACATAGGTACATATAATATCGTAAACTATCTTCATGCCGATTTGGGAAGGAAGCCAAATTCTTTGATGTTTATCTACCCGCATAAGTTATGAAGGGAAAGGGTTACTGTGTTCATAGAAGATAGGCATACCGATATCGTGAAGACATGTTTGGAACCCGTCGGTACAATCTTTACGGACACATTTTCAAGGTTTCAAAGGTTTTGCTTATCTTTAGTTTTGACCGCGGCTTCGGCTCTGATTTTTGCATTTTATCATTCGAAGGGATTTCTTGGAGTACCGGGATCAAGAAGTTTTGGCATTGACTACCATGGATTTCCTTATTTTTATGGATACGGTTCGGATCTTACCAAGACCGGTAACAGCTGCTACTGAATCGATTTTTTTACTGTATCAGATCCCTATGTAATATAACTGACAATGAAAGAAAATTGCATAATTTTGACAGTTTTACAAATCCGGAATTGATGAAAAGGCAACTTAAACAAATATCAGAATGTGGCGTTACCTGTCGCATTATTTTTTTTATATGATATACCCCAGATGGTTAGTCCATTTACTTGTGTCTTTATCGAAATCAACATTCCTGGTTAAAAACTACTTAGTTGAGATTTTTCCGGTAAATTCGATTCTCTTTCTTCGCCTGTAGGGTCCAAAACCCCCAGTAGTTATCTGTCCGTGCTGTGTCACCGCTGCTAATGACTCCTTCGTGTTTGCAATCCAGAAAACCCACACTAATATTAGGATTGGAATCCCAAACCAGTTGAATATTGCTACCTCTATGTTAGAAGATAGCTCGATGTCGGAACAGGTACAGTTGAATATTGCTACCTCTATGCTAGAAGATAGTTCGATGTCGGAACAGGTACAAGCTAAACATTTTCATTAAAATATAAAAAAGGCTTAGGCTTAAAAAAATCACTATTTAGGTTCCGAACCAAACTATATTGAGCAGTTTATGAAACGGTCTTAGCCTACTGTAATTATATAGTTCAATCTATAAAGACGCGCCCCAATTTTTGACACTTATATTGAGAGCGGTCAAAAACAAAAGAAAGGGGTAGAGAGGGGCCCGTCACCGTGAATTGAACTATCCGTACCTGCTTTATTAGACGTAATTAATAAACCTGGGCTAGCTCCTAAATACTACAAGTAAATGACATAATATCAAGGTACGCTTCAAGGTAGGCTTCAGGTAGGCTTCAAATACGATGCGATCTTGAGATAAACCTTTATGACAGACAGACAAAAAAGTATCTTATAAAGGATCTGTTTTTAATTTTTAGGTCGGAACCTCAAAAATAATAAAATATACATGTATCCTTATTATAAAAGCTTCAACACAAGCCAGACAATTTCTCTCACAATTCCTCATAAAAGTTATTGAGTAAACCAAATTATTTACCTCAATTTTTTCCTACTAACTGTTGTATTTACGTTATCACGAAATAAGGGCCAAAGAACACGGCAAGGGAACCCGGGACGTCATTCCTGGTTTTATATTTATTATATCCGCCTCCCCTGCACGCTAATAAACCACTTTTTCAACGACCAATGCCAGGGGTTTTTATAGAGCCGTCTTTCTTTGTAAAAATATATTTTTATTTATTTTGTTTTAGTGCCGTGCTAAATTTTTGTGGTTCTTATTTGTGGGGCTATAGATTTTTTTATTTTGTGAGATAAGTTGAATTGAAATTCTTTTAAAGATTTCTTATCTGTACATTTAGGTATTTTGTATTTTTTTGGTTCTTTTGAGACTAGACTGACTAGAACGACCGACGGAGTTTGACGTAATTCCTAAATATAATTTGAGCTTTTAATATTTTAAAGGATATTATTAAACTGCTAACTCTCTCATTCAATTTCAGTATAGTCTTGGTATAGTGAAATCCGATTTGTTATTGCTGTAATTTAACATTTTGTATTCAATTAATAATAACTTCGTAAAATAATAAATGAAAATACATTCTTGTTAAGAAAACAGAGTTTTCTTTTTCCTTACTGAACGATGAACAAAGAACGTTGCGTCCAAAATAAAATTTATTAAAATTGAGTTGTTACGAAACCCATAATTTTTTATTTTAATTACTGCCTGATTTATAACCTACGGGGAATCAAACGATGAAATTAAGCACTAAAAGGTAGTAAGTTTGATGATATACCTACAAATAGTTCAATTATACAACGTGAGTAAATTTTAGGTACTTACTTGTGACTGGATAATGAGTATTAATTATTTCACCAGAACCCAATGACCTACTTGTTTAAATAGCAATATGCTAAAGTAATTGCATAATCCCTCACACACATATATACTTTAAATTTAAACACGCACTTAAAACACATACACAGAAAATACTTCTCACACGTGTGTGTAACACACATCCACACACACTTATACACACTTCCTTAAATACACACATTCACACTCACACTCACACTTTTAACATCCAAATACAAAATACAAACTTACACTAAAAAACCCTAATATTATGTACAAGTATAACACCCCTCTTTTGCGTCGGGGGTAAAAAAAGGTGTCATTGGGAATCAAAAAGGTATTCTAAAATTTATTTGTGTCCATATTAGGATTATTTGAATCTGACTATTCACTTCATAGATGTATCCAATAAGTATAACAACCGGGATTGGCAGTCTTTCTTGCTTTTCAATTTTCATGATTCTTTTTTAAATAAAAGTCGAAATACTGAATACGACAAGTGTACGGATAGATCTACATAGCTGTTACTTAGTTACGTACCCTTCAAATACGAACTCGTGAACTTCCTAATCAAAATAACAGAAAATTTTAATTAACTTTTTGCATCAAATAATTCATGACCATTTCATAAAATTTAATCTCTCAATAAATAAATAATGCCTATCGTAACGAGTGAAATCGCCTAATTTCGCTATATTATTTAAATTTTCAAACGGAAATTTTAATTAGCAATCGCGTATTCAATTTCGTTTCGTTGAAATATCGTTAATTTTAACGATAACTGCTGATGCTGTCGCGATAAGACTTGTACATGTAGCCATATAGCCGAAAAGCCAAAAATAGCTATTTGGTTAATTGGCTTCTTGCGTTTCCGTACATGTAATATTCACGACTTTTCCTTATGAAGTCCGGACGTTATACCGTCATATATGAGTGTATATTTATCTGGCTTTTGCAAGCAACTGTACATTTGTACAAGGGAATATCCGGTGTGACCCACAGATTAAGCTTGCCTATCTCTTATAGTCATCACGCTTAAGCCTAACGTACACCTTTAAATTAACACCTCCTAATTATAGGAATTTCAACGTTTTGGTACGTGTATTTAAGAATACAAAATTTATTTGGTTAGGCAAAATGTGTGTTATATTGATTGGGTTTGTATCACCGGTTGATGACATACTATAATTATAACACACTTGGTTTTTTTTAAACAAATAAAAACTTTCCAAATGGATGTATATTTTAAGACTTTCAAGTTTTAATACTAAAAAATTATAATGAAAAAAATTATCTTCTTGGGAAGCATACACCATGGTTCGCGAGCTATGGCTAACGTGAGCTTGTAGTTTTGTAAAAGTAGATTTTTAATTTTAAAGTAGCTTTCTGACAAAACAATTCAAGTACAACAACCTAACCAAACCTCATATTTAGCAGCCATTAGGCTCTACCGCCTCTTTGTTATTTATTTTAATTATTTTTTACCATCCATCAACATCATTGTTCCACGGACTTAACGGCTTAATTTGAAACAAAAGCAAAAAGTTTTTAATTAACGTAACTGTTTAGAAGTCTGCCGATGTATCCAGCGTATTTGCTATACAGTTAACCTAGTTTTTTTACTAAGTGAAGTAGGAAAGTAGTTTATGAGGTTTTCAGGCATAGTGTGCACTGACGGATTGCCAATAGTAGAATATCTTTGAAAATGTTTTAAATAAAATATTAATTTATGTTTATCTAGCTGTTGCCCGCTGCTTCGCCTGCGTGAAGGTTGAAAATTATCCCACAGGAACGTACTACCGAGATGAAAACTATCCTATGTGTTAATCTAGGTTATAATCTATCTATGTGTCAAATTTCACCCAAATCCATTCAGTAGTTTTTGCGTGAAAGAGTAACAAACATCCATCCATCCATCCATACTTACAAACTTTCGCGTTTATAATATTAGAGGATAAGTAATAATTAGTAAGGATATAGTAGGATTTAATTTAAGTAAAATCACATATTGCCTATATGGCACTAGAAGAGGAAACCACGACGGAAATCTATAAGTACTTTATCAGAAAAAACTAACGAAGTCGCAACTGCAGAACCAAAACAATATGTTGTAAAATAAAAATTACTTACAAACTTCTACGAAACAACTGAAGAAATAAAAAGTTTTACACTAATTGTTAGTTAAGAGCAATAACGTCCAACTGTATTGTACAGCCATTACTCGTTGACAAATCGCCACAACTTTACACCTGAAATACTAAATTTCTAAATTCCGACCACTAACTGCAATTTCGTCGTGCCAATTCCGCGATCACAAAAGCTCGATCCAATCTAAGTAGCGTAGGTACTCCAGCCGCACCACAGAAGACTTAGGTAGACACAGAAGGCCAGCTACCCATACAACGAGTGAAAATAGGCGTACGCACACATAGACACGTATGTACGGAGACTTTAAACTGACACAAACAAATGCCAGTCGCGAGTACGCTTGCATTCATTGTATAGCGCTACAAGGTTCTTTCGGCGTTTGGAAAAAATCGGAACGGACACCGTCGCCATTTCTTTTCTTTTAAATACAATTGCGCAATTTTTTACCAAAAGAGAGGGAAAAAAGATTATAATCAAAATCAAAATATTTTGTTTCACATAAACCTACATGAAACGTCAGACGGTAGGTACACGGTTCCATTTGATCGCTTCCTATGGAGAAAATCTGGCAAGAAACTCCACGGTTACACTATTAAAAATAAATCGCTTTACAATGCAATGTTTTCATATTACAGTGTTAATAGTGAAGATCTGTCATTCCTTCTATCATTGCACGAAAATGTGTCTATCTATGTGTGCGTTAGTTTTTGCTCATTGTATGCAGCCGACCTTCTGTTCCTACCTATTCTGTGTTAGGTACTACAGCCGTTCAGGCGTCGGTTATAGTCGGGTAAAGTCGTGCACACTCGCCAGTGTACATGAGGTTTAATTTCGACCGCGGGTTGAAATCTGGAGTGCCGTTAAGAAAATAACCCCGTTGAATATTCAGAAGCTAAACAACGCTCTATCGCATGGCTTGTTTTCATTAGCATGATTGGACTGACCCCATTAAATATCCACCATAACCTCATATACAGTGTAGCGTTGTTAGAATTTCTAAATGGATAAAAAAAGGTTTGAAATGCTGAACCTTCGCTTGTGTTGTTTATTGAAAGGATGGTGAGTTTTTTTTTTTTTCAGAAATGTGAAGGCCAGAAAGCCAATTCTCGTAATAAAAAACGTTCACAGTATCATCTCAGCGACAATCAAACGTCAAGAAGTGGTCAAAAATGCAGGGAAACTCGAGGTATTTTTGACAGATTGAAACTGAGATCAGACTGTGAACGTTCTTAAAATTACGAGAATCGCCCCTCTGGTGTTAATAATTGGTGGGGTCCGCAAGGGCCGATGCCTGCCAGGGATGCGGGTTGTTCGAAAGAGATACTGGGGCCTCTGGCAAACAGGCAACTGAGGGAACACAAGTGGGTTTTAGCCAGTAAAAGTCCGACAAGCCCTCCTGCTCCACCCAGAGCGGGAGAAGTTATTTGATGATGTCCCACCCAAAAAAAAGGTGTTAAAAATAAATAAATAAAAATCTTTATAGCAGACCACTTGATCCTTAAAAAACACAATCACTTCTAGTCTATGAAGGATGCGCTAATGCAGCCCGTGTAATTCATTTTCTTACAACGCAATGACCTGCAAATTGCTAAAATAAAGAAAATTTGAATTTCGCAGACTACCCTAGCGCTTAAGTAAGAATTTATTTGATGTCTCCTGATTTCAATTTAAAATAACGACTTACTAGGTATGTTTTTTTTTCGTAGCAACAACGAAATGTCGCTGATATCGCCAGTCTTGATTATTATTTTATCATCATGAAAACTACATGCTCGGTCTGTTTTATCAGTTTTTACGGCTACACTACAAGACGGACTTAAATAGGTTTACTTTACAAAGATATTAAAAAAAAGATTATTAATTTTAAAAAAAACACTCAATCTGTGTGGTCATTATTTCAGCTAAAAGACGTCCACTGTTGGACAAAGGTGTCCCCCAAGCTCCTCCACTTTGACTGTTTCTGTGCTTCCCGCATCCTGCGGATTCCTGTGGCCTTCAGAAGGTCAATCTGTGTGGTGCTTTCCTCAAATGACCGTTTCAGACACCAATCTACATGGTCTTTACAATTATGATCTGACCAAGATTATGTCTAGATTTTAAAAGCGACTGAGACCTCTAAGTTTGTTTCGGCCTTACATCTCAGAGTAGTCAAATCGCCGACCTCATCTAGTTATCAAAATACAATTAACGTGTAAAATTGATTGTGCAAACCTATTTACAGAAATAAAATCATATATCATTTACGTGTAAGTTAGGCACGATTCAAAAATACAACCATTAAAATTACATTTGATCAAAATTATCATCCGCAAACAACTGATACGTAGACGGTCGAAAACTGGTATGCACAATTTCAGTAAATACCATTTAGTAGTAGTCAATGAGAGCTTGAGCACTACTTGGAACCAATTTGCCATTTGGTTTGATAATTGGCAAAACCGCAGCTCGTAATGGCACCTAAGTTATCACTTTGTTACCTTACCATGTCTCTGTATTATAAGGCTGTATGCAGACCAGACCTACGCGTTAATAAGACTGTCTTAAAAACACAGAACAATCCTAATTTTAAAGTTGGTAAAACGTCCTTGAAACCCTGTTTTTAAACCCTACAAAATTGTCTTGTCGTTATAACTTGGACTATTGGTACGACAACTGCGAAAGTCAAGGTTTGTAGAAGTATTGATAAATGATAAATGATTTTATTTCTGTAAGTAGGTGTACAAACACTTTTATTTATTTCCCAAAAATTACAATTTTTATTTCATTCATAATAATTTAAACATGCATAATAATTACCTTAAACAATAAACAAAAAATATTCTCTAAATAAATTGATTGATTTCATAGATAAAATGAAATAAAATAAATTTGCTACTTAATGTTTTGTTTGGATATTGGTTGCCCATTTAAGGGCAAAGGCCTCCTACATCTTATGCCATTTCTCTCTATCTTGGGCTATTCTAGTCCAAGTGGGGCCGGTCACGGCCATAATATCGTCGCACCACCAGCGCCTGGGTCTGCCTCGAGTGCGTGGTGCATCGCGAGGTGTACCAATGGAGAACTCTCTCACTCCAGCGTCCATCTGTGGCTCTGGCTGCGTGTCCTGCCAATCGCTACTTCAACTTGCAAGCTATAGCATAGCATCTATTTATTTTAGTGCATAGTGTTATGTCTTTGCTTCTTTTGCGGTCTCCGAGTCTAATTCCTAACATACTCCTCTCCATTCCTTGTTGGAAGGCTTGAAGTTTGGTCGCAACTGCTTTTGTTAGTGTCCGACTTTGACAACCGTAGAGTAATGTAGGTAATATATGGTGTGATGTGATTTAAAAACTTCCTTCAACGTTCAATATTTTCTTATTATTCTGCAATGTACTTTATTTTTTGTCGTTCTGTTAAATGAAATGCTTTGTCCAAGATAAACACAGTTGTCTACGTAGGCGAATGATGTTGGTTAACAGGAATGTTTTGTTAGCGTTCATGTGAAGACCACATTTTCGGCGCTCCTCATCTAGAGTCTTCAGTATGCGTTCAAGATCTGCATGTGTTTCGCTTATCAAAACAATATCATCTGCGAAACGTCGATGGTCGAGAAATTCGCCGTTTATTTTGAAACCGACATCGCGCCAGTTTAACTGTCTGAAAACATGCTCCAAAACTGCGTTGAATAGGTTAGGTGACATAGGATCACTTTGTCTGACTCCTTTTTGGATGTTAAATGGCTCTCCCTTTTTCTCCAGTTTAATTATGGCTCTCTGTAACAAATCGTGTAATCAATTTGTGTTTTATAACCCGTTTCCTTCCGGAAACAACTAGAAAATAAATTATTGTATAAAAATGTGGGGCAGAGTCCAACAAGATTTTAGAGTAGTGGAATCTATCCCACCAAATCGATTTATTGGGGCAGATTCCACTGCAAAATTTTAGGCATTCCACTTTTCCCCACCAGTGGGGCGGCTCGCTGGGGCAAAGTGGAATGATTCAAAAAATTGCATAGGTTTTTTAATTTGGTTGAATATTGAGTAGCATAGCAAACATATTTTTCAGCTCAAAGATACAAAACAATCCCAATATGTTTCATTTATTATTCTGTAATAATTTCACAACCCGTGCTCGTAGCTTATGCGCCCAATCGTCATTGACATTATGTTACTCCCTTTACGAATCCCTTGCGCGACAGTTATGAGCGAACGATGTCACAAATTGACTCCGCCAGCACAAATTCGCATAATTTCCACCCAAAATACCATTTACCATAAAATTATGTTCACGGCAAGTCGAACTCAAACCATAGTCTCTGTGAACGAACATTTGATTCGTGTGGAACAGATTCAGAAATTACGCTGAAACTAATTTCTAATAAATCAAACGGTTTTCCTTGCGTATGGATTTTCGCGTTGCTCGACGTGATTTAGTGGGGACCTAAAGCGCCATCTATCGTGTACCAATAAAGGCAGTAGTAGAGTTTTTAATTTATTCTCTTTTCGCTCGCACAGAATATCGAACTGAATTATTTTAGAGGTAGATTTGATACATGAGATTTTAGTAGACCGAATGATACTTTTGTGCTTTTTCGAGTTCTGATTTTTAATTATGTTTTTTTCTATTATATGTGCAGCATATTGTTGTTGCATACTCAGGTACAGATATAACAAAAAGTATTTTAATAGAAGTAAACTATTATAGGCAAGCTTTTGCCAATGGCTTTGCCCGCGTGTAGGTCAAAAATTATGCCACGGTAACAGGAATAAAATTATAATTTTATTTAATTCATTTTAAGAAAACTGACAGCTAATATATTCGAGTAGTCAGAAACAGCAATGGAGAGGGCTATGCTCGGAGTTTTCCTACGTGATCGAATCAGGAATGAAGAGATCCGCAAGAGAACCAAGGCAACCGACATAGCCTGAAGAATTGCCAAACTTAAGTGGCAGTGGGCAGGGTCAATTGGAAATTATACCGCGGAAACGTACTACCAGGATAAAAAGTATCCTATGTGATAATCTAGGTTATAATCTATCTGTGTGCCAAATTTCATCTAAATCCGTTTAGCCGTTTTTGCGTGAAAGAGGAACAAACATCCATCCATCCATACTTATAAACTTTCGCGTTTAAAATATTAGTAAGGATGTTAATATCATATTATATGTTAATCTAGGTTACAAGCTATCTTTGTGTGCTAAGTTTCATCGAAATACGTTTAGCCGTTTTTGCGTGATTAAGTAACAAACATTCAAACATCCATACCTACGAACTTTCATAATTATATTTAATTAGATATTAGTAGGACTAAAGACAAAAAAAAAACACGTAGCCTTAGTTTATTCGATGGTAGGCGGCTTTAAAACAACATTGACGTAAATAATGACGTATTCACCATGTTTATGACGTTTTCCCCTAGGAGCCAAGGTGTGTATGTGGATAATAAGGCGGGAATTAGAAACACGTACAGTTGTCCCTTTTATCTTTATTAAGGCAACACAATTATTTTAACGGTTGTTATTGTTTATATTTCATGTTTTTCTTTTGGATGGTATTAGGTTATTTTTGTTTGTTTGGTAGTGATAGGGATGTGTTTTTAAAGTCACCCTGAAGTTAGTAACAATAATGTTGAAAACTAGCTAAAATATTTGTTTTACTGGTTACAAAGTGGACTCGAATTTAAACCTACATGGTTACAAAACAAAAAGAAAACGTGTGCGGTCGGTGGTCCCGCGTCAGGAACGAAGTTCATTAACTCGCACGCACACACACTCGTATATAATAAAAAGGGACGAGGAGAGGGAGAAAGTGTGAATTGAATACGCGTTGTTAATACAGAGCTACCTAGTATAAGTTTTTAGAAGCTCACGTTTTGACGCCATCTTGGATTTTCATTATGACCTTGTTATTGGCTTCAGCACCCTCGAAAACCACGAAAACTATCACACTCTCTCTCTTGGTATCTTTCTTTTTCTTTTTCTGTCTCTTTCTATTATATAATAGAAAGAGACAGAAAAAGTCGCATGGAGCCACGTTTTTTCGGTATGCGGCGATTTCTACCCATTTTTAGTACCGCAAGCCGCGTTAAAAACTTCGTTCCAATAATATTTTTTATATATTTCTCTTCCACAAAGGCAAATATTACAGCATCTGATGAATAATTTATAATCAGACCACCATTTCATGTCAGAGATACTCAAATAGTAAATCCCTACTCGAGCTAGCTACTGAAAAATCAGCCGAGTAAAAATGATTAAAATATTCAAGCAACAGAATATACAATTTCATCTCATTTCAGTCGACAGACGCGAACGAACTTACCTTTTTGTTAAAACTCACATAACTAGAACTTATACAAACATAAATCTCACACATAAACACTGAGCACAAAGCAGTAGTATGCCTACACTTCAAGGGTCAGCCAATATTTGTCAGGCAAATTGCTTAGCCACAGTGCCAATCAAGTGCTCCACATAATCGCTCAATGTTGACCCCTGTTACACTTGTAACTAAGATAAAACAGTCTGCGGTAAGAATTGGTTACATTTAGGACTAAATCGTGACTAGTAATTTGCGAATGTTTCAGTTTAAAACGGTCTTTAAGGTCTTAAAAAAACAAGATTGTGCATTCTACGCGATCTTTTTAATAGATAAGGGTAGGCAGAAACTAAAGCGACTTGCTACGATCTTTATAAACACCTTTTTGCTTCGTTTACGTTGCGAGCACTACTAACATCAACAATAAGATATGCATAAACAGCCATATAAAAAGACAGAACATAGCATGATGGCTGATTTCCCGCAAAGGTTGGGCAGAGATGTACTCATTTTACACCAATATTTCGCCAGTCAGCAAAAAAAATACATTTAGTTTTATTAAACTACGATCAATGTGGTCCTGATTAATTTTCCTAATTGTTCCTTTTTTGATCCGTAGTACCTACTTCAATTTAACATATATTAAGTAAGTACTTTAACACAAATCCGCAAAGGTGATCAATTCCAAAATAACTTACCCACTACAACACGAACACAAAAAGCAACAACAAAAATGTTTTCTTTTTTTCGATTACATTACAAGCTCATTTGTGAGTACCTACTAATAGTCAATAGTCTTTTTAGGGTTCCGTACCCAAAGGGTACCAACGAGACCCCGATTACAAAAGCTCCGCTGTCCGTCCGTCTGTCACCGGGATCTTTTAATTTTTTTACAGAGAGTGTACTGCTATAGCCACCATATCAACGAAAGATAAAGTTGAAAATTAAAAGGGGTTAATTTTTTTTAAATTAAATTAAAGTAAAAAATAAATAACGTTTTTTTTTTTTTTTAATAAACACTTTTCTTGGATGTGGATCCAGAAAAAGTATTTTTTGTAAATAGTGTTAAACAGTATACGGCGGTACTCGCAGGACTCGCACTTGGCCGCTTTTTTGGTAAGTAACATAAGTTACAAGTCATACATATGATATAAATTTATATTCCGTTAAGAACATTTCGATACTAATCTACCAGTAACATCATTATCGACGGCTATTACCATAATAACATGAAACTACAAAAATATCAATATATCATGTCGATTGAGGTTGTCAGTCAAACGCTAGTCGCTCTAATGTTGACATAATAATGATGGCGTTATTTGTAAATAATAATATAAACATTGTGTTGATTGACAAAGAAGGTTTTCAGACAAGAACTAGATAATGTAGTTCCAGTATCGTAAATGTTTACAGCAAGCCAGTGCGTCGTGCGAAGCAAGACGCTTAGGAAAAGGTAAATTTTCTTCAAAATCAAAATATTTTATTTCACATAAACCTACATGGGCACTTATGAAACGTCAGAAGTTAGGTGCACGGTTCTAATTGGTAGTTTCATGTTTCTTACGGTACTTTATCGGGCTCCAAGCGGTATCTAGCTATGGCCAAAATGGCAACGAAGATACGGCCCTTCCGAAAGTAGTTGATTTGTCAAAACACATGATATTTTTTTTTCGTGCGGGCCAAAACATCGGGTTCCTACGGGACAGCTATTAAATCGTGTTATCATTAATAATCTCAGTTCGGGTTCCTAACTAACCTTATATCCATAGGTGATACGGATTACAAAACGCCCATAATTTTGGACGAAAATACGGATTTCATTCTTAGGGAGTAGAACTTGTATGCATAATGCAGAAAGGTGTTCAAACTGGCTCTAATAGTCGCGTGGCATCCTACCCGCCTATAGCGAAGCAAAAAAGACGGTTATTACAGGTATGTAGGTATGTATGTGAGTATGAATATATCAATGTATGTTAGTCTGTTCCCTCATAACTTCTAAACTGCTTACAATAATTTGACAAATGAGTTATTGTATGAAGCGTTTTGATTGTCCGCAGGTTTAAAGGGCTATGCGACACATTAAATTGATTATGGTGCCGTCTAGAGGACATATAAAGTCATGAATTAAAGACATGTTTCATAAAAAAAAAAACAAAACATTACCACGGTGGTAAACGGTCATAAGCTTTAGGACAAAGTGGCATACGACCACGGATATCAGATGAGAAGATTTTCTTATTTCATACTTTTTAGCGCATCATTTTTCAGTAGTCGGGTTTTAGTGCGGGATTTTCCTCAGTAACACCTGCACCCTAATTACGTAATAAACTTAATTAATAAATTAGAATCTGAATAATTTTTAAGCTTATTGCTAATACATTCTTTCATATGTTCGAAAAAATTGTAATTGTAAATTATATAATTCAATTAGGTACCCCTCACCGCGTAACCTTGACCGCTACCATAGCCAAGGGTTAGCGGGCCGCCAGGTACTAGGGGCCGTTTTGCAGGACTGCTTGTCATTTTTGGAGGTTTTTGCCTTAGTCGACACACTTAACAGACGGGTTGGCGATCGCAGTATGGTGGTAAAATGCATAGTATACGCTGCTGCCCTTTCTAAGGGGTGCCTACCACAACAAAGACGTGGGAAGCACAAGACCGGTCGAACTGGAGGAGCCTGGGGGAGCCTATTTACAGCAGTGGACGTCTTTCGGCTGAAATTATGAATTATCCCTCAGAGGGGCTATTGCCTTATACATTATAAATAGGAATCGCTTTAATTGTGACAGTTCCACAATATTCATGGCGTTGCTTACGTTGCTAGGCAGACAATTTTTTCGAGCATGGAAGAATGGATGGGCACTAAACTTCAAAATTATTGAAATTCTGATTAATAAAACTACTATTAATAAAACCACTCTAAAGTGCACGCCGCTCCACTAAAATTTCTGTACAAACATTTCAAATATGTATGCAACAAGCAGTGGAGGCGCGTTCATTTTAAGAGTGGCTTATCTCTACGCAATAAGATAATTTACTCTTTATGAGAAAAATATATTATTAAGATAGCTCAGGCATGTCGGAAAATGTTAGTTTTAGTTCATGAAATAACAAAATAAATTGAATTTTAAAATTTATTTTGTCATCATATCAGTTTTTTTAATCTGTTTTTGAACACCATTAAATAGTAGCCGCCATGTTATTACGTCATACCGCTGTATTAACTAATCAAATGAACAACTTTCTACTTTAATTATTTTCGTAACTAAAGCAATTTTTATTCAAATATTAATATCTTACATTCAGGAACAGCAAACCAACGATAAGTAGAATAATAACTACCTATTTTTTTTAATTATAAACAATTATCATACAAAATACCAGCGCATTTGTTAACACAGCCAACTGACGTCATACCCACATACCAATATGACGTCCACTACGTCCAGCGTTTTCGTCAAATTACGCGCGAAATATGAAAATGTAAAATTGAAATGTAAATTTATGGCACTAATCGATTAAATAAAAATCTTGTGTCTTTTTTGGTGGTTTATTAGCATTTTAGAATGTAATTAAGACACTTTTCAAAAATGGGTGCAATACCTTGTTAGGTTGTAAGCTTCTGTTGCAAAGAAAAGATCTAGAAACAACCTCTTTTGTCTTTTCCATGATCACCACGCTTGACTAGTGCATGAAGGGGATAACCAGCCTGTTTTCTTTCACCGTCATTCTATAACGGCCTACTAATTAATCTTTTAACTACGGCTTAACTTATTATCATATTATTATACCCTGTGCCGACACGCATTGCTTTATTATTCGTTATTATACATAGGGTACCTAATAAGTACGTACTGAACAACGGTGTGAAAGCGCCAACCCCAGTCCATTCGTGCTAAGTATCATTTAGTATTGCACGCACTGTAATTAGACTAACTCTTACCGTAATTTGCACTGTAAATCCGGGGGTTAAAGCTCATTTTAACGCTACATTTTGTGGATCTAATATGGAATAAAGTTTTAAACTTTAGATGCATTTCCAGTGTTTGAATGGACATACTCATGAGTAGTTTAATGTCCATTGTCCAGTAGTTTAATGTCCATTGTGCTTCATTGATGAATTTTTCATTTCGTCTAAATATAGTTTTTTTTATTTGCTAGACTAAAATGACAGCTATCGTAGCTGTGATTTTACCTTTTTTGTGAACATGACGGAGCAATTTACTAGATTATCTTAAGAGCATGGCCTCTTTTCTTAAAACAAAGTAAAGAAAATGTTAACCTGAATTACACTTGACAAAAAATAAATCTTGATTACCTTATTTAGCTAATCTTAGAAAAATAAAAGGTATAAAGGTAGGTACTCACAAAGCTTCTATATTTAACCGTCTTTTTTAGAGTTCCGCAGCCTAAGAGTGCCAACGTATGTAACTGTTCGTCAATCTGCCATAGACCAGTATTTTTTATCCGTAATAGGTAGACACTTGAAATTATCATAGAGTGTGTAGGTAATAATTATTATGGTCGACTTTAACTTTTTTTAATATTAATTACAACAACTAATACAAATTTAATAAAGTTAAAAAGTATGGGAGATTCCCTCAAAATAAACGTGTTTTTATTTTACTGAAGTATTTGAAAATATTATGTTGTATTAAATATTGTAAAGTGCTACGGAACCGTTCACGTACAAAGACATCTAATTAAAGACAGTAGCCATCGTTCTGACCGCGTATGAAATTTTAAACTCTATCGATTCGTCATGACACGCTTCTGCAGCTCGTACAAAAAGACAAAGCAATATTGTTGTAACACTAACAAGCGTAAATAAAATCCAATCCCGTGCCACTATTGGTCTTCGTTACCTTATTTAGAAATGGTAGAAAATAAAAAGATACCTGTTTATGTAAGAACTAACATAGCTTTTATATTAAGCAGTCTTTTTTAAGGTTTCGTCGTCAGCTTTGTTTCTTTATCCGTAATAGGTAGACACTTAAAATATTCACGGAGTGTGTAATACTATACCTGGTATTATAAAAAAATTACAAAAGTGAAATAAAGTTAAAAATTAAAGGAGGTGCCCACGTAAAAACGTATTTTTATAAAGCATTTTTTTTAAGTACTGTTAAATAAACTGCAATGCTACGGAACCTTTCCGTACAAAGAAATCTAATTAAAGACTGTAGCCATCATTCTATCAGCGTATAAAATTTTAAACCCTATCGATTCGTCATGACTCACTTCTGCAGCTCGTACAAAAAGTCAAAGCAATATTGTTGTAACAACTAACAAGCGTAAATAAAATCCTACAATGCAATCCCATGCCACTATCGGTACCGCTCGGATTCGTAAAAGCCGAGCGCTCTATTTTACCGCGTAGCAATTGGTAAATCGGATCTCCTGAATATTATTAAGGCATCATCTACCCTCTTCCTAACTATGTTGGAGTTTTCTACGAGTCTAAAGGGAGGAAGCGACTGCCTGTGTCACTTAACACAATAGGTAAGACAGGTTGTAAGAATGTTAGTTTTATGACTACCCCATTACAACTGTGAAAAATATAAGACAAGCATCTACCAGCGGCTTCGCCGAAAACTGTCTTAAGGGAACGTAATACCGGTATAAAAAGTATCCTGTGTTAATCCAGATTATAAACTATCTTTGTGCTAAATTTCATCCATATCCATTCAGTTATTTTTGCGTGATTGACTAACAAACAACCAAACTTCCAAACATAGGATTTAGTAGGAAGTAGGATAAGATTGACAGCCGATTGAGGACCCAATCGGGTTCGGTTTTGGTAGGAGTATCGGTACAAAACGGATGGTAACCCATCCCCGGCAAGCGA
This sequence comes from Antitype chi, assembly GCA_947359405.1. Classification (NCBI taxonomy): domain Eukaryota; kingdom Metazoa; phylum Arthropoda; class Insecta; order Lepidoptera; family Noctuidae; genus Antitype; species Antitype chi. Next base: position 2,224,867 of record OX375817.1, on the reverse strand, counting down.
CAATAGACCCTGAACGGCTGTACTTAGCCACGAGCCCCTCACTAACCTACGAGCCACTCCTGAATATTATGAGAACATCTCAACAAATTCCCGTTCGGAGGAAACTAAACACGCTTAATCTCAGCAATCTAAATATAAAAGCGGCAACAGTTTCTCGGGAGGATTTGTTAGAAAATCAAAGCAATTTACGCTCGTCAAGGGGAGACTGCGGCTGACACGCCCATTTGTCTCGAGAAGTCGGGACTGCCAACCGAACGTTCGACGGTATTTTGCGAAATGAGAAAGCTCTGAGACAGGATAACACCGGTTTAAGTGGAGGTTACCTAATGGCTGCGAAATATGTCGCAGCTTTTAGAATAAATCGATAAATTGCTCGAGCGGAGCAGAGTAACTTTTTGAGAGGAATGCGTGAGATTGAGTGGATTAAGATATCGGCTTATTACGGGAATGGATTGAGCGCGTAACAACAAATAGCTTTTTCCTTTTTTTTGTTTTGTTTGGGGAATAGCATCGCATCTGTTTAGTGATTCGGGTTCATTGAATTTAGTGACTAGAAGTAAATTTACAGCTTATCTTGTTATCTAGGCTTTCGTTGGAGTAAAACCAAAAATAGTTTTGACTGAGTTTTCGTTATTCGGCTGATACAATCGCCCTCAATTAATGTTCTTTACAATAAACTACACAACATATTAATCATTCATGGTTTAAATACCTAAATTTCAGTGCAAACAAACAATAAAAGAATATCTGTTGACACTGAATTATGATGACACGGAAGAATTACTCAAACCACTCACAAATACACCTCTATACTCACACCCACACATCTATACTCACACGAACACGCACACCCGGCGGATAATTGATACACCTTTTTCTTTATTTTTAATTAATTAAAACCCCTTCTACTTTCTTCCCCCATTCCTTATAATTAAGTATATAATGTAACTGCTACTCTAGTTTATCTTTACAAAAGTGCACCTCTCTAAATTGTTAGGTACTGTTACTATATTCATAGATCCATGGATGACCCCTGTAACTAAGTTCTTTTCATATCTAGCATGGTGGTCATTGATCAGTTATGTTGTGCCAGACTACATATTTGTAAAGCTTAAATCAAGTGTCACCTTGTATCTGTGTACTTCTTATTTCAAATAAATAATTCTCATGCGAATAAAAATCAGTTCACACTGTTTTAACACAACAAAGCAGCTTTGAAATTTCAGGTATCTGATATTGGTTATATGGGAACGAAACCCGTCGTAATTAATACATACCCGATAGCATAGAAGTGCGATTGGGGTTAGATATCAAAGGTGTGTATATGTATTATACAAACATAAACTAACACCTTCTTCCCATGAGAGTAAGCAGAAGCTACCAGTGGCGAAAGCACCATATAACACGGTTCGTACCGGCTTCCCTTCTGGGGGTTCGCAACGGCAACTCTATCGCTATAAAGAAATGGTACGTCAATAGTGGATACTATTGTCAAAAAATAAAGTTACACTACGGGTACCTATTTAATTCACAATTAATAATAATTTAATTCTTTTCATTCCTATATTAATTTTAAAATGATAGTAAGTATTCTTTATTGATAAGTCAGTCAGTTAAAACCGACTTCGCTTCGGCTTCTCTCTTAGAAAAAGTGACACCTCGCCGTTGGAAGCTACAGTACACCAGTTGCTATTATCCTTACATACCTCTTTTGCTTCGTTTACGTTCAAACATCTAGGTCATACACGCAACTCATCATCATCTGGTTAGCGTTTCCCCAACTATATTGGGGTCGGCATAACCTAACGGGATGCCCTGCGACGGGTGCGGGTTGTTCGAAAGAGATACCGCGGCCCCTGGCACATAGGCAACTGAGGGAACTCGGGTGGGTTTTAGTCACTAAAAGTCTGACACGCCCTCCTGCTCCACCCAGAGCGGGAGAAGTTATTTGATGATTTCCCAACCAAAAAAAAAACCTAACGGGATGCTACTGAATACCAGTATTTTACATGGAGCGACTGCTTATCTGACTTCCACAACCCAGAAACTGGGTAATGCGATACCCCTAACTGGTTGTCAGACTTGCAGGCTTCTGACGATTCGTAACGACTGACAAAGATCCGCGAATGACAGGCGGGACCGACGGCTGAACGTACAGACGCCAGCACATCAAGCTATCCCAAACTGTCAAATGTTCCCAATTGAACATGAACCTTATGCTTTTGTAATAAAGTATAAAAACGATCAAAGAAATTTGACAGATTGTGGTAGCTTGATGTGCTGGCCTCTGTACTTTCCGAACCATGGAGGTTAATTTAAATATTCCTTTCAACAACTTACTTTTTATTTTTCCCATTTTATTAATTTATAGCACTCTCGATCATGTCACGTACAGTTCATGACTAGTTACTAAATTGCGTGCCAGGCTTGAAAATTAGGCAAGAAATCGATATTCACATAAATCAAGCGCTCAATTTGAGATACGGTTCTCAATATATCAAATCTGAGACTTTCCAACTTACAAGCTTTCAACTGACATTGTAATTCGCACGCCATTTAAAACCGACAACTTAATAACTTAAGTTAACAGAACTCATTAGAATATTACTTAGATACATTAACATCGCCATCCCTAGTAATATTTTTATCGATACTATCCATAGTATCAAACCTACCTCCCGTAAACCTGAAATCGAAACATTTAATAAATAATTCACGGCCTGTAGGACCACTTAACCCACAATTTGAACTGAAATCCTTTTGAAGAGACATTAGCGTTTAACTAATTCATTTTTGTGATGAATAATTAAAGTAGTATTTACTTTGTTATTAAGTTGGGGGTTTATTTGGAAGGGAATAATGATAAACGATTTTAACTAATCGGATCGGGGCAGTATACAAATAAATGACCTATCACTGAGTGACCACGTGTTCTGTGTTAAGCTAATAACAGATATTTCACTGGTTTGAATGTTCATATTGTTTCATTCCTCGTTCACAAACTCAAACCATTTATTTCAATTAAACCACTTACAGTCATTTTTAACTGTCAATGAGTCTGTCAATCAGAAAGAGGAAACTAGTGGCCTATTCCAAAGCGTAACTAGTAGGTACCTATGGACAAGAACGGGTAAGAAACTGTACGGACACTCTTTTAATTCAAAATATTAGTAACATAATTCAAGTTGAAATTATACATGTTAGAATGATAAAGAAACACGTGCACGCTAAAAACGTCCATAGAGAGCAATAAAAATAAAACGGTTAAGAGATGACCAGTCGTAGGAACTGACGGCGCCCGTTCACGAACATTAGGCATCAATCAGCACCCTTTAGAGTTTAGTTGAACCATTTTGTAGGGAATCGAACGATCTAACACATTAGCCACCATCAGAGAGATATTTGAGTAAGCATGACATACTCATAACTATGTTGAGTGGGCTTCCAGTCTAATAGCATGCAGCTGGACTGGTTATCAGGCTTTCGGGCTTCTGACGACTCGTAACGATTGTCAAAGATCCACAGATGACAGCCGGGACAAACAGCTTAACGTGCTTTCCGAGGCACGGAGGGGTTTTTGGTATGTACGGATGGTCATCCTTCCACGGACCAACTGATAGATTGAATCGAGTGGTTGTTATAACTTTCGTCGTTACCGATCGTCAGAAGCCCGAAAGTCTGACAACCAGTCTTACCAAGGGGCATCGTATGACCCAATAACTTGGTTGTGGAGTGGGAAATCATCAAATAACTTCTCCCGCTCTGGGTGGAGCAGGAGGGCGTGTCAGAATTTTACTGACTAAAACTCACCCGTGTTCCCTCAGTTGCCTGTGTGCCAGGGGCCGCGGTATCTCTTTCGAACAACCCGCACCCCTGGCAGTGGTTGTGGGGGTCAGCTAGGCAGTCGCGCTGCGCAGCGGCATCCAGGTAGACTGGGACTCGACACCAACATAGTTTGGGAAAGGCTAGGCAGATGATGTATGCAGGTACTTTCCACGACAAGATACTTCAAAAATTACCTCCAGTACTATTACTAAATTCTTTTTACCCTGTGGACATTTCAATTTAGTTCATCAACAACGGGATAAAGTGAGCACCTATCGTGACTATTTATCAGACACAATCCGGCAATTCCACTAATTTGTTGCACCATCCGGCGTATCGTAAAGTACATAGGTAGGTACGTAAATCCGGGGCGAGCCAATGTGCGGGTTTCGTCATGGTGCTCTGACTTTCCGAATGAGGCAATTCGCCCAGTATAATGATGATTATTATTGTGTTGGACGTTTCTGCCTGGTCACTTGACGTTAGCTTTATATGTAAAGTTAAGGCCTGTCTATTCCTTTTCTTAGAATGATAGGAGATAAGTACTCGGTTGAAAACATGATTACACAAAATCAAATAAAAAAGTTTGGTCCTTTTTCTGATCTTTAAGTATGTCATTTAAAAAGTTATACCTGCCCAAAGTAAAAACAAATGTTTGAAAGCGTAATGTCTATATTCGTTAATCTCTAATATCTAAATCATATTATATTATACAAGGTGTAGCAGAATGGACGCAAAACCTGAAAGTAGTTTGTTTCCTAATTGAATACTGAATCGATTTCAGTAACTTTTAATATAAGTTTTTTTTTTTATTATGTATTTTGCCATACCTACCACTGATTGAGCCAAAGATAATTCAATCTTATGCCACAAGAAATAAGACTCAATTTTAAATGCATAAAGTAATGCTTGGGCCGACACGTTTTTCTTAATAATATCAGTTAGCTTTAAAAAAAATGTTTTGGTCATCGTATTATGCTTTTAACTCAATACTCTAATTGGGGTGTATGAGGTCTTGCGTTAATTATGTTACTCGTTGTATACCTATATCCATCTATTATATAAAAATTAATCCCTATTTCCCTTGGTCACGGCATCACACGTGAACAGCTGGATCAATTTTGCTAATTATTAATTTTTGTTGTGTTTGTTATTGTCAGGAGAAGGTTCTTATAAAATAAAAAAATAAAAAAGTTGCGCGTAATTTATAGAGCGAATTCAATATTCATAGTTAAGACAACGTCGTATCGAATTCATAATTAAGGATATCGTCTGTCGGATCAGCTAGTTTACAATAAAAACCGTTTTCACGCAAATGATGATACTACGTCTCAATTAGAGACTAGAGGTGAGACAATTAAATTTTCCCAAAATGTACCAACACATTTTCCGTAATAAAGAATGTCTATATCGCCTTCACTAAGGAACCACAAGACACCTCACCCCATTACCCTCAATTTCAGTAACAGATGTAGTGCGTACACACTGCGTAGACACGCGGAACCAATTTACGCAGAGTCTACGCAGAGTCGGGTAGTATCGTTTGATATCTGTGTACACAGACTGAAGCTTTCAACGCCGGCAAACAAATGAGGCTGTCAACCACAGGTGCGTCTTTGCCGTGACGTGCGTTCACGTAACGAATTTTCGCGTAATTCCTAAGGATTGCGACACACTAGGTGACGATGGAAGAAGGTTACGCCATTAGTTTTGGAAACAAGTGCTCTGTACTTTATTTTGAAAAGGTGTTTGCAGGTATGCATAGTTTTGAGAGTTTCGCTGCTTGACAAAAATCACTGAGTGTATAATCTAATACAAAAATTAAGCTTAACACGTTCGCGTGAGCAACCTCATTTCTGAATGTTGGTACTGAGGCGCACCTTTTTCCCATACAAATTTAAGCAACGTCTAAAGACGTCCCGCCGTAATACGTATGTCTTAGAACCGTGTCATGTGGCGCAACGTTATTTCACGTCCAACGTCTATATACGTTGCCGCCACCACGTAGGTCTGACATACCATGCTAAACGACACAACGTTCATAGGCGTCAACTTAAATTAAGGAAATTGAAATGATACAACTGGATATATAGGAATATAAGTTTAATCAAAAACTCTTAACATTTTTATTTGTACGAGTCCAAAATCTTTATTACTTTTTAATCAGCCTTAATTGTACATATTCCTATTTATTAATAATTAACAAACAAGATAATGTTAGGAATACATAATAAAATAAAAATATGTACACTATAGGTGTGTAGCTGTTTGATTATGCCACTCTTCAAAACATGAAGGGCATAGAGCTGGCTTGTCTGGGCACCCTTTGCACCTATAGCTACTTTCTCTGTCTGTCTGTCTTACTGGGAGATGAATAATATGAGACCATTTGGTCGGAACGGTCAATACCTGACATATATTTATTATAAATCGAGACTTCCAGCGGTTTAAGTTTAGATTGACCGTGTCTGTTATGATCATTAATTATTTTAGGATGGTTTAGGGTGGTAATCATGTGTACAGGTCTTTTGTCAACCCATTTGGACACGTACACTTTATTTTTTCTCGCCCAAACATGCTTTCCTTTTTTAAGTTTTTTAGAAACAACTTCTTTAGGATTATCTTTCCTGTTTGACCTTAAAGTGCCATTGGTATGTGTTTTTAAATCTAATAGTTTTTCAGACAAGGACACCGAATTATAATAATTATCCATAAAGAGATGGTGGCCTTTCAACATATACGGCCTCATTAGCCGAAGAACGAGTTTTTCTGTTTTCTTTCCTTTATCAGAAGGATCATCAGTTTTCCCAGCATACATCATTATATTAAGAACAAATCCTTCAGCAGTGGTCAACTCGTAAAATTTTATTCCATATCGTGCTTTTTTGCCTTTCATGTACTGTCTGAACTTAATTCTTCCTCTAAACAACAGTAAAGATTCATCTAACGAAAGCTCTTTTTCAGGTTTGTAACAATGTTGAAATACTTTGCACATGTTATTTATAAAATTTTCGATCTTAGCACTTCCTTTAGCATTTAAGTCTGAAGCGTAAAGACATCTTAGTATTTGTTCGAATCTTCTTTGTGACATAGTATAAGGAAATATTGGATGATAATACAGAATGTCTGAATAAGTGAACAGTTTTCGTTTTTTAGGAACAGATATTTGTCCTTGTAATAAACAAAGTCCTAGAAATTTAAGAAATTCATCTTCGTCAACATCCCTGAACGAGTATCTACGACTATGTCGCGTCATTGGTCTATTTTTATTGCACAGAGCCTCACCATATTTATTTGTATGTTCGATAAGTTGCCTAACAATATGAGATGGAAATAATTGTCTGAATACATCGAAAACCGAAGTATTTTCATCAATATGAAACTGGACGCCTGTTGATGTAGAATCGAAATTAAATTCTGGGATATCTAATGTTGTGTATTCCCAATTTACTGTTGTAGGTGGTGTAACGGGTCTATTATGCCTTTCCGGTACATTGCTTGGGCCTGGTTCAGGATCTAGCATTGGTATATTCGAACTATAATCAGGCTCCTGTAGTTCTTCGACCGTTTGTATAGTATTAGACTGGAGTATTGATTCCGATTGCACATATTCACATGAAGTAATAGAATCATCGTGACTACGTGGAACATTTTCAATTAGTGTCACATCTTGACATTCATCAGAATCAGTCTGTAGAGATTCGGTTTGGTCCACATCAGATGATGACGATGAGCTCGAACTAGACTTACGATTATGCATTGGAGCTGTACTTACAGATTGAGATCTATTAGAAGAACGATTACGACGACATAACCTAGTTCTATTTACAGAAGTATTGCTGTCACTACTAACTTCATCATTACAAGGATTATAGTCTCCGTCAGATCCATATTCATCATCACCACTAACACTAAATGGATCTGGTATAGTACTTACCGTCGATGACGCTTCTTCGAAAAGTTTCATGATACGTTCTTCTTCCTTATCCATCTATAACAATGCAATAATACACCTTTACTAAAGCAAATAGCAATGTATGATATATGAAAAACCAACCACCAAAACCATAACACCATTTATTTTATGTTTATTACCATATTCTCACTGTTCAAAATAAGCAAATGCAAAAAAAGCAGAAAAACCGTTACGAACTTCTCTTTCGAAATTATATCAAATTCATGTTAGTTATGACATTGTTTGTTCCTCAAAAACATGCGGACACTTATACCAAGTAAGTGTAATAAAGAATTTTATAATATTTACTAACCTTTTATGATAAAATATTACGTAATCCAGATAAGTTGCACGGCGTTTACAATACACACACGTTAGGTCGTCTCACTGCGCGCAGGTCAACTGGCAGTGGGGATAGCGGTACAAGGGAGGGCGTCATAAGACGTTGCGAGTTTGTGCGCGCTACCTTTGCATGTGTGCGTACAAAACTAGAAAGATGTTTTTTTTTTGCTCATGCGGCGGTTGTGGCTTGGAAAATCGAACGTGTTGCGGCGCTAAGTCGATGCTCTATAGGAATTTGCCCATTAAATAGACGTCCAAAGACGTTCCGTCAAAATAAATATGACAATCTAGAGGCCGTCATATGACGTTGCGCCATTTCATAATTATATCAACACGACGTTGTAAGACGTTGCTCCCGCGAACGTGTTAACAGTTTCATTTTTGTTGGAACTACCAATCTGATTTGAAAAATGTTTTTGCATTTGATGGCCCCATTCTCGAGGAAACTTATAGGTTTTAGGAGCTGAGCAAAAAGAAAAGAAAACAGTAAAGAAGTAATAGCGGGCGGGTGATAGGATGCAATGCGGTTGATCAAGAGCTGAAATTACATGCGGACAGAGTCGCAGACAGAAACTAGTAAAATGATATAGAAAAAGTTATGAGTGATTATTCTTGTAGCCTCTTCTTATGCATAGGAAGAACGATCACTGAGAAGATAAACTCCGTACAATATGAAAAATATCGTGAGGCCCAAAGATTGACGATCCACTTACAGAGCGACACTTGGCAAGTATCTATGCCCATATTTTTCACTGGCTTAGCTCGCGTGGTTGTAATAAGAACCTTCGCCATGATAAAAAATACAACACAGGGTGGCAGAGACACCGACGCGAAAACTGTAACCATTAAATCAGCACGTGATTCTAGGTTCATAGGTAGCGTCGGAATTTTTCATCGGTGGCCATTTTTTTTTACTGATACATAGAAAAGTGCAAAACCTTTGCTGTCAACATAAATTGCAACAGCTAATAAAAAAAAATAACCAAAGAAAGATTTCGTCCATAACCATGTAATGAACCGTAGGCGCGGGCTTGCGGACGGCGAGTAATGGGTAGCTCGCTGTCCGGTAAGGACCAAGCCCGGGTCGACGGCGCGTTGTGTTCCACGCGCGCCTCAAAGAGATGTCAGCACCAACTGGTGGGGTCCGCAAGGGCCGATGCCTGCCAGGGGTGCCGTATGTTCGAAAGAGATACCGCGGCCTCTGGCACACAGGCAACTGAGGAAACACGGGTGGGTTTTAGTCAGTAAAAGTCTGACACGCCCTCCCGCTCCACCCAGAGCGGGAGAAGTTATATGATGATTTCCAACCCAAAAAAAAAACCATGTAATGAATCCATGGCAACTCATGAAATCATTGTAAGTATGTTACTCCATTTTAGTACACTTTTACGTTATAAGATGACTTTTGTACAACAATCAAAGTACACAATTTGATAAAACTATCACCTTCACTTATGATACATAAATCAATAGTAAACACATAAACGTAATATTTCTAATGTTGTTCATTACATACATAATTATACACTTATATAATTAACAGATGTAACGAGATACTACCAAAACATTTATAATTATTACATTCAAACATTTCTATGAATTTGAAATATTCAATTGCCGAAATTGTTTACAGGTTTGAATATTATTATGTTACACGGCGTTTAAAATAATTATTTACATTACTGACTGGATTCGGAGTCGGATTTTCAAACCAAAATGTTTCCCTATAAACAATAATAATCAAATAAAACAATAATAAATAAGCAATACAAATTAAAAAAAGAAACAAGCATTACCTATGTACGTATTTTTGTGTTCCTTTCTTCCTGTCTGTTTATATGTGTGTGCATAAATGGTTAAATCAATAAATAAATAAAAAAAAACCGACCTCCCATGCAAAATCAATAGTCAGCTAATGGATTTTGTATGGGAGGTCCGATTTTTTTTTTCATATTTTGCCCCATGTCCCTTGGAGAAAGTTGATCAATTTCACGGGTACTATCGCCCTGAAAAATTGAAACGGTGACTAAAAATTCACCTTGTATAATAGATAACATTACTTACATGACTTTAAGATTAGCTACTTGGAGGATGTGCTAGGATAGTTGGGCAAATTCAACGTACGTTTTTTACGTTTTTTGCCATTTTATAGGTCAGTGTCAGGTTGAGAGTTGAACTGATTTGCGACCGAAAGAAATTGGCTTTACATATTTTTTTTTTTTTAATAGTACAAAAAAGTAAAAAATTGGAGAAAACGTACGAAAATTTTAATTTCTTGAGCTGCCCTGGTGCTTCCCGCTTAAGGTGAAGTCCCTAGAAATTCCTTTTGTTGACCTATGGTACCTATAATAGCTAGTAATGCGGAGATAAAGTTTTACAAGTTCTCAACTTCAAATTCTCAATCCAGAAACGAAGGTCCAAATCCCCGTTCCACTCAATTATGAAAAACTTTTTATCAGGGCACTTGAAGTAGCTTTAATCCCTAAAATGCGTAGGCTACAGACTAGCTCCTATAGAGATACTAAGCTCTATTTTTGGGTCAGAGATTATCTGATTCCGAGAAACAGCAAACAGAATAAAGTAAAACCTTTGAATCCAACCAACGGACAATGAAATTACATCTTATTTTTGATAAAACATCTACATTTTCTATGAAAAACTTCAAGAATACTCAAGTCTTTCTCATAATGAGCTCAAAAAAAAAACTACTAACCTCTCGGTTATAAACGATGTATACTTATCTTATTTGTTGATAAAGAAAACAACGAATGGTAAAGGTCAAAAATCATCTTTAAAATTACTATTCATTTTCAAAATGAAAAATACTTTTATCTAGAACATTTTCCTGAATCAGTTACATCTCATAACCGGAATACTATCAGACTTAACAGATATCTTTTCAAAATGTTAAAAAAAAAAACATATAACCTAGCCACTGCTCCAACAATGCTATCACTATATACTGAGCAAGACACATGTATACACAACAGTAAAAAAAAAAATATTAAGGCAAAAAAGGTTACTACGACACTATTCTCTGACTTTCTCCCACATAACCTGCAGTGTGTTCCCACCCCAACCTGACTAAATTGACACTGTCTCGTAGCCGTCATGCTCGTACATAAATAATTAATTACTGCAATAGCAATGCTGCGTTTATTTCTCAAGTTATATTATATACGAACACATTAAGCTTGTGTGTTTTGCCTTGAATTAATTTGTAACCTGAATAATTTCTGCGTATTTTGGCGTCGACATCTTAGTTTGTTTTATGCAGTGGAGCTCAATGATATTGAATAACATCATTTCTGGCTAAAATAAGATCATATCAGTGGAGTGGGAGTGAACAGCTGTGGACGTCTTTCAGCTGAAATGATGATGATAAATCATCATTTCAGCCGAAAGACATAGGCCATTGGCCATGCTGGACATAGGCCTTCCCCAAGCTCCGACACTTCGACTGGTTCTGTGCTTCCCGCATCCAGCGAATCATGATAGATCGAAATAAAAACTATTAAAATATGATGATTGTGAGGTTACAGTCCTATTTACTGATACTCATATACCCATCCGACAAACAGATGATTCAACCTTATAGACTTTCCAACGAAAAGCAACAAACGCATTGTTTGTTGTCTAATCGTGTTCAATGTCTGTTCCCTTCTTGTCCTCAAAAAAACACATTAAACCGAAGTACGAAAGTAACAACTAACACCGTTATCATGGCGACTCATTGAGCTCACAGGTCTACGGGGAAAAACTAATTTCCATCAAAATAATAAAAAAAAAGAAAACTTCACAAAAATTCCAATTACGCCACCCTCCATTGAATTTAATGAAATCTCCACAATTGTCTCAACACTGCACAGGTGTATTTTTGTTTAATAAACCTTAGACGAAAAAGGTCACCCTGTTATCGGGGGTCGTGGACAAAGGACCCCGACCCATTCCACTTGTCTTAAGATAAAAAGAGAAAGTGGATTAAACGCATAGATAGCCGCCGCCCATAAAGAGATTCTACTCAGTGATAACGCTGAGAAGACGCGGGCGAGCACTGTGTTTTGCTATCTAAAAAAGGTTTCACTCCAATGTATTTTTATGCAGGTGCCTATTAAGATAAATTTTACGGTAGCCCATCTTATTTTTGAGGCTCTAAAGTGTAGACTTCTTGAATAATATTACCCTAAGAGAAAGGTTTAAACAAAGATATTAAACATCACAGGTATTAGGCCGAACAGCTAAAAAGTATAGGTCACGCTATGTTTATCTGCTATATTTAATCAAAGGTTACATTTTTCATCGTGAAACATTTTTGGTACAAGGTAATCTTTCTAATAAAATTATTTAACAATGGTTCGATTTCCAAAGCATTTCAATATTCATTTTTGAAATAAATAAAACGTGAAAAATTGGTTAGATACACTTAATTCTGTTTCAGCTCCTTTTTCCATGTTGTAAATATTATTCCAATATGTTTTTTTACGAAACAAGCTCAGACTTCATGAAAAATATTAAAGCAAAAATAACGAGGCAGATAACTTTTGTAAAATATATTAGAAAAACAGACATATTCTGAAGCCAAGCGAACATAAATCCGAACTACTACATTTTTCAAATCAACGAAACAATTCGATCATTTGAACACAACTTCATTACAAATAAAAGTGAAAAATACGCCCGAATAAAGAAACAGATGTCGCAAATGTCAATACTAAGAAACATACTCCAAATAATTTACAAAAAGACGTGCAATCACGTTTTCCAAAGACGAATCAATCACAGAAGAGTATCAAGAAACTGGATTATTTAAAATTCACATTGATATTGAAGCTTTATTCCATTGTTAGTGAATTTCAGACTCCAATATTTTTGCTGAGTGCACATTAAATTTCGTATTCTCTCTTGAGGCTGCGACGCAATTATTCGCCTTCAAAATGCAGTTCCCAGCATAGAACTTGCAATGCATTTCAGCATTTCGCCGATTCAATAATGCAGACAAAAGATATCTGCTTGCATTAATTGAATTTTTTATTCGGGTAATTTTTTTTTGTTTTATCGTGTCTCCACGGGAATATATCGCCCATTCCCTTTTGTTTGGTTAGTGCAGTTATACGAATTTTAGCATTCATAAAATAAATATGGTGTTCAAATAATTATGAAAGGGTTGGCGCAGTGGTTAATCGATTGACTGCTGCGCTCCGTGTCGCGGGTTCGATTCTCGCACGGAAAAAATATTTGTATGACCTACAAGAAGTTGTTCCGGGTCTGGCTGTTTGTGTAGGTATGTGAGTTTTAAATGTTTGTAAACGCACCCACAATACAAGAGAAATTCCTAGTGTGAGGCAAAGTTTAAATAATCAAAAAAGAAAAACAAATAAAGAAAGAAAGGAAAAAAAAAAGGTTAATAAAGAAAGGGTCAATAGAAGAACAGCTTTTGTCACCTAATGAACATACTGAGATATTACTAATTAAAACATAAGATTTTAATAAAATAGTGTAGTTACCGGTGGTTAGGGCTCCAGAGACAGGAACCTCCTCACGATGCGAGCCATATCGAGGAGTACTGCCTTCTGAATCAGGCCTTTGGTCCAACCGCCTAACGAAGGCCTCGAGAGATGTTGTTCGAGGTTTTCGGCCATCAGTCCATTGGCTGATACGACAATCGGCACAAAGACGGCCGAGTTCACATTCCACATATCAACAACTTCGTGTGTAAAGTCAAGATATTTAACATGCTTCTCTTCTCAGCTTTCACGAGGTTCCCGTCATGCGGAATGGCAACATCGACTATCATTGTGTGGCGCGCTAACCGATCTATCACCACTACATCAGGCTTATTCGCTACAATAGTCCGGTCAGTAATGATAAAAGGAGAATTCCCACCAGCTAATAGTTATATAATAAAAAATTATGACAAAGTCAGAATAATTAGGTATAAATAATCTTATGTCCACCAACATCAGGGGAAAAACAATTGTTGTCAGCAAGGCATTTTAACTGTAGTAGGTAGCTACCTATAATGGTATGAGAGGGAGGGCTGGTTCGAGGGTAGGGATAGGTAAAGAGACTGACAAAAAGTAAATATAGTATGGGAATTTAATTATTGTATTTATGGTTTGAAAAAAATAATTGCTGTCGGTTCACAATATTTTGATAAAGACTGTATATCCAGGAATTTTGCTTTACTGATTGGTAAAATGTCCTTGTAAGTAAAAAATGAAAATTCCAGTAATTTAGAGCGCTTGAAAACGTAGGAAAATATCGAAAAAAATATAACCTAAAAGTCTTATGTCAACGGTTGTTTTTTTCCTGAACGGTTCGGACATTGTATGTTTTTTCCCTGTATCGATATTTTAAAAGCATGAAAGCTCAGAGACTATGAATGTTATTGCCCTGTTGTTTTTGACAGAACAGAGCGACAGATAAAACCATTCAGACAGCATTGCCAGTTGAAAAAAAAATGTCACAAAAGTTGTTCTTCCCCTGACCCCTTCATATGCTAATTTCGGGTGCTAATTAGTGTTGTTGTTTTAATAACACGTTGATGACAATGAATCAATCCGTAACGATTTTTGGAAAGCGATCTTGTCTTCATTGGAAAATAGTTACTGAAATACAGTAAACTTGTGATAAGGTGATTGCGGAGAGCTCTTTCATTTAATGTAATTAATAGAGACAACGTTAATTCAATGACATATCTTTGTAAGAATCTTAGACGTCATCTGTTTGAAACAAAATAGATTTCATTGTTTAAAACCCTATCTATTATTGTTAGGTAGTAAAAAAAGTATTCAACGTGAACGATATGTCAAGCTGGCTACATTTCAACCAATAATCACAGAAAAAATGGTAAAACGCGAATTTTTTAAATCGTCCGAAACTTATCCAATAAATCAAAGTTAGAATATTCAAAAAATAAACGTACCAAACAACGCTCTGTAAAACAGCATTATGTTTGTTTAAAAGCCCTCAAAAAGGTTCTAACCATTCCTGCGCATATCTGTCATAATATATTTTCCAGGTCCATTTTCACGTAAGAAATCATTACAACCAACAACGGGCCATTATCTTACTTACAAAGTACATCATCTTTACATTATGTATATCTATAGCGTCGCAGTCTTGTGTAGGATAAGTCATAAGGTTATAGCGGGGAAAAAGAAAAAGGATAACTCAAACGAAATTTTTGCATAAGTTTGCTGTAAGGAAAGACGGCGACAAAAAAAATGGCCGACGAAGTTGGATGTTCTATTGAACTTGATAGCCGAAAACACTGATTGAAATTTATACGCGAAATATTTTAATGGGAAACTAAATTTTTGTACCCTTACAACAAAAATGAAGTACCTACCTCCATCAAAGCAATCGGTATTGTATAGTTCCACTTTCATTTCCTAAGTAGACTTTATAATTAACGTACACAATGAATGTTACTACAATAATTTTCCATTAAAAGCGCCATCAAAAACTTATCGCATTACCTACCTCACCGACAAACTCGTAAGCAGCATCTTAAGAACAACCAGACACTGCAATTTGCACTTAAGACACGAGTAAATATAGTGCATTATTAAATGGCACCGTCGCTTATGAATAGTACCAAAGCACTAAAGCGCTGTTAAAAATTCAAGAAAAAGCGGCGGTCCCAACTGTGGCCCGGGGGTACTCTTAACGCGACGCCACTGAAGCTGTGATGAAAATACTTAATGAACTAAAGGAAACAACGGCCAATGACGTTTGAGAAATTGGCCGGCTTTGTGAGCATTACGTGAATGTGAATCTTCAGCTTAGCGCTGCGTTGAGCCAGGTTGCTGGTGCGAGTTATGGTGGGGGTTACCTGAAGGCCAATAAACGTTCAAAATTGTAGTCACAAAGCTGAGACGGGAATCTCAGCGATGCTCAAATTCAAAAACTATTATAAACCGATTTGGAAAATTTATTGAAAGGGTGTTCCTGATTTAACACCACTCTGTGTTAAATAAATTTGGTCAAGTTCTGATCAGTGGTTTTTAAGTTAGCTTACTTTTTTTAGATACTTTATTTTTGTGAGATAATTTCAAACTCCACCCGGGCGCTACCGCGGACAATAGCTAGTATATTACTTAAGTCTTTTTCCTGATTTCTAAATAAAATTCAATGCATTTAATATCCCTACAATTATAACAAAACATGATTACAGAAAGAAACGTTTTCTTCAGCTCAAAAGTGAAGTAGTTTCCATCTTAATAATATTAATTTATTCAATTAAAAAACTGAGGCGTGCCTCTGCATATTTTTACAACTTAACGGTTTTTTTTTTACTTTTTGGCTCTATTAGATTCGGTTAGTGTATAAAAATAGTTTTACAGATTTTGTTGCAAAAGTTTAGAAGCTTGTATCAATGTTATCACATATTTGCGCGCGTAAAATTTATTATAACACGGCTAACGCGCCTTAGGTTAAAAAGGCTTATTTTAGGCGTCGTTGGTCTAGTGGTTGCAAGCGCTACTGCTAAGAATGTCCCGAGTTCGACTCCCGGATCAAGCACAGTGTTAATAGGTATTCTCATCTGCAGTTTCTCTGTAGCAACCCAGAGTCTAGATTTATGTCCGGCTGATGGAAATAGGCTCGGCCCCTATTACATGGGACTCAAACATAACTGGCAATATGTGGGTATCCTATAAGTACACTTCTGCCTAACTCTTCAGGAGATACAGTCGTCATGTTATGTCATAATACTTAAACTAGGCCAAAAGAACGTGCAAAGTTATTTCTGTTCTGTTCACAAGAGAAGGGGTCACCTCGACCTGTGTAGAACTTTGTGGTTTCTGCCTGTCTCTCTGAAACTTAGCGCTCGTGTTTATTTACCACACATTATGTTACTTTCATTATTTACATTTTCTACTACAAAAAATAAAACAATTACTTATATTAAAAATGACAGAAATCGATTCAGCAAACGATTTTGAACAAACTACTTAAATAGTGTGCATTATTTCAGTAACACATTGTAAACGTTTTATAATTATAAGAACAACCTTACACTTTTACAAATTCGACCAAAAACATCGCGCACACACACACATCTATGTTATTTTTACCTATATTTTATTGTCAGCTAAATTACTTATCCTATAGAAACCGAAAGTTCCTCAGAAATCGGTACATGGCCAGCAATTTAGTAAGACGAATGGTTATTGTCAGACAGTGTTCAGGAAATATGAAGATGGATGGTTCGGAGCATGCCCTATCTATTGATCCGGGAGCAAAGATGCTGCTTAAACCGGGATAATGAAAATTTTATGCATATTGTCCTCTTCGTCAGCAGGACTGGGTAGGGCAGCGTTTGTATAAAATTATAATGTTTACTAGTGATTCTCGCGGCTTTGTTTGCGGTTTAATATTTTAATTTTACTTTAGCAAATCTCAACTGATATTATGAAAAGAAAAGATTAGATTTTTGTGGTACGCTGTCATGCTAAAACAGCTTACAACTTTAGATGAAATATGGTATGATAGGTAGACTATGATCTGGATTTTGACATAGGTTTTTTTTTTTGGATGGGAAATCATCAAATGACTTCTCCCGCTCTGGGTGGAACGGGAGGGCGTGTCAGACTTTTACTGACTAAAACCCACCCGTGTTCCCTCAGTTTCCTGTGTGCCAGGGGCTGCGGTATCTCTTTCGAACAACCCGCACCCCTGGCAGGCATTGGCCCTTCGCGCGTGGAACACAACGCGCCGTCGACCCGTGCTTGGTCCTTATCGGACAGCTAAGTCGCATTTGTTCTTAAGAGATCCCGTAGCAAGTTTGCTTCAAATGGAAAACTCATGATAGAGGAACTCTATTCGATTCAAAACTACTTAATCAACCCCGAAACAGACGCTTATGTAAATAAAAAAGTACATATTCAGTAGAAGAAGCGACAACACGTAAACAGTTGAAAGCTCAATTTAACAAAAATACTCAACAAAAAATTAAGACTCAATTTTATTCACAGTTTGTAGTTGATTCAGTCTCACAGTTAATTATCGAGCTTTTTCATTTACGAGAATGGCTTCCAAGGATCTTTGAGTCATTAATGAAAATAGGATTATAACTGGAATAATGAATTTAAAGCGAAAAGGCCGAGCCGATGCCCTTGGTTCCATTTAACTTCATCTAGTTTTATAAACTTGCGCTGCATTATTAGGCTTTTTGTAGTTGAGAATAAGGTTTAGTTTAAGTTTAAGTTTCTACTTATATTTTTACTCGTATGCATAGGGCTCAGCTTGTAAGTTAAAATATAATAACAATACCTGTGCAGTGGTATCGGTGGCGACTTATGAATTTACCGGTCGTAAATTCAAACCCAGTCTGGACGCTTTAATTTGTGTGAATTATAAATTATTAAAATACAAACAACAGGAATTTAAGATTCAAAACTTATGACAAGAGGATAAGGTGCTTTTGGGCGTGAGTGGTTATTTTATTACCATTACCACTCAACTACAACTAGAAACTGTGATTGTAGTGTCTAGTATTCCTGTTTACCCCTTAATTTAGCTTGTAACAGGTTTAAATTCAGGTCAATAGTGTTACGGGCGCGGTTTAAAGTTATGAGTTTAGCTCGCCTTTCTGTCGCCCTTGCTGTATTGATATTGTATGCAAAACAAAATTTTAGCGTAAGCACTGTTGTAGCAAATTGAAATTAATTTATATCTAGTTATGTTTTAATTATAATGAGTTAAAGCTTTTTTTACTGTTTACGTTACGGGAAACTTTTGTATTCCCGTTGGATTTCGACTAGAACCATAAATGAAGTATCTCACACATAAGACTTTGACTTTGTAAATTCAACAAAATCCGTTACTTCTAATTTGGGAAAAAGTGTTCTAAACTATTTGATCTACGCAATGTATATAAAAGCTCTGCTCTCTACTATTATGTAGAATCACACAAGTTCTCCTAACTTAACTGACCGCTGTGCTGCTGGGGAGTTTGTTGCGCCACTTCTTCCCAGCTAAAGTACTAGGAAGATGAAAAGGGCGGGCATTTTGGGGGACTGTCAAATGTAAATTTCTTGTTCAAAAAGTGCAGATTCTCAGTCACCTTTGAATAAAGGACTTTTCATTTTTGATTCTGATTTAATAATCCAGGACGATGATACGAAATTAGTTTCTTATCTTGCAACGCAATAGTTCTTAAACTAACATAATGCCAAAATATTATCCAACATACAATGCAACATTTCCTAACATTGAATTTTATTTTGTTACAGAACAAGAAAACGTGATGGTGTAAACGAAAATTTCATTCTAAATGTAATCCTGAAGATTTTGTGAGGTGTTTGGATATTCGTGGAGTGCCTCGGAAAATGTAAAATGGAGAGTTCTTTCCACGCGAGCCCAACTCGCGTATTGTCCCTGTGGACACTGCTGCTCGGATGCTGTAACATTGCAGGTTAGTAAATTTAAACATATGAAAAATTAACGGGATAAGAACGTAATACTATTAAAGTGTCATTGATGACGTCAATATTGTGGGATGTTTTGAATGCTGTCTCGACACTCGACCACAGAAATTATAATTTCTAGTGTACGGTCAGGGATTTTAATGATGACAGTTGTGATACAGGTAATGAAAGATGTTAATTAATTTGATAAGCAATTAAGGGTAGGTACTACAACTATTCCCATCGGATCGTGGTCCAAAAAACAAAATCATGCCGCTGGGAGATGCAACCGATGTCAATTGAAATATTAACCATGTATGCTAAGGTGACAAAAATATCTATCTTTACAGTTTATAAAAGCAAGTATTCAAAATTTAATATATTGGATTTGACGCTCAACCCGGCCGCGTGATGAGTTAACTCAGTCGGGCAATCCCGAATAAATTCTTAAGTAAAATCGTAAATGTAAACACACACGAAAGTTCCAAAATAAAACATGTCGAAAGTGTGTCATGTATCAATGGTGGCCTACGGTGAAATTAATTACTCTGGTATTTTCCACGTGTACATTGCTATTCTTGGATCGAAATTCTTTATTGGAGCTTGCAGTAGGAGTGAAATTGTAGAAATCGTCACGTAACGAAACAAGCGTCGCGCAGAGTTGTGAGCTTCAGCGAGCACCAGTACACCTGGCGTGAAGCACGTCCTGGCTGGACCCGGGGCATTGCCACGTCACATACATCGGACATGGCCTCACGGAACCACTCCGTGTCGTCGTTGATGCCAGCAGGCCTGTCCGCTGGTGCAACTGGGGGGGTCCGCAAGGGCCGATGCATTCCAGGGATGCAGGTTGTTCGAAATAGCCGCAAATATATCGTGACCCCTGGTACACAGGCAATTGAAGGAACACGGGTGGGTTTTAGTCAGTAAAAGTCTGACATGCCCTCCCGCTCCACCCAGAGCGGGAGAAGTTATTATTTGATGATTTCCCACACTCAAAAAAAAAAAGCGAAACAAGCGTTACGTAACGAAAAACCATTCTTCCATGAAACTTTTTACTATATATAATAGAAAGAGACAAAAAGAGAGTGAGATAGTTTTTTATTGGTTTCGAGGGTGCTGAAGCCGATAGTGGGGAAGTCGTCTAAATGGAAATTCAAGACAGCAGCTGCGAAACCATTTAAAATTTTCGTCATGAGTGTCGTTTTCATGGTTTTCGAGGGTTTTGAATCTGATAATGTGGTCAAAATAAGTTATAAGTTTAAGTATCTTAAAGATAGAGAAAATGTAAGGAACTTCGTTCCTGCCACTGAGCAAGGTCACGCTTTCGCGGCCGCTGATAAAGGCAGCAATGTTAACCCTTTCTGAAAAAGTTAAGTATGTCACCATTTGTTTGACTTACGACACTAATGACGCATAGAAACTGGTGGCTTTGAATGTGCCGCTCGACAGAAGTTGTGCGCATGCACTCTCGGTGCCATGAATTTGCTTAATACTGCCGTCTCTAAACGCCATCCCGTGCTCTGTGTCCACCGCACCAGATTTTTTTACCTTATGTATTTTATATACCTATGTACTATCTTTTGCCAGCATCTTTGCCTGCGTAGAGGTTGGGAACGTACTACCGAGATAAAACTTATTCCATGTCCTATCTATGCGCCAAATTATATCCAAAATTGTTCAGCCGTTTTTGCGTGATTAAGTAACATTGAAACATACCAACTTTCACATTTATAATACTAGTCAGATTTCGCTTGAATGCATATCTCTCTAAACGACATACACGAGTTCTGTATGACCGCTCATAGCCACACAAGGCATTTGTCTACGTAGGTTCCTACTTTGATTTATTATTTTGCTCTATTTAACTGTAGGTAATATTATATTTATCTGTAGGTAATAAGCCAGTATCGCACCGGAGCAGAATCTGGATTTTATCTCGACAACATGTTGATGTTTGCCACCAGGCTTAAGTTTCAGCGATATTTATAAATAGAATTAAAACAAAAACTGCTTACTGAATATTGCACTGGCAAACTAAATTTTCCTAATTTCATACATTGATAGACTGGTACGCCATTTTTGCTGTACTTGCTTTTGTTGAATCAATCTAAACCCTCACATTCATGGTGAATACAAATTGAACCGCCATTTTTTTATCTCCCTTGTAGCCAGCAACATAAAAGATGTTGCTGCAAAAGTGACCTAGTGGAAACAGCCGCGTTTGCGTAAATTATTTCATCACCACTGCTCTCAAAACGACAAAGAAAAACTTAGTGAAGAAACCGGTATGGCACTTAGAACCAAACATTACATGAGACATCTAACAACCCACGTGGTGGATTACGGCCCACTTTTTCTCACAGGGAGGACTGTATTCCAGTAGTGGGAATATTATAAGCTGATAATGCAGGGCGTACTTGCACCACCAACCACCAAATACATCTAGCGTTAAACTTGTTTGAGAGATGTTTCAAATTCGTTTGGCGTTAAATGTGTTTATTGATGTTTGGTGTAAGTGGCCGTCAAAAATAAAAAATCAAAAGTCATTTATCCAAATTAGGCTGAGAATCTGCACTTTTCGAACGTCAAAATACATACGACAGTCCCCCAAAAACGCCCACCCTTCACCACTTCCAAGTGCTTTTGCTAGGCATAAGAAGCGGAGCAATAAACTCACCAGTAGAACAGCTGTCTGTTAAGTCGGATAGACTTGAAGTACCTAGCTCAACAGCGAATTTGACAAACGCAGTTTCTGGAAACCACATGATGGGAAGGATTGAAAAAAATGTTGTGAGGAAAGTTGTGAGTTTGAATGTCGATAGCTATATGAGTTGGGAGAGACCAAAGTAACGATGGATGCATATCAGTCTATACTTTGCCCACTGTTGGAACACAGGCTTCCTCTCTTTAAGAGGCGGTGGGCTGAAATCTACTATGTGGGCCCAGTGAGGGTTGATAGATGACACAATTGTTCGAATTTTCGGTTCTAGGACATGCCGGTTTCCTCACGATGTTTCCCTTTACCGTTTTAAGAGCAGTAATGATGAAATTATTTACACAAAGTATGTCGCCTTCCTGGGTTCGAGCCCACGATCTACATTTTTTATGTCGGCGCTGATGCCATTGGGCCACCACTGCTCATGAATTATGGGTTTATAGAAACCACCATTTCGATTCAATATATCTAACAGTCTGTCATTCTAAGACTGATCGACCTTTTTTACGCATTGTATCTGTGTGACATTTCCTGATCAGATAACCTTCTGGCACTATTTTCGATCTAATCGCTAATCTCTAACAACTTACACTAAACTTCAAAGGACATTCTTGTATGAGGAAATCCCTTTAAACAATATATTTCCGTGTTCGTCAGACGATGCATACTAACACTTATTGCGCCAAATTATATTACATGTTCGTTATCGAAATAGAATGTGATAATTTCGTTATGTACGATGCTGTTAATGCGTTTTATTAGGTTAGTTAATAATGTGCTAGCGATGAAATATGGGGGCGTGTGGCAACAAGCCTGTTTATGGGTAAAATGTAGGTTATTACATTTTGTAAGAGATATTTAATTTTCGGATGGTAATAAAGGGAATATGCATTATAAGGGTTTTGGGTGGTAATCCAGAAGCAAATATGACAAATCGAGGTATCGAAAGAGACTATTGGAATTAGTGACAGAAGCAGCGCTATACAAAGCCGATTTTCTACTTAATTAACATCATAAATCATTTGTTGACAGACAACATAATCACCCTAAAATGTTCCAACTGACACAGGCCTCCTCTCTGTCAGAGTGGGTCATAATGCACCACGCGGCTCAGTGCGGGTTAGTTACTGTTAGAAAGAAAGAAAGAAAGAAAGAAAGAAAAGAAAAAGTATTTATTGGACTCGCACAGGAATAACACTAACTTAACTACAACACAATACAATTATTAAACGAATAAAAAATAAACTAAAACACTGCTATGCTACTTAATAAAATTAAAATTATTAAACAACAAAAATAAATAAAAAGTTAAACTAAAAACAAAGTCCTGTGCGAAGCCAAAAGGCCACTATCTCAGCATGATGCTACGACATTTAAAAAGTGTCGTAGCGTTGGTTCTAGGACATACAGGTTTCCTTACAATATTTTCTTTCACAGTTTAAGAAGTTATATACATACATAAACTCACGCCTTCTTCTCATGGGATCAGAGTGGCGATATTTATTAAATACACAAATAAAAGTGCTTGTCTGTGTACGAACTCACGACCAATAAGTCGTGAGTTAGGGCCAATATCTCTTGGCTACCACTGACAGACACCACAAAGCATAAACCGCTGCGTCAAAAAGCATGAAAGACACAAGAATTCCTTATAATATACTAAGGAATGTTTTTTTTTTAATTTCACCTATGAAGGGGAATTGTAAGGTAGCTTAGAAGTTCTTTGTTTTTTTTTCGATGGGAAACCCCATCGTGAACATGGCAAGACGTATTTTAATAAAAAATGAAACTTACTAGTTGCCCCGGTCGGGGGCCTATTTTATGTTCAATACACCCTAAGCAATGCGCATTGATGAGCTAGCTTTTTTACTGCACTTGTATATGTCAACATTGTGATTTTATATCTTTTAAGAGGTATTTATCGAGGTATTCTGCCTAACTAAAGAATGGCACCTACGACTGTCGCACACTCCTTTGGGTTTTGAGGTTTATAGACGTATGAGGAACAGGATGTAAAGTTCACCCATCCTCCATAGAAAAGGCCTCCGACCAGACGTGTCTTGTCGGCTTCTGCCCGAAGATTGATGTCAGGACGTTGTATATAATATGCTAGCTGCGAGATAAACTCTGCTTGGATGATGCAGTATTTTGCGTGACGTCAGTATGATGCGTAGTTCGCATGTGGTGAAGTAGATGCCACTACACTTCCATACATCTGGTTATACATGTACGATAGTTGAGGGTACTACACACTCCATGAACAAGGCAAGGCAAGGCATGAGTTTATTTGTATGTGTTGTTGTTAGTTAATCCGCCTGTGTAATCAATCTTTAACTTCATCTTGTCCCTTATCTTTAATAGGGCCAAGAATCAAAGAGTTAAAACCTTTGATCGTTCCGTCTTCACACTTAAGGATTACTCGTGACTGGATCTACCTGTTACGTCCTACGGTTTCACGGTTCCGTACCCAAAGGGTCGGGATTATTGTTGTGGCAGGAATCCATCTGTTACAGGAATTTAGCCCTTAAACGAATTTGTGACACCCGTAAGCTCTGCTAAGATGGTAATTATGAAACGAAGTTATTTCAATTAGAATAAAGTTAGCATTTTGGTCTTTTGTCTAAAAGTAACTAAGCAAGTCCACGTTACCATTTTCAGTTTTATTTTATTCTATTAATCGTTTTTATTTAGCTTGCACCGTTCGTTTTTTGGGTCAGTACTTACTTGAGAGTTTTTCAAGATAAGCTTGCTTTTGATCAATAACTCAACTGATGCAGCTGACAATCGATCAAGCTGAGCCTTTCTGCAACGGGTCGGCTTCCAATCTAACCGGATCCAGCTGAATACCAGTAGCTTACATGGAGCAGCTTCATATCTGACCTGGATGATGATGTTGACTGCATATCTAACCTCTACAACCCGGTTACTAGGTGACAATAAAATCAAAATAATATTATGAAAACCAAACCCATAAGATCCACAGTGATTTCATTGATCAAAGACGCGACCTGTGGTCCACTTTCATAGCATATTTTATCTACATAAAACTAGGTCTACCAAAACCTACCGTGCAATATCTCACAACAGAGGTCACAGTCATTCAAGAAAGATTTATAGCATCTATTATTCCATTATAATAACTCAGTGTCGATGTTAATAACACTGCCCTTAGTTAGGCTGTGGCCGGAGAATGTTGGATAATTTGAAAGGTCACAAAGGTCATACGTGATATGAGGTCAAGCTACAATTACAAGGTAATATTAATTATTCAGCACAATGCTTAGTTAAGAGACGGATTAATTAAACATTGGTCTCTTTGTGTGTAAATATGAATATTCATTGTTTTAATTAGTTTGATCTATTAGGCCAACTTGTGATTTCTTGAGGGTAGTATTCATAATTGATAACTTCGTGAAATTGATACTTTTTAAGTTTGCTCCAATTTATTTCGTGTTTCCTTCATCTTTTGCACCCTATAGTAATTCACTGCTGGACTAACAGATTATTTTTTCTTGCATATTTAGCAAATAAATGTGTGTGGTTCTTTCCTCAAAACACCCCCACGCACAACGGACCGAATGGGAGTCTTCGTGCCGAAAAGGGAGTCCCATCATCATCCTCAAAACACCATTTCAGACACCAATCCACATGGTCCTTCAATGATCTGACCATGATTATGTCTGGACTTTAAAAGAGACTGTGACCTCTAAGTTTGTTTCGGCCTTTCTTTTCAGAGTAGTCAGATAGGAAACGCCGACCTTATCTAGTTTAAAAAAATATGATTGCGTGTAAAAGTGTTTTTACAAACCTACTTACAGAAATAAAATAATTTATCATACCTCTGTCTTACATAGATGCATGCCTTTTTCACATGGGGTAAGCAGAAACAAAACCTGTTATGATCCTTACATACTCCTTGCTTCGTCCTTTGCCTTACCCTTCCAAGAAAACTTGAGTGAATATGATAAGTTATAAAAAAAATATATACAGGGTGTAACAGAAACCCTACTGCTATAATTAACCACTAAAGACAACAGCTGGTATAGAATCACTATACATAGTTTCAGCTCAAAATTAAATACTCTAAGAATTGATACTAAGTTTTCGGTTTCATAATGTTTCTTAAATTCAAATCATAACAAACGTGTCACCGCACTACGTAGGTCAATAACTTTCCACGTAACTTGCCAATATCACGATAAATCTCTTCCGAATGATGTTTTTATTTCAATTTTAAAAGTTTGGTTTCTGGTATCAATGTATTAAAAATTAACTTTCGAACATTTAGAGATATAATTAAAAAACCCTTCCAATATCGTTTGATATCATCAAAAGAAGCCGTGCCCTTGTATGTATATACCCTTTTACACGTTGTATGAGTGTAATTATTTCTAGTCATACCCAGAATCATTATCATCATTTCAGTCGAAAGACGTCCACTGCTGGACATAGGCCTCCCCCAAGCTCCGCCACTTTGACCGGTTCTGTGCTTCCCAGAATAACACAAACTTATTTTTGTTTTCATGTCTAATCCGTTTCTTCTGTGTTTAAAACTGTTTCTGAACTATTTTTGTTGCTAAAACACCTCTAAAGAACAACAAAACAGTTTCACATTACGGGTAAAGGTTCTATGTTTAATATTATATAGTGGTTCCTATAGTATTCATATAGGATGTCCTCTCCCCCACAACACATTAAGTAATAAGTTATTTGTCCAGCTATCCGTAAGTTACACTCTTTAAAATTCAACTTTTGACGTTTGTTAGACAGGGAGCAACGCTTTTTTGCATTACGGTTGACAGCCCGTTAGCGCCATTTTGAATGATTCCTTTTACAAAACATTTTTAAAATTATTTTTTCCGAATACGGTCTTATCAAACAATATAAGCGTGCATGATCCCACTGCCAAGTATGCTAGCAAAAACTTTAAGACAGCCAAGATAATAAAAACCGGCCTACTTAAGGCTTCGTTTAGGGCAGAACTTTTCCTAAAGTTCGAAGTTCGCGAAATTTGCTAGTCTCCTGACACCTGTGGCAATAATTTGTGGGCCGCGAAACATTAAAGAACTTTCATTCAAGTTATTAGTGTAATGGGAAAGTTAATTTTATTGTTGCGTCTCTCTTCAATTTTTGGAATCGTATTAATTATGAAGTTGACACGCTTATTTTATTTGTGTGCACTAAATTGTAATCAAGTTACTTACATGTACATGTAACTAATTTTATGAGACTTCGCTTATAAATTATGTAGGTAATCATGGTGTTTTAAAATAAATCATTTGATTCAAATAAAGAAAAAAATGTTATTACATACTTTTTTACTCTATGAAAAATAATGTATATATGTATATTAATAAAGTTTAATATTTCAAAGTTTAGTTATTTACCTCAAATTTTATTTTTTGAAACCATGTTTAAAATAGGTACAGCACAATACAACTAAACAAAACATTAATTGCGATATTACACGATTTCCTCTCACTAGAGCCATGCGTATGGTGAACGAGGTTCACGAGAGGGCTGATGCATTGTGGTGCAACTTGAGTGAATTCGCAAAAGTTGCATTACATATAATATGTACGTGACGATGGGAAGAGACTAGACGGCATGACGTTATTGCCTTGGAAGGTGGGAAGACCTCTGGTGTGGAACGCAACATGTGTCGACACCCTTGCGCCATCTCATGTTCCTAGCACGGTGGGCTGTGCTGGCGCCGCTGCGGCTGTTGCTGAGACCCTCAAGCGGCGTAAATACTGTAACCTTATGGGTAACTACAGTTTTGAGCCGTTTGGGGTCAAAACGCTCGGGCCATGGGGCCCGAGTGCACGTCTCCTCTTTAAGGAAATTTCTCGCCGGCTGGTCGACACTTCACATGACCAGAGGGCTGGGTCGTTCTTTGGCCAAAGAATTAGCATTGCCATTCAACGTGGCAATGCTGCCAGTCTTCTGGGCACGTTTCCTGATGACAGCGGTGCGGAGGAATACTTCGACGCCTAAGTGTCCTTTTGTTTTTTGTATTTATTTTGTATATCGTAGTTTTAATTATTAAGTACTTTTCTTTATACGTTTGTGTTGATATTCTCATATTAGGTACGTATACATGCATATGTTATTTAGATATAGGTTAAGATTTAGGATATAGTATGTAATTTTATAGGATGTAGATTAAGGATTTAGAATGTAAGACCACTCTATCGCATTGGATCGTAGATCTGTGATGGTAGTTTTAGGTAAGATTTTCGTAAATAAATAAAAAAAATAAAAAAACAAACGCGTGTGTTACTAATGTCGTAGCTACGCCGCCGCCGTATCTGCCTACGCCGTAGCGAACTACGCCGTAGTCGACTACGCTAAATATGGCTGCAGTTAACACGTGTCGCTCGTATGTATGAGAACTAAAAAACGATAAAGTGCAGAAAAAACTTTATTTTTACATCAAAATTGTAACGCAGACACCTCAAAAAGTCATACAACGATATGTTGATAACACATGGGTCCTAAACCTCGTTACAAAAATGCCATCCAAATATCAATTTCACTTCTAACAGCAAAATAGATTGACGACGTTATTGGATTAATATTACAACCATATTAATACATAGTGATACAATATTTAGGCTTTGTAGTATCCTTGTAATCTCGGGTCGAACTACGGGCGACCACCATTCGGGTTCGACTATTATTATGCAAGGTTATTCGTATTCATTCGCGACCAACAAATGGATTCTGGGTTCGGCTTGTCATTGTTAAATTTATGAGAATATGAGGATTGTGCCTCTATTGAGAAACTATAAGCTTCCTAAGACCGTGATTCATTCAAACCTAATAAGGCATTGATGGTATTCAAATAGAAATTAATTAATTATAAAACATTATTGAAATTGTAATCATTTTATTTGAAACCACAGATTTAACTCGAGTAAAATATTCATTTACGCATTGATAATAACTGCGATTACAATAATTGTTAAAATTTCCAATGTATTGAGGAACATTTTTATGAAAACCTAAATTATTCCATACTTATTAGACATTACATACAACGTTGTCAATCTATTGGAAGACCTCCATTTTCCTTTTGATAATACATGATAATATTCTAGCGAGAACTTCCATGCACCAATGACTACACTAAGACGTGTCACGTCACAACCTAAACCACGGTCTGCCTAATCTTTTGCAAGAGCCATTCTTGTATAACTCGAACCGACAAAAGATTAATATTGTTCCCAAAAACCAATACTCAATACTTTATTTGTATTCCACAATGTAAGGTACTTGCTTATATACCAATATCATAAATGAAATTGAATAAACACTTGTCTATAAATAAAAAAACATTAATAATATTACGGCATGAAATATTGATAAAGCTTCTTAATTTACCTCGAAAGGTCAAAATATCAGAAACATACATTGCCCATATCATACGTCATTAGATTTCTAAAAATGAATGTAACCTTACTTTAAATTACGGATTAGAATATTAAAACAAAAGGGTAAGATAAATAGGTCAACGTTGAGTGCGATAAATATTTTCTTTTCAAACTTGAGAAATTACATTTATTTGAGATATTTTAGCGGCATCTAGACCACTACATGCGAACTACGCGACGCGTTGCCGTCACGTTAAATCCTGGATCGCGCAAGCAGAGTTCACCGCTCAACTAGCATAAATACAACGTCCCGATAATTGCCCACTAGACATAACACCCGATGAGTGGACTTTATTTACACTCTGTTCCTAATACCTCTATTCTATAGTATTTGAGATGGATGTCCTATTAGCTTAAAGTCTTGAATAGAAATAGTGGTAGGTAACGTCAGTTGCACTCAAAAATTTGCCCGTAATTATCTAGGGGCCAATTGCTAAACAAAACTTTTACCTGAACAATAAACCCTTTATTTATAATAAACGCTGCTTAAAGTTAAGTAGTGATTAGCGACTGATTAACTATAAATTTTTGACGTTTAAACGTCTCTTAACTTTAAGCAACGCTTATAAATAAACTCTATATATGTCGGTTTGACAACTTTTGTAAATAAAATTTATGAAAAACTGTCATATTATTTTCTTCAGATTAATGCAGTTATCTGACTTTTGAAAAATTGACCTATCTGATTTTGACTAAAGCAATGGTCAGAATAACAGACTGAAATAGCATAAAAAATTACAATATCTAAAATAAATAAAACTAAAAATATAAATTGACTACACACAAGGAAATAGGTATCGTCAAAAAGCTCTTAGGAATAAAATCACAATCGCGGCAGAAATACAAGCATGGATACACAGAAGCGAAATATTGGAAAACTTCACAAGTCTATTGTATAATAACCAGTGATAGGAATAGGTAGTGCCTATTAGCCTAAACTTCGAAGAACAGAGACAAGAAACGGAGACTTCCTTAGGACTAAATTAACTCCGGCACATCTGTCTCGAAATTTCGAGACAACACTTAAATACATTTAAAAAAATGTGTTATTTGGAATAAGTAATTCGTCTATATTTATCTAAAGTTTGTCTATAAATGTGATAGTTTGTATGGATGTCCATTACTCAATTCCACTGAAAATGCTGATTTTGGTAGTGATATAGATTAAGGTGTGGAATAGCACATATGCTACTTCCTATTAAAAAAAAGTATAGTTCCCATGGGATACAAAAACAATAGAAAAAAAAATCTGAAAATTTTATGGTTGTAACGACTGTGTATGTTATTATTTTATTATGATATATCTAGTCGCAAACTTTAGGTAAATATAGACGAATTACTTATTCCAAATAACATTTTTTTTTAAATGTATTTATGTGTTGTCTCGAAATTTCGGGACAGATGTCTCGGAAAAAATTTAGTCCTAAGGAAGTCTCCGTTTCTTGTCTCTGTTCTTCGAAGTTTAGGCAAATAGGCACTACCTATTCCTATCACTGATAATAACACATTGCTTCTTATGCAGTAAACCAGAATACAACGTAAAATACACTCAAAGAAATTGTTAGTTATAAAAATTAACACCTTGGGCGTGTTATAACCACTTTGCACAACTGTCAAAAGAATGACAGTTGTGATTTACGGACAATTTAAGTTAGTAAGATATTTTGCTTAAAAATCCCTGACTTTATAATGTGTTTATGGTTTCTTGAAAAGTCACCTACAGTGCATAACACCAAATGAATGAGACACGTGGTAAAATTGTTGTACAACTTGAAAGCGCCAATCCTCGATGTCACCAATACACTAAATAGATAATAGCTTACGATATTGGCGAGATAACCAGTTTGAAGATACTACATATATTTGCAAATACTTTAATAGTATTATACTCATAAAGTGCGTTTGTGTCTAATCATAGCGCTGTACAGTACAATATTTATTTAACGTAAGCAAAATTATACATCTGATTTATTACAACCAAGAAGTTGTATACATTACATAATTCATGTATTCGTAAATGATTTATATAGGCGCCATCCAGCGTCAGGCACTAGTAGTCTGGCATTTATGCTGAACTGGGCCTTTTTGGCGCAGCTGTGAGGCACACTGACGCACTTTACACTTTTTGTTGGTCTTTTAATTTTATTATTTTGCTGTATATTGTGTGCCTTTTTAGTCTGTGCTAAATATTCCATAGTCTGCACAAAACACACAATAATAATTCCATAGTCTGCACAATATTTAGCAGAAATTCTGTTCAATTCACGGACTTTGATTGGGATACTTTCGCACAATTCAATTTATAAATCGAAAAAAGACAGAGAAATTGAAAGACCAAGAAAACTGACGCCAAAACAAACCAACGCTTAAAACTTAATAAATCATACCTCAAAAAGGTTTATCACGTAATTATGGAACGAAAACTCCATAGGTATTTAATTACTCCGTAGAAAACAGGCCGCATACAGATTTTTCGTCAAGGTTGTGCTTTATTAAATTTTACTTACTTATATGAAAAATATTAATTCGTGGGAACATTGTAAGGCCTTCTTCGTATTATTCTATAATTAAGTAGAGAGGGCTTTATTTTGGTGACATCAATATTAGGTGGGGAAGCACCATCTTAATTAAATAAGGTGTAGGTATATTTAAAGCGACGAAACATGTCAATTTAACCTACTTCAAAAAGTGGAGTTTACTTACAAATAAACAACCGATGTGATTGTAGATGATAAACATGCTCGCATTAAGTATTATTATTTTTCATTTTTATTTATTTACAGGGTTTTTTAAGGTTTTTTTTTAAGTATTAGTAGTGTTCGCTAAGTGGTTGAAATTCGTCCATAATTCATAAAAAAATTAGATTTTAATTATTTAAAAACATTAGTTTTCTGCACTCCTTCATTTAAAGTTAAGAGTTGTTTAAACGTCAGACACTAATCATTACTTAACTTTAAGTGGCATTTATAAATATGGAGGCAACTGTTCCAAATGTCATGCTTCTACATTCGCGTGATTTCTGTAAAAAGGGGTATAACATTTTTGTGTTTTTTGATTCAATGTATTTTTTTTATTTGTCTGTCTATCAGTCAGTAATTTCCTCTGGAGTATAAGAAAATCTCAATTTTGATTTCGAAATAACGACTCTTTTATGATTCATAGCTCAGTAGAATCGTCGTTTCAATTTTACCTAAACTTTTTCAACCTTAACATTTATATCAATGACAACCCACGTAGCTACATAAAATAATAAATCAGTTTTAGCTCAACTAAAACACGTGTTCAAAAGAAGATTGAAGTTGCTTCAAAGCCCATTAATTCAAAGACGAAGTTCGAACAAGATGAAGACGATGTAAAGTCGAATAACTTTTCAAAGATACTCGTATGTCTTTAGCCAAATGAAGGGCTTCTTGTCTTGTGAATATGTTAAAAGTTGACAAATTATTATAAGCGAAGTATATTCGTGTAACTTCTTATGTGACCTGTTGTTACCTTAGATAAAGATAATATACATATTTTAACCTGACTACGGCAAATCAAAAAGGAGGGTTATGATTTTCACCGGTATGTATGTGGGTATGTGTGTGTTAAAATATCGAATGATTAAAAATGTCGATGGTCATTGAACCTAAGTTCAAAATGTCAACATTTAATACACTTACTTTAAAAATACCTACTCGTTAAAATATCAAACAAATTTTGATATAGGTATGAGTGGAAAAAATGTAGGTAGATTAGATATATGTTAATTCTTTTGTTTAATATTTTGGATTGTCCATTGACTTTGATTACAAGAAATATATTTTTTAATTTGCGTACACATCTGTTTAATTTTGAGAAGTAGCGCTCGCCGGGTGCTACCACGGCACCGTTCGTTTCGCTCGCTCGGCTCACGCGCGGTTGGCCACAGTTCTAACCTAACCTAACCTTACTTATTTCACCCAGGTCATAATGACGAATCATACTTACAGAAATGTTTTCACCATTGTCAAATTATCCAGTCGCAGGCAGATTGTATGATTCATCATATTGAACTGGGTGAAATAGGTAAGGTTAGGTTGGAACTGTGACCAACTACTTCCAAGTTGCTCTCAAAAATGTTTTTTCTAATTATCCGGGTTTTCGCAATATCTGAATTATCAAATTACCCTATGACATACATAATAAATAAATATCGATATTTAGGACATTCGATACTCTGTACTTCGATATTTAGGACATTCGATACTCTGAACTTCGATATTTAGGACATTCGATACTCTGAACTTCGATATTTAGGTCTTTCGATGTCACTTTTGTAGATAATTAGATTTTAGATATATTGGACGTAGGTTATCTAACCATTCGACAATATATACTTACGTTATTAAATTTTTGGTTTTATGGTCGTTTCATATTTAAGTTTTCGATGTTTTAAACATTGAAATTTTACCCGTACTGCCGTCTACAAGCTATAATGTCGATAACTCGCATAAGGTCGATTTTCGTTTTTTGATGCCACCATAATCAGAAAACAAATATTTATCTTTCTGTCTAAGCAGTATTTTTCTACTATTTATGGATGCCGAGATAAAAAAAATAAAAACGCCGCTAACTTGGCTAGTTTATATGTTTACTACGCTAAAACTCAGGTAAGCAACATTAAACTAAAAGTGACTAAGGGCTTATAATTTACATTTTTACTAGAATTTTTACTATCCTTTGCATAACTAAATAGCATGCATTTCATATTTTTCTGCGCTTTTTGTCCATAACTCGAAATATGATTTTGTTGGATAACGGCATTATAGCTTGTGGACGACAGAGTAGTAATTTTAATTTTCGACGTTCAAATATGTATCCAAACGTACTCGTCCACAACTTCGAGTGTAGCGCCTCCGATCGTCATGAGAGTGGGTATTACGAGTACATGGGCATTCGACATGACCTTTGTCTTGTCCATGTTCATTTTAAGACCCACTCTTTCGGCAGCTCTACTGAGGTCATCGAGCATTGCACTGAGGTCCTCCATGGTCTCAGCCATGACAACTATATTATCGCCCACTGAAGGTGAGTGATGTACTTGCCATTGATGTTGATGCCAGTCCCTTTCCAGTCCAGAACCTTGAAGACATCTTCCAGTGCAGCGGTGAACAGTTTCGGAGAGATAACGTCTCCCTGTCTCACACCACACTGCAGAAGGATAGATTTCGAAGTCTGGTCCTGGAGTTGGACTGACTAGTATTAATTTCATACCGATGGTCGATCTGACACCGTTGAAGAGACTGCAGTACAGTCCATGTCTCTATCGAATCGAAGGCTTTTTCGTAGTCCACAAACGCTAAGCAGAGAGGCAGCGAAAGCGTATGTATGTGGTATACGGTGCTAAAGCCTGTGCAAAATCCGGCTTGTTCGGGGGGATGGAATTCGCCAAACTTACGCCCAAGACGGTTCGTGATGACTCTCGAAAATAGCTTGTAGACATTTCTCAGAAGTGAGATGGGCCTACAATTGTTAAGAAGGGCACTGTCACCCTTCTTATTGAAAAGTACCACCACACCTCTGTTTCATGCCTGTGGCGCCCTCCCTCGGCTTTTGCCCTCTAGTATCACGGAATCAAACAGCTTCTGGAGGGCCTTAAAAACGGGGTTTCTGCCGGCCCTCAGGAGTTTGGTCGTAATTCCATCATCACCCGGCGCCTCGTAGTGCTTAAGCTGCTTCAGAGCCATTCTAATCTCGTACAAGCTGACGTCCTAAATGTTTTAGGTGTAGTGTCAGGTCAATCTGGCTCTTGGTTCGTTTACCAGATTCGTAATGGGGTTGCTTGTTGACGTGTATAACTGTCCCTAGAACCTTTCGATCTCTCTCAACAGCTCAAGTCTGGCGGATAGGATCCTGCCATCATCGGTCTTCAGTTTCGCAAGCTGACTCTGCCCAATAGACAGATCTGTTGCAAAGACCTTGGAGCCTTTGTTCCGCTCCGTTCTGTCGTCTGAAGACTGCAGGATTATTTCACGCCTCTCCTCCATTAGCTACAAAGTAGGATCAGAGTTTCTTTTTGGCATTAGTACGATGGGTCTTGAAGACCATAGAACCGACTGTATGGACAGTTTCTATGAACCCATCGTTATAATCGTCCATGGACCTCCCAAGGCACTCGAAACGATTCTGCAGTTCGAGCTGAAAGTTCTCGGGGTTTTGGACTAAAATGTATATTGGTTTAATGATGCCGCGTTGACTATTAATCAAAAGTGCTTAATTAGCACATTTCAAAAATATATTATTGTTAAGTAACCCCAAAACAATTTAAAAACGAATGGAAAATAAACAATTCAAAAACTTATGGAAAAAAAATTGTGACAATAAAATCGATGCTTTCTTGATTTGTGATGGTCATGTTGACAAAACAAATGAAAGATGACAAACAAAAGGTCGCATGGAGGGGATGCCCTAGAAGGACATTATAGTGACCATTTTGGTGATTTTCTTCAGAAATGTCAGTTGCGGAGTCCTGTACATACGTACATACATTATACCGGTCAAAATCATAAGCCTCCTGTTTGCTTCGCCGTAGTCGGGTAATTAATATACCTTAACCACGAAATCTAATACCTTGGTTCCATGATCAGAGTAAATAATTAGTGCCGAGACAGAAGGTAGGGACAGTCAACATGAAAAGTCAATAAACATTTCAGTATAAATGAACAGTACTGTATAATGCCAATTTATACTTGCAACGAAATCAGGAAATCTAAAAATATAAGTAAGATTTTTCCATCAATCTTCAAAATATTTGCTTTCAATGCTTACTACATAATTATAAAACTCAGAAGTGGCTAACCTCGACCTTTAAAGCGGAAATTAACTTCATCTAAAAATACCTTCTGAGGAAAAAGAACCAAAATATTTTTGGCGGAATGAACATAATTTCAGAGGCTGATTAATATTTAATTCACTTTGCTTCATTTGTGATTTCTATTTATAAACTTAACTTGTATTATTTTTGTGTGTATAATATTAGCAAAATAAAATAAAAAGCCTTTTATTTAGTTACAAAATAAGTTTTACCAAAATAAATATTCTTTAAATTTCTTGTGTAACAGGAACCCCATTTTTGTATGTAAGGAAATCCAAATAAAACATGCAGGTATTAACAAAGGCTGTAGCAACTCAATAAAAAATCAAAAACTATGAAAAAAACCAGTCTTACCGAGGGGTATCATGTTACTGGGTAATAATTGGGTTGTGGAGGTCAGATAGGCACTTGTTCCATGTAAAATACTGATATTCGGCTGCATCCGGTTAGACTGAAAGCCAACCCCGCCATCGTTGGGAAGGGGCTAGGCAGATTTAATAACAAATTTTATAAAAAAATCTAAACAATACTTTGCTAACAAAATAAGTTAGCACTTAGTGACCTTTTGCCGTAGCAACACGTTTCCTGCCAATTTAATGTCAGTTGAGATGGACTGTCTCTTTCTTCTTCTTCTTTCGTCCTTGGTACTGTTATTTGGGATCGAGTTTCCTCACTTTTCAGCGCCAATTTATTCCGTCTTGGGTTGTCTGTCTTTGTTGAGGTCTTTATATATTTGACCAACAGGTCAGCGGCGGGCGCCCTC
The DNA here is from genome assembly GCA_947359405.1 of Antitype chi. Lineage (NCBI taxonomy): Eukaryota > Metazoa > Arthropoda > Insecta > Lepidoptera > Noctuidae > Antitype > Antitype chi. The sequence goes on along the minus strand of OX375817.1, from coordinate 2,187,578 downwards.
TCAAAATCAAAATCAAAAGTCATTTATTCAAACTAGTTTGAATAAATCAGCTGACTCTCAAGTCAGCTCGTTTCAAAATTACATAAGACATTCCCCAAAAAACGCCCACCCTTCGCCACTTGCTAGTGATTTAGCTGGGAGGAAGAAGTAGCACAATAAACTCCCCAGCAGCACAGCTGTCTGTTAAGTTAGAAGAACTTGATTCTATACAATAGTAGGTAATTAACATTACGAAACACTAAAAACATTTAATTTGCCATAATATGTCAGCTAGCAACATTGGAAACTATAGGTACTCAAGTAGAAATAAATAATAAAAAAAAAACGTAAACAGAACTTACAATCTAAATAAAAGCCTCCAGGCATAAAGGGCGTGCTTACATATGCAATTCTGCATTATGTAAACCTCTACTTCTTTTGTTCTTGCAGATTCAGTGCTACGTACACCACATGATCTTCATTGCGTCTTTTAATGTGTCTATACCATCTTAGGTGGTTTTAGGTAATTTTATCCATAATTGGTGCAACTTTAAAGCTGTCTCGTATGTGTTCATTGCGATATTTGTCAAGCGTGGTCACACCTCCCGCCTGCCTAAGCATCTTCATTTCATTTGTATGGACATTTTTTTCATACATCTTCTTTGTTGTCTAACATTAGGATCCATACAATAACGCCTGATAAACTGCTGCTACTTGCCTAAGATTATCCTATCGGGAAAATATATGGACTTTTGTATCTAACTCCCTGTAATGTGTTAATCCGGGAAATTGTGTGGAAAATCTGTCCAGTTGATTATACACAATAGAGTAACAAACACATTTACAACTTGGATGCGACAGCTTATCAAAGAACACGCCTAAGATCTCTCTTCAATTGGTTCTTGAAGCTGTCTATGTCGTTACTCCTTGGAAAGATCTCTGAAGGAACCCTATGCACATAGGATGGCTTATGTGCATAGGGTTCCTCCAGAGGTCTTTCATATTCCCACTAGTTAACACACAGGCCTCATCTATTCGAGAGAAAGTGGGCTGCTGTTTGATTTTGTAATCTACCACGCGGGACAGTGCGGGTTGGTAGATATCACATGTTTTCGAGTTTCTGGTTCTAGGACATTCCGGTTTTCTCACAATGTTTTCCTTCACCGTTTTAAGAGAACTGGTGATGAAATTATATTCTCGAAGTAAAGCGCCTGCCTGGGTTTGAACCCACGACCTACGTAAGGCCTGAGGCATCATTGCTCTTCACACATAGATAAGTATGCGAAAATGTCAAAAAGTGATGTGATATGTGAGATCACTTTTAAATATTTTTTACATGGAGATATTTAAGTAACAAAATAATGCAGTAACCTAAGAATAAAAGTTAACTGAACATATTGGCTCACAGTCCACGTTATTTCCAGAACTCAGATCTGACGTAGATACATAACTCTCAAAGCGTTATTGACGCGTATATTTACGGGGAAGTCTCTTTAGACCAGTATTGCTTATTTTAAGAGCTATTTGCAGAATTTCGTTTGAAACAGTGAGGCTTTCAATACAGATCGACCATTCATATGTACTCATAATGAACATTAACGTACCTACATGCCCATTTTCATTCAACACTGTCAAAGGTAGTAAGGTTCTTTTTAAAAGAGCTCGTCCTGCCACACGTACCTAGTGGGCTGAAATGCTGTATTTCGCTTTTAGGGGAATGGCAGCCGAGTAAATTTGGCATCATGAAGTCATTTCATATTTCCGTGTGGATAACGAATATTGCGTTACATTTACAATACGTACTCCTATCCTATTGTAGATCATAGGTTCGAACCGACAGTTGACAGTCACAGTCGCTTTACTTTGTGTGAATTATTTCATGAGCACTGTTGGGTATTTTAGTAATTAAGATTGCAACACCAAAATTAACATGTAAATTTATATGTGATCTGTGGCAACACTTCCCTTCCAACTGTGACACTGGTCCAATACACATGTGAAATTGAAACAGTCCGCCTTTTCATTTATGTTCCTCGGCTACCAGCACCTATCAGCAACCAGCACCTATCAGCAAAGAGCAGTGGTTGTGCAGCAGTGTGATACCTATTACATACACTGCTGCACAACCACTGCTCTCAAACGGTGAAGGAATACATCCTGATGAAACCGGCATGTCTACCAACCCGCACCTGGGCCCACGTGGTAGATAACAGCACACCCCCTCTCGAAATGAGAAGTCCTGTATCCCAACCGTGGGAATATTATAGACAGATTATGTATGTTAGGTAGGTTAGTCACTTAAGGAAGTGCAGTTTAAAACAATTGTTTCGATATGGTTAAAAATAATATTAGATACGGTTAAAAATGAATTAAATGTGATACCTTAAAGACAGTAACAAAATAACTGCCTTGCAATGTGTCTTATAACTTGGTGGATTTTTACGTGCCCAGTTTATAAGTCCATCTTCATTAGAGCGACTGGCGAAATGTGGATGGATATATTGATACACCTCTACCCTAAATATTTGGGAAATCAAAGCGTGAAATTGTGATGATCTTCACAAAGTACGGTACATCAGCTTTATATCTATGTTGAGCAAGACAAAAATGTCGCTTAAAAACGAATCAACATATTACTTTAATAACGATAATTATACATAGTTGTAATCCATACTAACAATTGTGGCGTACCTATAAATAATTAATAACTGAAACCGCATGATGGTTTGATTCGAATTTAATAATTGTAAAAGCTATTATACGTATTGTGATGTTGAAATCAATACACTCAACTCGATTATAATCGTATTATCTATTGTTATGATATGTGTCTAGTGTACCTGTTTCCCTTCCATGCTTGGAAACTCAGTTCAGAGCTCAGTCAATCAACAAGTAATTTGTTTTTGTAAAAAGAAATTCTATAGAACCTAGTCAATACAAAATAAGCAGCAAACGACGAAAATATTAATCAGTTACTGAGCTTAATAATTTTATAGAGACATCATGACGTGGACCTGATCAATAAGTAGAACAAGGGATCAAAAATAAGGTTTTCTTTAAGTAAAGATTAAACCATTGCGCTAACAGAAATAAAAAAATAGTTCCTTTTTCAAAACTAATAACTTAGTCCGGTGCTAAGTTGTCATTTTTGTACTGGAAACTTTACTCAAATTGAAATAAAGTTGGAAACTAGCTTAGAGCTCTAGGCCAGAACTATATTTATGTCGCATTTTGTAGTAAAACGGTATTTGTTTTAAAACTCTCGATTTACAACATAAAATAAGTCATCAAGTTTCCAGGATATGCAATCCAACTTTTACACTTGTTGAGTAGTTATAAGTTATGAGTATAAAAAGGGGGGATGTCTCTAAAACGCCAACCCTTTACTACTTAAACATTTAACTGAAAAAAAAAGTGGCGCAACCAACTTCTGAGTATTTCATTCTATTCTGTGATTCATCATCTGCCTAGCCTTTTCTAAACTATGTCGGAGTCAACTTTCAGTCTAACTGGATGCAGTTGAAATACACGTACTTTACATGGAGCGACTGCCTATCTGACCTCCACAACCCAGTCATTGGGTAATACTATAACCCCTTGGTAAGACTGGTTGTCAGAGTTTCGGGCTTCTCACGACCCATAACGACTGTCAAAGATCCATGAATGACAGCCGGGACTAACGGCTTAGCTGTGAATTTTATGAATTAACAATGGCATCATTTTTCACGGATTTCTATGGTGTTCATTACGTCAAATCAAAGATATACTAAACCAAAGACTAAAATACTAGATCAAAAATTGAAAATTCGGCTTGGGCGAAGCACCGCCATGTCCTCGTGGAGGCGATTGGCGGCGGCGAGCTAGAGTGCATGGTTAGCCGTCACCTCTCTCTGCGAAGCAGCAATGCTCGCGAAGTGGGAGGCGGCGCATGTGAGGGAGAGGCAGTATATGCGCCCTCACGGCCGTAGTCGCCGCGGGAGACGCCCTGGACGTCGGGAATCCCAGGCTGATTCCCGGCCACCGTAGGCGCGGGCTTGCGGATGGCGAGTAATGGGTAGCTCGCTGTCCGGTAAGAACCGAGCCCGGATCGACAGCGCGTTGTGTTCCACGCGCGCACTCAAAGAGATGTCAGCATCAACTGGAGTCCGTAAGGGCCGATGCCTGCCAGGGGTGCGGGTTGCTCGAAAGAGATACCGTAGCCCCTGGCACACAGGCAACTGAGGGAACACGGGTGGGTTTCAGCTAGTAAAAGTCTGACACGCCCACTTGCTCCACCCAGAGTAGGAGAATTTATTTGATGACTTCACACCCGAAAAAAAAACCAAGCAACAAAATAACCAAGTCAAGGCAAACCGGAAAAGTTATATATAATCATGACTTCGAATTGTGAATTCAAAACAATGGAACACAGTACTCACTTTGGGGATAATTGAAAAATTACCATTTCACTTTTCCAACGGCAGGTTTATTAAACTTTTGTTTCAAATCGCGTGTTGGAAAAATGTGTGACGAATGTGCTTACAGCAGAAAAGTTGAAGACGGCTACCAGCGCGCAATATGCACCGAACTAGTTACTTTCATCCAGTTTTCTCTACCTTAGATGAAAAGTTGCAGCAAGAACTTATCTGTAACATTTGCAATGTTTACTTTGTGGTGTCGACTATGAATTTGTACTAATAAAACAGTCCGTCCCGAGGGTGTCGTGAAATGCAATGGAGGAATAATTTACTATGCAGTGGAAAGGTATTATGCACCTGTTCTAATTACATTATTATTTCGAGCAAGTTCTAATCAAATCTAGTATTTAAATAGGTAACGAATGAATCCTTGCTTCTATGTCTGACTTGCAAATATGACGCAATATTTATTTGAAAAAAAAAACACCGCTCTATTTTCGAACCCGAAACCGTCTTTTTGTGCGCTTCTATAAATTCTAACGTGACGATAATAACGTGGACGTTCACGTCCATAAAATATATGGAAATATGTGCACATTATAGGTAGTTGTTGAAAATCAGCGCTGTTAAACGATTGCTTGAAATCCTTTGACTACGGACGGACCTACCATCCGAACTCAAAGCATTTTGCAGAGCAGCGACCTTTTCTTGCACAGATGCGACGAACGGCTTATTTGTTGTTTTTAATTTAGTTTTTTTGTTACAAAAGTAGTCATTTATGCACGCAGCAATCGGCATTTTATTTTTGTTTTGATTGTTGTAAAATAATTGCCAGTATCGCAACGCAGATCCATTTGTATGGACAGTATTGTAAACTACTTGAATACGAGGCTTTTGGCTACTTTGCATGTGCACTTTGTTTGTGCAGAATAAACAATTGTTCTTTCTTACTTTCTAATAAAGTTATCGTGAACGTCTTCATATATTTTACTTCTATGTGTTATTATGATACCGTGACGTGGAAATGAACGTCCTCAATAATATCGTCACGTTAGAAATTATAACAGCGCAAAATTTGTGCCTACATCATTATTACATTGCTGTAAGCTCATTATCTACAGCATAATCACCCTTTAATGACACAGGCTTCCTCTTTGTGAGTGGGAGTGGGCCGTATTCCACCACACGGGCCCAGTGCTTGCTGGTAGACGTCACATGTCTTCGAATGTTTGATTCTAGGACATGCCAGTTTCCTCCCGAAGCTTTTAATCACCATTTTGAGAGCGCAGTGGTGATTAAATAATTTACACCAATTGAAGTGCCTATCTGTGCTTCATCTACTACGTGATATTATATTTAATAGAACACGCGTTTCATGTTACATTAAATTCGATTAAATAAATATATAAAACTACACGGTTTTCCGCTGTAAAAACCTTCAGTAAAAAATACTACAACTTGCTATGCATATAATGATTATTTCAATATGTTTAGCTGTTAACGAAATGATGGCTATGAATATTTTTGCTGCACGAAGCTGTTCACTATGGTAATGCGTCGTGTGTGCATTCACTCACAGTTTGTAAGGCGAGCGAAGGTACTGGAGCTTTTGACTGGGTTATCTATATTAATAAAGTAGTGCCGTGACTCTGACTGTTTGATTCACTGACTGACAAAAAGCATAAAACTGTAAATCACTCATCGTTTTAACATTTACTTAATGTATGCAAATATTGTTCGTCGGATCATTGAACTCATCAAGTTCTGAGTTGAGCTGCATGAATACTGATAAATGCGTGCACTGATGGGACAGGTTCACTCAATCTGTGTGGTTCTTTCCTTAAAAGGCCATTTCAGACGCCAATCCACATGGTCTTCACTTGATCCGACCAAGATTATGTCTGGACTTTAAAAGAGACTGTGACCTCTGATTTTGTTTCGGCCTTTCTTCTCAAAGTAGGCAGATAGGAAACGCCGACCTCATCTAGTTTAAAAAAATATGTTTGATGTGTAAAAGTGTTTGTACAAACCTACTTACAGAAATAAAATCATCATTTTAAAACACTTTAAAAGAGTAACTTGCCCATTCTTTTCTATATGAAGTTACCTTTCGGGGGGCGACTAGAATCAATTCAATTTTATTGTAAATTTTGACGTTCAAAGTGCCTTTTTTGTGCCTATTTGAAATAAATGCTTTGACTTTGTTGTTTAACAACAGGTGTACCTAATAACATACCATGCATGTGCAACGTTTATTTACTCATAACATCACGCCTGTTTCCTGAAAGGGTTAGATAGAAATGTACTTATAGTTCTTACAATCACATATCAGCAGCTGTAATAGAGGGCGAGCCTATTGCCATCAACTGGGCACTTATCCGGACTTTGGGCTGCTACTGAGAAATGGAACCCAAGACCTCAAAAAAAAAATCAAAGCATTTATTTCAAATAGGCACTTATAAGACACTTTTGAACGTCAACATTTACATTAAAATAGAATTGATTCTAGTCGCCCCTTCCAAAATGTAGTTTCGTATGGAGAAGAATGGGCAAGGAACTCCACCGTTACTCTTTTAAAATGTTTTAAGTACAATATTATTTAACATAGTACATTCATTATTATAATATGATTATGTGTGAAAACGATGCACCCAGAATAAAAATACCATACCAAAATAGGTAAAAGAATCAAATTGAAGCAATACAGATAAATTAATTCTATGATATATTCATGGTGCTCACACATTTACAAACATTGGAAAAGTAAGATACGATTTTCCTAGAATATTAACAAGTAATAAGTCAGTGCTAACGACGTTTAATTGTTATTAACAAAATACGCTAGTTACTGTTCCCATTCCCATAAATGCTTACTTATACCTTACACAACCACACATACTTTTCGCACAAAATGCAACTTATTAACAGCATTTTCGCCCTCATTTTACATTACGCCAACGGTTCGTTCAACGTGGCGCCTGTATGTAGCCACTGTTACAATTTCCACTGAATATTTACTATAAAGCAGACCGAGGCTTGTTTTCATTACCTTGATTGCATCAGACCAGTTTTGCAATGAATGGAAGTAGGTGCTTACTTCAGCAGCTAACTTAAATGAATATTTGTTTTTTTTTGCGGAAATCTTAGCTCACCTTAATTAAAAGTAGCTTATTTTAAGTTTTTGCTTTCAATTTTTAGTTGTTTGCTGAATTTTCGAGTGAATGGAGAGAGAGTGCACTTAACTTTTTGTTGGTAGATGTTTTTGTTTTTTGTTGTCTTTGCATCAAAGTTAATGGTACTAGTACAATAGAATAAATGGAATAGATTTTTGTTTTACTAAAGGTTGGCAGAACGGATGGTCAGCAGTGGCCATGCAGCATAAAAACTTAGTTCAGTTTATTAACAATAAATAATTTATTTGAAAATATTTAGACTATCTATATAGGACACGTTCTTTAGCCATGAGGGAGCTAATTTGAAGAGAGATTATCTAAGAATACCTAGACAGAGTGACATACCTACTCAGAGTGACTTGTAGGTAATATGCGGCATTCCTCCCAGGACTAGATTTACAACTTTGACTCATTAGCAACAATTAATTAAATTTATCAAAACACTTCATACGACGTAGCTTAAAATTAATAGGATTCCAGAAAACCCAATTTTTATGTATTTTTAACCGACTTCCAAAAAAACACTACAAAGTGAAAAATAACTTTAATTTCAGAACTCGGTGACTGGTGACATGCAAATTAAAATACATATTCTAAGTCACCGACTTCCGAAATTAAAGTTATTTTTCACTTTGTAGTGAGTTTTTGGAAGTAGGTTGTTTTTTTTTAAATCTACATTGTGCATGAACTTTAAAACGAGTTTTCTCAAAAAATTACTATTACGTTAAGCGTACAAATCACAGTAAAATTTTGAGATAACTGGTGTTAAAATTCATGTATGCAGATGATTTTTGAAAATGGTTCATACTTAAATTTCTTCCTTTAACTTTGAACTTTTTGATGTTTTAGAAAATTTGGTTACATCAAAAGGTTTGTAAAAAAATATTAGGTACCCAGTTGTATAGCAATGAAGACCACTCAATTTGAGAGTTCAGAGAAAACTAATATTTAATGACGATTTTTTGGTAATTTTCAAAAATTGGGTTTTTCGAATCCCATGATTTCTGCCTTGGCCCTACGGGGTGCTTAATTGTTGCAAATGGGTCACTTTTTCACGTTTTGGAAGGAATACGTCAGATTACAAGTTACCCTGTCTTGCTCACGGTGGAGCATACGGTGGAGGTCTGCCCGGCTTGGGCGGATCACCGCCGTGTCCTCGTGGAGGCGATCGGCAGCGGCGACTTCTCGCGTCTGGCCCTGGTCCAGGCCTTGGTACGGAGCGAGAGTGCATGGGTAGCCGTCACCTCCTTCTGCGAAGCAGTAATGTTCGCGAAGAGGGAGGCGCTGCACGTGAGGGGGAGGCAGATATGCGCCCTCACGGCCCTAGTCGCCGCAGGTGACGCCCTGGGCGTCGGGAATCCCAGGCTGATTCCCGGCCACCGTAAGCGCAGGCTTGCGGATGGGGAGTAATAGCTCGCTGTCTGGTTAGGACCAAGCCCGGGTCGACGGCGCGTTGTGTTCCACGCGCGCCTCAAAGAGATGTCAACATCAACTGATGGGGTCCGCAAGGGCCGATGCCTGTCTGAAACGCCCTCCTGCTCCACCCAGAGCGCGAGAAGTTATTTGATGGTTACCTACCCTCAAAAAAATGCAGCTCAGCCAAAAAACGTCGACTGTTGGACATAAGCCTACCCCAAGCACCAACATTGCGGCCGACACGCATCAAATTAACCGTAATCGCCTATGCCTATACCGATACGCCTGACTAATGGTATGCCTACAGTTTTACGGTTTACAAACTACCGAACATACCTAACTACACTTCAAACAGATATCATTAAAAGAGCTTCAGTAATAATGGCCATTAACGATATAGAGTCTAGAGAGTCTAGACATTTAAATATTTCATTGGCTTCATGAAGTAGAACATTACGCACAAGGCCTATGATATTGAATAAATTATGTCTAAAACTAGGCACTGAAGACTTAGTAGGTTATCATTTGAAGTACCTACTAATTAATAGCTTTTGTAGAAACAATAATCCATTAGGTACTAAATTATTATGTCTAAAGATTACGTTATTGACTTAAATGGTTGGTAATTTTCATTAGCGAGATACAATTATTCTTTGCTAGATTTTGCCCATGGCTTCGCGCACGCGGAGGTTGAAAATTCGGGACTATCAATCAATCAATCAATCATTTATTTTGTTAAACATAGGTATGGTTACAGTTAGTATTTTAAAAAATGTGCACTATGTTTTGCCATTAAATGGCGTACAAAATTTACAGAAACAAACAATTATAATTAGTAGGTGGCATGCCAATACATAACAAAAAAATCAATTTAAAAAATATGTCAGTAGGTACACAGGTCATTACAATTTTTAAATAAATAGGTAAACACATTAGTACTTATCAATAATTAAAAATCATATGAGTTAATTAGCAAGTCGGAATCGTCATACCTCTGTTTATCAGTAGTAAACTCAATGATGGAGTAGTAACATCTATCTAGAAGAAATTTAAACAAGGACCTTTTAAAGGATCCCAGACACTCTTTACACTTTATACTATACATAATAAATTTCACATACTTTCGGGATAAAATGTAAATTATGTCCTAATCTGGTCATGGTCTACCTGTATATCGCATCAATAGGCAGACAGACTTAATTTAGCATTTAGATATTAGTATGACCATATGGATTGAGTTTTTATACAGAGTTACTTTTTGATTTGGTAACGAAGCAATGCATTGAAAAATATCAATTAGTATAGGTATGTATAAAGGAGTCTTTCCCTTTTGAATAATTGAGAAGATTAAATAGAACAAAAAAAACCAGCAGGTCTTTCGCAGGTCTGCTGGAAGAAACTCAAAAGATATATGTCGATTCTTTACGTAAATATTGAAATAAATAAATAGCAACATTTTTATATCAACTAATATATAATTAAATTTGTGTTAACTAAAACCAAAACAACGCTGCTCAACAATTAAAATAATTAGAAAGCGGTTACAGGTTACAATTCTTCGAAAAATTCCTAGAATCTTTCAACCTGTCATAATTGTTTTGACTGGTAAAAGTTTTAGCAGTTTTAATTATAATAACAAATTGGAGGTGACTATTAAAAGGTAGTGAGATTGTTATGTTCTGACTTTTTTTTCTTATCACTGTGTTTTACATACATACACATTTAACACGTCTGCCTTGAAAACATGAGTGCGCTCATTCCATCATAGACCTCATACATCGCTTTCCATCAGGCGTGATCGAAGTCAACAGCAGGCCTGACAGCAATTTAAAATAAAACATACGCCTTCTTCCCATGGGAATAAGCAGAAACTATGTTATTAGGTACCATAATGTTTTAGTGTAAATTACTCCATAAACGAATAGTTTTACACATAAATTTTACAATTACACAAAATTCCTTTATTAGACCTAAAAAATCCTATTTTAGATCAGATGAAGTGGGCCTACTTCATCTTCTTCATTCTTAAATATCTAATATTTTATGCTATCTGGCATAAAATATTACATTACGAAAAACATTATTAGTTTATGCGCTACATAGCTAAATTTGGATGAAAATTTAAAATTAAACTCGAAGTAAAACATAGAAACTTTGAAACTACGCAATTTGTTCCAGTCAAATTGAAGGAGATTATTTATTTAGCCAGCAAATATTTCATATTCAGTTCGTCTAAATATGAATTAAGAATTTTGCAATCAAATATCGCAAATCTTTATGTAATACCCACTGACACTTGTTTATCCGGTTAAGTAAAATAATCTTAGCGGTATTTTTACCATCCTGCAGGTTGAACTTTGAGTTGGGTAGGTGATCGGTTGCTTAAAATGACTTTCTACTGGTGCCCTAATATATTAAGGCCTCCAACTAAGGCATAAACTTAAAACTAAGCAACTACACGATATATCGACTTAAAGACCCCTCCTTTTTAGGATTCCGTACCCGAAGGATAATCAACGGGACCCTATTACTAAGCCGTCTGTCTGTCAACGGAATGTATCTCATGATGTGTATTTCTGTATCCATACAAGAAACGTGTTTTTTCGGCGTTTTATACGGAAACCTTCGTGTGTGAGATGTGAGTCCGACTCGCACTTGGCAGGTTTTTTTTATGTATGGGTGTATAAGTGTTTTTCAATATCAACGGAACCAAACTTTGTCTCATTGGCTCAGTTGTTTCCAAAACTATTTGGGCAACACTAATTACTTAGGTAAATCCAATCATATTTTTAAATATTAATTAACAAATTATCGCCCCTACTGATACAATAACTTTCAAACTCTTCAAATATGATAACATGCCTGTGTATTAATTTTGTAGTAACAAAGTTTATAATCATAAAAGTCTGAAGTGGGTGGAAAATATTTCTAGAATTTTGATTAGGCACCGTGCCAAGAGCATGCTTGTAAATGTTTTCAGCGTTAGAATATTATTTTCTTGCTATTTCAGTACGGTGAAGGAACATACATTTTGCAGTTAATATTTTAAACTCTTACACTTGTTTATCATCCAATCATGCTTTTGTTTACCTTGGTAAGTAAATAAAAAAGCTGTGCTACCGATTTTGTGATTACAAGCGTAGTTGTGGAAAATGTGAAGGTAGAGTACATCGAAAGCAGCTAAGTAAATAAGGGAATATTTTTTATTTTTCAAATCATTTTTTGGTTAGTCATATTGCTTGGTTAGACGAAGGAACTTCTAGAAACCTTTGCATTCCCGAAACTAAAGATTCTATTATTATAAGCTGCATAAAAGATTATCATATCTAAAATGTCTGCAGAGAAAACTATGACACGAACAAAAACTTTTCACACCACTATGCTTAACTGGAATCAGAAGCACAAAATCACAATTTAAACTAAACTAAACTAGTCAATAATATAACGCTAGCGCATGCAAGTTTCTAAATTCTAACTTTATTTTTGCTTCGTTCTCCAGCGTAGATACTGCGCATATTTTTCAAGCAGCTTCCCGTGAGAAAACGTAAAATCTGAAACTTTTGAAGCGATAACCTGCCCGACTTGTAGTTAAGTTTCAAATAACTAACCTAATAAAAGTACCGAGATAGGTTCTAGTTGGTCCTGTATAAAATTTAATGAAATCGCTTAACCATACTGTTAAAGCCGGCTTTGGAATATAAAATCCGATATTGTCGGCTTGACTTTAAAGATAATTCGGGGATTATAGAAAGAAGCATTTGATTTCCAAGCTGTGGAAGTTGATGTTTGATTCTTTGGATATTGCGTTTTTGTTTATGTAATGAAGCAAAAATTGAGAAGAAGTACTATCTTCAATAATATTCGGATACATATGTATCCGAATAATATGAAGATAGGTACTTGTAAATCTAAATTTTACATGTTCTTTAAATATTAACAGCGGCTGTTGATACAACCAAACACAATCTTCCTTTAATTATAACCTTCTTTTTACTATCCATCAGTGCTTCATATGATATTATAGACTAAACTTAACGAAAGTTAAATGTTTAAGGTAACTATTAAAATCAGGGGAAGCTATCACAGGGTTTCGTCCTAATTTGAATGTCTGCGAGATATTTTTATGTGCAACAAGCAGTGCTCCGCGGTTTCACCCGCGTAGTTCCCGTTCCCGTGGGAATACGGGGATAAAATATAGCATATGTCACCCGGGGATAGTGTAGCTTCGCAACAGTGAAATAATTTTTCAAATCGGTGCAGTAGTTTCAGAGCCTATTCAATGCAAACAAATAATCAAATCTTTCCTCTTTATAATATTAGTATAGATATGTGATTTTGTCTACAGAACAACAAATTGTCCTTCTTTTCCTTTTTTTTTTATTTTCTCCACATAAAACAGTGATAAAACTTCACATCATTCGAAGTTTCGAGAATTTTTCATTTAGAAATCACAATGTAGCACAGTTTATGTTGATAGACGAGACTTCGAAGAAAATAATTATTTCAGTACTCAAAAAAAGGTCACAAAAATACCTTACCCGCAAGTATTAACAGCCGTACGGGACAATCAATCATGTTAAATTATGCTTGTCACGTTAGTTCCGTGGATGGGTGACCATCTTTAAATACCAAGACCCTCTCATACCTCCAAAAGCAAGTTAAGCCGTTAATCTCGGCTGTCATTCGTGGATTTTTTACAGTCATTGCAAGTCGTCAGAAGCCTGATAGTCTGACAATCGGGTATCGTATTACCCAGTAGCTAGCAAGACCATAATTATTTCAGTACTCAAAGAAGGTCACAGTCATACCTCACACAGCTAACGAACTCCATCATAAACGGTATAATCAAACTAAGTTACGACTGTACCACACCACGTTTAGAAAAAATGTCACACACAACACATTAGTAGGCCTACGGATCCGCAATGCAGTAAATAGTACGGTAGGTAAAGTAGCAAGCTCGTCAATTATGTACTAACATTGTTGACAATTAGCTGCTTCAGGTCATAAACATGTTGTAGTATGTTTGGTGTGGTGTGGGTATCAAAAATGTTGATGGGATAGTTAGGGGTGTCGAAATGCGTGGTGAACTTACAGGGACTTGAAATTGTGTTATATTTTACATCTAAAAATCAATCTGCCTAGCCTTATTACAGCTTATATGTTGTGTTCGGCTTCTAGTTTAACCGGATACAGCTTCTCTTCTTCTTTCTATCTGACCTCCACAACCAGTTACTGGGTAACACAACACGATACCCGGTGGTAAGACAGGTTTTCAAACTTTTTATTTTGGGCTTTTAATGCCTTTTAACTACCCGTTACGAGTGTCTTAAGATCTATGAATGACATCCTGATAATAACGTTTTGCATCCCATTTTCCGTATTGTATAAGTACCTACCTACTATCCTACATAGATGCTAATACAACTTGGCAAAATGGGGGCTTAAAGACCCATCCGAGACGGCCAATGTAGGTGCAGCTGTCCCGATCATGCCCCACTTGTTGAAATGTCCCAATACGCAGGCAATATTCTGAGTAGCATGCATTATATTCTCAAAAGTGCGGACTTTTGAGATTCGAATGCTACTGACGCTGTTATTAACATGACCACTACTAATCTAAGAAATACCATGGACTCGTAATTTATTTTAAAAATGTTGAGATTAATAACGACAATTAATTGTTTGGTGATATTATTATGCTTGATGCAGAGGTTGAGCCATCGGGTTTTTTTTTGCAGATTACAAATCTGCTTTTTTTTTTAAGATTATGGACCAATCGACCACCTAGGGTTATCGCCCACTTCTGCAACCCAGTCACTGGGTTATTGACGCCAAATAGGGAGTTGTTCCATGTAAAAACTAGTATTCAGCTGCATCGGGTTTGACTGGAAGCTGACCCAACACAGTCAGGCAGATGATAACCAAATGTAACATAAGTTTTATCAGAACTAACGAACGTCAAATTCAATTTCAATTAAACGATACCGAGTGACTAAATCAATCTGCCCCATCGATTAACAAGTAGGTAAGTGTGTTACGCCGCGCTCCTTCGAATGATCGGGAGCGGTAGTAATTAATTAAGAGCCTCTGATATATCTACTATGTTGATTGCTTGACATTCGTGGAATGTTCCTGGTATAATTTCAAGATTTGAAAGGACTGACCTCGAATGTACGGTGTAATTAGGTGAGTATTTTGATGAATATTTTGTGAGTGTCCATGGAGCTCATTGCCCGTTCTTCTATATAGGAACCAATTACGCTTTGGAATGGGCAACTAGCTTCATCTTTCTGACTGACCAACCCCTTGACTGTAGGCAGTAAATGCACCCTCACGGCCCTAGTCGCCTCAGGAGACGCCCTGGGCGTCGGAAATCCCAGGCTGATTCCTGGCCACCGTAGGCGAGGGCTTGCGGACGGCGTGTAATGGGTAGCTCGCTGCCCGGTAAGGACCAAACCCGGGTCGACGAGCGTTGTGTTCCACGCGCGCCTCAAAGAGATGTCAGCACGAACTGGTGGGGTCCGCAAGGGCAGATGTCTGCCAGGGGTGCGGGTTGTGCGAAAGAGATCCTGTGGCCCCTGGCACATAAGCAACTGAAGGAATACGGGTGGATTTTAGTCAGTAAAAGTCTGAAACGCCCTCCTGCTCCACCCAGAACGGGAGTAGTTATTTGATGATTACCCACCCTAAAAAAAAAACACCTTGACTTTTCAAAATTGTTTTGTTTGTACTAAATGCTTTGCGGTTCGAGCTTATAGTTTTGAATAAAAGAGAATTCTTGGATCGGGGAGACGCTGATGTTGACAGAATTATTATGATCCTTAAAGACCATTATTCAAAACTTGGCCATAATTTGTATGGGACCACTCGGAAAGTATACGCTTTCAAATCGGTTCAAAAATTTAAAAAATATACAAGTGGTGTGAGAAGATCCTCATTTTTGTGATGTCGGTTAAAAATACAAAGGAATAAATAATGGTTCAATGAACTGCCTCAGCCAAAATAATGTCTGTTCCTACTCTTTTTCCTTCGTATCGTCTAGTCTAGACATAATAATTATCTGAAACAATTTTATGCACGGAAGAAAATTAGCCTCTTTAACATAAAATATTAACATAATCTGAATTTCACGATTTCGTAGTAGCAAAATTAGGTCCTCGAAATAACATTCCATCTTTCCTAGGAATCAACCTTGGTGAACAGTTTTCTTACACGCGATACAAGTAGGTAGGTATGAGTAGCTATATATAATCCCCTAACTGCCAACTGTTGGAAACTGACACGACACGTCCCTATAAACTTAGGTTTCCACGAATTAATTCCACATACGTTTGATATATTCAAAATTACATGTGGGTACAACTTCGTCTTATCGCGTTACCAAAATTCCAATCATATTCGACACAAGGATCTCTACTCTCTCCCTCTAACACTCTCGTATAGAGTGAGATAGGAGAAGTTGAAATTATCCTTAACATATACAAGGAGCACGTATGTATTAGTCACCGTTTTCATTTTCGACAGTGTTCAACCTCTCGTTTACACAGTATAGGATAAAGTGCGACAGACACAGTTCTAGTTTAGATTGTTTGCAACGAGTACAGGGGTAATAGCCACAGCTACATAGTTCGTTCTGTAAACTCTTTGGCGACATATTTGGTTCCAGATAAAGTTATCGTGTTACTCGTGAATGCTAATAGAATTTTGCTGCTGATATGAATTTGTTAGAATGAATTAAATTGATTTTAGTTGACACATCAAGCTATACATTTCAAGTTTTAGCTGACTGCGCATCGTATATACTTTTCGTACAATGAGACGTCCGCTCATATTGGAAATGTATAGCTTGAAATGTCGTCATTCATGTAGGTACTTGTAGAATGGCGCCCACAAATATTTTATTAATAACAACATAATATTATTATCTTGCTTTCTTGCAGTTAAAATGAAATATTTATAAACACATTTAAAAAAAAATATAGTCCAGGAGCTAACGACCCAGTCACGTTCCTAATACATTATGACAGCAGAAAACAGAAATAAATATACATGATAATAATATTCACTATTCAGCCGAATACTCTCAAAACCAGTGAAAATCTACACACACAGTTTAACAGCTAATTTATAACACTCGTTCTCCAATACCGAGCACAGCCGCGGTTATACGAATTTTCCCGAATTTAACCGATCATCATTGGTATCACGTAATAACAAGATATGTTCGGCCAGCCCTAACATAACTACGTCGCCAGGTGATCCCACTACTTTATGTGTACAAAAACTTTCCTCCGCTTTTCAATTTACATTTTTCGATTATTTTCTCTGCATTCAGTATTCTGTGCATGTTTTTTCTTTGTGTTCTAATGTAGTTAGCAACGCGATTTCGTTACGATTGGATTCGGATAAGGGGCGACTGTATTGTTTTTTGTAGCTAGTTTTGTGTTTACTAACTTATTGGTCTAGTGGTTGCAAGCGCTACTGCTGGGATTCGAACCCCGATAGGGTTCGAATCCCAGGTCGGGGAGAGTTATTGCGTTTTTGTATCTGGGATTTCTCAGTAGCAGCCCGGAGTCTGCATGTGTTCCCAGTTGATGGCAATAAGCTAGCCCCTTATTACATGAAACTTAAAGATAACTGGCGAAATGTGGGTGTTACTATAGATACAACTCTGCCTAACGCTTCGGACATTACAAGCGCGATATTATATTGTTTTACTGAAAAAATTGCGCATACATACAATAATATTTATACCATAGATTTTATATTAGCGTAGAAATCGGGTTAAGCAATTAAAAACGTTCTCATACGTAGCTTTATAAGCTCGAGTACGCAAAACAAAATGACTATCGACCGCTAGTTTGGTAGCTTGCTCAACAAAGTGAGTCTTTATAGTAAAATGGGCCTAGTTTAAAAACTAATAATTTTATATTTATTTTGAAAATGTGTAATTTTGTCAAGCAAAATAATTCTGTTACTTGATAAAACCTTCATAATTCATAACGCTACTCATATTTTAAACTCCATATCATAATTCCTTTACTATCCATTATGAAACTATTCGTGACAAAACACGCGTGATCAAACACGTACATACGTATAACAGCACTGCGTATAGTTCAAGAGACGCTATGTTTGTGAACACTTTATCCATAGCGTGTATGACCCTGTAGTCATACATGATAAGGAGTCTGTAGTCATTAACCAAACAGAGACAATACTTCAAATAACAGTAATATGTGTGAAACTCAGCTGTATTAGAAAGAAAAAGTTTATATGCTGGTTCGGCCAAGGGACAAATTAGAAGTAAGTATTCGCAATAAAACTATAGTTTGAACTTGTTAAAGTAAACAAAAACTGGAATATCTTATATTAGTGTTCTAACTTGTTAATATCATAATGGTGAAACCTCTTTTCGCAGCGCTACCAAACTACTACTAAATTTTCTTCTTTGCCTCTGTATGGTTCTCTTCTCATGTGCTTGCGTATCAGATATTTTGCTGTAGTTACATAGTTAGGAAGCTACACAAACTAAATGAGAGGCCCAGGTAACTAGATGCGGGAAATTGAACAGAATAATTAAAGTTTCTTGAAGACGTAGTTTACCCGCGTTTCTGCGAACACAATATAATTACAACCTTGGTTTGTTGCCAAGGACAGGTATAAATAGTAAAAAAAATATGGTGTTGTGACTTCTAAATGCTTTGTAAAATAAATGCACATTTAATTTTTTTTCCGGTGTGTGTTAACGTTGACTAAAGATTAAACCAAGCTCTTTGCTATTTTATTTTACTACAAATATACATAGCTCGCCCTGCAATCTGCTAGTAATACGCCAACCTAACATAAAATGCCATCTTCTCTTGATGCCCTGGGATTCTTTTCCCTCTTTTTTAATATACATGTACATATTATTAATATTATTGAAAGTCTATTAGCCTATAACTATATTATGTTAATATTATCCCAGTACTCAAACGGCATATAAAATACACTTCCAAAATAAAACATAACAGTGTGTTTAAAGTAACCTGTCTCCTGGTCTAGAAGATTAATTTAATGAAGTTTATCATTTTCGTGTTGATGGAGGTTACTCGTGCGTAAGTTGACACGCAATGTCATGTCCTAAACCGTATTTATATCAATTTAAACCAAACTTAATAATAATGTTAGTAAATAGTAAACACTATCATTTTATATTGTGAAGATGGCTTAAGTTTTCGTAGTTTTTAGTGTTATGTTCATGTTTAAATGTTTGAATTAGAAATCTAAGTCGATCTTCACACGGACGTAATAATATCGCGGTGGATTTTTTTCGCGCACTGCGATGCGCTCTGTTGGATTTTCAATGCTCGGTTCAACACCAAGAGTTAAAAATCTATTGCGCGATAAAATACCGCCACGATATTATTACGTCCGTTGAAATGTCGAGTAACACGCATTAGTGTTGTAATATTAATACCTGAATACTGAAATACGGGTTGGATTTTTTGTTTTATGTGAAGCCTACTTTGTTCAATGTGTTTGTAAACGTGTGTAGTCTGATTCCCGGCCACCGTAGGCGCGGGGTTGTGGACGGCGAGTAATGGGTAGCTCGTTGTCCGGTCAGGACCAAGCCCGGGTCGACGGCGCGTTGTGTTCCACACGCGCCTCAAATAGATGTCAGCATCAACTGATGGGGCCCGCGAGGGCCGATGCCTGCCAGGGTGCGGGTTGTTCGAACGAGATACCGCGCACACAGGCAACTGAGGGAACACGGATGGGTTTTCGTCAGTAAAACTCTGACTCCTGATCCACCCAGAGCGGGAGAAATTATTTGATGATTTCCCAACCAAAAAAAAAGAAGCGTGTGTAGTCAAAATATTAGGCAATCAGCAGGTTGGTTTTTTTTTTTTTTTTGGGTGGGAAATCATCAAATAACTTCTCCCGCTCTGGGTGGAGCGGGAGGGCGTGTCAGACTTTTACTGACTAAAACCCACCCGTGTTCCCTCAGTTGCCTGTGTGCCAGGGGCCGCGGTATCTCTTTCGAACAACCCGCACCCCTGGCAGGCATCGGTCCTTGCGAACCCCACCTATTGGTGCTGACATCTCTTTGAGGCGCGCGTGGAACACAACGCGCCGTCGACCCGGGCTTGGTCCTTACCGGACAGCGAGCTACCCATTACTCGCCGTCCGCAAGCCCGCGCCTACGGTGGCCGGGAATCAGCCTGGGATTCCCGACGCCCAGGGCTTCTCCCGCGGCGACTACGGCCGTGAGGGCGCATATACTGCCTCTCCCTCACGTGCGCCGCCTCCCTCTTTGCGAGCATTACTGCTTCGCAGAAGGAGGTGACGGCTAACCATTCACTCTCGCCCCGTACCATGGCCTGCACCAGGGCCGGACGCGAGAGATCGCCGCCGCCGATCGCCTCCACGAGGACACGGCGGTGCTCCGCCCAAGCCGGGCAGACCGCCACCGTATGCTCCACCGTGTCCTCAGGGCGATCTTCGCAATGGAAGCACCCGGGCGTTTCCTCCCGCCTTATACGAAACAGGAACCTCCCGAAACAACCGTGTCCGGTGAGGACCTGCGTCAGGCGGAAGGTGAGGACGCCATGCCGCCTCTCAAGCCACTCCTCAAAGAGGGGACTTACCGCCGCTATCGTGGCGTGCCCAGCACTGGGTTGCGACAATCGCGCTCTCCATGTCGCCATGAGATCCCGCCGGAGCTCTGTCCGCTGCACCTCGATTTCTCGCGGCAGCGGAGTAACGCCCCGGCGTTTGGCCTCCTCGCGCCACTCCCAGATATGCGCGAGGACCTTTGCCTCCAGATCCCATGGCGGTAATCCGGCATCAGCAGGTTGGTGGCGGGAGTAACAGCCTAGAGTATTTTTTTTGGCCTTTTGGTTCGTTTACGTCGAGAGACGTGACGGTATACTGTATACATATAAGGATCGTTCCTTACATTACTCTTTTTGCTTCGTATATGCCGTTAATGTAACCTAGCCCTGCCGTTTTACCCAAAATATTTTCAACGTTTTTAGTTTGGTTTTTAAAGCATGTTTTTTTTTAATTATTATTATTTATTTTACTCGAATTTAATTCAACCTCTCTTCTCTCTTATGTCTTTTATTACACGCTTTATATTAGCTTCACTTGTATGTCAGTATGTCAGTATGTAACTCTCCGTGGGTAATTTGCGCGCCTGCGGCCTTCCTTGGTTCTGGTAGCCGTTTTTTATAAACTTTGCTTTAAGTTACGCTTTATATTAGCTTCACTTGTATGTTTGTTGGTTTGTTTGTTTGTATGTAACCGACTCCTTTGAGCGCGATTTTGACCCACTTTAAACGGTCAGATTTCATTGAAACTGTAAACTTGTCGAGGACCGATGACAATTCAATAATTTAAAAAAAAAATTGAGAAAAAAAAACGTTTTTGTAGTTAGCCGAACTAAAAAATAGAAAATAAATAATAGTTTAAAAAACTAAAAAACACGCTTTAAAAACCAAACTAAAAAAGCAGAAAATAATTTAATTCAATTGAAAAGCAAATTATTTTCTGCTTTTTTAGTTTGGTTTTTAAAGCGTGTTTTTTAGTTTTTTAAACTATTATTTATAAAGTTATAACCTAAAGTTTGAAATAAGTAATTTTCGTCTAAGAATAAACAGTATTATTTCCTTCTTCTTCACACCACCGACCCACAATAGGATACCAAACTCCGAGCTTCAAACCAAAACTATTAACAGACTTAGTTTACAGTATCCAATATCATGAAACCAGAATATTACCTATATGAGTTACTTAGTGGATACTACTCCAAGTTAAAGTTTTTATACTATAACCTACTATTAGTACCTATTACTAATTGAACATAACTGCTAATTGTTTTGATACACGTTGGGGAATTGAGTTCCCATTGTTTGTACCTGTTGTGGAATAAAAATTTCCCAATTTACTTACATAGTAGTTTCGTAGTTGGTAACCTTAATTACCCATTTTTTCTGTTCTCGTTTTATCTGTGATCGGGTTTTTAAACATATTCAGATGGAGTCTTCGTGAATTCCGATTAATAAAAATATAACTAAAAGATTAATTTAGGTACATATCTAGGATTCTTACAGTATAATTCATCTGAAATCACTTCTGTCGTAGACGCATATATGGTGATTTGAATTTTAATAAAAATCCGTCAAGATTTCTTAATGAGTTTTGGTAATATCTGTAAATGTCTGTTGAAATGTTCAAGATAGATAAAGTATTTCCCATAGCATTTTTTTCAATGACTTTATAGCTTTACTGGAAAGTAATAAGTACCTTGAAGGTACGGGTTGTTCGAAAGAGATACCGCGGCCCCTGGCAAACAGGCAACTGAGGGAACACAGGTGGGTTTTAGTCAGTAAAAGTCTGACACGCCCTCCTGCTCCACCCAGAGCGGGAGAAGTTATTAGATGATTTCCCAACCAAAAAAAAAAATAAGTACCTTGAAATAAGACTAGATCCTTCATCAATTACCCAAGGCTAAAAACCGTCAGTCCACATAACGTCAGTCCATAAAACGTCAGGTTCTAAACAACAGTATACAAATGTCTTATTCATTGCCCCTCTACAAAGCGGCAGTATGTTCCTTGAAACTCATTCCATGAGGGTTGAGCTTATTTATGTTAATTTAGTGTCTGCCAACCGCCTTATACGATATTGTACTTCCTGTATTATGTAGAGTGAATTACTCCTTCTAAGAAAATGAGCAAGTATACCGAATATTTGGACAAAATTAAGCCACCTTCGTCCCCTTTTCTCACGCCATACGAAAATATTAGCTCACGTCGTGATAAAAATACTAGGCCTGCTCTATAGTTTGGTAGTGCAGACGACTGATCAGGATGTTTCCGTCACTTGTGGAGACTATTTTAATGCTTTAATTGAATAATAATGGAAGGGCTCGGGGGGCTCGTGGCTAAATAACGGCTCGATCGAACATAAAGCTACGCGTGCCACAGTTGGTTCGTGGATGGGCCTAACCATTACATATCGAGACCCTTTCGTGCCTCGGAAATGACATTAAGCCGTTGGTCGCGGCTGTTATTCGTTGATCTTTGACACTCGGTACGGCTAGTTAGAAGACCATAAGTCTGGGATATCATGGTATCCAATTAATGGGTTGTGGAGATCAGATAGGCAGATGCTCCATGTAAAATACTAGGTATTCAGCCGTCGGTTAGACTAACATAGTTGGGGAAAAGCTAGGCAGATTTCAATCAATTAATCATTAAAAAACGACGACTTATTTCACGGATTATTATTTTAATTACTACAAATATTTGCGATTTTTCTTTAAATCATTGAAGCATGCCTGACATCTATCTTCTATCTATCTATCTATATATACAATAAACAGAAAAGAAGTCCTAACTGACTGACTGACTCATGAACGCCCAGCCCAAACCCTAGGACCTAGAAAGCTGAAATTTTGCACAGAGGTTTCCTTTATAATGTAGACAAGGAATAAGGAAGGATTTTTCGAAATTCAACCCCTAAGTGAGTTAAATAGGGGATGAAAGTTCCGCGCGGGCGAAGCCGCTAGTAAAAGCTAGTTTTAAAATATAATAGAAAACTCTACCGTATTCCAAATCATAATTCTAAGGCTGATTGCATGACTTCTTACAATATAAGAATTTTAGTTATAAAACATAAAAAGCTGTAGCAAAAATAGTCCTTATTTGTTGAACTTACCCATGCCTGCCATAAAATACAACAGTTTAACAGTAAAAACATGTGGTGTTCGTCAGTTAATGAGGTTTCCTGCTCGAGAAAGTATTTTCCTAACTTCTGTAGAGGCAAATTATTTTGAATTTTGGAACACTGCTCTGATGTGTATTTGTTGTGTTTTTTTACTTTGAATTAAGAATTGACCTTAATGCTTTACCAATAAGGTACAAATATGAGTATAAAATCTACGGCACACGTCAGAAAAGCAAATAAAACGCATTGTTGTATTGTACCGTCATTCAGTGACAAAAATGAATGAACTCATGTGTCTATTGTTTTTTCGGCACTTAGTCTTCGATCCACTTCACTATATGTAAAGTACAAACAATGATGCTTAAAACCTTAATAAGTATAGTTAGTATTTTTATCTCACAACGCGACGCGTGCTTTAAATGTGGTGTGTGTGTAAGAGACAATGGTGAAGTCGGATGTGTGTGTGGGTGTGTTATATTCTCACGATACTCATCTTCACGCACACATTCACAGCGTGTTTGTACACTTGCTAACCACAAGTAAAGCGTGCGTCGCTTCGTAACATATAAACACAGGACCTGGTAGGCAGGTATACCAGGTGGTAGTAGTATTTCAAACCTCTTACCATAACAACTCTTTCACATTTATTAAAAGCAAACACAAATTCCACTCATAAAACGTATTACTTCAACAAATTAACATAAATCAATTCAACGAAACACGTTCTCAGAATTGCATTTATACTCAAGGAGTTTCCATAATATTAATTGCCAGATAAGCCTTCCACGGCGTTTGAACTCATTAGCCGGGAAAGCCCTTAGAAATGAAGGCTGTGTTGCGATTAACAACATTATTATTTACACGCGATACCACAGTACCTTGGCGGAGCTGCTTGCTGTTGAGTTTGTAAAGCTGACTGCACGGTGACGACTGACTAATAGAATGTATGTAGGGAATTGAGGTTTAATTGTGGAAATAAATAGAAATAAAGTTTTATTTTTCACTGACACACGTGCCTAAAAGAACATCGATAAGTTCGAAATATAAAATAAAACAAAATATTATGTAGATATACAGGATGGCATACATCGATGCGCAAACTGTAACCATGAATTCAACACATCATTCTAGATCCTCTAGCGAATTTATTTTTCCTCACCTATCAAAAAAAATAATCTGCTGTTTCATAGAAAAGTGCAAAACCTATGCAATCAAAATGTATGAAAGAGCTGATTTCTTTTTTAATAGCCAAAGAAAAATTTCAACTCAAAAGGGGTTCAGAATCTATAGGTAACAGGTTGCAGGTCGACGTCCCACCCTGTACGTATAGTCACGAGGACAGAACATGATAGTCGGCAGCTGTCGATATGACAATATGGCTTCCACTCAGCGTGATGCTGAGCTATGAGGATCACAGCACAGCGCTGATTGATAGACAATGATAATTCTTAAGATAGGTTTAGACCAAACGAGCATGCAACAAGAACAAGAGCATTCTTTTCTTGATTTTCTTGCTATTTTATTATGGAGATACCCATGTTTACAGAAAAAAATGTTAGAGTGGGAATAGAATGCAATGTGAATTTGGACTAGAAAACAAGAAAGACCGAGTGTGTTATCTACCTACATTTAAAAAAATTATATATTCATTTATTTATCAAGTTACACCAACAGCTTCTGTGTATAATATACTAGCTTTTGCCCGCGACTTCGTACGCGCACAAACTTTACTCTGTCTTTTCGTTTTTCCCGGTCCCGTAAGAATTTTGGTAAATTCTCTCTTAGTATTCCGCAACACGTCCCAATGAACTTACATGCATTTCAGTTTTGCGTAATTTTTTTTCAAAACAAAATACAAATAACGTGACGTGCGCTGTCAGTTGCACCG
Organism: Antitype chi; assembly: GCA_947359405.1. Classification (NCBI taxonomy): domain Eukaryota; kingdom Metazoa; phylum Arthropoda; class Insecta; order Lepidoptera; family Noctuidae; genus Antitype; species Antitype chi. Next base: position 2,162,004 of record OX375817.1, on the reverse strand, counting down.
CGTTGCTTTTTGTTAAAAATAAATGGCTAGATTTTTGTTTTGATTGATATTTTTATTAATAAATATCATATTTTAATACTTATTATCCGATTCCCGACGAAGACAAATCTAAAAAATCGAATATCATTAAAATTGGTTCAGCCGTTCTTGAGTTATAAAAGGTGTAACTAACAAGACTTTATTTTATTTAAATAGATTATATGTTTTGCGGTAATAGCTCTGGACTGACACAGTCGCCATTTACAGGTTATTATTAAAGTAAGTATGATGAAAAACACCCAAACATTTCTTCAGTACGAGTTTCCAACCAAGAACCATAACAACTTGGCTCGGCCACCGCAAAAGCCGAGTTGTTAAAACTTTTTCGTCGTAACATTCCCATGTTTGTTTCTTCGTTCTTCTTACCGAGTGGTTCCTGGCTAGAAATAGACAGAAAGAAAGTTTGGAAACAAGACATTGATTCAGGTGGATAGCTAGCATTTCACATGATATTGTTTATCTGATTTCAGCACCCAGATTGCGTGACACGCTATCTATCATTATCTGAATCATTTTGATGGATATTGCTAATGCATTGCTACATTATGTCGGAAAAATATGTCTGCTGAACGTCTGTTGAACTGTCAGCATAAAACCCATAGCTAGTGTGTTTAGAAATTACCTCGCTGCTGTAGTGCTATTCTGTTTAGCTCATTTCTTTCAAACCTCACTCAAGTACATACATACATTCCAAAGTGAAATATTTTTCTTTCGTTTATTTTTAACTACCTTAAGTAGCTTAACATCACAAAAAAGTCGAACATCAAGATCGTTCGAATTTCAAAGTGATGTATAAAAAATAATTCAAATATTGAAGTGATTTTTAGAGAATACATTACAGGCATACTCAGAAAATGCAGATTATAATTTATGGATGTCAAAGGTCACATTTAGCGAAGGTTTGAGTTTTTATTCAGATAACACTGATTTCGTCCCATGTGTTTCTGCGTTAGTCAGTGTTTCGACGGCATATTTTATAAAAAAGGTAAAAAAGGATACATGTAGGAATATTTTCGTGTAAAATAACACGCGTTAATATTTTTAGAAATATTTTTACGGACACCTGTCTAGATTTTGCATTGCGGTTCAATGACTTGTCATCGAATTAGAAACTTGACTTGCTGTCAAACTTGAAAAGACAAATAGACATTTTAATGGACTTATCTAGAATTTTACCTTCAAACCTAGAATCCGCAAAATTAAAAAAGAAAGAAAAATGATTATTCTACACAAACAAAACGAATATTACAAAAAAAATCAAAATACACACATACGAACTAGCCAAAAGCCTCGTATTCAACAAATTAATAATTTTTTGACAATGTCGTCCGTAGCTTGATGTCAGGGCAGATTACAATTTAATGGTCACACCAAGACCAAAGACAATACACATTGCGTTATTACTCATTTACAAAAATAGTGAAAATAGCAACGCATTTTGCTGGCAAAAAAATGTTATGATATCTCCTCCGTGAAAAATCCCAAACACAAAAGTTAGAAAGCTCCTTAGCTGACAAAATATATAAAACCTAATAAGCATAAAAGTCTAATTGTTTGTTTGTTATTCTGAGGCAGCTACAAAACTTTCCAAGTCAAAGTTTCCGTCGCAAAAGACGCATAAACTACTTTTGTTCGCGAGTATTTGGTTAGACTTTTGACATACAAAATATTCCGCCTTGCATTTTCCTTCGGGAACTCTTCGAGGAAGGTTTTTCTATTATCAAAGTTCGTTTTTACTTACTTCAAGTTATCTATTTGAGATAATAATGATTCAGTGAGTTTTTAACGAAATTATTATAAACTAGCTTTAGCTAGTGGTATTACATAGCCCATAAGTTCTAAGTGTCCCTTATACCAATTTTCATGAAAATCAATTTACCTGTTTTGGAGATTAGCCGTAGCAAACAAACAAGCAGAAAATACTGTTTTTTTTTTTTGTTATAAATATATCGTATACACTTTCATATCCATTTAGTAAAAGCTGTTAATTTGATGTTACAAGCAGACTCTTAACTTTTATTAACCTTTTTATATTTGTATACAGAGATATTGACATTTAGAGTAATCGTATGTAACTACTTAAATAACTATAAAAGCTCATGTATATTCGGTTTGTTTCTTTTAAAGTTTGTAGGTACAGCATATTTTTCAAGGTTTGTAATTTGTTTACCGCTTACTGTATCTATTCCTCAAGGAATTAATCATTCTATCAAATATGGCATAAACTGTTATATTGCATTTGACTAAATGCAACTAGTGACTCGCTTGATGCGGCGCCACAACACTATCGTTATGCAAAACCAACACAATAATTGTGTAACCTTAAATACAGTCGCAGATAAATAAATGAAGCTCACCACACGATCGCATGTGTGTGTTCCCTACTTCACGGCCGTGCCTTAACGATACGCGTCGATTGCACGCAATCAACATTTAGACCCTGGTTCCCGCTTAATTGGCACTTACACCACGAAAGCTTATGATATTTCATTATTGCGCTTGCGTTTCTAGAGGTTTTATGAATTGAATTACTTTTTTGTTGATATTTCGTGAACAATATGGTTTGTGAAATCGCGGGCGTTAGGTTGTGTTCAAAGTTCTTTTCCTGGTAAGAAAACCCAGCAACTGATTTCAGTCCAAGTTTTCCGGTCGATTTTTTCCTTTACGTCACGCATTACAGTCATTGTTGTCTAACTTCGAAATTTTTATATAATAAATATTATTCAATGTACAAAAATGCCACGTGTAGGTATAGATTTATTATATGTTTTTTTTGGGTGGGAAAATCATCAAATAACTTCTCCCGCTCTGGGTGGAGCAGTGTCAGACTTTTACTGACTAAAACCCACCCATGTTCCCTCAGTTGCCTGTGTGCCAGGGGCCGCGGTATCTCTTTCGAACAACCCGCACCCTTGGCAGGCATTTATTATATGTAAAGGTAATAATTATTAAGTAACATAGAGAAGATAGATAGAAAACTTACCGGACCTTTAGTTATGTCCATTAAAATGTACAACAATTTGACAAATGACATCAGAGAAGTTAAGAAAACAAATGTATTTATTAATAAATTGAAACAATTTTTAGAATCCAAGACATACTACTCAGTAAAAGAGTTTTTAGATGACAAATCGATTGGAAAATAAAATTATTCTCTCTATAATTTACCAAACATTATAAAATATATACAATACGGAATATAGAAAATCAAATACATATAAATGTGAAAATAGGATTACATAAATAACAACTTAAACTAATAATAATGTAAATAATAACAAATAATAATAATTAATTACCTAGTATTCATACGCAATACCTAAAATTAAAATTACAAAAATATACTATACCTATATACTCACACCTCATCATATATACATAACTACTTATATACCTGTACGTAATTATACATACACATAGATAAGAACTATACACCCAATTTTACATTTAATAATTTAAAATAATAATGAATTGAATTGCTTGAATTTGCACGTAGGCCTCTTCCTCTCTCCTAATTTTGCTGTGCCCGACAGGGTCCATATTGTTCCCACTGTTAATTCCATCTTTTAATTACATATGGAATGCAATAAAGAATTGAGTATTGAGTATTGAGTAAAACTCTTTATTGTGTACACCATAAAAATTACGGATATTACGCGTAGAAATTTTACATGCATAAACAACCTGTAATTTTCCCAATGCTGGTACACAGGCCCTGTTCTCGGTGAGAAGGAGTGGGCCGTAATCCACCACGCGGGCTCAGTGCGGGTTGGTAGATATCACATGTCTTCGAATATTTGGTCCTAGGACATGCCGATTTCCTCAAGATATTTTACTTCACCGTCTTGAGAGTAAAGGTGATGAAATTATTTCCACAAAATAAAGCACCTATCTGGGTTCGAACCTGCGACCTACAACTCATAAGTCACGGCCAAAATTTTACATAAATGGTCACACAATGAGCGGCGCTTAAAACGATATGTGTCACTGAGTCGCCTCATTGTAGTGAGGCGTATCTGTGAACCTATAGTCAAACAGATAATTGAATTTCAGACAGCAATACCTTAAACTTATCTAGCGTACTAGTTGCTAATATGAACACACGCTTTACCAAGGACAGTTCCAATCTGTTTAGATCTCTTGGGACACAGTACATGTATATTACAGTTCTGCAATTACGCTGAATCCCAAGAGAGTGAGCCTTTTGGGAATTTCCTGACAGAGAAACCCAATTACACTTTTGACCGACTCCAAATTCAAACGGACCTCACAGATTGATAGCAGTTCCAAGTCCTGCTTTTTGTTAGTGTATGTAGGCTAGGCAACACAGTGGTACCGTGTAAGGGTGGGTAAATGATCAAAGCCAACTTATTTTATGTCACATAAACCTACAGACAGGGGGTTCTGGAGTGGCGACGCGCACCTGAAGACGTAAAGTTGGAAGGCCTTTCACAAGGTGGACGGATGACCTTGTGAGGGCTGCAGGAGTCCGCTGGATGCAGGAAGCACAGAACTGGTCGAAGTGGTGGAGCTTGGGGGAGGCCTTTGTCCAGCAGTGGGCGTCTTTCGACTGAAATGATGATGATATTATGAAACCTACAGAGCACTTATGAAACATTAGAAGCTAGGTACGCGGTTGCAATTGGTCGTTTCCTATGAAGAAGAGATGAGAGGAAACTCCACGGTTAATCATTAATAAATAATAATAATGATCATCATTATTTCAGCCGAAAGACGTCCACTGGTGGATATAGGCCTCCAAGCTCCGCGACTTTGACCATTCTTGTGCTTTCCGCATCCAGCGGATTCCTGCGTCAATAAATAATAGGATTACGAAAACAATGCGTTGAAGAAGTCAATGCCCAGACACGGAATGAAATTTCACGACTTCTAAATCACATAATTTATTTAGAATACCTTTTTAGCTAACTCTCAAAATACAAAGATTACCTTTATCGAGAGTGCTTATTTTCATGGGTGTAAATATAGAACCTTGAATTAAATTGTCATCTCTGGGGTCAAAATAAATACCTAAGTCTATTTTTTTTATTAAATGGGCCTGCTCTTGACCTCGATTACGCTTGATGGAAAGCGATTGATGAGGTCTATGATGGATCGAGCGTGATCAGAAAATGCCTGTTCACTCTTGTTCATGGCACTGATACTCCCACGCATTGACGAAACACAGCAAGGTGCTTGACGCCGGACTCCGGTGGGAGGGTGGTCGCGGTGGGCGTTAGCCCTACCACCGCAAGGGAAGAATTAGCCAGTCATTAGGGTTTTGGGTGTGACTGTCCAGGATGCGCCGAGCGCTCGGTTCATTAGAGTTACTGGTGGAACAAATTGCGCTACACGTGGAAGCTTCTTCATGCATCCCAAAATTTGTGTTTTGTTCTTCCATTGTCACCAGTTATAGTTGTTAGTCGTGCTTAATTAATGTTTATTATTTACTAAAGAGTCCGATTTTGATACAACTTAACGTAGGTACTTTCTTGGATTTCCTATGTAATTTTCCATTCCTATTCCAGGATATAAGGAAAACATAATACATCACGGCTTATCTAACCGCACAAGGGTAAGATTACAGAGACGTGTGTTGTATTGTTTTTATAATGGTTCTAAAAAAAGATAGAAATGGTAATGGCTTTTTCTTCAAAGTGTGTTAAAGAACATGACATTACTACGACGCAGTACATACCCTATAAAGTGTTATTGGGTGACTGCTGGCGCAGTAGGAGGCTTACCATAGTAAGTTCTAAGGCCTTTTTGAATGGATGGATGTTTTGGAATGAAATTTAATTTTATAAAAGAACTGTTTGTTTTCTTTTATTTAAATCAAATTTTATTTAACCGTTTATATACTTACACACATATATAAACAGAAAAAAAGATTTGAACAGAAAAATAAGTACAGAGGTGATGCTTATTTCTAAAGAAATCTCTTCCAGTAAACCTGCGATAGGAGAGAAGATAAAGAGATGCAGACAGCGTGTGTTAAGGCTAAAGGGAAAATAAGTTACATTTATAATCAAAAACAATAATTCACTAAATTAATTAAACATATAATATGGGAATATACAACATACATAATTACAAACATACGTACAAACATATATACTTCTAAAATAAATATCACTAAAATATTCATAATAATAATGTAAATAAAATACACACATACACAACTATGACGATGTGGACAGATAGTGTTCTTTCTCTCTTCTTTTAAAAACTGCAACAGTTTGGCAGTCCCTAATGTCAGGCGGAAGTGCATTCTACAACCGCACCGCGTGCACAGTGAAGGAGTAGGAGTAGAAGTCAGTGAAGTGGGGAGGGGACTTAAGGTTTCGAAGATGCGACCTGCACGGCGCATCTGAATGACGGGTATAGGAAAAACGGTCCCGCAGATAGGAAGGGGTTTTAGGATTGTGAAGGTTTTTTTTTTGGGTGGGAAATCATCAAATAACTTCTCCCGCTCTGGTCAGAGCGGGAGGGCGTGTCAGACTTTTACTGACTAAAACCCACCCGTGTTCTCTTAGTTGCCTGTGTGCTAGGGGCCGCGGTATCTCTTTCGAACAACCCGCACCCCTGGCAGGCATCGGCCCTTGCGGACCCCACCAGTTGGTGTTGACATGTCTTTGAGGCGCGCGTGGAACACAACGCGCCGTCGACCCGAGCTTGGTCCTTACCGGACAGCGAGCTACCCATTACTCGCCGTCCGCAAGCCCGCGCCTACGGTGGCCGGGAATCATTAATTATTTTTTTTGCCTTTTCTTTTGCATTTTTCTCATTTTTTTTTTAAATTATTGAATTGTCATCGGTCCTCGATAAGTTTACAAAGTTTCAATGAAATCTGACCGTTTAAAATGGGTCAAAATCGCGCTCTAAGGAGTCGGTTACATACAAACATGCAAGTGAAGCTAATATAAAGCATGTAAAAAAAACTCTTGTTTTTCCACCAGCACCTGTTTTTTATTTAAAGCAGTTTGAAGAGGTGGTTGTACATTTTAATATTTGATGCCGTGAAGCGTACGAAGCTCATTATGCCATAAAAATGTAAACACCCTTTTATGGGTACCATGCTTTTTACATTTTATGATTTAATCACGTATTTCGACCGTGTGTTATATACCTGGCCTGATTTCATGTTTTTCTGTTTCTCAATGGGCCTATAAATGAGACCACAAACTAAAGACCAATAGGTAACGTCAGGGCAATGTACTAGCTAAAGAAAACTAAATCTTACAGCACGCTTATATCTAGACATAAATTTTGGTGACGTTTAGTTTGATTGAAAACGGACATCATTTATATCTTATACTCTTTTCAATTTGGCGAATTAGGTATTCGTAAAATCAGAGAGAGGATAACGAAAATCATGTCCGTTTGTCTCTCTAGACGTAAAATCCGTGTTTGGATAGTATTTTTTAAAGATTTTATAGTCCGAGATGTCTTTTGAAATAGTTTTTTTGGATTTATAAGTATTACCTAAAGTAATAAGAATCGAGACAGTTGGGTTAATTTTTAGGTTAATTGCAGCAGTGATCGCCCAGTAGTAATGGCCCCGACTTACGGATTGTAGGTCGTGAGTTTGACCTTTACTTCGTGCAAATGATTTCATCACCACTGCTTTCAAAACGGTAAAGGAAAACATCGTGAGAAAACTGACATGTCCTAAAACCAAAAACTTGAAGACATGTGACATCAACCAATCTTCACGCAGCTTGCGTGCTAGATTACCTAGAACCTACTCCATCTCGAGCAGAGAAGGCCTATGTCCCAGAAATGGGAGCATTATAGACTGCTTATGCTAAGTTAGGTTTGTTGACTAATTGTTGGCAGATGGTATCACATTGCCGGGTCAGGGACGATACATGGGGTTAAAATTTATACGCGCAAAGTCACGGGCAACGGACAGTACTGAATAAAAAAACAATGAATATATTGGCATCAATTGGATTGTGTGAGCCATCTGCGCTGGGCACTGACCAGTGAACCAGTCCAACCGTCTGTGAATAACTCGAAAACTTGCCAAAAAAATATAGTGTTTTTTCATTCAGTTTGAAACACCTTTCAGTTTGTTTTTACGCTAGGTATATTTTTTTTACAATAATTCTATTCAGTTTATTTATTCAGCAATAATTTGCGTTTGAACAAATTCAGCGTGAAACATATTATGAACTAGATGCTAAAATTCGGAAAAGAATACATTAAATAAAAGAAAAAAAGAAAAAAAATACATTATTATTTATTTGTCTAAAATGCTGAACAACAAAATAAAATAATTGGATTTTCGGAGCAAAAATACTCGTTACCCTACTTTCTATTTTAGGATGTTTCTTAATTTTCTAATTTAATAATCTTTGAATAGACTTACAATGAAGAAGAAGATAGTAAAATATAGTAAAGGGTATAAATGTTCAGCTCACTAACAGTTATAAATTTAAAATTCTTCGCATTTATTACTTCCTTGAAACATTTTTAATTCACTTAAAGCGTTTCTCTGAAATTTATGTTGAATCGCGAACATCTGGGTTATTAATGTTCTGAGTGAGAAATTGTTTCTTGATAATATTAGATATTAACATAATTAAAAATTATCACAATAACGACAATCACTAGGGTAGATTTTAGGGACAAATTGATTTGCTTTAAATGCTAGTTTAGTTTCCATAAACTGGATACTAACTCATCTTACCCATTTTAAATTCAGTTTCTTGATTAATTTTTACCAGAAAGATTTTAATATTAAAACAAAACGAAATTTTGGTGAATTAGGTAGTAAGTTCCTGCACATCATGTTGGCAGATGTTATGATTGGAATTGAAAAAATTACAGTTCAGAGCTCGGTTATAAGAAAAAGCATTGAATTCATAAAAATAGACACAATTTTTAATAAGTTAGTAACTACCTATACTAATAATGTGGTTTGATATCCTTTTCTTAGGAACCAGTAATATGTAGATTGTTATATAATTATTTTAAAATTAATCTTCCTAACTATGTGGTTGTATGTTAACTGCTTTAACTATGTTGGGGTTCAACTCAAAAAAAAAACTCAAAACATTTATTTCAAATAAACCAATTACAGGCACTTTTGAATTGTCAAGGTCGGTAAGGTAGAAAGATGAAGCTAGTTGCCCATTCCAAAGCGTAGGTACCTATGGAGAAGAACGGGCAAGAAACTCCATGGACACTCTTTTAAAATATTGTTACAAAAAGTTGGTTACATCATTATGTTGAAATTATCAATGTGAGAACGATGTAAAAAGACGTGCACATTATAAGCGTCCGTAATTAAAACAAAAATAAAATATCAATTCAGAAATTAAAATAAGCCATGGGAGCTAAGAGATGACCAGTCCCTACTGGCGGCGCCCATTCACGAACATGACGTATGGATCACCACCATTTAGCTCAACCATTTTGAAGGGAACTTAATGATCCAACACACACGCCACCACCAGCAAGACATTTGAGTGAGGATGACAAACTTTCAGTTGCCAGGGCACATTCAAGTCAATGAAAGACGTACCCTGTAAATACTATAAACTAAATACTGCTTTATAGTAGGAACATAGTGCTCACACATGTGCTATGTAATTATACAATATTAAAAGATTGAGTATATACAATGGAAAAATATCTGGTTTACAATCTTCAGCAGCTCCTACAATATTGTCGAATGCTGATTAAATTAGTTTTTAGCGACCTTGTGGAGCTGGACAAGCGGTGTTTAGCCAGGCATTTTTGTCAGCGATGTATTCGCCCAACTTATAATATGCTTGGCTGCATAGTGTGCGTTTTATACAAGACTTAAATTTAGTTTCATTCAGTTGCAAGTGTAGCTTAACCATCGAATGGCTGCGGTTGTTATTATTGACACATAAGCCACGGGCGAATTATTCTAACATAACTAAATTAAATCAACTTCAACTATGGCACCATGGCAACCCACGGCATATATTCCACAAATGGAGGCAAACGAACAGCTATCAATAATAGCAGTGGTCATGAAATGCAAGCAGCCAGTCATCTGTGTATTAGGTACCTATCTGCCGTAAATTACAATTTCGCGGAATCTTGCTCAGTTTACTGTGAACGCTGGCATCGACTCTGTTATGTACATTAATTTTAAGTCTGTTTGTTTACATGCAAGGTGTAACAAAATAAAAGCAAGTCCTGAAAGTAGGTTGTTCATAATTGACTATTGCATCGATGTCAGTAAAATTTTAAAAGTGTGGAACTCGCTGCCTGCATCTATGTTCCCTTCCACGTGATTGAGGTCAAGAGCTAGCCCATTTAGTAATAAAAATAAATAAAAAATAAAGTAGGTTTTTTTGTATTTCACCATTCCTACCGCCAATGGAGCCAAAGACTCAATACTCTAATTGAGGTGTTTGAGGTCTTGAGTTAATTATGTTACACGTTGTATACAATCGTGGATGGTAAATTGTTCTTCAAAATAATGTTGTAGGTGAAAAATCAGGATTCGAAAAAAGAGGTTTCATTAAAAGGTAAGGAACATTGGTCATCATGATAATCCGAAAGACATGCATTTAATTCAAGACAAAGAGCATATTGTTGGGAACGAGAGATGACAAACGCTAAAGAATAGTAGCACTCATAAATATGAACCACTTTGCCTTGTTGTGCTACTGGTCGTTAGCGCTACTGATGAGTGTAAGGTCCTGGAGTCGATTCCCAGGTTGGGCAAAGTATTATTGGGTTCTACTATTTGGAATTTCTCAGTGGCAGCCTGGAGTCTGGATTTGTGACCTGTGGGACTTAAAAATAACTGGCTAAATGTGGATGTACTATTGATAGATCTCTTCCCAACCAAGAACCATGAAGAAAAATATCGACTTAAAAAATTATAGAATTCCTGAAATCGATATTTGTCTTCAAATATAATATCGTGTGCTATGTATTTTAGAGTTACCTTAGAACTCAATAGATTAATATAATATAGCCTCGTCTATTTAATTAGATCGGCATTATGTTGTGACTTAATAAACAATGTATCGCTCACATATTAATATTAACGAATCATCATCATCATCATCATTTCAGCCGAAAGGCGTCCACTGCTGGACATAGGCCTCCACCAAGCTCCTCCACTTCAACCGGTCTGCGCTTCCCACATCCAGCGGATTCCCGCGGCCTTCACAAGGTTATCGGTCCACCTTGAGGAGGCCTTCCAATTTTACCTCTTTCTCGAAGTTAGACCTACCTCACTGGACAGTTTGTCCTAGATAAACGTAATCGTCCACAACTTCGAGTGCAGCGGCACCGATTGTCATGAGAGTAGGTGTTAGATGGGCATTCGACATGACCTTTGACGAATAATTTGTAAGATATTATATAAAGGATAATATATTTGCAAACATAATCTTCAACATCACAACAACAACCTAAAGATCTATTGCCAAACTGCCTAAATAAAACGTTTTACCAAATTCCAACCGTAAGCTTACTTTAACAGAACACATTTTAGTCAGACCTAAGAATATAGAGTAGGAAAATATAGAAAAACAGAAATGACATACAACAATAAATATCAGAGGCGAGCTAGGCCGCTCTTATTCCACAAAGGTCACGCGATAGGCGTTCGCACGTTCCACACTTTTTATTGTATCGCATTGTTCCTTTTGAAAATAAATCGACACCAAAGAATGAAGCATATAAGGCACAAACAAAAGGTCCACTTTGCATGTGTTATGAAAAAAACGGGGTCGGTGCAAATCTCGCGATTTACAACTCGGTGCTATTTCAGTGACACGAAAAGCTTGTGGTTGAGTTCTTGTGCATAAACTAAGAGAGTAAAATTTGCTTTGGTCTAAGGCTCTCATTAAAATTTTGCTATTTAGTGAGAACTTGAGGTAGCACAGCGTATACAGGATAGTATCATATCGATGCACAAACTGTGACCATGAATTCACCAAGTTTGTGCATCGATTTTTCGTCGGTTATCAAAAAATTTGCTGGTTCATAGAAAAGTGCAATCCCTACAGAGAATAGCACGCGATATGGCAGAGTTTTTTTTTAACCGTCTGAGAATAATTTCTACAGGGGGTTCGGAATCATGTGCTGATTTCATGGTTTCAGTTTGCTCGTCGATGTCCTTACCAACCTGTATTCTGGAACAATGTCCTAGCATAATGTTGCTTTAAAAAATACTTTTGAGTATAGTAGCATTATCTTGAATTTCTTATCCATGTGTCTCGATAACACATAATTGTCAAGATCTTAACAAGGCTCTCGGTTATCTTATGTTAAGTGGAACTTCTGGAACTGAATATTCCGTGTCACCGCTCCGGGCCGTTGCGTGCGTTCTATATGTATTTTGCATGAGAAAGAGCTACTTTGGGCGGCGAAAAGGTGCGTGATCTTTGTAAGATTCGCGACCAAATTTATAGCCAGTGTACACTGAGTTTTATTCGATAAGTCCTGTTAGATTGAGAGGTTTGATACGGGGAACTTTCCCAGAACGGTGTGATTTATTTAGTAATGTTTAATGTAAAATTGGGGCTGTAAATCATCTCTATTATAGTGACAAAATTTTCCACATACAAGCCTGTTCAAAAGGTTTGATTATCAATTTTTATGTGGCAATCCTCATATGTAGAAGCTCTTAACTCCTATCCATAAGATTTTTTTACTAGCTGACTAATAATGATTGTGTGTGCAAACTGCGATATAAGTATTTTAGCCAATTGTGATGATTATGCCATTTTGAACTGTGACCGTTAGATGACCCAATATTATTATAGGGCCTTATTAGAAGCATAGGAAGCGACAAATTGGAACCGTGCACCTAGCTTCTGACGTTTCATAAGTGCCCATGCCGGTTTATGTTTATTTGTTTAAAGTCACCCAAAAGGCAATGGAGAGGGCTATACAAAGAATTTTCCAATGTAATCGAATTAGAAATGAAGAGGTCCGAAGGAGAACCAAGGTAACCGACATAGCATGAAGAATTACCCTCTGCCATATATGTGGCAGTCAGCAAAAATATTTTTATCGTAACTAGCTTTTACGGCGGTTTCGCCTGCGTTCACCAATTTACACGAAACCTTAACAAATTATACACCTAAGCCTTTCTCATGAATGACTCTGTCTATTGATTGGTGAAAACAGCATGAAAATCTGTTGTGTTTGAGTTTATCGCAAACAGACAGACAGACGCAGCGTGGGACTTTGTTTTACAAAATGTAGTGTTAACAAGAACAAGAAAACTTCCAAAAAAAATACTTCAAAGTAAAAAATAACTTTAGTTTCGGAAGTCGGTGACTTTGGATATGTATTTTTTTTTTGTCACCGCCTTCCGAAATTAAAATTATTTTTTACTTTGTAGTGTTTTTTTGGAAGTCGGTTGTCGGTCTTTTTTGGAAAAAGTTTTTATTTTTCACTTTTTAGTGGTTCACATGTGCTTCCCCTTCACAGCGTACCGGCGTGATGTTATGTTATGAACTGGTGTAAGCAATAGACAGACAGGAAATTTCAGCAATCCCAGTCCATTTGCTATCATTTATGGAGAAGTTCCGCCTATCTCCGAAGTTCTTCATCAGATCTTCACTAAATTGAAATGGGACCACTCCGAGAAAGTACTCTTCCAAAAACTACCAAACGCTTCAAGTGTGCCGATAAAATTTGAGGAGTTCTCTCTATTTCTCCAGGATCCCATCATCAGATCCTGCCTTGATAATAATGGGACTACCTGGGAAGTATACCCTTTAAAACAAAAAAAAATATCATAATAATTATGTCCAGCCAGCTTCGAGTAATCGGGGCACATATATTAAAAAAAAAATGTTCCGACGAATTGAGAACCTCCTCCTTTTTGAAGTCGGTTAAAAACACCCGCAACGAAGCCGAATTCTCAGATAGAAATCTGATCATTTTAAGTAATCAAACCTGCTAAAATCAATGAGACACAAATACTTTACCATACAAATAACATATAACATACAAATCTTAATAGTATCAAGTACTAATTAAGTCATACAATCTGAATAGGTACTGGAATGTTGGCAGCTCAAGATAATATTGACATACACTGACCAATATATGATAGCTAGCAAAATAGTCCTTTAAGACGCCTGCGAGTATTTTGATATTGTTATATCGGTTCAATCAATATGGAATTTCTCTGAATTTATCAGTAATGTAAGTACATTATGATTTGTTTGTTTTTCATGTACTTAAATGTAATTATAGGCCCTCAAATTTCTTCACGGTTGTCACGAATAAAAATCAAGTGGAGGCGCTGCTATGACGTTTTTTATGCTATTAAGAAAACATTGTTCTAAGTTAATAAATACGAAATATTTCCAAAATAATTTACTATGTAGATAAGTCCGAAAAACTTTTTTTTCAGCAGTCTATAATTTCAGTTTTATTTAAGTTTCCATGATTTTTTCTATTAACACATGTCATCTGTTTGCTATGAATTGAAATGATATAAATAGTAATTTCTTTAAATACATATTGAAAGATACGTTTTTAAGTCGCTAACGAAACCAAGCATATTGACCCCTATTATATACTAACCATGTATGAACTCCATCCAATCAATTCCTAAACGGAATAGGAGCCTACACATATACAGAAATTAATTGTACTGTTAAATTACTGGCACATTGCGACCGCATTCCAGTGTACGCATCGCAGAATAATGCGGTATTCGCACAGAAGATCATTGCTACAACCTGCATCGTGGAATAAACGAGAATCGACGTCCTAATGATGCTGGGGTAATTGGAAGAGCATTGGTATGTTGTGTGTTGATATCAATGGGAAATTGAGTGGAAATGTTATGTTAAATATAGTAAACTGTCGAAAGACCACTGCTTCGCATGGGTGTGTTATGGATTTCTAAGCGTTAATAATATTTGTAATGAAATGTATAATGTATTTGTAATGAGCCGTTTCTGCCGCGTTAGTTCCGCGTATGAACTCGTATTCAAAAATAACTCGGATTTTCGAAGTATCCATCTTTACGTCTAAGCTGAATAAAAAAAACAATTAAAAGTCGAAAATGGAATGTTGCACATTTTTTTACAGCCTCATAGGTATCACGTGAAAAAAGTTTCACACGAAAATCTTACACCATGAAGATTTTATGTCAATTCGAAGTGTATACCTATTACTATACAACGGCAATTTCATTCTTTAACCCTTATTATTATGTTAAGTGCTTAATTAAAAAGTTTGTTAGATTTTGCTTGGTATATACCAGGGTTGTATTTGTGCATGAATTTAAATACAAAACAAATATTAATACTGGAAAAGGTGTGTTCATTTCGGTTGTTACTACTTGACAAAACATCGAGATGTCTTACCTATTATGCACTTTAACCTTCCGGAATAGTGAAAATATACCAACAATCCGTTGTGTGGTTGAGAAGAACAACGTGATCACACGGACAGACACGATTACGTTTTTTTATAATATGAATAGATAAAGATGTAGTATTGGTGAATGAGTTTACTGAGGCCATCTAAGAGGTGTTTTTGTTGTGGGTTAAAATAATAATCCGTTCTTTGACAGTTGTTATTTAGTATTTATTTTAGTCATGTTAACAATGAATATCGAAATAAAAATAAATAGCAGTCTGATCTATTTTAACAGAAATAAAAATAAATAACAGTCTGATCCTATTTATTAGGTTTGCTGATTTATGTTAAAACGATTTAGACGTTGTTCTGTGATTTCTAGAAACTGTTGTAGTATTTTTGTTGGAATTAAAACTGACTTTGTATTGAATTTTTTTATGGAATCAAAAATCTAGTCATGAAGAGAAAGAATTACCAGCATTGCTGTTTTTAGCAATCTATCAAATTAGTATGAAGAATTTCATGAAGTAGAATGTTTTGGCCATTTTTGTTGAATGGACAAATATTAGGCCCAAACATAACTGCGTACAGTCATCTGCCCCGCCTTTTCCCAACTATGTTTGGGTCAGCTACTAGTCTAACTGGTTGCGGTCCATGTAAAATACTAATACTCAGCTGTACCAGTAGCAGTTTCTGGGTAATAAGATGCTTTCTTGTTAAGACTGTTTGTCAGACTTTCGGCCTTCTGACGACCCGTCACAACATCAAAGATCCACGAATAACAGTCGGGACCAACGGCTTCACGTACTTTCCAAGGCACGAAGGGGCCTTGGTATGTAAAGATGACCTATCCACGGACCAACCACAGCAAGCGTAGCTTAACCGAATCCTATAAAAAAATAATATTGTAAATTTATTCATCCTTCCTAACCTTTACTTCTAATTTGCGTCGACGTGTATTCAAGCGAGGGAAGCTCGTCTTGAATAACAGTTAAGGATAAAGTGAAAAGGCGACGTAAACCTAATTTCTGTTTAACATTTCTTTAATTTAAAATGAAGATCCAGCTAAATCCTCCGAGGAGAAGTAATAACAATTGTTGAATAAGCAATTTTATACACTCCACGGGACATCCTACTCAATGTAAAGATGTACTAATTAACATTCCCGTAATATTAGATTAATATATAGGTATAACCATAATATTATCTGCACATTTTCCTTTTAGGAAGCAACGGGAATGGTAAAGTTCATTGCACAGTATTTCAGACTTTACCTAGTAGAAAACAGAGGAAAAAATCCATTGTTGCTTATCCCGGGCTCTGAAAGCTGCTTCTACTGATAGCACGACGTCACTAATCCCAATATATCTAAAGGAGCTACGACTTAAATTTATAGTCGTGTGAGACCGCAGCTTAAGCGCGGTGACAATTTGTTAGCAACATAATATAAATTTTAAAGTGAATGGATTTTGTACTAGAGCTATATTTAGTAAGAAATTCTTTACAATACGGTCCTTATCTGAGTTAAAAAGTGTAAAGTAATAGACTTTCTTTGTCGGTGACTTGGGTAAATAAACTGATTGATGACTGCTGTGGAGGCTCATCAGTTTTTAGGAGTTGGTGCGGAAAACACGTTTGTTGTCGCAAAACTCCAATCAATTTCACAATCTCAGTTGTCAATCACGAAGCCAAGCTTTACTGCGTCAACCATCAAATCCATTATTCAAAAGCAACATTCGACAAACGTTTAGGTGGCGGCTCCTATAGAAGAGATAGCGGTTGCGATGAGGAGAGATTAACTAATCGAACTTGTTATATGTTAAAGATTGTCACTTTGTTTACTTAATTAAGGAGTTTTATTCTTATGGCTTGTAAGCCGCTCCGTGATACAAAAAAGCGATTCTTAAAGAAATTTAAAAGATACAAAAATGACAATCCCGTTTGCTTAGTTTGAGGGTCAACGAGTTTCAATTACAGCTCTTCTCTTCTGGCTTTTCATTGATCGGTCTTGTTAAGTGCTACTTGTTATCCTAAGTCTGTAGATTGAATCGTGCTGAATCCAAACCCGAATTTCAGAGAGGTAAAGGTTTTAAAATAGCTACCATACCTGTATCTTTTAACGAAATTAGACACAAACATCACGACATAAAATTAAATATAAAGACCCATAAAATTAAAAAGCCATTGTTTGGCCCTCTTTCAAAATATAAACACCACGTGCAGTATCAGTATCAATCAAATTAGCTCATATACATCCGTATGTGCTCGGTACGCTCTCTCCCAAACCGAGGCACATCCCTAATGTCGAAATAAACAAAAGGCCTTAATTATAACGTTGGTTGGGATCGGTATTGATGCTAATTTCCTGGTCCCGAATAAATTAAACAATCCTGTAACAGGTACTCATTGGAAACGGGTATCGATCTTTATTAGGTGAATAGAAGACTGTATGATTTAGTTTTAATTGAAATTGAATATTTGAATGGTTCGTGTTGAGAGCTTTGTGTTGTGAGGTGGCGGGCGTTGAAATAGTTTTGTGATTTTGTGGCGTTCAGAAAATTTTACAGTTTACCGAATATGATTTTTTCAAATTAGTGTTATGGAATTGCACACCTGTCAGTATAAGGAATATGGCTTAGAAAAAAAATTACATTGAGAGTTTGTGAGGACGACTGAATGATAGGCGTATAATATTACCTACGGAAGGTAAAGACCTCAAATTAATTGGGTTAGGGTCGGGAAGACGAAGATAAGAGCTTTAATAAGTACTGTTTCCTAAAAATTCCCTTTAACAATTTTTTTTTCAACAAATGTTTTGATCATCATTAAGCTGAAAAACATATTACTAGTAACTTAATGGTGATCTAAACTTCTATTGAAAATCAATAGCAGTCAAGAAATTTTTACTTAGGTATACTACCCCTGCATTGTTATACAAATATTACATTCTAACAACATAATGTTTGAAATTTAAAGTAGACCATGACCTTGAGTTTGTATCGGCATTTCTTATCAGGGATCTATTTTAAAATATTAACCAACGTGTTTTTGATCTACTTACCTAAATACACATTTAAACTCATAACCTCATATCAACATACTGCTGTTTCTTACAACAGAACTATACAATCTTAAGTTACAACTTGTTAAAATTGTTGAAGAGATAAAATACTTGCTTGAACATTGTGGTTTACTTTTAATTAGCCGTAAGAGAGCTGCTAGTAGCTTTAGAGAAAAAGTTTGTCCGGGAAGTTATTATCTGCAATACAGTACTGTACTTCGGTTTAATAAGTGCTGGAAATTTGGGATTATGAGACTGTTAAACTTTGTCTCTGAAGTGGACAATGCAGCTCATCTTTCTGCCCTTGTCCTATCTTACTTAGGGTCGATGCAACACTCTTTCTTCTTCCATTCTTCCCTGTTAACTGTCACGTTATTATTCACGATATATTTTCTTTTTCCCTTCGTTTCTTTCTCCATCCATCAACATTTATGGGGTTGGCGCAACATGTTGTATTTTTAAATTTTCCCCTGTCAACCGTCACGCTATCTTTCGCCTATCTGACGTCCACAACCCAGTAACTGGGTATCACGATATTCCATGGTAAGACTAGTTGTCGGACTTTTCGGCTTCTGACTACCCGTAAGAACTGGCACGAAGGGGCCTATAAATCATCATCATCATCATTTTAGCCGAAAAACGTCCACTGCTGGACATAGGCCTTCCCTAAGCTCCACCACTTCGACTAGTTCTGTGCTTCCGTCACCATTCCAGCACTTTTCGCCCCATCGGCCAACTGTTCTGTGAGCAATGTGCCCTGCCCACTGCCACTTAAGTTTGGCAATTTTTCGGGCTATGTCGGCTACCTTGGTTCTCCTGCGGATTTCTTCATTCCTGATTCGATCACGCAGGGAAACTTCAAGCATAGCCCTCTCCATTGCCCTTTAGGTGACTTTAAGCCTTCTTATGAGGCCCATTGTGAGCGACCACGTTTCCGTTCCATATGTCATCACTGGCAACACGCAATGGTCAAATATTTTCGTCTTGAAACCTGCGGTATGGAACCTTAAATCCGGCCATTAAATGGTGAACCTTAAATCGACCCTGTGTGCTGTTATAATTTAGCCACGAGCCCATCCATTTTCATGCTCAGCTAAATTTCAAAAATAATAAGACGATCAAATACTTGTAAAATACTCAAAAACCCTCAAAACAGCTAACTGGTAAAGTTAGAATAACTAAAAAAATTATGAAGGTTTGGGTCAAGCCCTCTTGAATCGCTCAAGGGATTCCGTTTTTACAATAAATTCACGAATATAAATAGAATATTAGATTTTATTGGATTTTCTGCGAAAATGGAATGGGTAACTGGGTTTTAAGGCTTTTTAATATACGTGTCTGCCGCCCGATAATATAAAAATAGTAGAAACGCAATAATCTCTTCTTGAGATTTACGAAATAATGTACAGCTAGTTTTGAATTTAATGAGATAGTTCTTTGAATTACGTGAGGAGTATTATATAATCGGATGATGGTAATGATTTTGAACTCATCAGCATGAAATGACTGTGACATTTTCAAGGCTTAACAAAAGCACATTGAGCTGTGAGCTCCAGCGACCACCAGTACACCTGGCGTGAAGCGCGTCCTGGCTGGACCCGGGGCATTGCCTCATCACAAACCTCGGACATGGCCTCCCGGAACCACTCCGCGTCGTCGTTGATGTCGGCAGGCCTGTCCGGTGGTGACACCCAGGCCTGCACAATCAAGGCTTCCAAGAGGAGCTCCCGGTCCAGCCGCTTCAGCGCCCAACGCGGACCACACGGTGCCTGTTGGACCGGCGCGCTCGAGGTCTGAGCGGAGACGTCAAACTGGATGTACCGGTGGTCGGAATACGTCTCCACCCCCTCCATGACCCGCCAGTCGACGACACGTGGCGACAGAGTGGAGAATTGTCATAATGCCACTGAAAAGCAGAAGCAGAAGATAGACAAACGATATTTACTTTATAACGTAACGAAGCCAAAGGATGGACCGAAGAGCCATATCAGCTTTCTGAAGTAGACCATCTCACTATATAACGGTATTATATAGGTATCTCTAATGCGGCACGACTGAAACTGTGGCTTCTCAAACATCGTCCTCCAGCTGACTAAGTTGAGCGTGCAGAAAGGCTTCCAGCGGGCTACCAACTGCCATGGCACACCTTCAAGTCTCTTAATCGACTAAGAAGCCTGGTGGGCCACTGGCACAACTTGATCAGGTGCGGGTACTCCGATGATCTGCAGTGCTGCTGTGGAGCCACATCGCAAACTATGCCCCACCTCTTGTCGTGCTCTCTGGACATTAACACCTGCAACATGAAAAACCTTTGCGAGGCCAATGATAACGCTGTCGAAGTGGCTGGATCCTGGTCAAAGCTTATTTAAAACCAACAAAAGGAATCATCAATATGACGAAGAAGAAGAATTGTCACAATTAGGTAACGTATGTATTTATACAGCTGTCTAAATCCCATAACATATTATTATTATTATATGGAAGTTTAACCCCCACTTGAAGAATCACTACACAAAGTTACAATAACACAGCAAAAGTTAAAATAAAATCTACTCCTTCCAACCACAGTTACATAAAACATCGTTTATATTTATTTTATTTTATAACTGCACATTGCAAGCACGTTTACTGTATATCAAGAAATACTGCTCCTAAGGGTGAAGACACATCAGCGAGGTGCGGTCACGCAACTATAAAAGTTTACAACATAATACTACATTGGGTTCGTACAGTACAAAGTAACGGTAGAAAAGACTAATGCCCGTTTTCACCGACATCACCTAAACTGCCACCTACGTATGGGACTTTTAGCTTAAAAGCTCCCCTAAACTGGCCCCTAAATTAAATTTCGTTTCACCATCATTTTTACCTCCTAACTAGGGGACACATATCTATGTGACGTTTTGTTCTCGATAATAGTGACTGATTCGTCTATGAACTTATCGATACTTTGTAACAAGATAGCTTTTTATAAAATTCTCTAAAGTATACGCTTATATGGATACTGATATTTATAAATCGTGTTTTGATAGCAATAATATATATTATTTCATTCATATTTTTAATGAATTTCATGTTTTCTTACTTATTTACTCTGTGTACACATTACGAAACGTCGCGTGTTATCTGTGGTCTTATTTGTATTTGACACTTCTTTCTTTTATGACGTCGTGACGTAAGATTTGTTTGATTGTTGGCATTTGCAAAGAGTTTAATAAGGTTAATCTAGTCAAAAATATTTCCATACAAACTTCGGGAGTGTATACTCAACTGTTTGACAATGTACATCAAAAATTAAACATGGTATAGTTTTGTCTCATTATTAATATTGTCTGTGCAAAAATAGAATACTAAAATAAAAAGCCATTAAAAAGTTATGAGCCAACAAAGATTACTTTTTCTTGCTAATTTAACCTAACGTTGGGCGTGTAAGATGTTTAAAACCTTCAAAGCCAAGTCAGTACTGACAAAGCTCAAATATCGAAAAGTTCAATAAACTTTATTCGTAAATGATTTATGCAGTGGGTTTTTCATAAAAGTCGATCTTCGGAAGGACTTTTCTTAATTTAATACGAGCCTGTTTTAGTACAAATGATCCTGCATCTCACTCAATAACGCGCGTGTAGACTATTGTCCTTTGTCGGACACGATGCCTTATGAGACAGCGTGCTTTTTAGCCAGGCTCACCAGTGAGTTCGAGCCCGCGACTAGATTTACCATAACTAGTTAAGATTGTTTGTTTGATAACATAGTCAATGGGCATCTTAAGGTATATTTTACCAATTTAACGATAGGTTACCAGCAAATTTTTATTTTATGAGCTACCTACTTATAAAAACTTTAATAAGTTAAGTTAAGTAAGTACTTACCTATTATCAGGAAATTCTAAGTTATGTTCAATCTGTTCCAATAAATACAACACTGAAGATTTATATAATCTCCGAAAAAACAATCTATATCTGACAACCAGTCTTACCATGGGGTATCATATTACCCAGTTACTGGGTTGTGGAGGTCAGATAGGCAGTCGCTCCATGTAAAATACTGGTAGTCAGCTGCATCCGGTTAGACTGGAAGCCGACCCCAATATAGTTGGGAAATGGCTAGGCAGATGATATCTCCGAAAAAAGTAAGTTTCATTAAAAGTTTCGAAGTAGTTTGGTCGTTTCCGATATATCTTTGGTCTACGACTGTCATTTCAGTCGAATATAGTAGAAAAAGTTTAAAAATTTTCAACAAATTCTAATATATCACTATCCATGTTCGTTGCTTGAGAGATCACATACTTAAATGCCGGTTTATGGGCCCACATTTCGGCCACCTAAATTTAGGGGACCTTTTAGCGTTTAACTGACCCCTTACTGTTGGTGAAACAAAAACTACCTTTTAACAGCCCCCTAACCATTCTTAGGGGATCCCATAAACTTAGGGGATGTCGGTGAAAACGGGCATAAGCCTCGTGTTTTAAAAGCTGTAAGCAGGATTTATAATGGGAAATCACATAAAATACATACCACCTGACTTAACATCACGCCTCTATTCGCCAAAGAAATAGGCTGAGGTGTGCTAATAGAACACTCACATTTCGGCAGTTATCTTTAAGACCCATGTAATAGGGAACTAATCCATTGCCATGATCCAGGCACAAATCCAGAGCCCGTGCTGTTACAAAGAAATTCCTGATGATAAAATCTAACAGCACTTTACCTGACCTGGGAATCAAATCCAGGACCCCATGCTTAGCTTACCTAGCGCTTGCAATCGGCAGACGAACGAGGCAGTGAAATCATGTTCGGTATTTGTTTTTGAAAACAGAAAGATAAGTCAGTGTACTAGGGTTTACCCTAAGCTGTAGTGGATGTGGTGTACAAAACACATAATTTCAAACATCCGCGAACCGTATCAGTTCGTTGCGCAATTCGCAGAGAGGCATTGTTTTGTTTCGTAGTCTTATGAGAAAACCGGTAAAAATCGTCAATCGATGCGAAAATGCCTAATATAATTCGTTCTATTTTTAAATATTCAACTTGATAATGTTTGAATTTCGAAGTGATGTTCAAAGAATAACACTACAGAGACCCACAACACTCATTGTGTTTTATCCCTTAAACTCAGTTTTCCCCCTTAGTTACTGAATAGAGATCTCTTCCCACATAAATTGGGCTAAGTTTATCTGATACGTGCACAATGTTCTCCGCGGTAGGGAACAACAAATTGCCGGTGAAATGAGCGAATCATCGCGTTTATCCGCCAGCACGTGAGGCACGCGAATGCCGTGCATTATCACGAACTGAATTAAGTTTCTGTTTTTAATGTCCTTATTTTTTTATGGCGTGGTATGTTTTAATTATACAGCGGTCTGAGAATTTAAAAAATGTGGGCACTCGCACTATGGCCACACATAAAAACTAAATAAGTAAACTACTCTGTTAACATTGCTTAGTTTTTATGTGTGGCAATATTTTGACATTAAGCGCTCACTGTAACTTTTAGGGCAACATTCACAGACCGAACTTTGACTTTACTTTGCTAAGTAAATTAACCGCCTCAATTTAATCGAATAATTATGGACTTTATTAAAATGCTATAATGTTCATATCCATTCGCTTAGTCTATGAATTATCATCTTTCGCCTAGCTTTTTTCCAACTGTGTTGGGGTCTACTTCCAGTCTAACCGGAGGCAACTTAGGATCAAGATTTTACATGTAGTGACTGTCTATATCCTGACCTACACAACCCAGGTATTGGCTAACCCACTGCCCCTTGGTATGACTGATTATCAGATTTTCAGTCTTTCGACGAATGACTGCTGGAACTGCGGTTTACGCGCTTTCCGAGGCGCGGAGGGGTCCTAGTATGTAAAGACGGTCAAGTCTTATCCACGGACCAACCGCGTCCTGATCGGTTAGGTATGCGAATATAAACATAAATAGTTTTTTTTTTTTTGAGGGTGGGAAATCATCAAATAACTTCTCCCGCTCTGGGAGGAGCAGGAGGACGTGTCAGACTTTTACTAACTAAAACCCACCCGTGTTCCCTCAGCTGCCTGTGTGCCAGGAGCGACGGTATCTCTTTCGAACAACCCGCACCCCTGGCTGGCATCGGCCCTTGCGGACCCCACCAGTCCGGCGCACCAGGACACATGGCACGCCGTGACCACCCCAGGAACCAAGTTGCACAAGGGCCCCAGACAACCCTGGCACCCCTGGCACCCTTGGTCCCCCTGCGACGGGTCAGCGCAGTGGCCCCGCCGCCTACCACTTCTCGGCCGCAGGGGATAGGGAGAGCGGCCAACGCTATACCGACACTCCTCTTCCCCTGCGGCCCCACCGCTTCCGCCATCAAACGGTGGCGGCCCCGTCCAGGCCACGGAAGGGAAGAGCGCTACTCACAAGTACCGGCACTCCTCCTCCGCCGCAACCTGTAACCCTCAGCCGCGATGCCTCCCATTCGACATCCATCGCGGCCCGCCTCAGTTGCGGTGCACCTCACCGCAACCTACTTTTTGGCCGCTACGTCGTCGGCTTGGAGACCAAAGCCCTGACGAGCAGCCCCACCTTGGGGTTCCTCTTCGCTTCACCGTGGGAGCGGACCACGGCTACTGAGCCCCCCCACAACGACAATGCGAGAACCCACTGGGGGGAACATAAATTGGTTAAGAATAATATTTATATGAATGGCTTACTTTACTTAAGCTGTACGCACCCTGAGCTTCCACTACTACGATTAGTTACACCGACTTAATTTATGAAAACCATAATGGCGTGAACACTCACCACAAAATAGTCTCATCGGCAAGGTTGTCAAAATATACTGAAAAACCTGCTTGACTCATGAAAAAACTAAGATATTCTGTCTTAGAAAGAACAAACCTATTTGATTTCCAGTGTGAATACTGTAACTTTTAGTCTAATTAATGTTCAATAAAGCGCTTCTCATATTTGATTTAGACTGAGCCGGAAACCACAAGACTGATCATGTGGTACTAATTAATTACACTTACCGTTAGTAACAGTGCGAAGAAATTAACGATAGAGGTGACTGGATAAGCAAAAACGTGGGTACTGAGTGTGATATATAATTAATTACAGTACATAATAATTGTAATATGAGAAAGTCCGAGATCATTATTTTGGGATAAACTTTTAATAGCTTATTCTAAAGAAAAGAAAAGAAACATTTTTTTTTTCTGCGGTAAATGGGACGCAAAGAAAGAACAACGCATAAAGAATAAGTTGGGGGAAAATATGCATCACATCCACGCAAAACAGCCATAACTCAGCATAATGCTACGACTCTATACGAAACAGAGCCCCAGCGTTGGTTTTCAGTGACAGCCGCTGTTGACGTAATGAAGTCAACCGGTACAACTTGCAAAATCATCATGAAATTATTCACTGTCTTTTAAAGCCCGTTTTTTCCGGTTATTAAATCTCATTTCTAGTAATCAGTTGAAATGGATACTCGACTGTACCAAGGGATGTATCTTTAATATTCTCTGAAAGACATTATAATAAAACCATTACATAAATAAGTCACAGTCGGGCAAAGCCCACAATCGTAACTTTGGAACTGTTAGATAGTTTGTACCGTATTTATGTAATTATAAGTATTATACACCTAGTCCTAGTATATTATATACTTGTATCGCGCAGCTGGTGTAGTGTTAGTGGCGTAGGAGTGTTATTGTTCTTTACTTAAGAGTTATTTTAAGTCAAAGACTTAAGCGGTTAGTGAAAGACACCATTACATTATAAGCGACCCGCTCCTGCTTCGAACTGGTATAATGATACACTAATTTGACGAAATGATATATATATGCAGAATTATTTAGAGATATTTTGAAAAGTGTAAAAGAACGGGCACACAGGCAGACAAGAAAAACGAGTTTGTTTTATTCTATCACTCTCACTACAAATTATCAAACAAAATCCCCGCCACATCTGTCTGTTCTTCTAACTAAACTAAAATAACTTTAATTTAGTAAGTCGGTGTCTTTGGATATGTATTTTAATTTTTTGTCACCGCCTTCTGAAATGATTTGAAAGTTATTTTTCACTTTGTAGTATTTTTTCGGCAGACGGTTGTTTTTGTTTTGTTTTTTTTTACAAATTAAATATAAATAAAAATGTGTTTTTCTGAATGGCTATTAGTTCTACCATGAATCATTTCAAGGTTATCCATTAAATACCGGACACCTTGTATAAGTTGACAAGTAGGTACCTACCTATTGTAATGAAAGGTCTATTGAATTTTTACTGGCCACATGTAATTTTTTCTTTACTTTTTGTGTTGTAAACGCTCTCTTTAAAAGATCATTTATAGCGTTAAGACCGCCCATTGTGTCAACCTAAGTCAAATTTTTACTTTTATATCTGTAATACTACTGGGATAAAAAGTATTTTATGCGGTAATTTAGGTTCTAAACTATCTGTGTGCCCAATTTCATGCGAATCCGTTAGGCCGTTTTTGTGTGATGAAGTAACAAACATGCAAACATAAAAACTTTAGCATTTATAATACTCGTATTCGTAGGATAGTAGGATTCATATTCCGCTCGCCTATCGATCTTGTACCACGTAAATAAGTGTTTAAACCGACACGGTAACATGCCGCAGCGCGTGTTCTGAACTCATCCATGAATATGTATATCAGTGTCGCATCAATGTACTGTTACATTTAACGAGGAACCTTTATTTTTAATTGCGAATCTTATCTTGTTTACATTACACTTTTGTACGCCTTTTGAGCACCTACATGTTATCTTGGAACGGAGTCGGAATACTAAATAATGCGTGAGGAAATCTCTTGTCATATGGGAGTGAGATTGTGCCGAGAAATATATTTTTAGGTGTAGCTGTGAGTGAAATTGTCGGCCATTTCGGATGTTTATATATATATACTCAATCATTTGAGATATGTGAAGACATATAATTCAGCTCGCTTTAAAATATTATACACCAGCTTACCCAACAGACATTGTGCTATCCAAACAATAATTTATACAAAAAAAATGCCTTCAATTTTCAAAAAATTTAATCCGTAAAATCCTAATTCTGAATATATATCGAACAATAACTATATAAGGTGTATCTACTCATACACGAAACATCTGAAGGGGTCATTGTACTCATCATTATGAACAACTTTTACTATGGGACCAAACCCGAAAAAGCGAAAAAAAAATCAGCTGTTCCCTGCATTTATGTTCGCGTAACTCGTCAAAATGTAGGGAACAGCTGATTTTTTTTTCTCGATTTCAGGTTTGGCCCCATTGTAAAAGTTGTTCATAATGATGAGTACAATGGTACTCATCATTATGAACAACTTTTACTATGGGGATCAAGATTTTTACATGTAGTGACTGCCTATACCCTGACCTACACAACCCAGTTATTGGCTAACCCACTACCTCTTGGTATGACTGATTTTCAGATATGAACAACTTTTACAATAAATAGACCTTATATAATTATATAAAAAATAATCCCTATTTCTCTCGGTTACGGCCTCGGAAGTGAACGGCTGGACCAATTTTGCTAATATTTTTTTCTTTGTGTTTGTTATTGTCAGGAATGTTGAAGGTTGTTCTTATGAAAGGAAAAAATAAGAAAGTTGCGCTTTAACTATACCAATTCGAATTCAATATTCATAGTTAAGACAGGACAACGTCTGTCGGGTCTGCTAGTCTAAAATAAAAACAGCCAAAACGATCCAGCCGTTCTCAAGTGATTCGTGTACCAACGTACGTTTCAATTTGATTGAAATAGATAGGTTTCCAAAATATATTAGAGCATTTGCTGAATCATATTTTTGCTGAACGAGGAACGAGGCTATTCTACTGAATTACGTAAACTTCTACAGAATTTGTAAAAAATCCTTGTTCGATTGGATAAATATCCATCGACGTGAAAAATGTAGAAGCATTTTGCCGAGACCAGTTTAGTATCATTCTGAAATACCGCATCAAATAAATCCGCAATCAATTCCGGACCGATCCGAACTAAACCTCAGTTACTGAAATCGCAACAGAATAAAATCTGAGCCTCCCTATAGGTAGACGCAACCGTTACCGTGTTGCACTGTGTCACTTCGTACGGGACTTTTAAAATGAAAACCGACACAGCTGCGAACAGTTGGAAATTGGCTAGATAGGATGACGGAGCAAAAAATCCGCAAGCAATTCCCGTCCCTAAGGAGTAGAGAGAAGTTAATAGATTTCATTAATTAACCCGTTCAGTGGACCGAGTGATTGCAGTACCTACTATCCCAAGATAAAAAGTGTCAATTCGTTGCCGCACGGATTTTGGGCACCTTTTTACGTGTGTGGATCAGCTAAACCGGTTTAATGTTTGGTAAGAAAGAACATTCTAATTTTAAAAAGTACCCCGTTGGTAGTCGAAATGTTTTTTTTTCTCTAGGAGTTCCTTTAGTGAGCGTTCAGTGCGTTTTTTATCTAGTTGTACTTGAAAAGATACATACAGTTATTCAGTACCGAAGGGTACCTACTATACTGGCATCAGTTTACCAAATATAAACTAAACTAAACTAGTGATAACTAGAGATACAACAGAGACAAAAGTGGCAGCAAAAGTTAAACAATATATCTAACCATTGTTGTGGCAATGCCGTAGATAAATTGAATATAATACCATAACGGCACGGTGGCTGGCATACAGAATTTAATATCACAAAGGCACAATTGGATCCATACATAATTAAATCTTTGAAAAGTGAATCAAGTATTGATATCCGGGTTATTTAGCAACTACGTACGCAAAATCTGACATAAAAATATTATGTCTCAAAATTCATACAACCAATTCCATCCCCACACCTGAAGGTAACATCACACTTCAAGCTAAGACACATCTAGGACACTATCACACAGCACCCTTCCACGAATTTTTATCCACGACTAGCCATGTCACGGATCCATTGAACGGGTTAAAATATACGCGGCCACTGTACAGGGGAAGTAAAATGTTCCAGTGGATTTTTCTCTTTTGCAACGGCTTAGGTCGGTGGCTGAATGGTTTACGTTAAATATTGCCTTTTACCTATCCAAAGAGGGAATTCACCTCACTTTGAAATGTAATTGAACAGGCAACTTGGTGTATGGGGTAAGGTAACGTTTGTAGGTGGAATCTATTCACAGAATAGTTATTCACTATTAATAGTTATTTATTATTTATTATTAATACTTATACACTATTCTAATGATCAACTGTGCGATATATATAAATGCTTCTCTGGCTTAAAGATGTGGTTAATATGCAATTCCTTTTATTAAAATCGTTGTTCGACAAAACGACCTACGCTTGCATAAGGAGTCAATAATACCTATTTGCTACTTTATTCAGTCATTCTACTATAGAAGGTACTTTTACCTACCTACTGGTACCTCGATCTCTACAAGTTTTCTGTGCAAGCATGAGAAAAATGTATATTGTAAGCGGTGTAAGATAAGTTCGCGGTTGCTACCACTGGACTCTCACATGTTATATGGCCAGTGTTTTATCATTAATCTGTTAGATTTAACCTATAGTGTTTAGTTTTTTATAGGCACGCGACAAAAACAATGAGTGGGATCTGTTGTTTAACTTTCAGCACGTTTCTAAGATTCATTGTGTAATAAAAAATGTAGTGAACTAACTCTTTGTCTGCAGTCTGCGCTTTACGTCCCCCTTGCGTCCAATTCCTCCCTGCTTGAATGACTTTCTCAGGTCCTTTTCCGTCATTTTTAATGAGAACTTCTTGTACTTTTTTTCTATGTATCAGGACATGCTTTTGCAACATTGTTTTTATGGAGTTATAAATTTATTCTTACGGTTTTTTTTTGTTTGATAGAAAAATATAGGCTATCTTGTACCTTTTTCAAATATATTTTCTAGTAAAATCGGATTATGGCAGAATTTATTATTTGCTGTTATTTATATTTTTGTTTGATTCAAGTAGTGTAAAAATATGTATCCAATTTGAGTGATGCCTAAGGCTATTGTTTTCGCATATCAAAGCATCTCACGTTCAAGATTGGCAGTTCAACGTGATATTAACTAGTTTTAGATATAAATTGAGATTAAATGTAAAGCTGTTGTGCTATCACTCAGCATAGGAAAATGATCTGGTTTGACATTTAAAACCATTTTTTTATAGATTAGAATACTATTTAAATGACACGTAATTTTCAAATCCAATTTATATTATAAATGTGAAAGTTTGTATGTTTCGATGTTTGTTACTCAATCACGCAAAAACGGATTAACGAATTTGGATGATATTTGGCACACAGATATTTTATAATCTGGATTAATATATAAGATACTATTTATCCCGGTTGTACGTTCCTGTGGGATAACTACAGACCTCCACGAAGCAGCTGTCAAAAGCTACTAATAAATAATAATATTCGCTTACCTGCATCCAATTCATCAAGTCCCTCTAGCTTGAAAAATGTATGCAGGTATGTATTCTCCTTTACTTGGTTTTACTGTGGAAGTGTTGGTAGATACTGTCAGTAAAATAACTTAAATTTCGTAATTCTCTGGTTTTGTTTTTCTCACTAGTAATAAGGTTTTTTTTTTTGTTGGGCGTCTCGCAGTTGGCCTTGAGAGGCCGTAATTGCTTAACCGGTCTTTTACGTTTATTTGCCTCAGGAATACAGCCTTTGAAAGAAAAAAAAAATTTACAAAATCGGACCACAATTGATGAAAAAATCAATAAAAAAAAATACAGACTTCTTGAAGTCGATTATTAATTAAAAAAAAACATTGAAGACTTTTCTTCTGATATTGTGACAGATTATAAAGACTAACCTTTTTATCAAACAAGATTCTAAATCAACAGAAACTAGGTCTTGTCGAGTGGGACACATGTTGAAAATAAAAATATTTTATTACTTTCAGAGAGGAGTACGATACTCGTACTTCCTTGTTACTTGATATTAATTTCAACATAAAGACTCAAGTATTTTCTGCGAAAAACTTGACAGCGAGCAGAGTGGAACAAGGATTCAGATTTTAGGCTTCTCAAAATAAACCAAACCCTAGGAAAGGGAGGTACAGTAATGCTAGTAAAGATCACTCCTCTAGAGAAGTAGGTAGGTACAGTAAACCTAGTAAAGATCCGCGCACACGGAATTCAAGGATCGTTCTCGACGTCGAGAGCCATCGATTTCTCCCAGACAACCAACACTTGAAACTTCGCTCCATATTACGAACGTCAAAGTCACAATTCAGACATTACGTGTTCTTGGCAAATTTTCCCCTCCAATTTGGCCCCGTCACGTATCACGATACATAGGTACTTGTGAGAAAAAGCCAGCGAATTCCACACGCGAACTTATAAGGCCTCCACACTGGTGGAATCGAATTTGTGTAATATAAAACTGGTTATGCTAATCAGTTTTAAGATATTGGAGCTTTTGTGTAGTATAGAAGTTTCATTTATGTCTTTCGAGATCTGTCAAAATATTCTAGAAATTTTGTGAGGCTGGTTGAAATAATCGAACGTGTGCCGTAAAAGTAATTCAGCTTGCTTGGAATTTGTCTGAATGAGGTCTTACAGAATAAGTAGCGTGGTCATTGACACGCAACCTGTTACCATTGATTCAGTACACGATAGGTACTGAAACGCAGGGTGTTGAAAATTTCCTTTGGTTATAAAAAAAAATGGTGTTCCATACATTTTGATTTTGGTACTTAAGAACAACTTTTAGAAAGAAACTAACAGAAGAATTCAGCTGGGTTGGGCAGCAATTGGGAAGCTTCGTCGAGCCTTCTCGTCGCGTGTTCCGCAGAGCCTGAAGACTAAAGTCTTCAACCAGTGTGTCCTACCTGCTATGACCTACGGAGCCGAAACGTGGACACTCACGGTACGGCTGGTCCATCAATTCAAAGCCGCTCAGCGAGCTATGGAACGAGCTATGCTCGGAGTATCTCTGAAAGATAGAATCCGGAATCAAGTGATCTGGCAAAGAACCAAAGTTGTCGACATAGCTCACAGAATTAGCTAGCTGAAGTGGCAATAGGCTGGCCACATTAGCCGTAGAACCGATGACCGTTGTGGTAGACGTGTTCTTGAGTGGAGACCGTGAAACGGCAAACGTAAGGTAGGACGCCCTCAGGCTAGGTGGAGTGACGATCTTCGCCGGGTGACTGGTAGCAAATGGATGAGAGTTACCGAGAATCGAACTGAATGGCATGCAATTGGAGAGGCCTACGTCCAGCAGTAGACTGCTGTAGGCTGATTATGAAGATGATACATTTTGACCGCGTAGGTCAACAAACAGCATTTTTTTTGTTGATAATCTACCAAATTTTCTGCCCTAGGGTGTCTAGACTCATGTGTTGAATTCATAGTTATAGTTCAGATCGGATAGAAAGTTTTGAGGCATCTCATTTGTTTATATAATACTTAATGGTTATATAAGGTACTAGCTACAAATCTGTCATTTTAATCTAATATTAAATGAACTCTCCTTGTGGAATATTCTAATGTTAAATTAAATAATCTAGCAAATATGTACAAAAGCTTTATGTGCCTTTATATTGTTCACAACTTTTACCTACTTCAAGCCGTTTTGCACTAAAGTTCATGAACAGAAATAAAATCCTTTGCTGTACTAGAGACTCTGACGTGAAAAATAAAACTTTAAGCTCTTTATTATTGCATTTGTCATCGTCAAAGGATTTTAGTTGCGGATTGTATAAAGAAATAAATGAATTACCTTTCATGAAGTTCTCTTTCATGTAAAAGGTAAAAAATGCAACTTTTATCAAGTGTAAATATAGGAGAAGCTTTGTGTACTACATTCAGTATGTGATTGGGTAATATTGGTATAGTATTATGTGTTTCATTTTACAATTTGACGTCATACATATATGGCAAATGAGGGCTTTACTTAATACGCTTACGACCATAATGGCATTTCCGTTTGGGAAATATAGGCGTAATGTTATTTTGCTCCTGCTGAGCTCTTGAAAATAAACAGGGGCAAAAATATTAAACACTGTCGATCGAATAATCAATGCGACTCCATTCTATTTTGAATCATAAATGGTTGGTATAATCGCTTTTAAGTGATAGAATGTTATGAACCCACTCCCAATATTAACTCGCTAAGTTGAAATACATTACTGCTTTATGAATAAATATGGCGGCTAGCTTTTAACGGCCATAAAATTCAAATTTCGAACTTCATTCACTATATCGTCCATTTTGTTGGCAACCGTAGACTCTGCGTTAATGGAAAAACTAATATTTTAAAGCTTTTTGATATTATCTGAATGTGAAATAAGTTTTTTTTTAATGTACATAAAGTGTGTTCTATGAAAATTTGGCTGAAATTTGGAAAGGAAGTGAAATAAAGAAACGAATCATTTGATGAGTCAAACACAATGAAATGTTGTTTGATTTTTTGTGTTTTATTTGAGTTGGCATTGTGTAACAATTTATAAGACTTACCAGACAAAAGGTACCATCATCATTGTGAATGAGCATCGTTTGATTGGTCTAATCAAAATATTATTAATATAAAATATTTTTGCTTTTTTGTTATTAAGTGAAAATATTTTTAAACGGTTTTATTTAGCTTGACCTATTGTTTTGTTGGATTTTGTGTGGGTCAAATTTAGTGCTTGAAATTTTACCCGCTTCCTGTTGGCAGATAGATCTGATATCTGGTACACACCGTTAGCCTTTAGTTTTGATAACAATACAATTTAATTTAATCAGTATCATTGTAAATCCAAGATAGCCACCGCTACAAAATGGCGGACTACACATTTTTTCACAACCCCTCAATATGGGTATCATATGAAAGAGCTTCACTATTAAAATACTGAACACTATGAAAAAAACAACTAAATAGTATGAGAAATATATAGGAACGAAATAAAACATCAAGCAATTTTTTTTAACTAAAAGCTAAAAATATTCGGTAAAATAAAATCGTGGGGCTAAGCGTAACCATTGCACGCAGAACAGATGGCCGATGGGGTCGAAAAGTTCTGGAGTGGCGACCGCGCACCGGAAGACGTAAAGTTGGAAGGCCTCCCACAAGGTGGACCGATGACCTTGTGAGGGCCGCAGGAGTCCGCTGGATGTGGGAATCACAGAACCGGTCGAAGTGGCGGAATTTGGGGGAGGCCTATTTCCAGCATTGGACGTCCTTCGGCTGAAATGATGAAGCGTAACCTGAGTAAATACATATGTTTCAGGCACCCCACTATTTTATTTTACCGAATTATTTTTTAGCTTTTAGTTAAAACCGTTTATGTTAAAAAAAATACTTATTTTTATTACTTGATGTTTTATTTTGTGGGCTTGTGTACACAAATCAGCAGTTAATCATTATATGCCTAGCCTTTTCCCCCTATGTTCGGTCCTATGTAAGGGTCGGTTTCTAAGTAGTCTAACCGGGTGCAGCTAAGTACTAAGTACTTCTTTACATAAAGCGTCTGCCTGATAGACCTCTACATCCCAGTTATTGGGTATTACGATACCCCTTGGTAAGACTTTTGGTCAGACTTTCGGGCTTCTAAAGAGCCCTAACGACTGACAAATATTTGCGAATGACAGCCGGGACCATCGGCTTATCGTGCTTTCTGAGGCTGGGCCTTTGTATATAAAAATGGTCACCCATCCACGGACCCACCGAATTAATCGTATCTTAACCTGATCGATCGACCCGTGCGGCTGTTATTATTTAGCCACAAGCCCCTCAGCTGCAGTAACAAAAACGATAAATACTTTCTAGATAGTTCAGTAGGCAAGTCAAGAGGTCAACCACTGCACCATTACACTGCCTATTATGCATTTCTGTCAAGCCGGTCGGTAAATTTGTGGAACAGCATTTTAATAAAATATAAATCTATAAATAAAACTCTCATTTTTACAACCCTTCATAATGTCAAATTCGAAATACACTCCCGGACAGTCTGTCAATGACACAGCCGAAAACTGTCGCGATCCGAAATAAATATGAAAATTTGACATAAATAAAATATGAAAACGGACTGTGGTCTAAAAATAGACTAGGTATTGCATAAAAGCATGTATTCCGGTAGTATTCCATCGAAGATAATCCGTGCGGCGTTGTGACTAACGAGGCGATTAGCGCCGGAATTCGGTACGCACCGAATATCGGATCCGGATTTCACTTTGTGCTTACGTAGGTTCATAACTTCGACACGTTTTTCCAATAACGTTTTTATGTTAGAAATAAATGTGACAGAATAAATTTTGTGACATACCTGGAGAGGTGCTTCGAGTTTTTTAGAACGGGCACAGGCTTGGACAGTTCGTAGAACATCTTAGTAGGTAGTTTTGTTCTAAGGGTTCAATGGCAGAGTTGCTATATTATAAAATCCTTTTTTGTTATTGAAGAGTAGCTAGTATAACTGTATCTTTAACTGCGTATTCATATTGAAATTCATATTGTTATTTCTAAAATATTAAATCACCAAATTGCGCCAAATTATAATAGCTAAATCTATAAGCCATACGTTAGTCAATACTCAAAAAAAAAGAAACAAAACAAACAATATAATCCTGTCAAAAACAGAACACACTTGATAAATGTACCAAGAAATCACGCTGCCCCAAAACGGTAGAGATTCAGCTAGGAAATATATCAAATAAGGTAAGTACACTTAGTCCATTTTGTACAACAATTGGTGGAGTTAACGTCAGTTCACGACGTGTGATTCTCGCCATGACATGTACTGGAAATAAGGTCGGCTCTTACGGGACTGCTGTACTCAATGAATTCGTTCGTTTTAAATGGAGCGCGTTATAGCGCTTACTTAATGAGTTGCTTCTATAGATATTATGTTGGTATATTGCTTTTAAATAGCCAAAATGGCTGTGTTATTAATTATATTTTAAGAATAATTAAACCTTCATTTTGTTGGTCAAGAGCCAGGTTCAAGTTTAGGCAATACAAATTAGTGTTCTTTCTACATAGGTATTAGGTTGGTATTTTGCTTATAAATAGCTGAAATGGCTGTGTTATTTATTATATTTTTAAAAGAATAATTAAACCTTCCTTTTGTTGCTCAAGAGCCTATTAGGTTCAAGTTTAGGCAAAACAAATTAGTGTTCATTTATTATTTTTCCGTTTATTGTAGGCATCTCTAGACCCAGCTCCTTGCTTGGCGAAAGTCTTGTGATTTCGAGTCGTTTTTGCAACAAGTCTTTGGAACCTTGCTCAGCAGTGACATGTATATTATATGCTAAGCTAATAATGTAGTGCCGATAACTATGCCTTAGTACTACATAAGATCATGCAGTAAATAAAGCTTGGCAGTCAAATTTACTTACGGAACATGACAAATTGTTTGGCAGAACATTCATCAAAATCCACTTAAGACTAAATATAGATGTAGGCTGGTACAATCTGGGTTACGTCAAGATAAATTTATCGGGATATAATAATCTAGTTTGAAAGCTTATTTATAGGTAGGTAAGTAATGGCATAACTAAACATAGTTTCATGTTTTACTTTGTAGTTATCTAACTAATAATTTCAAAGACAATGTTATTGTTCTTGATGGATACAAAATAAAGCGGAATATTTAATTTTTGTACAAAAATTACTAGTTTATATTGTCATATATAAGGTAAACTTCCGATGAGAAAATGCGGTCCTGTCACCTGTCAGTTTTATAAGGTGTTACAAAATTAACTTTATTAATTTCGTGTACGGGCTCGGTATCAAAAATCTAATACATTGCAAAAAAAAAATTGAAGCGATTTTAATTTTTCACATACAAAAACCATTAAGTAAAATATTTTTACGTAGGTACACTGTAAACAGGGGCTGCGCACACGACTCAGCGCTAACTTGCGCCACCGCAGCGCGGGTCCTACCATCACTTTCCGTCCGCTTCAGCCGCCCGTAATCTGTCGCGCGGTACGTGCCCTCGCGTAGTTTCGTTAAGTACATACTTCTACCCACCATAATACCGTTTACGTACAAATCGCTAGTATTTAGATATATGATAGTGAGTTACATCACGACCGATGAAAGTTTAGCTGCAGCTCTGCAGCACGTAACCGGTAAAGTGAACTGTATGGAGACCAACGACGAGTGCCTGCTATCCACACCATCCTGGTGGTCTACCAGCGTTTATTGAATGGCCAGTTTCGCCCTCGTCAAATAAATCACACGCCACGACTTTCTGGTAACGTTGAAGAACGAGTGTTGGATTACTTCAACGACAATCCAGACGGGACTTCGGAACAAATCACGTTAACGCGTGGAGAGTTCTACACGAAGAAGGCCAGCACCCGTACCATTTTTACCCGACTGCGCCAGAAGGAGGATTATGTTTGTATGGGTGTCGAGTGTATGTATGTATGTGGATTTCTTTGGCACGCTCTGTAGCCTAAACCACGGCTTAGATTTTGTAGGTGGTTGGTGGAGGAACCTGGTCGTAAAATTAATTAAATAAGCTAATTGTAGGTAAGTTCGACAAACTGCCAGCTCAAAGTCCGAAAAATGTGATGGGGAAAATTTAAATCAGCTGTTTGCGTAGATATTTGACAACGTGCTCGACTCGCTCGCGCGGCTGTCTGGCGCGTAGTGAAAATATTACATATCTTTGGAACGAATTGCTGTGTATGAATATTTTTTTCGTGATTATGTTTTTAATGTAATTTTAAACAACGACCGCGACAACAGCAACCTTAAAGCATGATAAAAATATAAAATAACTGTGAAGTGATTACAAACGCTAAATACAAAAGAATACGTGGTTTACGAATTTATACATTTTATGTAGCTAATCGTGTCCAACTGACAGGTGTCAGGAACGTGTTCTATCAGTGGGCGGAATATATGATATGCGTAAAAAAAGAAAAGTATCAAAAAAAGTTGGATACAAAGAATAATAAAAGAAATTAGAATAGAACCGAAAACCAGGTTCATGTATATTGGTCCATTTAGGTATACTAATACGTATATTTCACATCCAAAGCACAGCTAATGTTACTCAGCGGCAACACGCGACCAAGATTCATACAAACGTAGACCTGGCAGTAATCCACGAGGTTCCCACACTAAATTGATACACCCACTTATTTTATAGGTACATACCAACCTCTGTTTTACAAGGCAGATATATATCACCAGTTTATCGAGGAGAACAGACATTTATAGACAGAAACTCCATTAAGACTATTAATAGGTTGTCGGCTTTTATGTATGTACGTATGGATAACGTATTTTCCTTTAGAGGTGGCGTTTCGGGTGGAAACTACAGCGTTTTGACGGTAGTGAAGCCGCTAATGTAATTGGTGTTATTTATTACCATGTTTCGTTCATCAAATCGTAGCTGCTTAGTGTAATGGAATGTTTTGGAAGAGATGGCGCATGAAACTTACGCGGTTTTCAGAAATATAATAAATGATAAATGATTTTATTTCTGTAAGTAGGTTTGTACAAACACTTTTACACGTCAATCATATTTTTTAAAACTAGATGAGGTCTGCGTTTCCTATCTGACTATTCTGAGAAGAAAGGCCGAAACAAACTCAGAGGTCACAGTCTCTTTTATAGTCCAGACATAACCTTGGTCAGATCATGTGAAGACTATGTGGATTGGTGTCTGAAATGGTCTTTTGAGGAAAGAACCACACAGATTGAGTGGACGTGTGGAATAATTGAATGAAGTTGTCGTTTACGTAGTTTTTTTTAATAGCACTTGCTTAGATAGTTTAAATATATAGCTTTATGCTTAGATAGAAGAAATTTGAGAATGATGGAAATCATCATTCTCAAATTTCTTCCCACCTATTATGGGATTTTATTGACATTAATTTTTGATCTTGGTTATAACATTGCTTAAACAGTTGCTAAACAGTTTTCCTCAGGATATTTTCGTTGTGAAATAGTTACATGCCAATCTAGATAAAGCTTTTCTAAAACCCACTGGGATAAACTGAAGTAACAAACAAAGTCTCCACATCCCCACGTCAGCAAGATCTTCGAGGCATTACGGTTATGATCACATTAATATTTAACAAGCAAATAACTTGAGAGACTCGTCAGCGTTAAGAAAAATCCTTTGATATATTGCATCGTTAGTCGCACCATCTCTTCTTCGGGGCTAGGATTGTTAATCGGGCCATTTGTCACGATCGCGCTTGGTATTCACTGGGAACGAACAATTCGAATTTCGCGAACGATTTCTAAAGGAAATCGAGTCGCGAAATTCTTACTGGCTGATCAAGATTCTCGTTGTCAGGATGCCATATTTGCCTTTTATGACCGTATTATGTCTTGTGTTTAATAATTATGTTGGAACTAAAACCCATTTTTTGGGTTAACAAGGTTTCAATCCATTCAATTTCCTGTAAAGATAGTGCAGTGTATGTGATAAATAAATAAAGTAAAAAATAAAAATAAATTTTGGTACCTACTTGTACAGAGTCAAATTAAATTAGCTGGCAATACTTGACCCACGTGTACGGTATCGATATTGAAAACTAATTATATAATAAAAAATCTTTCATCATTCCAACTTTGTTCAAAACTCTGACAAGTACTTTAAGGCAAACAAACGACTGTTATGTTATGGTTTTTGGATATTTGAAAAATATATCTATTTTCCACAGAAAATTACAAAACCAGCTGATCGATTATTGACCTTCGGCAACCGAATGTTTTTTTTTTCTTCATTCCATTAGTTTTCAATTTCGATACTCAATACGTGGGTAAAGTATTGCCAGCTAATTTAATTTAATCATAAAAGTATCGAAGTTATGCAGGGTCAAATTAAACACGCTTGCAAATGTTGATCATATAAGAGCCAGCAAAACAAATAATTCTCTCATATTTATAAAAGTGAAATATTTGTTATTTATTCTAGTTACATTGACGCTACGTCCTCCCATGTAATTAAACGAACCCAATCACTCGCCGTTTATACAACACAGTAGAGTAATAATTACAGAACGACTAACAACACACAGTGACATGCAATTTTTGTTCATAACTATATTTATTTACTACCGGAAAACTACAACGAAAATAACAAAGTAAAAATTTTCTATTACTGAATAAAAGTTTATCAGTGTTTCATATCGGTTTTGCTTCATTTCTTTTTCGACAGAAAAATAATGGAGTTATTAACTAGGGTGACGTAAACCTGTGGTGTGCTGTGCCAAGTTTCGATCCGGCACGGTATGGAGGTATTACTATTCAGTCTGCGTTTCTACTGGTACACTAATGTCTTAATACTGCATTGTCTTGTTGACGTTTCATATTTTTTTCTTTTGTGACCTATTTTTTTAGTAATGTGTAAAAACATTGTCTGGATTTTTTGTAAAAATCATTTAGTAAGTCTTTTGGCTTGAAATTGTTTTGAGATCTTTTCCACAATTGACATATTCTCGACAACACTTAAATTAGGTAAAGAGTTTGATAGGATTTATTCCTTTTTTTAGACAGTTTGACAGGATTTAGTCCCTTTTCCTGCTTCTAACTACTTAATTACTTTATCTAATATCCTTGACCCCTATTCTCCAACAATTAACTTTTATATTTAAGTGTATTGTAAAAGTATATTGCAGTGTTATTTTTCTCTTATTCCAGGTTTAATAACTAAGTGTTATTAACGCACATAACAAGCATTATGTATGTGATAGACATAATAACCTCACAAACGGTAATTGTCAACAGGTCTCCGGCCGACGCCAAGTGTCATAGCGGAGTCTCTAGACATGGTGAAAGTGTCAGCGGTGTCAGGCGGCGACGCAACACTGCCGTGTGACACTCGCTCCACACAGGCCTCAGATGTACTGCTGCTCGTCGTTTGGTACAAGAACGATGTACCATTGTATAGGTGAGTTGTTTTTAATTTTGTATAAGAATAGCATGTGAACGTGCACTATCATAGACATAGACATACATTCCTGGGGGCCGATTCTACTAACAAAATAGTTTAAAAAACGCAATAGAACCGCAACCGAATCACCACTTTTAAGCGTTTTCTCATTCTACTAAAATGAACAACAGTCCAGCTGCGACACAGCTGCGGTTACGTTTTAGTTACGCCAACGATCGATTGAAACAATGTCAAAACCTATTCTACTAACAAAAACGAACATGAGCGTGACGTTTACTCGTATTCTACTATTATTTTGACACTCGTTAGAATCGAAACAAAACTAAACTTCAGCCGTTCATCTGTCAAAATTAGCGGTTGAACATAGGTTGGTAAATAGCAACTTTTGCCGCATCGATCTAGGATTGATGATGAAACATGATCATTTTATATGGATTTCGGAGGCAGAAATGTTGTGTCAAGTGTACCTATGCAATAATGCTTTTGACCT
Source organism: Antitype chi (assembly GCA_947359405.1). Taxonomy (NCBI): domain Eukaryota; kingdom Metazoa; phylum Arthropoda; class Insecta; order Lepidoptera; family Noctuidae; genus Antitype; species Antitype chi. The sequence continues at coordinate 2,120,224 of OX375817.1, read as the reverse complement.
TACGCGTCGTCAGGTAGTAATGACGTACCGATTCTCCAAAGACCTTGTAAAAGTTTTGGTTGAGATCAGTCCTCACATACCCGTCAATCTTCGTTCTTTTGGTTTCACAGCTTCGGCCAGCTAGGGACATAAAACGAAACGTTCTGCTGAGTTTTTGTTGAAATGTATTTTTGTAACAATAAAATATAGAGGACAAAGTTAATGATAAAATTATGATCATTATGTCTTTTAATTATAGAAAATACTTTTAGTGCCACATATTCGTGTTTAGTAACATTTTTAGATTCAACTTTTTTCTTTGTGGTATTAATAAAACATATTATTTTGGCATGTTGGTAACGCGAGTAATCCGCTGTGTTCCCGCTACAGTTCAGTTGCAATTCGTTTTAAGTTTAGTTTCCATTTTGCTTAAGAAATAGTAGAATGACTTTTTATGTAACTATCGAACGGCGATCGAAATCGAACTGTTGTGGAAACACAATAGAACGTGTAACGTTGCAAATTAGTAGAATTGGCCCCCTGGGCTAAAAAACTTCATTTGAAAACGATAGCGTAATTTATTATGAAGTTACCGCATGCAATTGCAGTCACGGAGGCTCCTCTATAAGTTAAAGCAACATTAAGTACTTAGTATCACTAATCAAAACATAACCGGCGAAATGAGTATAGTATAAGAGGTAGGTATAGGTGGCGAGGCGTGATGGTATGTGTATGTTGTTGTAGGAAGTAAAAATAGATGAGCAGCATCTATAATTATCATTGCACTACGGTAGCGAATCAATATTATTTTAATAACTATACGGGTGGGCAGTGGTGGCACATTGGTGACCACCCCGCTTTACGAGTCGTAGCTTTCGGGTTTGAACACTGGCAGGTACAATACTTTCTGTAATTTATTTCATCACCACTGCTCTCAATACGAATGGAAACATCTTGAGGAAACCAGCATGTCCAAGAACTACAAAATTCGAAGACATGTGACATCCGCAACCCGCACCGGTCTGCCTGCTCTCTGCAGGTCATAATCCGCCTGGCCTCGCCTCCTGATAAACAAAAACAATGAAAAAGTGTTACAGTCACAAATACTCTACGTTTAAATACTGGTATATCTTCAACACATATCCAATTTTAAATGGAAACCTATCTACACAATAACAAGCACTTTCTCTCACTTTTAATAAAGTGGTACAGAGGCCAGCACATCAAGCTACCCCAATCTGTCAAATTTCTTCGTTAGATTTTCGTCGTTATTCCATATGCATAAGGTTCATGTTCAATTGGAAAAAATTGACAGTTTGGAGTAGCTTAATGTGCTGGCGTCTGTACCTAATGCCTTAAAGAAAGCACAATAAAACTTATAAAGTTGTTCAAACAGATCGCTGCACCAGCCAGGTATGAGGAAAATAAATAAGCTCGAAATTGGATCGAGAATAATTCTACGAATATCGACGAAATGAATACATGTCATATTGAAGGCATAAGAGCTCTGATAACTTATATGAGGAGCTTACGGAGAAATCGTTCTAGTTTATCATTTGATATTCTTCTTCTTCATCTTTGTACGTTTTAAGGGGCTCATGGCTACTTTGTAGATGGCTATAATAAAAGTTAGCTTAGGACTTTATCTCGGTTAAAGCTATACTATTAGTGATCACTTGATAATTACAGGGTGTAACAGAAACCCTATTGCTATCCTTAAGCACTAAAGATAACAGCTGGTATAGAATCACTATACATAGTTTCAGCTCAAAATAAAATACTTTAAGAATTGATACCAAATTTTCGGTTTCATAGGTTTCTTAAATTGAAATCATAACAAACGTGTCACCGCACTACGTAGGTCAATAACTTTACACGTTACTTGCCAATATCACGATAAATCTTTTCCGAGTGATGTATTTATTTCAATTTGAAAAGTTCGGTTTCTGGTATCAATGTATTAAAAATTCTCACAACTTCCAAACATGTAAAGATAGGATTAACAAACCCTTCCAATATCGTTTGATATCATCCAAAGAAGCCGTGCCCTTGGTATGTATATACCCTTTCCGTTACACGTTGTATACAAAATACAGTAATTGGGAATAGGTATAGACAATTTCGCTTCATTCCAAAATGTGGTTTAAAAATTTGTCCCGTTTGAATTATTTCTCGAATGATCTATCAATAAACCTAGTTCGATAATGAGGCAAAAGTATTGTAGCAGTCAATAAGGTCGTTTGTTCTACAGATATTCTTTACATATTACATAATTATCTACTCATTCTACATTTCTGAACAATCACGAATATGTAATTATTATACTGAAGATAAACAGTGAAATAAAACTTTTCTTTCTTTCAAATGATTCAGCAGTCGCAATTATATTTTAAGCAACTACTTCGCTGTAATTTATTACCGGGGCGGCTTACTATAATTACGAAAATAAGGTAATGAAAATTACTCCGCAGTTATAATACTCAAATAGTGGAGCATTATTCTTAGAATACAATTTGTATTATTATTTTAATTCAAACCTTGTAGAAATGAGAATAGAAATAATTCCACCTGCTATTTTAATTCTATTTCATTTTGACAGAAAGTCCAAACTCGATCGTTAGTTGTGAAACAATGAACTCTAACGATCGAGTAATAGAGTTGATATTGGACCAAGAATTAACGCATTTTGGATTAGAGGGGCTATTATCCAGCTAAGTAGAACAATCGCATTTGAAACGATCTTTAAGTTTTCAGTCGGTTCTTATTAAAACCTCAGCACTTCGTTTGTTTTGTGGACTTTTTTGTACGAAAAATGTAAATTGCCTTCTGTATTGGGCCACGTAGGAGCTAGCTGGTAGCTAGTTGGCATTTGTTTTTCTTTTTTTTCTGTAATAAGGGTAGGTCGCGTGCGGCGCCAGAACAACGACCCGCTTGCCGCTACTATGTGTTCATTATCTGTTGAGTGACAGTAAGTAAAGTGAACTTTTCACCCGACATCGTCTCAGGGGAGAGATTTGTTGAGGATTCACTGCGACGAGGCCTAGGGTTATGTACTGGAAGAGCGTATTACAATTTGCGTTAAAAAAAAAGTTTATTTTTAAATCTCATTTGTATTTTCGTTTTTTTGCCACTACGTCGATTGAAGTAACAGACTACCACATTTCGACTCTATCAAACCTGCGGAAGATGCTAACATCCAATCATCAACTAAAATAAGAGGATAATCTTCACACGGCAAAACTAATTTTCTTGAACCATAGCTAAGAACACTTTCGATCAAGTCATAAAAATAAAAAAATACCAAAAGGTTCAGTCGTTTGGGAGCTACGTGCCGCAGACACCCACACAGGTACACACGTTAAACTTATAATACCGATGTTTTTCCGTCATCATGATCTGCCAAACCAGTCTCAGTGAATACCAGTATTTTACATGGAGCTTATCTGACCTCCACAACCCAGTTATGTTTTCCGTCGGGACATAAAAAATAGTTTAAAAAACTAAAAAACACGCTTTAAAAACCAAACTAAAAAAGGACAAAATAATTTAATTCAATTAAAAAGCGTGGGGTGCTTGACATGAATTGATTATATAAAAATACCTCAAAAAGCACCACACGCTTTTTAATTGAATTAAATTATTTTCTCCTTTTTTAGTTTGGTTTTTAGAGCGTGTTTTTTAGTTTTTTAAACTATTATTTATTTTCAATTTTTTAGTTCTGCTAACTACAAAAACGTTTTTTTTTCTCATTTTTTTTTTTAATTATTGAATTGTCATCGGTCCTCGACAAGTTTACAAAGTTTCAATGAAATCTGACCGTTTAAAGTGGGTCAAAATCGCGCTCAAAGGAGTCGGTTACATACAAACATACAAACAAACAAACATACAAATGAAGCTAATATAAAGCGTGTAAAAAGCCACCATCGCAATGCTAAAAAGACGGTAAATTAATACGTGAATACAATTATAGCTTATCTTTGGTTGTATAACTCAATTAGTAGTCAAGGTGAATCTTGTCGACATTTCTTCCATACAAACTTCGAGAGTGTATTACTCCACTGTTCGATAATGTACATCAAAAATTAGACATGGTATAATTTTATCTTATTACTCATATGTCTGTACAGAAACAGAATACTAAAATAAAATGCCAATAAAAAGTTATGAGCCAATAAAGATTCGTTTTTCTGGCTAATTTAATCTAACTTTTGACGTGTTTAAGTAATACAAGAAGTGTTAAATCTCCAAAACCAAGGCGGTACCGACAAAGCTCAAATATCGAAAAGTTCAATCAACTTTATTGGTCATTGATTTATGCAGTGGTTTTTTCATAAAACCCGATCTTTCGAAGGATTATTCTTAATTTTTTACGCGCCCTTTTTATTATAACTGATCCTGTATCTCACTCAATAATGTTGTGCATGTAGACTATTGTTTAACTGCTCATCACGGATACTACTTCTGTCGGACACGATGCCTGATGAGACAGCGTTCTTTTTAGCCAGGCCCATCAGTGAGTTCGAGCCCGAGACTAGATTCCCCTTAATTGGTTAACTGGATAGTAGCTGCGGGCGCAGCTAGTTTTGAAATATATTTTATTTAAAATAATCTCAAGTGAATTATATGAGTCCGTTTTAATTCCATAAAAAATGAAAATAATAAGTTTTAAGTACGTTTACTTTGTCCTTTCATTTAGTATTTTAATTAGGGTTCAAAATTTAATTTTAAGATAAAATTATTTGTATAGTAACATCGTTAATAATTGGTTTCATAATTGAAAAGATTTAATGTAAGTATGAAATTATTCTTTATGATTATACTAGTAAGACTTGTAGCTTAGCGTTGCCTACAATTGTTGGCAAAATAGGTTTTTTAATTATAAAAAAACATAGCATAACATCACGCCATGTTGTACACCCACATTTTCCCAGAGTTTAAGTCCCATCTAATAGGGGGTGACCGTATTGCCATCAACCGGACACAAATCCAGAATCCGGGCAATTATTGAGAAAGTCCAGATAGTAAAAGCCATTAGCACTTTGCCCGACCTGGGAATCGGACCCACCTCTTTCTCAGCGGTAGCGGTAGCTTGCGACTACTAGACTATCAAGGCAGTCGAGTTTTAATTATAAATTTTTACACGCTTTATATTAGCATCACTTGTATGTTTGTTTGTTTGTATGTTTGTAACCGACTCCTTAGGGCGCGATTTTGACCCACTTTAAACGGTCAGATTTTGAAACTTTGTAAACTTATCGAGGACCGATGACAATTCAATAATTTAAAAAAATAGAGAAAAATAGAAAAAAACGGGGGAAAAGAAAGTGAAAAAATCACGCTTTTGTTGTTAGCAGAACTAAAAAATAGAAAATAAATAATAGTTTAAAAAAACTAAAAAACACGCTTTTGTTTTTTAGTTTTTAAAACTCTTATTTATTTTTATCATCAAATAAGTCCGAGCTAATCACCTATACAATAATGACAGTAATATCACTTTACTATTTAAAAATTATACCCAGCTATATATATGACTTAAACTGCGACCTACTATTCCATTATTTTATGGCAGTGGAAACTATAATCTGAATTGTTATCATGAAACATTATGGATGCCTATTAGAGCTTTGGCACGCAATGCCTGAATTGATAATTTAAGTTTTATTTACTTTAAAGAGAAGGTCTGATTTTTAGGTTTCGCTTGAATTTTGTATATTCGACCTCGTAATTGCTTACCACTTTTGACATCAAATCCCAGAAAATTGAAACTTTACAGATTTTTGTATTTATTTAATTAAAGGGCTTTCTCGCTTAGGCGGCAACATAACCCAGTGCATGAAAATAGAAATTTGTTGAAACTATGTTATTTCCACATAGATATAGGGACATCGATGCGCAAAAGCATATCAGTAACTCTATGAGAAATTGTTTTTATAGGTTGAAACTCCTATATTCAATAAGAGACTACCTGAGTGTTGATCTACGGAAACAATTAGTGGATAGCCTAATTCTATCAAAACTTAACTACTGTGATACAGTGTATGGCCCATGCTTGCTATCAAGAACAGAGAAGCTAATACAACGCATACAAAATGCATGTACACGGTTCTGTGTAAACATACCTCGTAGAAGTCATGTCACTCCTTTTATAAATGAAAATAATATTTTGAAAATGGCTGCTAGGAGAAAGTTACATATGGCTAGTTTACTTTTTGGAGTAGTGACTACACAAAAACCACACTATTTATTTGAAAAGTTAAATTGGAGACAAAGTAAATACGAACCACGTTTTACTACCAAACCTCTTTGTTCCTCACAGCATAGAACCGCAGCATTCAGGGGGAGCTTCAAGTACGCCGCCACGCACTGTTGGAATAACCTTCCTCCACCAGTAAGAGTCCTGAGAACAAAACAGCATTTTTTGAGTATTTTAAAGTTATATTTCATGCAGGTACAACAATCCACAGGATAATGAAACTAGATCTAGTAACAATACCTGCTGTTTGTACTTACCTTGAGGGTCATGGCCTACGGGCAATGGATATGGTTTCCAACAGTGCGAGTGGCATCTGTCTGTTTTTCCCTGGCTAAGTCCGGTCTGTGTCAAATATCACTGAAGGAATGGTAGTCCCTGGTTTGGTTTTGCACTCCTTAGATATTTCGGTGGATCTTGCTCCTTTGTACATCGAAAGATCTATGATCCATTAGGCCCACTAAAATAAAAATCAACCATAATTATTAACACTTATCAAGCTGTACCAATTGGCTAATTTGCCGCAATACAAATGGCCGCCATATTATCGCAATTCCCATGGTACACACTGTCTTTATAATAGTAATTACATACCATTTTTATTATCAATGTAATAAGGTTTTAGTTTAAGTATTTATTGTTTTTTTTATTGAACTTCATTTATATACAGATATATTTATATATACATACTATCTTCAATCTGGAATTACATATTATTTGCGTGGAAAATTAGACTTACCCGAGATATTAGCTCACAGGGGGGACGTCATGCGTCACTTTTATGGTATTTGCTGAAAACCAGCGCTGTTGACGATAGGTTTTCCGAAGTCACAGCATTTTGCTGAGCAAAGACCTGTTCTTGCACAGATACGACGCACGGCTTATTGTTCTTATTATTGTGGTATGTTTGTTTGCAACAGTATTCAATAATGCACTCTGCAAATTCTGAAATCGTCATTTGTTATTTTGTTTTGATTGATTACGTAATTTGCCAGTTTCGTAACGTCTATTTATTGTCTTTGGTCACTAGCCCTGACATCAACACAAGTAATGGACAAAATTGTAAACTTTTTATACGTGAATACGGGGCTTTTGGCTTTTGTATTGGGTGCATTTTATGTTTATTTTTTTATTTTATTTTTATAATGTGCGTTTTGTTTGTGCAGAATAAACAATTTTTCTTTCTTTTCTTTCTTTTCTTTTCTTTCTTTCAAACTGTAACCATGATATCAGCAAATGATGTAAAAATCATTTCTAAACTAGAGCGTCTAAAGACCCTTTCAAAGTAATGATTGATAGAAAAACGCGCGGTACCTGTGGTGGTCAAAATGAATGAAACAGCATTTTATAACCAAAATATATTTTCAAAATGTACTGAATCCATAAAAAACAAGTTGTGCGTCAATGTTCCTACCACTCTGTTTTTTAATTACATGTTCAACTGACAAGTTCTATTAAAATAGTCGTTTTATGACGCTCAAGTGACATTAAACTTAATGGTGATAAAGTAATAACTAGGTCGGCTATACATTAAAAAGCGAAAAATATTCTAACCTAAAAACATTATTAATGACAACGGGCAACACTCATGAAAAACCCACTTGAAAACTACCAAAAGTGATAACGTCATGAGAACCCCACGTACGGGATCAATCACCCCACTGAAACACCTAAGATTCATGACTAAATCGCAATCTGACAATGTGTACATATTTTATAAATAGCTCAAACCAAGCATTTGTTATGCATACTCGTGTCAGTGAGAATGTGAAAGGCAAATTAGTTTGCACGCGAGGTTAGGGACGCCACAATGTGATCAGATTAACCGGAATTTGCGTAGCCCTGACAAATTTTATCTGGTTACGCTATTAATATAGCACTCTGCCAGTAATTTGACACTGATAATCGGTTTTAGGAAGTGTAATTTAAGCACAGAAGTACCATATTAAAACTCTTGTTATTAAATTAGTAAACTATTTGATAATTAGTAAGCGTAGTGATGAATGCTCGATGTTTGTGATAGAGAGATAGAGAGAGAGATAGAGTACGGGTTGGTAGATGTCACATGTCTTGGTTCTAGGACCTGCCGGTTTTTGCAAGGTGTTTTCCTTCACCGTTTTCAGAGAGGTGATGAAATAATTTCCACAAAATAAAGCGCTTAGTCATGCGCGTCATAGGATCAAACCTACTTAGGTTTGAACCTGCGACTATCTACTACCTCTGGAGAATTTAGTCTTAATTTTATCTAATTTAAATATGATTACTATGCTTGGTTGCCTTTAGTGGCAGGAATAAGTTTTGCATAAGCTACTGCCCTCTGGGCCAGTAATAATACTAGCCTATTATTATCCCAGATTGCAGGGCATAGGGCTCTTCATATACTGGTGTGGTGACACAAAAATAACCGTCACCAAAATGTGATCTGATTAAACAGAATGGGCAGTTACTTTTATCTGATGTTGTTCATAATACGGGCATACGTATACATACATACAAATACCTATAAGTGTTTTAGTCGGGAGTTATAAGGTTTTTTTTTTATAGAAATGCCTTTTAAACTGTTATTTGACGTAAGAAGTTGTCATATAAAAAAAAAACTACTTTAGTTGACCACGTTATTGCTTTACCACTTTCGACCGAAATTCCCAGGAAATTCATACTTACTAAGGTTGAAACTATCCAAGATTAAAATTGATCTTAAATGCAAAAACAGACTTTGACATTTAATAGCGTGCTAGTGACATTTAACCAAAGCAATGACAATGTTGATTACTTATACCTACCTTCCGATTTCACGACAATTTTCTCAAAAAATTAACAAATATTATGACCAAAGAAAATGACCGTGTAAGCATGTCTTCTTGTTAACACCAACAAATATGCTAAACAAGTGAAAAATTTACTAGCCTCTCTTTACGAACAATAGATACAGAAATAAACGCGAATTGCATTTATTATTTTTGACTACCATAGACAAGGCAGAAGCGATGGTATCGACATAAATTCTAGTCTTTGCACTATCAATCATGCATTCAAAGCGAATAGCCACTGGTGTGCGAATAAAGCTGAAACAAAGTGGTTCGGTGTATTTTAGCTCTGAAAAATGATTTCCAGAAACGGGTAGTAACTTTTTAACTATTCGAAAAAGTCTATCTAACGGTGTGATTGTGTATGGGAATCGTGACCTAATTATGTAAGACCTGAACCCTCTTACTAATAAACACGGAATAAAGTTATACCAGGAATAACAAAGGAGTTGGCGGTTGGTGGCGGCACGGTTGGCGCAGTGGTTAAGCGATTGACTGCTGCGCTGCATGTCGCGGGTTCGATTCCCGCTCGGAAAAAATATTTGTATGACCTACAAGTAGTTGTTTCGGGTCTGGCTGTTTGTGTATGTGAGTTCAAATGTTTGTAAATGCACTCACAATACAGGAGAAATTCCTAGTGTCGGGCAACGTTTTTTTTTTTTTAAAGTAACCACACATTTTCAAAGGTGAAACCTGGAATAACTTTATTCTTTGTTTATTTGTAACTACTTTTTATTCATTCCGCCTTATGATTAACATCAGCTAAATAACTAACATGAGGGAGTATGTACTCGTAAGGTATATTTATTCCTATTATCCTAACACGTCTGTTTTGCCCAAAAGGATGGGCAGAGGTGTACTTATTATACACATATTGCCACTTATGTAAAGTCACCTGTAATAGGTTCCGACGATTATTACCTTTACTTGGGCAAAAATCCTGGATACGGCAAGCTCTTAGTACATCATTGTAATGGCTATTATGTGCCCAGGCAATGGGCTTTCTTTGTTTTTTATGACATCAGATCGGATAGGAAACATCGACCCTTATATAGTTTTCAATATTATTATTTCATAAAAAGTGTTTGTAACAGACATACAAAGACGTGTATCATTTCTTATCACTCAATTTTCGTTTGGTATCTAATATATAAAATTCTCGTGTCACAGTTTTCGTTGCCATACTCCTCCGAAACGGCTTGACCGATTTTGATAAAATTTCGTGTGCTTATCGGGTAGGTCTGAGAATCGGCCAACATCTATTTTTTTTTTTTGTGCATTAGGAAACTGCCAAAAAATCGGGAAAACTTAAATTACATTTTCTATGGGAATTTTGTATGGACTGGACAACGTCTGTCGGGTCAGCTAGTTATAATATGTTATCATATAAAACAAAAGAATAAGGAATTCCAGTCAGCACGATATATAAGCACCTGTCAAGTCTGCCAAACCAACCATAAAGTGCTCTACTCGCCGTCACATGTAAAGAAACATCATACATACAAAACAAAGATAGATATTATAACAAAAATAATACGATACAAATGCTATCTGAAGATTGATCTGAACCGCCAACTAGCCTCAAGAAAATTCCCTTTCGGATACATTTCTTACGTCTGTTTGACGGATTATGATGTATTAATATGTATTTTCTACTGATATTCGAATATGTATCGATGTTGATTGAATTAGGGTAGTTTACAGCAATATTTTTGAGAAGCGATGGGTGCTGTGGAAAATTATATGCATAGAAACTACTGATATGGCGACTAATAGAGAAGTATGGGAAAAATGTATATGGCTAGAAAAAATAATAATCTTTAAAATAATTATTATTATTATTATTTATTTATTTAAATTTTGTACATAACACCCTAACAGCTATGCGCCAATGCGATGTTACTACTATACACAAAAGTTTCCAAAGTAATCTTACGTTAATGACCAAAACAAACAAAAAATCAACATGAAAAACAACACAACATTAAATACTTTCAATGCACTTCAGTGCTACTTCTGTGAACCTCTTCAGGCTGCACTGAAATACATCAACTTAAATAATAATCTTTATTACACAAGAAAGTGGTTACAATAGTGTGAAGTCCCTGACTCTTGTGCTAGGTGATATACCTGTGTTACAAGAGCCAGTGCCCTCTAGAAATAGGGTTACTTACTGAAATGGCGACTAATAGAGATGTATGGGAAAAAATATATGGCTAGAAAGGGGGTACCTACTGAGATGGCAACTAATAGAAAAATATGAAAAAAAAAATATAGCTAGAAAGGGGGTAATTATTGAGATGGCGGCTAATAGAAAAAAATGGACAGATATAATATGGCTAGAAAGGGGTTACCTACTGAGATGGCGACTTATAGAAAAGTATGGAAAAAATGATATGGCTAGAAATGGGGTTACTTACTGAGATGGCGACTAATAGAGAAGTATGGGAAAAAATATATGGCTAGAAAGGGGGTACCTACTGAGATGGCAACTAATAGAAAAATATGAAAAAAATGATATAGCTAGAAAGGGGGTAACTATTGAGATGGCGGCTAATAGAAAAAAATGGACAGATATAATATGGCTAGAAAGGGGGTACCTACTGAGATGGCGACTAATAGAGAAGTATGGGAAAAATGTATATGGCTAGAAAGGGGGTAACTATTGAGATGGCGGCTAATAGAGAAGTATGGAAATAAATAATATGGCTAGAAAGGGGGTAACTACTGAGAAAGCGACTAATAGAAAAGTACGAAACGGTTTCGTAACTGCCTTTCAAACTGACAGAAACGCACACTCTAAACATCTGGTGTTAGAAATATGAAAGATATAATGTTGCTGAAAGGTATGGGCACTAAGAAAGACTTCGTTTGTTATTTTAATGCTTAATGGGCCGACTCTTGACCACCGTGCCTGATGGAAATCCATGGATGAGGTCCATAATATAACGATCGTTCCCAGAAGAACCCGCGTTTTGGTTTTTCTTCTCAGAGGTGTCGGATAGGAAACGCCAACCTGATTGAAGTTTTTAAAATATGATTGACGTGTAAAAGTTAGTTAGTACAAAGTACAAAGTTACTTACCGAAAGAAAATCATTTATAATTTAAACAATTTTTGTGCCTCTGACTGAATTTAGTGTAAAAGTATGTCACTGCAAAAAGCTTGATAAACATCTACGTAATATCGTGCACGCCATTAAAACGATTACAGTGATACAATTAAAACAAATTGTAAAACAAAACAATCGTACAGTTTCATTCGAATTTATGTGACCGGTAAAACCAGTTTGTCAGTTTTCAATGTCAAATTAATCCGATTAATTTGTTTATCCGATAAAGTGGAGATTTGATTGTTTTCATCGTTTATTGTGTTTCGGTGACAATTATTGCGCTGGGATGTACTTGCTAATTGAGGAAAGTTAATAGACTACAGAAATTATGTGGATTATTGTAGTAGTAACGATTTTTTATCAGTGAGATGGTTTCCTTATACGTCTTGTTTAACTTAGGATATTTACGGGTTGTTTAATGATATTAAAATTCTATTTCAGATTTTAAATTCCTGTACTGATAGGTTTTACCTACCGAAGAGTACGGAATCTTCTAGACTTGATAAAAAATAAAAATCAGTGACAAACAACGCTTAGTCCTAAACCACTGGGTCAAGAAGTAGGAAATTTTTCTCAAGAGTTCCTAATAAAACCAAGATGAGCAAAAAGTAAGGATTATTAAAAATTCATCGCCATAATGGGTTTTCGTAGGAGATGAAAGTTTATATGGAAGTTTGTCGTTCCAGCCGACTGGAAATACCATCGGGCACAAGGCTTGTAACTTAAAAATCAAAGTTCAATTTAAGTATCAAGCATAGTGTAGAAAAAATTTACTTAATACTTTTCCAGCATACAGTAGTGGTTTTATAGTCTTTGTTTTCCAGTAACTAAAACAAAAAGTTTTTGCAAATAGTGCATCATGATTCATGAATGAAAAACCGTCCAATTGCGTATCCCATAAAATTAAGAAGAAAATGAAAGGTCCCGTAGTTAGGATGAATTTATCCCATGAACAAACTTAACTTTGTTATTGAAAAAAAATCTCCCATGCATCGATATATGCCAAAGTCAAATCTTCAACTGAAAATGTAGGTTTGAAATCGCAAAAAAATGTGTGATAGAACTTAACGGCAAATTATCGACAGTACGGACTTTTTCCTTTACTTCACAGTGTATAATATAAAATACTTACTTATGTTTACGTTCCAAAGGTCTGCAGAGCTTCGTATTTAATATTCGCTTTAACTAGGTTTTTTTTTGAGGATGGGTCATCGTCAAATAACTTCTCCCGCTCTGGGTGGAGCTGGAGGGCGTGTCAGGCTTTTACTGACTAAAATCCACTCGTGTTCTTTCAGTTGCCTGTGTACCAGGGGCCACGGTATCTTTTTCGAACAACCCGCACTCCTGGCAGGCAACGGCCCTTGCCGACCCCGCCAGTTGATGCTGACTTGTTGACCTATGGATTTAATATTTATTTTAATGCTTGAAGTATCTCCAAGCGTTCCTGAGAAAAAGGGTGTTGACAGACTGATGGAAAGACGGACGGACAGCAAAATGATCCTAAAAGGGTTCCATTTTTTTTCCTTTTAAGGCCCTGGTAACTTTAAATATTGTCGTTATGAGCGATAATAGTTCTTATTGCAATCCGATACGGGTTAAAATCTGTTGTAATAAATTCGAATAATAAATGAGCAAGCATTGTCGTAAAACTGCAAATAAAATCGTATAAAATTAGATATTAACTATTTAATAATAAATAATCCATCACTGGGTGTAGTTTGGCATTTGGAATTTTATGGTATATTTTTAATTATAATTATAATTGTTATTGAAGGGATAAACTGGTTTTAAAGATAATTAAGAGGTGACTTTGATCATTTTTTTGATGCATTGAAGTATGTTTAATTATGTTTTGAGTTCAATCACTTTATGCAAAAAAGACTTGGTTTTTTTTTTTTTGCTTTTAAAATTATTTACGGTTAAAGAGATACACTGGTTTAAAAGCCACCTTTTTGAGCGTTTTCACCGCCTTAAGGTATGGAACCCTAAAAAGAACCACAGACAATGTTATTAAATAGGCTCGTCGCGTCGTTCGCAGTTGTCAGGTCAATAACAACAGACGAAGACGGTTAGTCAAATATTACGTTATACATGCCATACGATAGTTAGCAGATATGATGTCGGTATCAAGTCTCAAGGGACAAGGCAAACCTATCAACATTAATATTAATCAAACATAGTTTTAAGCAGTAAACTGGATTTAACTTTAATAATAATTGTGTATGAATTGCATAGACAACTATTGAAGTAGATATAGTAAACAAATCAATGTTGCCATTACACAATAAAGTAATAAGGCCGCCGATTGTATGTTTTGTAGTGTTAAATGTATTTTTTTGTTATGTATTTTGTGGTGAATAATAAAGTTAAATATAAATAAATAACAGTGGCCACAAATATTCTTGCTAATGTTAATAATAAAAATTGTTCGTTTTAATTGTTTTTTTTAAATATATTTATGTAATATTTATTTGTGATTTAAAAATAAATGTAATATTTTTGTTAAACTGTCATTTAGGGAAAGAAGTCTAATTAAATTTCGTTATTTTCCAACCAAACTTTTACATTCCAAAGACTCTTTCCTTCCTTCCTTAACACTCCATCTTTAAAACTTTCCTTTATATTTTATTTCAGGCTTTTGATACTACTTCGCTAAAAACGCGAGGTATAAAAATTTGTCGCGAGATTTTCCTACGTAGAGAACTGCATAATTATGCAATTTATAAAAATCGTCCCCTCTTACACTTTGATCCCCCATTTTGATTTATGTTGGTGACTGTATAAAAGAATAGGGTAGGGCTAAACTGGCCTTAAGCTGGTCGTGCTTATGAAATATTAATGAGTAAAAACGTTTTCATTTCGGAGCACGTTGGAAACGCATTGAATTTTTCAGAGTTCAAAGTTTGAGGTTAGGATTTGAGAGTAGATATTATGGAATTAACGTTCTCATTTCTTTGACGAAGTCAAGATTTTTTTAAGGATCTAATCGTTTGATCTTACATTTTTATAAACGTTTGAATTTATAGTCAAAATACTGTTTTAATATCAGCCGTATAGAACTCTAAAAGATTTCATACAAACAAAAATAAAACGTTCCATCGTTAGCTCCACAGCAAAACTCACGTCATTAATCCACAATACATCGACTACAGACCATAGGTCTGGTAGTCTGCAACAATATCTACTAGCAATACCAAAAAGAAAGCTTATTTATCTATACCTACTGTCCATTTTTACGTATGTACGCAAAACAGCGCATAGGCAGTGACTACGTATGTTGACGTCATCATCTGCCTACACTTTTCACAACTATATATTTAGGTCGCGTTTCAGTCAAACCAGATGCAGCTGAATACCAGTATTTTACACGGACTACACTACTTACATACTATTTTACCTCCACAACCCAGTAACTGGGTAATACCATACGCCTTGGTAAGACTGGTTGTCAGACTTTCGGTATTCTGATCACCCGTAACGACTGTCAAAGATCCGCGAAAAACAGCCGGGACCAACGGCTTTACGTGCTTTCCGCGGCACGGACGGGTCTTGGATTTTATAGATGGTCGTCCATCCACGGACCAACTGCGGCAAGCGTAGCTTAACCTGGTCAATTGACACGTGCAGCTGATATTAGGTACATAGCCACAATCTTCGTGTCAATATTTACTCTACAATAATCATCTTACTTACTACTATTCTGTACCTGTGTGGTAATTTATTTTAAAAACACTATTTCTCTCGTTTTCCGAGCTAAAGCTAGTATTCACTACAGTAATAAGAAAAATAAAGTTTTTTATTTACCTATAACTTATCAGGCTCATTTTTACGTTTGTCCACAGTTACGACGGGCGCATTAAGGGCCCGACTGCGCACTGGGCGGACGACGTGCTCGGTGGCCGGGCGCGGTGGCACGCCGCCACGCCATCCTCCCTGAGGATACGTGACGTCATTCCAACTGACCGCGCCATGTACCGCTGCAGGGTAGACTTCAAAATATCGCCCACGAGGAACCATAAGATCTTGTTGGATGTTATTGGTGAGTAGACATTGTTTTTATCAAATATTATATCTGCCAAACTGTATTTTAATTCATTACGTTTTAAAATATCGAAAGCTATCTCACAAACTTCGGAATCAGGGTCTGTACCTCCACTAGCTAGGGCCCTGTCGGTAGGATTACGAATTTATGTAACATAGTCCCCAAGTTTTTGGATTTGTTTCTAAAATAAAATAAAAAACAAGTATGTAGTTAATTTAACGACAGGCTCGCCCCTTGACGAGTTACATAACTATCTAAAAAAAGTGTATGTTTTGAAGTAAACCTCTGCCTACCCCTGCAGAGAATAAAGGCGTGATGTTATGTTATAACATTAACCATCTATAGCGCAGTTCCATCCAAACGCAATTTCACGTTCATCGCCAGTTGTTCATACTAATACACGATCAAACACACTGGTGTTGAATATGACCAGACATTCGCAATGTGCTCACATATCTAAACATTTGACGATCAACGTCCCCTAATCCTGTTCATTAGAACTGCGTGTATGTTTATCGAACTAGTTTTCCGTTAATTCATTCGCAAACAAACACCCGTTTTATTCGCATTGACTTTTGAAAGATACTCTAACAACATAACATGATAACAGCACATAACATGAGGCTAGCGTACTGCCATTAACTGGGTATAAATCCAGACTCCACGCGGGTACTGAGAATTTCCAGATGGGAACCCAATAACAGTTTGCCTGACCCGGACATCAAACCCAAACCCCATGCTTAGCAGTAGTGCTTGTGATCACTAGACCAATGACGCAGCAAGGTACTAAAATGAAACAACTCGATCATCACAAGGACGGAACAGAAATACAAATATTACTTTGTCTTGAGGTTGTTTTACTGTCCAAATGTGACAGCTACTCCAATTGTCAGTGTCTCTCCAATTGTCACAAGCTATCCAAATTGTTTGTGCCACGATAAAAATATAAGCGAGCCATTAAGATATTAGCAGAACTGACTGCCCAAGATGCGCCGTATATATATTTAAATATCGCCGCTTTAAAGTCTATTTTAATGCACACCTGACAGACGTTGACAAATGGCATATTATTATAATAACAAAAGGTGCAGCACTCTTCTCTCTCGAACTTAGCTGGATCTCACTCAATTTAAATAACACCGTTTTACACAATACGACGCTATAAGTGCAGGTCACACTCCGTGACACTTTTAGGTAGACAGTTATTGTACAATATTCATAGCTCGAGCAGCTATCACTGCGCTCCGGCTCTGTCTAGGATCGTTCATTTAACATTTATAGTGACTATTTCAAATTCGCATTCGAATGCAAACTTCCACTGCGCTCGTCTGAACACGCCTTTAATATTTTACGGCCAATTTGTGTTTATTAATAGATTTATAGAATAGATAGAATACTCTTTATTATGTACACCTTAAAAATTACAGATTTAAATGTACAAATTCTACATAGGGTGACACAATGAGTGGTGTTATCGCTAAAAGCGATATTATACAGGCAACCTTTGAATGGATTCGCGGCACAGCGGAGAGAGCTCCGGCGGGATCTCATAGCGACATGGAGAGTGCGATTGTCGCAACCCAGTGCTAGGCACGCCACGATAGCGGCGGTAAGTCACCTCTTTGAGGAGTGGCTTGAGAGGCGGCACGGCGTCCTTACCTTTCGCCTAACGCAGGTCCTCACCGGACACGGTTGTTTCGGGAGGTTCCTGTTTTGAATAAGGAGGGCGGAAACGCCCGGGTGTTTCCACTGCGAAGATCGCCCTGACGACACGGTGGATCATACGGTGGAGGTCTGCCCGGCTTGGGCGGAACACTGTCGTGTCCTTGTGGAGGCGATCGGCAGTGGCGATCTCTCGCGTCCGGCCCTGGTCCAGGCCATGGTATGGAGCGAGAGTGCATGGGTTGCCGTCACCTTCTTCTGCGAAGCAGTAATGCTCGCGAAGAGGGAGGCGGCGCACGTGAAGGAGTAGCAGTATATGCGCCCTCACGGCCGTAGGCGCCGCGGGAGACGCCCTGGGCGTCGGGAATCCCAGGCCGATTCCCGTCCACCGTAGGCGCGGGCTTGCGGATGGCGAGTAAAGGATAGCTTGATGTCCGGTAAGGACCAAGCCCGAGTCGACGGCGCGTTGTGTTCTACGCGCGCCTCAAAAAGATGTCAAGAGGTGGGGTCTGCAAGGGCCAATGCCTGCCAGGGTGCGGGTGGTCCGACAGAGATACCGCGGCCCCTGGCACACAGGCAACTGAGGGAACGCGGGTGGGTTTTAGTCAGTAAAAGTCTTACACGCCCTCCTGCTCCACCCAGAGCGGGAGAAGTTATTTGATGATTTCCCACCCAAAAAAAAACCTTTGAAACGATTAAATGGAGAAGGAGAGACAACACTACAAGTAGTCAGTGGTGTAGCATTTACTTAAACAATAAGTATATACATACATAAAGTATACTTATATCTATAAGAAATAATAAATATTAAAGTATATTATTTGATGATAACGTTTAAGGAAAAAAGAAGTGTTTTATTTACCAAAATTTTAAAAGTGTACAAAGATTGAGCCCATTATGTCGACACGGGCAAGGTGACCGTATTGCTGGGATTAAAAAGACAAGTGTCAAAAATATGATGGTGGAATCTATTATGAGTGCCATGATAGAACATGAAACGTTATTTAAGATCAGAGGGGTCGTATGATTTAAAAGCATACGTTAGAGCTGAAAAATTATATGAGAATTCCGGGGAAGACGTATGGTACGCCACTAGAGCTTTGTATGGAATTCAGAAATGTGATCCGATTTATTTGAGCAGGACAAATATAAATCTTATGCTAAAGTTTGGAAGTCGTCCCACTTTATCTACATAGTTGTGCCTCAGTGAAATCGAGATAACTGTCAACCAACGTGCATCGTAGTCAAAGATGGGAAGTTAAAGGGATTGTGAAAGTGCAAGCTCAGTTTTAGTGCTCGTAGGAAGAAAGTTCCGCAATCGTCTCAGCGACTTATCAGATACAAAAAAATTGCGACTTACTTTCTGTAGCTGGGGACCCCAAGAAAGATGTTTGCCGAACTAAACTCCCAGGTTCTTAACCTTTTGGGTGACTGGAATAGCAGTTCCGTTAAATTAAACTTGGGAAAGCTGTAGCAAGTTTATTTTGGGAGTAAACCTTAAGGTGCCAACAACAACCTGAGTCTTCGATGGATTTACTTGCAACCTATATGCCCCACTCGGCAACGAATATGAAATGACAACTTGTTTATATATTTGTAAATCATCTGCATAAAGGTGGTAGGAACACAGAAGTTTTCTTGGAAAAAGAGTTAGTAAATAAAGCGAAGAGTAAAGGAGATAAAACGTTACCCTGAGGTACACCAGTAGAAGTATAACACCAAGAAGCTCAAGACTCTTCTGTGCATATACGTTGCCAGCGGCCATACAGGAAACTACGAAACCAGTCAATCGCCGTTGGAGGTATGTTAAGTGAGCGAAGCATGCCAAGCAGATTTCCAAATCGACAGTATCAAATACGTTTCTAAAATCTAGTAAGCAAAGAACCGTCAAATTTTCTCCTCATCAGTGATGTAACTAAGGTTTTAGGGGTACAGTGACCTGGATAAAAAGAGTCAGCCATTCTTACTAAGAAAACACTAAAATGATTGTGAACAAGGCATTGAAGGTCTTTGTATAGGACAGGCAAGATGGAGATAGCATTCGTAAAAGGAAGTATGATTAGATTTAATTTAGGTAAAGGAGTAATTTTCGCTTCTTTCCATATCGTTGGAAGAACAACATGGAATATAGAGCAGTTTAGGCATAGGATGAGAAGGATTTTGTCAGAAACTGGGAGTATCATTTTCCGACTTACACGATTACTACCAACTGCGTTAGATGCGATAGAAACTACGCTCTTAACATTACAATCAGAGAATTTACTATATATAAATGGAGGATGGTTATTTGAGTGGCGTTAAAGTTTTCAAGAGTTCAAGTCATTACTGATTGTCATCAATCAGGGGCTTCAACTATACAGGTTGAAATTGAAAACATGCGACAAACCGAAATGGGAGATTGTACTCATCATTATGAACAACTTTTACTGAGGGACCAAAGATGCACCCGAAAAAAAAAAACAGCTGTTCCCTACATTTTGACGAGTTATGCGAACATAAATGTAGGGAACAGATGTTTTTTTTATCGCGATTGCATCATTGGTCCCTTAGTAAAAGTTGTTCATAATGATGAGTACAATCTCCCATTTCGGTTTGTCGCATGTTTTCAATTTCAACCTGTATACACAATGTTAGTGAATTTATAGAGGTTATTTCTTTCGTATAACAGCTGACATTTGAACGCAATTTAACCATTCCATATCTACCTAAAAATTCAATTATTACAATTTGCGTAAGGCACTCGTATTGAAATGTAAAAACAACACGAAGTAATCATGATGTTTGCCAATGCCAAATGAAGTCAAAGAAAAAGTTCAAACAACGAATTTTTTCAATCCAACCAGAGAGTGCAAATGTGAAGCCATTTTGCGAAACAAGTTTGTAACTTTTGAGAACTTTTTATTTTGCCGACTGTTCACGAGGAACAAAAAGAAAAGGTAGAATTTTGGTGTCTCTAAGGATGTAATTAGAATTTTTCGCCATATTCCAATTTAAATAAGATTGCAGAAACGGGTTCGTCGCGTAGTGTGTAATTGGCTAGTGTATATGACGTATATATAGATAGAGTGATTACCACAGTATTTGACTGAAATCAATTAAAAAATACCTCAATGAATGATATCTATAGCGCGAAGATGAGGACCAAATTAATAGCTATTAAGTAGATGTAAAAATACATCCTTATCTATTGCTAAGGTTTAAAACTAACTCTTATTAACTTCCAGTCATCGTCTCCCTATGCATGCAATACTATGTGTACTAAGTAAAAATGATCATCGCACGAGTAAGCGATTGACGCGATCGTTTTATGAACTTTGACTCCCTAATGCGACTTGTCACCACTAAATAATATTATAAAAGAAAGTCACCCTCCGCGTCTATCTGTCTACCTGTCTGTCTGTTCGCAATAAACTCAAAAAGTACTGAACGGATTTTCATGCGGTTCTCAGCAATAGACAGAGTGATTCACGAGAAAGGTTTAAGTGTATAATTTGTTAAGGTTATGATTAAATTTGTTAACACGGGCGTAGCTGCTAGCAAAAGCTAGTTATTCATATCAAAGAGCGCGACGATTGCGTTCTCGCGCGATGATCGCTTTTATTTAGGACGCGTACTCATCCAGTAAGGGTATATCTACTTATGGGTGCAGCGTTATTTTTCTCATAAAGGCACTCCTCATCAAAAATGTGAGTGAAAGAATAAACGAAAAGCAAATAAAGAATTACGCATACAGGACGAAATATTACGAAAGAGATGACCGACAGACGAACCAAATAAACCATTCATAATTTATCCAAATTATGAAAACAGCTAGCAAAATTATTCAGCGTCCAGTCTCCATAATACTTCCCGTATTTACACCAGTCTTGGCCTATCAATAAGGCTTTATTTACCACAAAATGTTCGTGTATCAATATTTTATGACTGTTCAAGTCACCTGGTTCCCATGTCCGTTATAAATTTATGTGTGGTATCGGAACGTAGCCAAATAGTATCAGTTTATTGGCAGACATCTTGGTTCCGATGATGAAGTTGCATTTTAGGAGTTATGAAATATTATATTGGTGGAAAACAGTTGTTTGGGATGCGGTATTATTGCTGATATTATAAGGTGACATTCATAATTTATGCCTATTTTTGTTTTGTTCCTTGAGTTTTAAATTCAGTTTTGTTGGTGATATCTTTCAAATCGGATCAGAGTAATGCTGCTTAGTACCATTAATTTATTATGATAGGAGTTTAGTAGGTAAAGTCAGGGAAATTTGTTGTTTATAAAACTGACTACAAACTTAACTTGTTTGTAAATTCTATAATCTCGAATGTCACTATTTTACTGAAGTACCTATGAAATGTCTAGAACACGGAAATTTGAAATAGTATGTCAATTTGATAATCAAAAAGTACCCTGACCGTACCTAAATATCCGGGCAATTAAAAAAAGATCCTGTTACTTTCATTTAGCTTGTTTAGTATCCTATCTACGCCCTGTTCAACACACAGCGTGATGTCAAAGTATGATATCCAGAGACACAGCAAAAAGTGTGGCTCAATAAAGTAGCCTTTTTACTCGGCCGTCTATGGCTGCATAATTGCATGTTGGCTCCGTGCCAATCTCAGTTTTATTGGCTAATAATTCTTTCAGTTTGATTACTGTGTCGAATGATGTAATCGCTATATACGTCCGAATTAATGCGCTTTAAATGTGATGAGATTGATGATTTGTTAACAGAAACTGACTCACAGATTTATTTATTTATGGTAAATGGTACCACACCAATGTATATAATTTAATTAAAAACTAACATAGAACAGTGGAATCCCTTGCATACGTTCTCTCATAGATCACCAGACCATATACCTACGCATAATTTTACTCGATTCATCTGCAAACACATCACATTCAGGGTTGGCAGTCGGAAGTACGACACACTGGAGATGCGGCTGTGTCTTTGCGATTGCTTCTTTGGTTTGCGATATGCAATTCTTTTAACTAACCGACCCTAACTGGTTATAGGTTTGAACAGTTTCAAGAAACGTGTCGTAGATAATAGCATGCAATTAAAAAAACTTTCGTGGCTTTAATGACATAATTATCTTCGGATTAACATGTCAACCTCGAATTTATTTTCGTAGTAACACAGTCTGTTAATTGCAGGTAATAGGTCTGTATAGTTGTGTCTGTGTGCTTAAAATTGGTTGTAATTAGCACAAGTATTAATATCATTTGTTATTAACATGTTTACGTCTTATTTGATAGCAATTCTTAAGCTACTATTAAATGCGTGCCCTGACCTGACAGGTCCACTCAATCTGTGTTACATACACCAATCTACATGATATTCACGAGCTCTGACCAAAATTATGTCTGAACTTTAAAAGAGACTGTGACCTCCGACTTTGTTTTGACCTTTCTCCTCAGAGTAGTCAGGGCCCCAATTCCGTATGGTTGTAATGATTCCCCGCGGAATCCTACTACGTTCAAACTACGTTAATATCGTGTTTTGTCGAAACCAATGTAACGGTAAGGAATCGAAAAGTTTTATTCTGTATGTTCCAAGACAATTTGTCGATATTATTAAAACGATATTAGCAGAATTCGTGTGTGATCTAAGGAATTGACGTGGTTTTGAAGTAAGGAATCGTTAAGTGGTCATAGTGGATTCCTTTTACCCCTGCGGACAGAAATAGGAGCCCCACGCAGTGGGGCTCCGTCAACCTGACGTCGACCATCTTCTTCTGTAATATAAGAACCAGAAGAAGACGAGAATTGAGATGAAATAATTAAGCATTTCATGAAGTGAGCAAATCTACGATATGGTCACGACATATACTTATATGTACCTACTATTAGTAGCTGTTATACTGGGTACAATAAACTTTTTTCTTTTCTATTCTATTCCAATCAACCTACTGCGCTCATATCATCATCCCATTGAACGATTTTTCTTGAAATAGTCAATACAGGATAAAATTTTAACCATTGCGCAAACTGTAACCATGAATTCAGCATATCATTCTAGACCCACAAGCATAGATTTTTTTTTGTCGGTTATACAAAAAGAAATCAGCTGTTCCATATATTTTGACCGTGTAGCTATTGCACAGCAGAACTGTATAATCAATACCTACCTACTACCCTTCTAGCCACTCTGGTGCTTCCACTTTAAGGGAAGTTACGTAGGAAGGTTCGTTTTGAGTCGATCAAATTTTGCATGTCTTCATTTATAGCGTCATAGACCCGTCAGTTTATTTGACATGTGTCTCATGGCTACAAAAGTGGTCACATACTGGGTTGACTTGATTAATAAATCGACCAACTATCATACCGGTGTAGGGCTACGCCCCGCTGTAATAAATAGGTAAGATTACTTTTTCTTTTACTTTCAGTCTAACGTTGAAACATTACTAGCAATTTATTTCCACTATAAGCCAAACTATTCTTAAACAATGTGTTGATATAAAAACGGCAAGGCGAACTGAAATATTGCTGTACATTCAGCGACCTCAGATTGATACTGTAATATAACGTGCCATTTCGGTTTGTCGCATGTTTTCAATTTCAACCTGTATACATTGGCTCACGCCTTCTTTTCATGTAGGAAGGCAGAAATTAGAGGATGCCACTTGCATACACCATCTTTACATACTCCTTTTGCTATTTTTTTTTTTCATTTTACGTGTAACGTGTGCTTATCTTTTTTGTTAATAATTACTGGTAATTGTAAAATAAATTTTAAAAATATATCACAGAAACAATCTTCTTCTTTAATCGGTCCCTCTTTACTGAGGATCGTGGTCGCTGGACGCCTTTAAGTGGACAATCTGCCTCCATCGACTCCGGTCTGAAGTTGCCATCACCACCTGCTGAAATTTACTGGAGAAAGTGGCCTTCTTTATTTGGTCAGACCATCGTGTTGGCGACCGGCCCCGTGCTCTCTTTCCTTCGGTATTGCCAAAAATGACCAGCTTTTCAAGGCTGCTATGTCCCCTTCGCATTATGTGGCCGAAGCAGCTCAAAATACGCTGTAGGCAAATTGTAGACAATCGGATCTTGATATTGAGCTGAGATAGGACAGACACATTTGTGCGTTTGGCTGTCCATGGTATTCGGAGCCTTTGCCTCCAGCACCACATTTCGAATGCGTCTATCCTCTGTCTTTCTCTTGCTCGGATTGTCCAGGTCTCAACTCCATAGAGGAAAATTGGGAAAACTAGTGCCCTGCCCTGCCCTGCCCTGCAGAAACAATATTAGATCATTAAAATTGTGCACGGCAGAGAACGGAGTTTGTAATTATAAATTATTATTATTAGTATGCTGTCTGCTACGATAGCGTAGCAGGCGTAGCCGTCCGCTACGGCGTAGCCACTTCTTAGTAGTCTTTCCTCAAGATTTCAAAAGCTAAAATAATAATGTAAAATTCAATACAATACAATTGGATTTTCATGTAAAAATATTTAAATATTAATGTTTTACTTTACGTAGGGCCATATATATCAGAAGTTCTCGGTAAGATAAACACAATCTTCGATATTAACTTTAATAAAACAGAAATATCAAAACAACGAATAAGCAGAAAAACCTTAAATCTATTACAGGACCCTTATTCCTGTTCCATTATATTGTTATTTGATTTCTTACATCATAATCTGGCCGCACAAGTATTCTATCTGAAAAATCGCAAATGATGAAAAGATTGCTTCGGGCAGTTTGGACCAAAGTAATTTGCATCAACGATGTCTTCCGAGGCTTTTATTTTAGCAATATACGGTCCGAGGGTAAGTTTAATGTAGGGTAACTCAATTATAGGAGGTACTTGGGAGTGCGTGTCTTTTTTCGTCACACGGCCCCATCTGGCCCTTCGATGTAACATTTTCAATCTGTAAAAGTAAATGGGAATAAGGTCAGCTGCTGGTTTTCTCACGCGAAGACTTGAAATGAGGGTAGATGGTTATTATGGGTTTGGGCTCTATTGCTGTTTATTAACACGTTATTTTCGTGTGGTTTTCGTCCAAAAAATTAGCTGTCTCTTTCACCCCTAGTGTCTCGATTCAGAAACTTTCTTCAACAAATCGATTAGATTACGATTTATCTATTAGTATTATAGGGGAAACGTCATCAGCATATCAAATATTCTTACGTTTTTGCAATTTGTAGGTTAGAGTCAGGATCTAGGTATGATGATCAAACATATTTTAATCAACATACAATCTGACACTATAATAACAGCTGCACAGGTCGATCAATCAGGTTAAGCTACGCTTGCCGCGGTTGGTTCGTGGATGGGTGACTATCTTTACATACCAAGATCCCTCCGTGCCTCGGAAAGCACGTTAAGCCGTTGGGCCCGGCTGTCATTTGTGGATCTTTGAGAGTCGTTACAGGTCGTCAGAAGCCCGAAAGACTGACAAACAGTCTTTCCCAGGGTTTATCGTGTTACCCAGTAACGGAATTGTGGAGGTCAGATAGGCAGTCACTCCATGTAGAATACTGGTATTCAGCTGCATTTGGTTAGACTGGAAGCTGACCCTAACATAGTTGGGAAAAGGTTAGGCAGATGATGATACAACCTGACGCCGAACTGTAAATTGCAAAAACTGAATTTGACTTTTGCGGGCTAGCTTAACGCATCCACCTTACTACTTGTTTTTTCGATCGATTAACTTGTAATTCATGTCGTGAACCGTCAGTTTCCATTTAATTAACTTGTAATTCATGTCGTGAACTGTCAGTTTCCATTTAATTAACTCGTAATTAATGCCGTGAACCGTCAGTTTCCATTTAATTAACTTGTAATTCATGTCGTGAACTGTCAGTTTCCATTTAATTAACTCGTAATTCATGTCGTGAACCGTCAGTTTCCATTTCATTAACTTGTAATTCATGTTGTGAACTGTCAGTTTCCATTTAATACAATAAATCTTAGGAAAAACAAACTATTCGAATTACAAAGCACAGTGTCATGAGATATATTTAATCCGCGAACTTTAAGCCTTTTTAATTTAGACCGTACACTACTGTATACATACTTTTTCAAATATCCGTATGAAAAATCTAAATTGATGGATAGACGAAATAAATTATTTTAAAATCAATGCCTGTTATATGAATCAAACTGCCTAGTCTTTCTCAATTATTTTTGGGGTCGATGCGTATTCGTTTGACTTTCTAACCTCCACAACCCAGTTACTGGGTAACGCAATATCCTTTGGTGAGACTGGCTTTCAGATGTTTTGGTTTCGACAGTCGTTACAGGGTTGTAACGACTGTCAAAAGGTCTAGTAATGACAGCTGGGACCAACGGATGAACGCGCTTTCAAAGGGACCGAGGGGCGTCGATATGATATGGATGAATTCATCACGAACCGACCGCAGCAAGTGTAACTTTACCTCAATCGACTCATGCGGCTGTTGTTAGCCACGAGCCACTCTAGCTATTTATAAGGTTAATAAACTAACCTACCTATTAAAAATACCTAAGACACAAGCAAACAGCATTCCAACTTCTCAATAAACATTACATTTATGTACAAATACTCATATGTAGTACATGTTACCTTATACATTAATTACTTACGATAGATGAGATACAAATATTCACAGCGCTAAGGAGGGAGTTACAAATTAAATATTTAATACCCAAGTTTCAGTTTAGTATTCTGAGCTTAGAGGGATTTTTAATATTATACTAGCTTAGCTTTAGCGTGTTGCTTTTATGTGAGCCAATATCCGTTTAAAGCCAAGGTGTTATAAGCGGTAGCGTGGAGTGGAAATAGCAACTGCGAAATAAACTTTATGGGATTGGACTTAAGACTGCGTATTTGGTCTAGTCTAAAATTATGTAAGTATTTATATAATATGTTATCTTTAGGTACAGTTATAAAATGTTAACATGACTTGAAAGCTACAAAATTCGTTTAGAAATAACTGGGTAAATAGAAAATGCAACGTAAAATCAATTATATACATTATAAATTTGCAATATTATATTTAAATAACATTTATTTTGGTTATGCAAAACCGCAGATCGTAACTTTGGTTTGTGGAATCTAGTCTTTTGACTAACAATATTTTATTGTGACTGAAAAGACTTGACTAGCAACATAAATTAATTTTTTGTGAAATATCAATTCAGGAAGTGATAATTACCTGTATTTTTAATTAGAACTCTTGTTTCACAAAATATTAATTTTCAGTGAGAATAGAATGATTAAACAATGTTGAAATGGAATGTTACCATAAGTCAATATCACCTGTCATATGACATTGACAGTGTCATTGTTATTTACGCAAGTACATATAGTGGTTATTGTTTTTTTTTTACATCACTAAACAACAGCTAATTGACTATAAAAATTAACAAACTAACACGCGCGTATCCCCTTACTAAAAATACCTAATTTTACAGTTTTTAGTGACTGGTGGAACTTCCGACCTCCACACGAGCGCTGCCAAAAACTAGTATAATTATAGAAACCAGTGGTCGCCCAGCGGTCGATATTCGACCATAATTAATTTAAAACTTAATGTCCTCAGTTTTACTTGAGGTTCTCGGTTCGATTCCCATTTCGGGCAAATTATTAATGAAGTTCTCCATCTGGCGAAATCTGGGCATACTATAGATAAGTATACCTCTGCTTAACCCTTCGGGGAATACAGGCTGGCAGGCAGACAGTGACGTTCATGTATAGTATTAATGTCCCGGAATTTTAGTTTTTTCGATCTACTGCTTACATTCATCGATGGATGGCATGGAATACCGAAGTTCAATCTAATCTAACCTTATCGATCTATCATCGATCTATACGGATTATCAAATATTATGCTCCCGACTTGTTGACGTTTATTGACCGCAGTTGCACCTTTAGCTTATGAGACTGATTGAAAAATAGTTTCTGTAAGCCATTTAGTTACCAACCCGCTTGACATTTCAAATCTTAATATTATGTTATAAAATTAGTTTATACCGCAATTTTCTATATCACAGCTACTACCTATTGTATGCAGTGTGTATGTTCTTGTTGTGTATGTGCAGTTACTATGCTATCAAATGCCTAGAAGTTAACTACCTTAGTTTTAAATTCACCTTTTACATAGTGTATTGCACCACACATATAAACAAAATTAAGTGCATGTTACCTTATATTTAGAACAAATTCTTAGAGAGATAGAATTTATTAACTGCTTGTAAAATGATTAAAAAAATACTTTAATAAAACCACTGTAAAAATTCATAATAGACTTAAAAAGTAATACTTAATTTTATAATTTTCAGTCACGGATATAAAAATGGAATCTGTCGGTAAAGTTACTCACTAAAAGTTGGATTCGATGATACTTAGTGAATTCTAAACCTACTCAGACTCTTTGTAAGTATTTATTTTTGCCTTTGTAAGGAAGGATGAAGACTTTTGTGTTGCAGACCCCAGGTTTAGTTCGTTCTTTGATGTCTAGATATAAAGGAAAAAGTATTTTGAGTTAAGTACTAACTTCGGAATGTAGGTACTTCTTTAACTTGTTTCGGAAGAACAGCTGTCTTGTAATATGAGTATTTCCGAAGTGGATTAATTTTATTTTTAACAGGCACTTTCTCTAACAATACTTCAATTAATCATAAGTAATGGCGTTGATAATAAAAGTTGGAATACATAACATCTTCATAAAACCACAAAGGTATTTAGTTATGTTTAATCTAATCTTAATTACGGCACAAGTAAACTTGTCGAGTAATATAATTATTTCAGCACTTTTCTATTTCGTTTCTGATGACTGTTGACTTACATATTTATTTTAATTAATTATGTATTTTGGAACTTGGTGCGTAGAAGTATTTTTGGATGTACAAATTGATATCAATTTCAATCTTATGGTAATAGAGTATAAATTCCTAAGTCATTGTTATGTGAGCCGTAGCAATGCAAAATTCATGTCGTATATTCCAAACTTTGTTTCTTTATCCAAGACTTCTGTTGACAATTCTTGGCAAGGTTCGTAATTAAATTATTAATTTTCGCTTTGCCTTAAGTGACTTGATTAGATGGAAAATAATTCGCAAATGATGAAAAAAATTGTCAGAGTGATGCTTTGTTTGGTTACGTTTTTCAAAGAGATGAATATAATTATTAAGAATAGGATATTCATGTTTTTCTTTCAAAATTTCAATGTTAAAATTATATTGACCAAAGTTTTGCTGGGAAAGTGCTATTTCTTAGACTATACATTCTAATTAGGCTGAGAAATAGCACTTTTTGAACCTCAAAATTAATATAAGACAAACACAAAACGACAAAAAGCTTATATAATTTGTACAAAGAAATAATTGTAATAAAGACAGAAAAATATGAATATCCTATTCTTAGTAATTATGTTCATTTCTAAAAGATATAAAAGACTTTTTTATATAATTTAAATGAAATTGCCACTTTTCAATAACTACAGTTAGGAATAAACCGCTTTTACTATGGGCACGCCACGATAGCGGTGGTAAGTCCCCTCTTTGAGGAGTGGCTTGAGAGGCGGCATAGCGTCCTCACGTTCCGCCTGACGCAGGTCCTCAACGGGCGCGGTTGTTTCGGGAGGTTCCTGTTTCGAATAATGCGGGAGGAAACGCCCAGGTGTTTCCACTGCGAAGATCGCCCTGAGGACACGGTGGAGCATACGGTGGAGGTCTGCCCAGCCCTAGTCCAGGCCAAGGTACGAAGCGAGAGTGCATGGGTAGCCGTCACCTGCATCTGTGAAGCAGTAATGCTCGCGTAGAGAGAGGCGGCGCACGTGAGGGAGAGGCAGTATATGCGCCCTCACGGCCGTAGCCGCTGCGGAAGAAGCCCTGGGCGTCGGGAATCCCAG
Organism: Antitype chi; assembly: GCA_947359405.1. Lineage (NCBI taxonomy): Eukaryota > Metazoa > Arthropoda > Insecta > Lepidoptera > Noctuidae > Antitype > Antitype chi. The sequence goes on along the minus strand of OX375817.1, from coordinate 2,089,529 downwards.
TCTGATTCCCGGCCACCGTAGGCGCGGGCTTGCGGTCGGCGAGTAATGGGCAGCTCGCTGTCCGGTAAGACCCAAGCGCGGGTCGACGGCGCGTTGTGTTCCACGTGCGTCTCAAAGAGATGTCAACACGAACTGGTGGGGTCAGCAAGGGCCGATGCTTGCCAGGGGTGCGGGTTGTTCGAAAGAGATACCGCGGTCCCTGGCATACAGGCAACTAGGAAAATGGGTGGGTTTTAGTCAGTAAAAGTCTGACACGCCCTCCTGCTCCACCTAGAGCGGGAGAAGTTATTTGATGATTTCCCACCTAAAAAAAACCGTTGTCCTACAGCAGGAAAAAAAAGCCAGTTGCTTCAAAGATCCATTATTTCATGTTTATTGCTAACTTTAGTTCTGTCTATGCGTTATCTGACAGGCAGTCAATCAGTTAGTCCGTCAGTTACAGCTTTATGGTACAATATTGTTTCGGTAAAGTTTATTTGATTTGTAGCGTTACCAGAACAATTAATGTCGTTTCGAACTACGCGGATCTGGTTACCCTCTCTACAAATAAAGTTTACAATTTATTAGCAGCTAATCATAAATTTTTAGTGTTCCTAGTAAAGACTAACCGTGCGATTGTAAACATTAAAAGAGAAAAAGAAACTAAGAAAGATAGGTTTAGAGGAAAATTCGTAGTGATTGCTAATAACATTGATGATGTGTGTAGGATGCATGAAGAAGCCTCCTCATGTAGCGCAATTTGTTCCACCAGTAACTCGAATGAACCGAGCGCTCGGCGGAACCGCGACTGGCCAATTCTTCCCTTGCGGTGGTAGGACTAATGCCCGCCTGGTTCGCGACCACCCTCCCCACCAGAGTCCGGCGTCAAGCAGCTTGCTGTGTTTCGTCGATACGTGGGAGTACCAGTGCCTTGAACAAGACTGAACAGGCATTTTCTGGGCACGCTCGATCCATCATAGGCTTCATCAATCGCTTTTCATCAGGCATGATCGAGGTCAAGAGCGGGCCCATTTAGTAATAAAAAATTGATGCTCCGACAACTGTTTACTGTATAGAACAACTTTACTGAGCTATAACATTTGTGCCAAGCATGATTTCAGGATGGTAGAGCAGTAAAAATATAAATTTTATTTTGTATACAGACAGCTCTGTACGTCTGTCATTCGATTTTAAGTTAAATAAATTGAAAAGGTATTTTATTTAAATAGCGTGGTTACGTTCTGCTACTTTTTTGGATTTTATTTCTAAGTTTTTGATTGGACCGCTTGAAATAAATACTGGTTTTCGATTATTAATTAAGTAGCTGTTGCCCGTGTCTTCGCCCACGTGGAAATTGAAACATAACCCGCGGGAACGTACTACCGGAATAAAAAAGTATCCTTTGTGTTAATCTAGGTTATAATCTATCTGTGTGCCAAATTTCATCCAAATCCATTCATTTGTTTTTGCGTGAAAGAGTAACAAACATCCATACATACAAACTTTTGCATTTATAATATTATTATAATATTATATTATACACTCGAGAGCAATGAATCCGGGTCACTTAAAGAATGTTAAAAATCTCGGAAACTAAAAATGATAGGTTAATGCAATAAATTGTATTTAATAGACAATGTAATACTCCTTAAATGAAAGTAAAAAAAATATGAGTCACCATACATTTTATTAACACAAAATTACATAAAGAAAAAAACTGCTGATCTCTCCTTAAAACAAAAATAGGAAACATGAAATTTTTGAACTTTATTACGATTTTCTTGAATTTTAATACTTCGTATTGCCTCCTCGTGCTTCCATTACTGCGTTTACGCGGTTTGGCATGCTGTACACCAAGTTCCTTATACGATTTTGGGGAATATTCTCCCATTCCTCTGTGAGAGCAATTTTGAGCTCACGAAGCGTGATTGGGGGAGGGTTTCGTTGTTTTACGCATCTGCCTAGCTCGTCCCAAGCATGCTCGATCGGGTTGATATCCGGGCTGCGCGCTGGCCACTCCATACGAGTAATGTTCATCTCTTGAAGGTAGTCATTCACAATCCTACCTGTATGAGGTCGGGCATTGTCATGCATAAATATAGCATCCTCACCTAAATTGACCATAAATGGACCAACGTGATCATTGAGGATTTCTTCCACATATCTTACGCTAGTTAAAGAGCCGTTTTCTATGATCACCAGCTCTGTGCGACTTTCAGAAGAAATTCCGGCCCACACAAGTACAGACCCACCACCGTAGGCTACTTTTTCTTCGATGCATGCTTGCTTGAATCTTTCCCCTGGTCTTCGATACACTCTGTGTCTTCCATCGTGCTTGTAGAGCATAAATTTTGATTCGTCGGAGAACATAACTTTTGACCAATCTTCAATACTCCAATTTACGTGGCTCTGGGCATATCTTAGTCTTGAAATACGATGCCCACGCTCCAGTTTAGGGCCGTTTGCAGGTCTAAGGGGTTTTAAGTTAGATTCAGCAAGCCGACGTCTTACTGTCCATGCACTTGGGTTACTTCCTCCGAGGCGTCGAAACTGATTTGTGAGTTCAGTTCCTGTGAGAAAGCGATTTCGAAGCATGGTGTTCACCAAGTATCGGTCTTCTCGTGCTGTGGTACACCTGGTTCTGCCCGTTCCTGGTCTGCGTAGGTTAGAACCAGTTTCTTCGTAACGTCGGAGAACTCTTTGTACTGTTGACAGCGACACACCGACAGTCCTGGCTGTATCGCGCTGACTCCGGCCGGTTTCCAGCATTGTAAGTATTCTGGTGCATTCTTCAGGCGTAAGCGACATAATTTCAGCTTGAATAATGAATATAGAGCACTATCAACATGGTTTATGTACCCACATAAATGACAGATTACAAACAAAAGCAAAACCAAATGCTGTAATTTCGTAGTTCCATCTTCGAAAGTGGCCCTTTTTCAAATTAGATTTTTTTATGATATAACTTTACAATAACTATGAAGTTTAATACCTTCATTTAAGGAGTATTACATTGTCTATTAAATACAATTTATTGCATTAACCTAGCATTTTTAGTTTCCGAGATTTTTAGGATTCTTTAAGTGACCCGGATTCATTGCTCTCGAGTGTATAAGTAAGGATAGAAACATCAGAATTTCTCAATAGTAATGGGCTTTAGTTAAGACTTAAACGTAACTGGCGAAATGAGGTGTACTATTGGTACCTATACTGCTACCTTACCCTTCGGAAAAATATAGTCGTGATGTTAAGTTATTATGTATAGAAACACCGTATTACTGCGCTTTTAAAAAGCGAAAAATATTGCTGATTGAAGAACACAAAATTCTCACCACGGACAAATCAAAATTTCCCACTATTAGTACACTAGTTCTTTTTAAATAAATTCAAGTAATGTTTTTGTTGTTACAGAGCTACCCGAGAAGCCGAAGATTTTCGATGAATTCGATAAGGAAGTGGTTGGCGTGGCCGGTCCGTATATAGAGGATACCAGCCTGAAGCTTACCTGCGTTGTAAGTGGAGGTAAATTTTGAGGACATATTTGATTTCTGTTATACTGTTAGTAGCAAAGGGTTAAACCTTTTAAGATCTGTCTCTCAAGAAAGCCACGAATACCTAATAGATAATATATTGTGTTAGTGAGTCTGAAAAGGTTAATTTAGAAAGGTTACGTTGGGCTGATATATTTTTTTTTTATTGATGTGATAATATTAAGCAAGTCCATTTGATGAGCTTAAACTTATTGTATCATTAGAATTATGAACAAGCATATAAAGTAAAAAGGGAAGAGCTCACTGGGCTTCAAAGAACTCGTCCGCATCGCTGTCAGTGCGAAAAGTGCCCAAAAGGCTGGCAGCGTTGCCACGTTGGATGGCAATGCTGATTCTTTGAGCTAAGAATAGGCCAGCCCTTCAGTCACGTGAAGATTCGACCAACCGCTTGGCGATGTCTAGAAAAATTGTATTGTATCATTATACTTTAAGACGTCTGTCTACTTCAGTTTCAAAAAATTACTACTGATGTATCTTTTCTCTCCTATTCGTGTGGCTGAACTGTCATGCTATGCTGTAAAGTTCACTTGAAACCTCACTGAAGTGACAATACACATTTCGAATGCGAACTCATTTGTTTATAAAGTACATTCGCTTTTGCCTGCGGCTTCGGTCGCGTGGATGTGAGAAAATATCCCTCGGGAATGTGCTACCAAGATTAAAAGAATCCTATGTGTTAATCTAGCTTATAAACTTATAACTGCTAAATTTTATGCAAATCCGTTTAGCTGAGTTTCGCCAATCCGGAACATACATCTAGACTTTCTTCATAACTACTTTAATATACTAAAATATAGATAACTTTTCTCCGTTTTGAAATTCGAACGGTATTTTGTGGTGAATCCGCGATAATTCTTTAAAACAAAATGCTTTCGCTTTCGATTTGGGTGCCGTCACTCGAGTGAGGTTCGAAGACAACTTTAGATAATAGCACTCTACTTATCTTATATCATATAAATCACAGTAGGACAGCAATATTGGTTTTCCAATTAACTGTAGTCAATAAATAGTCCTTACCACACATTGCACCCAGCATTTACGCCGTTCGTATCACTAAGATCGGGTGTCAAACCCCGTTAACTTTCCACAAACACAATAAAGTAAAAAGTTAAACATTGACATTTTAAGGGAAAAGTGACGGTGCCCAGTATAAAGTTCAAATTAAACTAGTTACCTTTGTACCGTCGCAACTAAAGTTTTGCAGTCGACGATCGAGGACTAACTCGATGAAATAGGGTACACAGGAAAAAGAATACAATGCTTGAACCTTTGAGCTACAGAACCCGAGTCCATGTACCATGAACGTAAAAGAACAGGCTATAATTTGCTAGGAAGGCAAGTGAATTATCTTGTTTTGAGCTTCAGTTTGGAAAAAATTAAAAATCTTTGTTGTAACTTTTCAGTTGCCGTTAGGTATAATTTGAAGGCTTTGTCAGTCTGTAAGTCTGTCTCTCTTATTATCAAACTTGACTCTCGAGTGATGGGTGTCTAAGATAATATAAAAACTTAAGTGGAGTATATCATAAGTAGTTGTACATCATAATATGTAGTATGTCGACTTAGTTACATATTGAATGTAACTATGTAAGTCGACAAACACACGTAATAATCTCGCGGCAGAATTAATTCGAGCACTTGACCGTCTACGCACTGGTTAGAGCCAACAGTTCAAAATCGAACATTGTGTTTCGATACGCTGAGATGCACTCCATTGTATTTATTCTCAATGCTTAGTTTAGCACCGGGAATTGAAAATGAAAATCCAGTGCTCATAAATTCTAGCTGCGATATTTTTGCGTTCCTGTGAACGTCGATTAAGTAAAGTTACAAGCTACTAAATAAATTATAACTCTAATTTTCCAACGAGACGGTTTTCAATAAAATATTACCGCTGTATTAAAACTCCCCACCCCGAAACTGTAAAGTAGTCTAATAAATTATTTAACTGGAAGATCTGCCTCATTTTATAATTGAAACAAATTCGATTATAAATTACTGAAGGGAGTTCAAACAACCTTAAGATTTGCTAATCAGCAATTTCTCCAATTTGCCTTTATTAATATTTGATTAGGTACTACTTAGATTTTCGAGCTGAATAGGGAATAAGTGTGATATTTCTGCCTTTCCACGGAAAGATTTAAATGAAAATTCTTGTTATTATTGCTAATAATATCGAAGGTTCTAAAGGTGCTTACAGATTGCTCGACTGTTGACGATCGGACCGTGTGATTAAAGAAAATTGAGATTAATCTCGGACTCTGATATGATTTGACACTAATAGGTAATCGTAAAAACTCTAGCAACTTTAGAGGCACCTTAATGCTCGAGTTACAATACGAGGCTAGCTTTTGAAAGCTAGGATAGCAAGTTATTGCTCGTAAGCTAGCAAGCTAATTACTTTTGCCTCGTGTATAAAGAATTATCCTCTTTTTTAGGCTAGTAAGTAGTAGTTTAATAGGATGGGGTTCTTTTTTTGAGCTAGTAGCACCCCCACCACTAATCAGTGGTACAATCGTACTATACTGGCTTGAGTAATAGCCCCGTGCGGCCGACGAATATAGTACCTACTCCATTGGATCATTTTACTCTATGGATTAAGTCACGACAATGCTATTGGTTTAAAATTCACTAGCATTGTGTAAACAGCTCTGGCATGTGACAAGCCAGCAGCTTTGAAAAGCTAGCCTCCTGAATCTTGGGCATCACAAGGATGGCTTAGGTGACAAAAATAGAGTAATGAGAAACCAACATGGAAAAGTTCAGTGTCTTAACACTGAATTGCTAACAATGGAAAATATAATATACCCAAATCAAATTTAATGTCATTTATTCAAACTAGGCTGAGAGTCAGCACTTTTTGAACGTCAAAATTACATAAGACAGTCCCCCCAAAACGCCCGCCCTTCACCACTCCCTATTGCTTTAACTGGGAAGAAGGAGTGGCGCAACAAACTCCTCAGCAGCACAGCTGTCTGTTAAGTTAGGAGAACTTGATTCTGTACAATAATAGGTAAGTAATTGAAAGTACTAAACACAAAACATAAAATTAAATTATTTGCCATATGTCAGCTAGCACACGTCAATGTACCAAAAAAATTTAGTAACTAAACTCAAGCAGATATAAATAATAAAACAAAACAATAAACGTGAACAGAACAACAGAACTCAATACCCACATAAAAGCCTCCAGGCATAAAGGGTACGCCCGCGTACATATGCAATGCTGCATTATGTTCATTTAGATTTAACTTGAAGTAATAAATGTTAAGCTAGGATCTTCGGAGTAAAATAAATAAGCAGTTGATTACTAATAACAATGACAAAACTTTGGTCAGCAAGACGACCAGTCACCACAAGCAGCACCCGTTCACGAGCATAACTACTTGAGTGGAAACCAATATTTGTTTCGCAATTTCCTTGGAATATGTGAAGGAGATTTTGTTTCTGAATTTAACATTAGCTGTAGGGCCTATCCGTGGCACCGCCTGTCCAAAGAATAAGGATGTATCTAATTACATAATAATGTGAAACGGGCAGTCCTATCACACAAGGCCATCTCCTCCAGACAACCTTTAAATGAACTGAAAAATAGGAGACATTCTTTGCATGATAATATGAACCCAATCTAAAGATATTAAAGCTTAATTTCTTTCTTCTGTCTTTCTATAGACCTAGTAATATTTACACTTTCAATTTTCTTCCCAGGAAAGCCAATGCCTCGTATTCGTTGGTGGCGTGACGACAAGGTCATAGCCACCCTCGCTCCAGTAGACGATGAGTCGAGGCTCAGTCTACTAGAACTGAGGATACCCAAGCTATCCAGAGAGTACTTCGAAGCTGTGTATACTTGCACTGCTGATAATACGGTGCTGGTGCCGCCTTTGCGAGTCAATGTGCAGATACAGATTTATTGTAAGTATTTTTTTTAACCTTTTTTCCTCATCGTTTCAAAGTGTTCTAATTTGAGGTATCCCTTGCTTTAGTAAGTTATATAATTCTTATTCGATATTTTATAAGAAAAGTACTGTTTTAGGTTTTCACTGTACTATGTGCATATAATAGCTAAATCATCCTTTAGTGTACTCAACACTGCTGGAACAAATGCCTTCTCTCTGTGTGAGGAAGTGGCCTGTAATATACCACGTGGGCCCAATGAGATTAATAGATGTCACACATGTCTTCGAATTTTTGGTTCTGGGACATACCAGTTTTCTCACGATGTTTTCTTTCACCTTTTTGGCAGCAATGGTGATGAAATTATTTGCACAAGGAAAAACGCCTGTCAGGGTTCGAACCCACGTACAACTCGTAAGTTGGGGCCGCTACCACTGAGCCACTACTGCTCTTGAAACCATATTCACATGTTATTTTTGAGTACTATATTACTATGCTTACTATAGTATACTATTGCCTGAACAATCCCCGTTAACTGCTACTACTACTGTACTATGTTCACTATATATTATGTATGTGAATATTAATGCCTGGCTAAGATCAAAGCCAGGCAAGCTCTGATTAACGAAAAAAGTATTCACATTTTTTTAGCATGGATTGCTGCAAAACTATTTTTTACGGACAAAAAAAGGCGCGTAGCAACAAAAACATAGCACCGCTTACGAAGTTCCTAGATATTAATAAAACAATTATTCAAATGCGTAAGTTTTCCCAAGCATCCACAATTACACAGGCTACCTAACTTACAGAATTTATGCAACAAAACTAAGCTCACAAAAACATAACTTGGAAAGGTCATACAGAGTTATAATTTATAACTTCGCTTTCAGTATAAAACAAGATATTACCGTTGGTTTCACTCGCATTCTTGGGGAACTTAATATAACCGTGGATCAAAAATGTCCTATAGAATCAATAGTTTGTTTACTTTGTAAAATCCCTTCACGACTGATATCTCGTTATCATTGAGGTATATTTTCGTGCTAATTCCTTACTTCGCATCTTATTTGATTTACTTCTTACTTGATCTTTTTATCTGCTGTAGATATATTGTGTGCCAGTGGCGAAGCTACAAATTTTATTAGAGGGAAGCCGAAGAAAAAATCGTTCAGTTCTCATAAACTCTAGATAACATCAAAGTTCAGTAATTCCTTTGCTTTTTCTAAATTTAACAGCAGCTATAGAATTCTGATGGTTTAGACATAAAAAAATGCATTTTTGTAATGTTTTGTAATCTTATATGATGTCTTAAGCTAGTATGAAATATACGTAATGTGATTTGATACACACACATGTGTTACGTATTGTTTGGCAATAGTAGACACCAAGAAGAGTATTTCTTCCAAAGGGAAGCCGATAGGAATCGGGTTGTATGGAGGCTGCGCCCCTGTTGTGTGCCTTTTAGTCTGTGATAAATAAATGTATTTTCTTTGCAAAATTCTGTAGCAAAATATTTTGTTTCACATAAACCTACATGGGCACTTATGAAACGTCAGAAGCTAGGTGCACGGTTTCAATGTATAGTAATGTTAATTCTAGTCATAGTTTGCTCATATGTCAAACATCCAAGACTGTCCAGCAGTTAAAGAAAGAACGAAAAAAACAGTGGCATTCCGGCAGTGCCGACAGAACTGAAACTTTAAACAATTACATGTGTATTTTTTGAATCGTTAGGAAATATTTTTTGAATCTTCAGGAATTTTTTTTATTTCACTTTGAAATTAAGTGTGTTTTATTCATCAGCTATTAACTGATTTTAAACTTTTGGTTAAAAAATTGTAGTTTGAGTCAATTTTGGCAGCTATTTTACCAAACAGGTAAAATCTTTTATTGCATGTAATTTATACTGATCAAGCTCAATTAAAACTAACTTTTAAACAAAGGTGTCGGTAACGATGTCGCGAGTTCAATTGTTTTTTTCCCATCTGAAAAATGTCTAACGAGCTTATAGAAGTTTTCACTTCAAAAATATGTTAATTGGAATTACAGCGAAACAGAATACCATAAAGCTATTTAAAAAAAAAAAAACAGAAAACAATGCATACAATGCCAAAAGGCCCTCAGTTAGTAGTACAAGTTAAAACACAGATCTCCAATTTATCTGGATATTCTTGAAACGACGTGTCTCCAGTCTAATATTCAGTCATTTGTCTGACTAACCGCGTTGGGACATTATGAACGTTGACAGAGCAGTACGTCATCGTACGTGATAGTAATATATGAGGATAAACACATAAACATGGTGGATTCATACGAAAAAGTAAGACAGACGTGACTTAAGATTTGCGGAAGCTGTAAGTTATTTTTGGTAAGGGTTGGAGAATAAAATAAGGGGTGAAATTATGTATGTGCACGAGGCGGAATTATTTGCTCTTGAGCTCGATTTTGAAATCAATGTACAATTGAGAAAAAAATCGAAATTGTGTGAGTTCATTTAGATTTCGTCAACTGACACAAAGCTGATATCAAATGAAAACGGGAATTACTGTTTTTTTCCCAGTTTAGTAAGAATACCACGTAATTCGCGTTTTTTGTTTGTCCATGAAAATCATTGTTCTTAAATGTAAAACACAAACCAAAATCCCAAAATCTGATTAAATGAAAAAAAAATATTCGTTGTTAAATTCGAATCCCTACCAGGGATTGATCCATCTAGGCGTACTCGAGTAATAAAAACAATGCACACTTATACAATATACTCGTATAATGACGCTTGTTTTATTTTTATTGCCTTCCCTACAAAAGAATATTGTCTTGTTTTATCAAAAGCTTTACTTTTACCGCAAAAATATTTTACTTTATCTCAAAGAAAAATAAACGCCCCCATAAAAAGATATAAGGACACTTTATTTAATCAAATCTAGTGCTACCCTTTTGCCAGTTGTTACCCAATCTGCCTCGAGCAACAGTTTCAAGGAAAAATAACATTGGTTGCCGCAAAATAGTTGGAAAGTTTCATAACATTCGCATTACGCGGGACAAACGTTCATTTTCTGTTATTGCAAGACTGAATCCACGTAAATCCGTGCGATTAACCTATATCAACCGCGCTAGTCTCCCGGATTATCTCGGAATATGACGGTTCGTCGCCGACAGGATTCTTTTGTCACCGCTCACCCCTAAGGGGCCATTAGTTTTTATTTGTGTAGCATTGTCCTGTCGTGACGCCATTGCCACGTCGGCGAACAGGAAATTATTCTCCATTATAATAACCCATGATGTCATTCGTTCAGTAATGCACGTTAAGCTCACCTTTTTCCAACAAAGCTTTTAGTGGACGATCTTATTTTTGTTTTTAACACTTTTTCAACAATCCATACCGTTAATGGACGCCATTAGCGTTTTAGTTTCCTAATGTTCCACAATAGTCAACTAAAAGAAAGAAAAAGTATCTATTAGACTTGCATAGGAATATCACAAACTTAACTACACAATATGCATAATAAAAATATAAATTTAAATTTAAAAAGTAAAAAAATTAACAACAAAGTCCTGTACGACGCCAAAAGGCAAATCTCAGCATGATCCTGCGACATTAAAAAAATTGTCGCAGCGCTGGTATTCTGATAGGTCCCACTGTGAATGTCACGGTCAGATACAGAAAAATAAAGACAATATCTGTAAAATACATGTATAAATAATAATAATAAAACGCTGCTACTTCAACTAAACTAAACTGATTTGATTTAATTCTTGCGATGGATTTATGGAATGGACAATCTACATCATTTTTTTATTACTGAATGATCTGATGATTGAACCTATACGAATTATAAAATAGCAAGACGAAAAAAAATTAAGGAAGTCTAAGCTGTAGGTAGAATATTTTTGAAAAAAAGAACTTATTCCTGCGAGGTGTGCAAACCCTATATTTTCGGCGTCAAACTTGTTCCCCACGAGTCTGTTGACAAAAATATAGGTTTTAGAATCTTTGTCTATTTGTCTGGATGAATGTTCCGAATTGGCGCAAAAACGGCTGAACAGATTTTGATGAAATTTGGCATTTGGTTAACACATAAGTCACTTTTTATTCCGTTATAATATTTCTGTGAGATAATTCCCGACATCCACGTGGGCAAAGCTAATGGTAACATCTAGCTATTATTTATTTATACATATATTTATTTTACCAAGGAAGCATAGATTCAAATATGTTAGTGGGTACCAATATTTCTTAACCACTATTTTAGTAAAAAAACACTGCCATGCCTTGCTACCAGCTCAACACCAATGATGCAGCACCGGACTGTTTGTGAACCCACACACAAGCAGTCCAGTCTACTCGCAACACCCTGCCATATAATGTTGGAGCTGGCCCGCACCCGACGTACCAGGGAGGTGCATCTTTTTCGCATTTACAATAATATTATGTTATTTTTCCGCCGAGAAGTCAACATGTATAATGTGAGTGTTTTCCGGTTCGCGCTCCCATCCACATTGATGGATTACCATCGATTTTAACGGCAGGCACAATTTTTCACACTGTTCCGGGATAGGCGTGTAGAAACAAACCAATAAAAATAAGCTTCGGCTTAAAACGTTGTAAACATTGAATTACAGATCAACTTTAATGGATATTCCATTATCGTGCGAGTGCGTATTTTGTTTTGTTTTTGGCAGAAAATAGAATACGTTATAAATCATTTGTTTGTTTCAAAACTTCCTAAAGTTAGTAATGACCTTTATGCAAAAATATTCGATTGTGAAACGAATCATGTTTTTAAGAAAATATAATCGATAAATGGTCGACCCACTGGGACCACGGGTAATGAGTGTTTTTCAGTAATTATTCATATGTTTTCTAGGAATATTTAAAGCTTGACGGCAATTTTAGAATTTTTACTCTTGAGCGCTTATCGGGGATTGTGCGGGCGATATCTAGTACCTACTGAAAGATAACATGTGGAATGAGGTATGAGGAACAGGGTGTAAAGTTCACTCATGCTCTATGGAAAAGGAAGGATCTTCCAACCAAATGGGTGTTGTGTCTGGTGGGCAACTGCCCGACGGGTGATGTCGGGATGTTGTATATTTACGAGTCGCGCAGTAAACTCTGTTTGCGCGATGTAGGATTTGTTTGACGTCAAGTCTTTCATGCTTAGTTTGCATGTGGCGTTGTAGATACCGCCACAATGGTTTAAAGAACAGTAATGGCCCAGTGCTAGCGGCCCGGACTAACGAGTTGTAGATCGTGGGTTCGCATCCAGACAGGCGCGTTACTTTGTGTAATTTATTTCATCACCACTGCTCTCGAAACGGTAAAGGACAACATCGTGAGGAAACCGGCATAGCCTAGAACCAAAAATTTGAAGACATGTAGTGGATTACGGCCCACTCCCTCTCACAGAGAGGAGGTCTGTGCTCCAGCAGTGAATGAGAACGTTATAGGCTGATTATGTATGGTTTCATTCAACGTATCAGATATCAACAAAAAAGTGCGTGGAGTCCCTCCGCGCGGAAGAAGTGAAACCGACTCACTCTGTTGCGTCGGTTGCGTTAAACGTTTAACGCAACCTTGTTGGAAGTCGTATAAGAAGTTTCACTTCAAAAAGTGCGTGGAGTCCCTCCGCGCAGAAGAAGTGAAACCGACTCACTCTGTTGCGTCAGTTGCGTTAAACGTTTAACGCAACCTTTAGCGTTAAGCGTTTAACGCAACCTTGTTGGAAGTCGCATAAGAAGTTTCACTTGAAAAATATGATAAAATAACCAACATAATTGACATACTGCAGTGGTGGAGGCTTACTAAATAGACTTCCATTTTGCGGACTGAAGTTTAATAATAGTAATGTTGGGGAATTGGTTAGCCGGGCTGTCATAAATTCATAATATAACAAAATTTGGCGGTCCTAACGGTACCGTAATGATGATAAGGGTACTGCGTTTGTCACTTTTTGTGAATAAAATATTTTTTTACGCCATTTTGATTTTGAAAATCATCTCATTTTTGTTGAATTAAGAATTTTAGAAACGGCAGTGTTTCATTTACGTCAGTGTTGGAACATGATTACTGCCACGTGGATTCATTTTTAAATCAAGGTGGCAAGTCTATTCTGAACAATGGGTAACAAGTTTGTTGAATATTTAAATACACCTTTGTCATTAGATTATAAACGAATAGACGGCCTATCTGCATTAGATGATAAACGCAGGTGTGTTCCATCCGAGGGACAAAGTTGATAATTGTGTCTCTATGAGCCTGCAAATTTCGGCTATTTCCGTGTGGTGCTGTACGTACAGAATAGCACCATTCCATTTCTTCCCGTGGGTGTCGTAAAAGGCGACTAAGGGATTTGAGCAGAATGAGCAGCAGCGTTATAGATCTAAGCATTTTACCACCATATTGTGATTATGGCAAATCTCCCCCATTTGAGGGGAGGCCTATGCACAATAGTGGACGTCTTTCGGCTGAAATGAAGACCCTGCAATTATCGCCACATACATATACTGTTCGATTAGGAACTCAGCCACGCTGCTTAGTGGCCAAAATTAGTATCGTGTTAAGAAGTAGGCCTACAGTCAAATAATTAATATGTTGAGCACCTTACGAGCGGTCAATCCGTCATAGTTCTTATACAAAAACTCGTACGTGAAGATGGCGTTGTAAAAAAAATCCCTATATATTGGTTTAGATTCGCGTTCTCACTTACTTGCATTGCGTTGGATGAAACAATAAGCTTTTCAATCATGCTCTTGTTGATGATAAACGGACCGGGAAGGGCCCTCTTAATGTGAATCTAGTCGCGGGCTCGAACTCAATGGTAGGCCTGGCTAAAAAGCACGCTGTCTCACCAGGCTTCGTGTCCGACAGAGGTAGTATCAGTGATGAGCAGTTATACCCTAATCAAAACGCACAACGTTATTGAGTACCTAAGATGCAGGTTCATTTATAGTAAAACAGGCGCATAAAAATTTGAGAAAAGTCCTTCGGAAGATCGAGTTTTATGAGGAAACCAATGCATAAATAAATGACCAATAAAGTTTATTGAGCTTTTCGATATTTGAACTTTGTTGGTACAGACTTGGCTTTTATACTTCTTTTATTACACTAACACGCCCAAAGTTAGGTTAAATTAGCAAGAAAAAACGAATCTTTGTTGACTCCTAACTTTTGAATGGGTTTTTATTTTAGTATTCTTTTTCCGCACAGACAATATTAATAATAACAAAAAACCATATCATGTTTAATTATTGATGTACATTGTTGAACAGTGGAGTAATACACTCCCGAAGTTTGTATGGAAAAGATGTCGACCAGATTCACCTTAAGGATTTTTTTTTATTACATCCCGACAATTTTGAATGAAAAGGTGACATGCGCCCGCTATGTGGGAAAGGAATATTAATATTATCGCTTCTTGACCATAAATTCCGGTAAGAAGAAAAGCTCTTTTACTAGGATATCTTCTTGTACTAAAACGTCTCTGTGCTTAAAATATTTAACCAAGACCTTTTTTCCAGTACGGCCATTATTTGTGGAGATCTTAGCCCGGGAGCAGCCGCTCTCAGTGGGCCAGGCAGCCGAGCTTGCGTGCAAAGCTGTGGGGGCCAGGCCACCCGCTGTCATCACGTGGTGGATGGATGACCGGCAGATGTCTGTAGCGGCGATACAGAAGGTAACCATTATAATTTTTATTATTCTTTCCTTTATTTCATTAAATACACATTTTTTTAAATATTTGTATATAAAATATATAAAAAAAATAGTAGCCCACCGGTATCAGTAACAGGGTCCAAGCTACCGGCGATCAGGGCTCCAGAGAGAGGAACCTCCTAACAATGCGAGTCGTGTCCAAGAATACCGCTTTCTGGATCAAGCCCTTGATCCATCCTTTATTATTATTATTATAGCCTTTATTAACAATCTTACAAAAAAGCATGGTTGTAAAGTCAAAGCATTTATTTCAAATAAGCACTTAAAAGGCACTTTTGAACGTCAACATTTACATTAAAATAGAATTGATTCTAGTCGCCCCTTCCAAAATGTAGTTTCGGATGGATGAAAATGGAGAAGAATGGGCAAGAAACTCCACCGTTACTCTTTTAAAATGTTTCAAGTACAATATTTAACACAGTACATTCACTATATGATTATGTGTGAAAACGATGCACCCAGAATAAAATTACCATACCAAAGTAAACTATAACTTAAATAAATACCTATGTAGTTTTAATTACTTAACCTATTAACTATTTTTTTTTACTTATCTATTAATAACTAATTCATTTGACACCGACATTAATCATTTTGCTTTTCCGCAAAGGCCTCCCCTAGAGCTTGCCACATTCTCCTGTCATTGCTCATCCTTCTCCATGTTACACCATTGTCGGATATCGTCTTCCCATCTTAGACTTGGCCTCCCTTTCTTTCTTTTATTTTTGTGTTGTACACCATTCGGTTACGTCCTTTGCCTCCTTTTTCTATCTTATTTTAAGATAGAAAGGTAACCATAATCATATCAAAATCAAAGTCAATTCATCACATACTCCTCAAATTTAATAAATTAGCTGAACTCCATGAACGTGATGGTCTAGCCTTTCCTCACCTGTTTTGAGGCCGGCTTTTAGTCAAACTAGATGCAGCTGAATACCAGTATTTTATATGGAGTGACTGTCTATCTGACCTCCACCTGGTGCAGGTAGCAGATAAGTAATTATGTGGTGGAGTCCACCACCCAGTTACTGGGTAATACGATACCCCTTGGTAAGACTAGTTGTCAGACTTTAGGGCTTCTGACGACCCTTAACGACCGGAAAAGATCCACGAATGACAGCTGGGTCACAGCAACCCTTAACACAGCTTAACTTTCCGAGGTACGGATGAGTTTTGGTATATAATGATGGTCACCCTTCCACGTACCAACCGCGGCAAGCGTAGCTTGACCTGGTCGATCGACCCGTACAGGTGTAATTACTTAGCCACAAGCTCCTCTCGAACGATATCAAAACCAGATTAAAAATAGTTTCAAAAACTAAAAAACACGATTTAAAAACCGAACTAAAAAGTGGAAAATAATTTAATTCTATGGGCCACGCTTTTTAATAGAATTACATTATTTTCTACTTTTTTAGTTCGGTTTTTAAAGCGTGTTTTTTAGTTTTTTAAACTATTATTTATTTTCTATTTTTAAGTTCTATTAACTACAAAAGCGTGTATTTTTTTTCTAAATTTTTCATATTTTTTTTGTTGAAATTTTTGAGTTGTCATCGGTCCTTGATAAGTCTACAAAGTTTAAATGAGATCTGACCGTACTAAGTGGGTCAAAATCAAGTCCGAAAAAGGAGTCTGTTACAAGAAAACAAACAAACATAAAGCTAATAAATGCGTGTTAAAAAGATTTTAAAAGTTTAAATTAATTTAATTTGACCTTCTATGATGCAGCATTACAATAATAGGTAGGAAACAAGAAATACACCTATTCCTACCTACGACATATTAAAACGATTTCTCTGGAAAACACGGCCTTCGTACAGACCATCCGTTCTGTTGTTTCAATATAGCTACTGCATTTTGAGCATAATTAATAATATAAAGCTATTATGCAAGGTATTGACTATTGAATCAATAATAACACGGAACCATAAATAATTGAATTGAGCATAACAATATTATTGTAGGTTACAATAATTAATCTGTGCAAGGTACCTATATCCGGAAGTAACTCATACTGAATAAAAGTTTTTTAGCATGGACCATGCGTAGGAAACATGTGTAGGCGTCGACGCCACGTAGATGCTGCGTAAATGCATGCAGTTTGCTAGCGCCAGTTGTATCGAAGTTTCTTCGTGTTAGATCACGTGCACACGGACGTAAAAATATCGTGGCAAGGTTTTATATACAGGAAAAGTTTTTATCCAGTGCGCAAACTGTAACCATGAATTCAGCATATCATTCTAGACCCCCCAGCGCAGAAATTATTCATCGGTTATACAAAAAAAAAACAGCTGTTCCATACATTTTGACCACGTAGGTATTGCACTTTTTCTATGAAACAGCTGATTTTTTTTTTGTAAAACCGACGAAAAATTTCTTCGCTGGAGGTCTAGAATGGTTTGCTGAATTCATGGTAAAAGTTTGCGCACTAAATAAAACTTTTCCTGTATAAACTGCGATTTTTTTAAGACCCTGCAAAGTGGTCTTACCGCAGCTTATATGCTGCTTGGAACACTTGTAAGCACGACCCAGAATGAAACGTGCTGAGCAAACCTAACCTTGATTAAAAACACTCCGTTTTAAGACTATTCATATCAATTCTCAACCAAAATTGTAATCAAACGATACTACCTCGGTACTTTAAATTAAAACAACCATTCAAATTGACGTGATCATATTTAAAGTCGCGCGTTCGTGCTAGGTCTTTGGATTCGTTCATTTTCAATTCCAGTTCTATGACTGTGACTTTTAGAGTAACCATTCATTCATTTTACTCAGAACTCAGACGACAAAAACGAGACCGTATCGTTTCTCCGCTGGACGCCCCGCATGGATCATGACGGGCGCACGCTCACTTGCCGAGCGGCCCACGTCAAACTCGAGCACACCACAATAGAAACCAGTGTCACGCTCAATTTGCACTGTAAGTCCCTTTTCTTTTTTGAATAGATGGAAGGCAATCTTTTTTGTGGATTTATAGCCGGTGAGGCTCTGAAAAGCTATTTGTGTCTGTATTATATGCTATAGTTATTTGTGTTATGCTATAGTTATATGCTATAGCTATTTGTGTATGTATTATTTGATTTTGTGTTACAAACAAACGTGTATCACCAATAGGGCTAAATATGAACGCAGTCTTTTTCAATATATTCAAAAATGTATGGTGAATACCGTATAAAAAATCTATAAACGAATTTAAAAGTGGGCTATAAGCAAATTCGCAGAAGAAAAACTATTTAGGAGAAATTCGTGAAACAATGCTGGGAAAATGAGTCGGTGACTGTGTTACAATACGTTTCCATTGCAAAAGTACTGGACTGATTTATATTAATGTTTCCAGAAAGTTATTTAAGTATATCCAGAGATACATTTCATAAATAATGTACAAATATTTACGTTGTAGATAATTTTACGTCGTGCTATGTCGATTTTTTAAAATAAAAAATCATTATTAATTAAGTTAAAATACCCTGTTTACCATTATTATCTCTTCCGTTTTTTATTTAGGACCATGATAATGGTTCTATTTTCAGTGCAGTGAACTTTTATTTTGGTTAAAATTGGTATACAGTTACCAATTTGCAGACAAAATTACTCGCTAGCGAGGTTGCTTGTCGAAAATTAATACAATACCTAGCTGACATTTCTATTTTGAAATCAGTACAGAGCGCAATTTTTAATTTGAAACACTAATGGATTGGATATTATTAAAAACTTATTTTAAATCAGCTAAAATTGTAGAGGCAACTGAATCATCGAAATTAGTATTCTTTGATATATTTTTCTATTTAGATTTCAATGTAATTTTTTTTTTTGGGTGGGAAATCATCAATATTCGAAAAGATCGCAAAATTTTCTAACAAGATTTGCCTGAATGAAAATAATATTTTTTTTACATTTTGGCAAAGTAATTCTATATAAACTTGTAACAATAGATATTTTCTTACACAGATATGCCAATAGTGACGCTGCAACTTGGTTCCAAGATGAATCCCAATGACATTGAAGAAGGCGATGACGTCTACTTCGAGTGCATGGTCCGGTCGAACCCTCCAGCTTATAAAGTTGTTTGGGAACATAACGTAAGTACCTATCTCACATATTCGGAACACAACGTTAACGTGTCTTCATAAAAATATTTTTACAAACCGGCTGCTGCCCATGGCTTGGTCCGCGTGTATGTCGGAAATTATACCAAGGGAACGTGCTACCTGGACAGACAGTAGTCTATCTTAGTCTTTATACTATCAACTATCTCCCTGTGAGTCACGTCAAAATCGATCCAGCCGTTTCAGAGATTAGCCGGAAAAATAGACCGTCATACAAAACTGTTTGATATTGTTTTTTTTGTTATCAGTGACGCATGCATTTAGTAAAACTTGTTTTGTATTTATAGATGCAAAAGAGTCAGGTCGAGGAAGTCCTCAAAAAAGATGGCGTGACAATTTGGATTCGTTCTTGAATAAGAAGTAGGCCGTTGAAGGCAAAAGATAAATAAAATTAGAAAAGTGTATGTCATTCAAAAATAAATTGTGAAAGTAATTTTGTCTATCTGTTTGTTTGTAACCTCATCACGACTAAACCACAAACCCAACCTTTACAAAATTTGACGAAGAGGTAGTCTGCAGCCTAGAAAATGACATAGGCTATTTTTCATCCTGAATATTTATTTTAAACTACGAATGTATGCAGATGAATTCGCGGGCAACAGCTAGTCATGAATATAAAAATAAAACGGTTTGTGACTGATCAACAAGCTTCCACGCACAGCCTAGAAATAGATTGAACGATAGTTTCCTTATTGGTTGTAGAGAATTTCATTTGATCAATCAAATTCTGTCACCTCTCTAACGTGATTCTCAGAATGTGATGGTAGTTTCACACTTTATATTGCATTCCAATATTTGGCTACAAGTTGTTGACATATTTTGTGTATTTTTAAGGGTAATTTTTTGCATTCGTTTATTTTGAGCAACTAGGACCCACAGATAAAAAAAGACTCCCGTAGTTTTTAAACCATACGATTGTTACTGAGCTAATACATGTATCTTCCATCCAATCTTTAGTATCATTTAGTAACATTTTCATGGCAAGAAAAGTAGGTTCGTCATAAGATCCTTCCCCGTCCCATACTTTTATATTTGCAAGTTACTTATTCACAAAGTATTCCATGTTCCTTTTCCTGCTATCCAAAGCAAACTTCAATAACATCACATCGTTGTCTTATTAAAAAGTTTACATATACACGTGTAGTCGGAAGTTTCGATTTTCCAGCAAAATATTTAATGCATTTAAGCATCAGTAGAAACATATATCTACCTTTTCTCTTTCAGAAAAAAAAATATTTTCTGTTTAAAAGCAAAACAAATTTTCTTTACATTATCAATCAAAGTTATTGATCAAGTCTATAAATACAAACATAACATCACGGCGGTATTACCCGAAGATATAAACAGATGTGTACATATAGTACCAGTTGTATACTGCTGATCATTCTACGTTTACAAATGAATATGAGTTGAAAAAGAATTACCTAATTAACCAAGCCATTACATGAAAAGTAAGAAAGAAAAATAATAATAATACTAATAATTTATTTAATAAAAACGTATACAAAAAGAGTACATTTAGCCAACAGTAGTAAATTTCCTAAACAATTATAGTGCCTAAAAATAAAGTATTTCTAAAATATTTTTATTACATGTGCAAGTGATAATGTTTCGGAATTAGAATGTTAGGTAGCGACCCACCCGAGCTAGGTTTGAAAATACGGGCGCCGTCGGTTGAGACTGGTCATCTCTTAACTTCCATGGCTAATTTTAAATTTTATATTTAGAATTGTTTTTTTTTTTACATTGTCTCACATATAGAAGCAACAAGAATAATGTTCCCAAGTTTTTGTAATACATAACATGATTAAAAAGAGTGTCCATGGAGTTTCTTGCCCGTTCTTCTCCATAGAGATCTACGTTTTGGAATGGGCAACTAGCTTCAACTTTCCAACTGGTCGACTTTTTGACAATTCAAAAGTGCCTGTAAATGGTTTAATTGAAATAAATGCTTTGAGTTTGAGTTTGAGTTTGAGTTTTTTTTTTTGTCACAGAAACACGTGCACATAAAAAGATAAGATCATTTGAATAATGAACATGAAAACAAAAACAGACATATACTTACGAACACAGAACTTAAATAGTTAACAGCTACACGCCGTTACGGTGACAAGAAGGCTTCCACTCAGCATGATACTGTGCTGTGGGACCCACCGCGCAGCGCTGATTTTTAGCCGTCACCCGAAAACGACACATAAGAATATGAAAATAATATGCAGAAAATTAACCACATGACATCTGCAATCCTAATATCTTAGTACAACATTAACCAGATCGAAAAATTTCAGGGTCAAATCATGACGCACAATCAGCGGGCTGGAGTCATAGCAGGCTCAGCCAATCTAGCTCTACAAGGTGTAAATAGAAGTCAAGCAGGGAAGTACGCGTGTACAGCATCCAATGTGGAAGGCGATGGAAAGTCCCTACCAGTTAATCTGCAAGTTATTTGTAAGTATTACTTAATTTAATAAAGATTATTTGTATAAGACAGTGTATCATGAAAATATGTTAAAACCTTGATGGGCCTAGTATACTTCCTTGTGAATACCGTAATCTGAATGAATAATGCCCAATTTTTGTCGTATTTTTAGCTAGATTGCTGTTCGATATTACTTTTGGTTTGATATCTTGACGCATTTTTTTTTCTATGTCATGATGTGAAAATCTAAAAGGTAGCTTTGTCGGATCAATAGCTACTGAAATTTGAGAAAAGCGAGCATTGATTTATTTCTGTGAAGTAAACATATATTATAATGCTTTACTTTCGGCTGATCGGTTATAAACTAATTAATATTTTTCTAAATATTAAACTCACCTAAACTGGCTACTACTACTACTACTACTGGCACTGGTACTGGCTTAACTGGTTACAGACATCAACTTATCTCAATAATAGGTAGACCGTACTTCAAATAGACATTCCACTCCAACTATATAGACTATTGAATTGGTTATTGGAATACTAGTACGTTCCCACAGACGTACATCAACGACATATTCACTTTGTTAATAAATAGTTTAAACCCACATACGGGTTAAAACCACAAGCCGCAGTAACATGATCGAGTCACACCCATTGATTAAATTTTTCAGATACTACTGTAATGTTGCAATGAAAATAGCAGTGGTCCGATTCGATTGAGTAGTATGGGGCCAAGTTACTTTAAATTAAATTAAATTAAATTAAATAATCATTTATTTCAGGAATTTATCCCATATAAATTACACATTAACAAATAAATAATAAATTAAATTTAGTACAAAATAATAAATTAAAGTTAGTAAAATAAACATAAAAAATAAAATGAAAATTAAAGTTAATAAAAAATAATAAATTAAAGTTAATAAAAAATAAATTTACAGCACATTCACAATTATGGTCATAAGGTTATTCGATCAAAACAATAATCACTTAATAAATGGTGACGAACTGGCATGCAGGTGCATCCACCTCTCCAACAACACCGAGTCCCACCGCTCGGTCAATACGCTCAGGATACTGTTAGTGCTGCGTTGGAAGCGACTTAGTAGCGAGGCACTCCGCTTCCTAATAATAGCAAAAAAGTCATCGGTTTGTGCCTGCGCGAACATCGTAGAAGCGCTGCAAAATCGCGGCAGCCCTAGCAGCACCCTAAACGCATTGTTGTACTGTACGCGCAAGGCGCTGTACGCTCGCTGCACATAGTTGGCCCATAGGCTGCACGTATAAAAAGACTGACAATAAGCTTTAAATAATGTCACTTTTACTTGTTCAGTACAGCGTGAAAACCTACGTGCCAACATGTTACAGCGAACCGACAACGCCCTACGCTCCCGCTCGATGTCCTCATTGTCAGACAAGTTATCTGTGACCCAGTGGCCCAGGTACTTAAAATGGTAAACCCTATTCAGACTAGCACCGCAAAGAGTGATCGGAGGTGTAAAAGAGACACATTTGGTACCAGCTTTGAAAATCATGTACTCACTCTTCTGAGGGTTGTACCTGAGCCCATGAGCCCCAGCATATGTCTCACACATGCGCAGGAGTTTCCGCAACCCCCCAACCGACGGGCTCAGCAGCACCATGTCATCCGCGTAGCTGATGTTATTAATAGTTTAGGTTTTGTGTCTATCACATAGGATAATAGTTTCATTGACAACATTATATTATTTATTCATCAGTTACTAATAATAGGGGTATCATTAGTTAATTAGTTGTTAGTAAACTCACCGTCTTCTTGTTTTCACTTAAAAAAGACACAACTATATGTGGGGACCACCGAGCAGTTTAGGAGCCCATGAGTTGCTGTTTCGTCGTCCTCCATGCAGGCCCTACACAGTGGGCTGTCTGTGATTCCTATAACAAGGAGGTGTTTATTAAATGACCCGTGGCCAGTTATGGCTGCTGTAACTGTGTTCAGCTGTTTGTTTAGTTAGTTGAAAAATCTGTTTTGTGAGGTGGCCATTAATTGTAGGGAGTGCTTCCTTGGCCTGCCTGCACTAATTTTGGTCTAACATAATCTAGTAACGAGGTAAGGTTTTCAATACTTTTATAAAATCACAATTTTCTTTTTTCAAACCTTACATACGTGTACCATGTTGTATTGTATTTTCCGTTAATCGACGGCACGTGCAGACTTTTTTCCTTTGTTGCCTCGAATTTTGCAATTCATTGCCCCCTGAAAAGGGTGAGCCCCAAAAAATGGTCACCACAATTCAAACTCACCTGTTGCGGTGTTTAGCCATCGTAATTGCCACAAGTGTCAATGGGAAGACCTTAAGTGTCAATGGGTCCCAAGCCTTAACAAACGCCTACCTGTAGATGTGACAGCGAATCGACAGCCTATGAAAAATATGACCCTCTTCAAACTACATTGAGCGTAAATATTGAAATATCGTGTGAAATATTGAAATATAACATCCGGTAATAGGGGCTTGAGGGGCGGAAAAATAGCGCAATTTACTAGGCAAGCAAGAAAGTGTAGATATGTGTGTTATGAAGTTTCTGATAAGTCGTTTTGTCAAGATTTTGGTCAGATATTATCACTATCATGATTCCTCTTTTTTATTGTGAATTTAACAGGAAACTAACAGTTATAAAATATTTTATTGAAGTCCATTTAAGTGCAGACGTGAAGAAGTCAAATCACCATTTATTTCAATACCAACCAATGAGATGGGATGGAGTTTTAGGATATTAAGACAAAGAATTTGTGAACGGCAAACGTTCACAAATTCTTTATCTCTATCAAGGCACAACCTCGCTATCTAAACGAATATGCAATCAAATGTGCCAATCAACTAGACAGTATCTTCTATAATCATTTTAGTTATGATGTTACCCATACGTTAATGGCGTAAACGTTTAAGCTCTGACGTCAAAGTTTACGTGTTGATTCAATAGCTGCCCAAGCGCTCTTCAGTTAATATATAACTTAGAGTTGGTCTTCTCTGAATATTAAGGGGCCTGTACATTGATCGATTTTCGCTTTACGGCTAGTTTCCTACCGAGTTGCTTCACAAGACAGCGTAGGTACACAATTGACTGTATATGGTGTTCACTCAACTGGGTAAATAGTAAACTATTCAGAATCAATTTTAAAATTTTATTGATTCGATTTCAGTTTTTTTTTTTATGACTGATGCTCTTATTATATCATGTGGCGAGCGATTGTCTACGATTGACCATTTACATGGTCAATTTTAGTCATACGCTGCTTGAAGAAAAGCAGACAAGCGGTTTGTTTTGGCGCTAGCGATTTTATTCACCTTTGGTTCGATTTTATTGGACAGCTAAAGTCGACCCGTGCTTAGCCCATATAACTTGGAGCGTTTCTTGTTACGCCAACACGAAATTAATATTATTACAATGTCTTATTCTAATATTATAAACATGAATAGGCATGTTCATAGCCGCAGGCTTCCTATTCAATCGAATTGAGTTCACAATAATAATTATTACACGAAATTCCGTATAGTCAGTTAATGGAAGTTGGAAGGTACGATAAACGGTCGGATCTCCAGCACTCGTAATCACATTATTTGCCTTTACTTATTAAATTATGTTCCACCATACAATAGCGTAGTCGAGGCTCATGATATTTTGTTGAGGATAAAATATTATATTTCTGTTTTTCGTGGAAAAATTCCACCCATATTAGGAACACTTAATAAAATCTTCACATTACAGCACATTATTAAATAAATACTTGCTTCAAAAATAAACATTACATAATATCTGTTTTTTTATGGTATTTTTTTTGTTGGTATTTCTATAGAATGTCTTAGAAAATTACTAAAATACAGTTTTAATTAAATAGCTTGTGAGTTGTGCTGTGACAAGGAATACCTAACACTTTTTCTTTTTACTTCTTCATGTTTATGTCAAATCTATCTGCCTAGTCATTTCCGAACTGTATATTTTGGGGACCACTACCAGTCTAACCGAATGCAACTGAATACCAGTATTTAACATCGAGCGAATGCCTATCTGACCTCCACAACAAATAACTGGGTTATTATCCCCCTTGGTAAGTCTGACAACAAGTCAGACTTTCCGGCTTCTGACTACCCCCGTGAGCACTGTAAAAGATCCACGAATGACAGCCGGGACTAATGGCTTAACGTGCTTTTTGAGGCACGGAGGGGTTTCAATATGTAAAGATGGTCACCCATCCACGGACTGACTACGGCAAGCAACTCATACGGCTACCTCTTCATGTTTATGTATGACCAATTTTCAAAATTTAACCTACAAGCATTATCGATCATATTTATGCGTTATTTGTTTTAATTCACACCAATAAATATGTGTAGGTATAAAATATTCTGGCATTCAATGATACGCAGTTTATTGGCAATTCTGGCCAATATATCACGGGAAGACCCATTCCATTTTGTTTCAGATATTGACAGTCATGAATTAAGCGTTGATTTTTATTCGCGTGTTTAAAAGCAATTTAACAACATTTTTGAACAGAAAAACGTTTTGTTTTTTTTTCTGTTGCTACGTGAAATGCATTTTGTAAGTAGACTGCAAACCGTTGAGTTTTTTCAGTCAATACTTTAGTTTTTTTCCCAACATAAAATCCGATTTATGCACAGTTTTATCAATAAGCCAATTAGGTTTTTTTTTTTTTGAGGATGGGAAATCATCAAATAGCTTCTCCCGCTCTGGGTGGAGCAGGAGGGCGTGTCAGACTTTTACTGACTAAAACCCACCCGTGTTCCCTCAGTTGCCTGTGTGCCAGGGGCGACGGTATCTCTTTCGAACAACCCGCACCCCTGGCAGGCATCGGCCCTTGCGGACCCCACCCTTTGGTGCTGACATCTCTTTGAGGCGCGCGTGGAACACAACGCGCCGTCGACCCGGGCTTGGTCCTTACCGGACAGCGAGCTACCCATTACTCGCCGTCCGCAAGCCCGCAAGCCAATTAGGTTCAGTACATAGACGATGAGAGCGCAGCAATGGCCCATTGGTAGCGGCCCTGACTTATGAGTCATAGTCTGACTTATGGTCGTGCGTTCAATCCCAGGCAGGCGCTTTGGTTTGTGCAATTTACTACATAACAATTGCTCTCAAAACGGTGAAGGAAAACATCGTGAGGAAAAAGGTATGACCTAGAATCAAAAATTCTAAGATCTACCAACCCGCCCTGAGGCCCACGTGGTGGAAGTCATAATAAATAATATCAGCCTTTATCGTTTCCCCTCCTTTCACAGAGAGGAGGCCTTTGTCACAAGCAGTGGGGCTGGTATAGGCTGATTATTTATTATTACTCACATAGGCGATTAGCACAAAAAAGAGATGTGAGGACCAACTGGTGGGGTCCGCAAGGACCGATGCCTGCTAGGGGTGCGCGTTGTTCGAAAGAGATACCGCGGTCACTGGCACACAGGTAACTGAGGGAACACGGTTTTAGTCAGTAAAACTCTAACGCGCCCTCCTGCTCCACCCAGAGCGGGAGAAGTTATTTGATAATTTTCCAACAAAAAAAAATGTGAGTAGTAAATATGGTGAGCTGCAAAGCTGCGCGGCAGTGCAGCTAAGTAACGCTGTTTTCTAATAAAATACATACGAGTGTCTGACTATTTGTGTATCCGTTGGTATGTGTTAATTTGACTGCTTTAACAGACTTCTACTACCTCAACTTCAGATCAACAAACTAACTTCCCTTCATTTGCATCCGAATGTGTAATATATCAACTCAGCCATGTCGCACACACCATAGGCAGATCAAATTGAATTTGCACCTAGCGTGTAACGCATAACTTGCAAATTCATTGAATAACACCAGATTGATTTGATTTTATATGCAAAGCTTTGTAGGCCAGTGTTTATGATTCAAAGCTGGATGCTAAACAGTGTACGAGTCGGTTGAATGGTAGAAATGTTTCATCAGCTGGCTTGTAATTATGTATGAAGCGGTTATAGTTTAAATATGCATTCATATGTATGACGAGTTACTTTTGTTTGTTGGCCCTAACATCTGAAATGCTGAGGGGACCATTTCTGCACTAATATATGCTTATGTATGTTTTGGGCATCACGAAAAAACTGGTGCATCATAATGGAGCGTTCAATGTAGTATTTCTGAAAATAGTTCGGTAAAATAATCGAATTACCATTTACAGCTTTAAAATAAGCATTTAGCATTTCATATGAATGAATTCTTATAATTTCTGTATTTCAATAGAACTGTTAAATAAAATCAATTAATTCTCATTAAGAAATGCTTTTTTCTTAAACATTGTTAAATCTCAGACCTTTTCATGGCCTTCAATTATGTTCACAACTTTTGTACGTAACTGGAAAGAAAATTAAATACTTAACAACATTTAACTTCGACTTTTCAACGTCACAATTCTAAAGTAAAATAATTTGTTATTTTTAAATAATAGAGGTCAATGTCGCTTTAATTATCACGAGCAATGTCAATTTCTTCTTATAGATGTTTAAATATCTAGGTATAGAAAAAATCAATTGGTGACAGAAGTAATTTCGCATTTTATGTTTTGTTATATTGCTCCTACATTCTCCATTCTATAGAATTAGGGCAAGTCTTATGAGCTTAACTATGTTAATAAGACATACCTACCAATGTATGGAATAACATGGAACTTCCCCTAATTCTATAGAATATGTCAGAAGATAGATAAATAAATGATTGTGATTTTATTTCTGTAAGTAGGTTTGTAGAAAGACATGAGACAACAACAGTAATTTAATAATTAAATGATGTTTGTTTCTATGTTTGTCACAAAACATTTAGGTCTTGGTACTTGGATCACAAACCACGAAACCATTAAAACATCGTTCTTTTTCTGTCAATCGTTTCAAGATGACAGAGACAAAATTATCTTTTAAAAATGTGTTGTATCCCAGTATGATTTGTGGTGCAAGCGGGCCTTAATATCCATTTAGAAAGTCGACTATCAAAATCAAAACAGAGTTAGACTAAACCAAAAACTACTCATACATACTTACTTACATAAACTCACGCTTTTTTTTTCAACTGCTACGATCTTTACATACCCCTTTTGTCCCGTTTATGTTTGTACATCTGGTCATACACTCACGCCGGTTTTCAAAAATCGAATTGAAAACTTTGAATCAAAAATAGAAGAGTTGATTCCATAACGACTTTAATTAAAACAAAAATAAAACGTAACCAGCTTTGGCATGTAGTTTGTAACTCAAACTCGGACGGGTCCGTTTCTGGTCAAAAATAAATACGAAACATCTTTTTTGTTGGTTTTTCGCGACTGTAACCAGATGAAACCGGTTCGGTTAGCTTCATTTAGAACATATTACAACCTCGATAATGAGTTTATTCCGGACTAAATAAACGATTGGAGCTTGTTTCGAAAAAGTTAGTTTAATCTGTATCGTAGTGATGTATTCAGAGCTCCACATGGACATGACAAAATTTGTATGATAGATTTGAAAACCCAGGCAGAAGAATATAACAATAATTATTTTATGAAGTTTTGTGTTGGGTTTACGGACCTTACTGCCTTATTTTGTATAAAAACCCTAAAAACACACGATTTTGAAAAAAATCTGATCCTTTATTCAGTAAACAAAATTCAAATTTATTCAAATTATTATTTTGTCAAATCATAATAGTTGTAGTAAACGAGGCAAAAGTGGTATGTAAGGATCGGAACTGGTGGCGCTCTGTAGTTTTCTGCCTACATCCATAGGAGGAAGGCGTGCATTTTAATTTAATTAACCTATGATAATGTGTATATTTTAGTACAATAGATATTTGCACACCTATTAAGGTAGGATATGGTCATAAGAACTTTTATTATTGTATGTATCACCTCATGTAACTACCCATATTTCAAGCAAATAAATGATTTGATTTGATTTGATTTGAAAAAAATACGCAAAATTCCACCACTGTTCTAGACCATAAACAAACGCCATTTTTATAAACCAATCACCCGAGCTAAAAAAATTGCACTCTACGACAAACTCAATTAAACTTTTCACATTTTAGACCATCAATCAAACCGGTGTTAGTTGACAAAAATCAACCGGGAGCTCTAACCGTGAGTAATGAGTCCCAATGAATGATATGCAAGCGACGACAGGCCATGATCGGGTAGATTACTCCGACTCCTAAATGTGATGGAGTGCATATATTAGTCACCCATGCAACTGGTATCCAAATCGAATGATTGAACATCTACGTTGACCATGTATTGATCGATAGTGGTGGGCAGTTCATTTTACTTGGCTTTTGGTAATAGATTTGCAGATATGTTTAATAAATACTCCGTTAAATTGAGTGTTGGTAGAAACAGTGAGTGAAACGTAAATGCGATTAATTTCAAAATTGAAAATACTGTTTGCGCACATGATACCAGTTTTTAACGCTCTGATCCATGGATGATACTTATCGTGCTTGCAGCATATATTTAAACCAAAATAGTACAGTTTTTTTTTTTTTTTTTGGGTGGGAAATCATCAAATAACTTCTCCCGCTCTGGGTGGAGCGGGAGGGCGTGTCAGACTTTTACTGACTAAAACCCACCCGTGTTCCCTCAGTTGCCTGTGTGCCAGGGGCCGCGGTATCTCTTTCGAACAACCCGCACCCCTGGCAGGCATCGGTCCTTGCGAACCCCACCTATTGGTGCTGACATCTCTTTGAGGCGCGCGTGGAACACAACGCGCCGTCGACCCGGGCTTGGTCCTTACCGGACAGCGAGCTACCCATTACTCGCCGTCCGCAAGCCCGCGCCTACAGTGGCCGGGAATCAGCCTGGGATTCCCGACGCCCAGGGCTTCTCCCGCGGCGACTACGGCCGTGAGGGCGCATATACTGCCTCTCCCTCACGTGCGCCGCCTCCCTCTTTGCGAGCATTACTGCTTCGCAGAAGGAGGTGACGGCTAACCATTCACTCTCGCTCCGTACCATGGCCTGCACCAGGGCCGGACGCGAGAGATCGCCGCCGCCGATCGCCTCCACGAGGACACAGCGGTGCTCCGCCCAAGCCGGGCAGACCGCCACCGTATGCTCCACCGTGTCCTCAGGGCAATCTTCGCAATGGAAGCACCCGGGCGTTTCCTCCCGCCTTATACGAAAAGGAACCTCCCGAAACAACCGTGTCCGGTGAGGACCTGCGTCAGGCGGAAGGTGAGGACGCCATGCCGCCTCTCAAGCCACTCCTCAAAGAGGGGACTTACCGCCGCTATCGTGGTGTGCCCAAAAATAGTACAGTTTGGTTATATTTTCAACTAAAAAATCGATAGAAATTACGTTATTATTATGTCGCGCGTTCATGGTAGGGCTTCTGGTCTTCTAAATTACCATCTGTAAGGTGGCGTTAGACGTAAGGCAAAGGTGGCCTAGTGGTAATGGCAACGACTTACGAGTTGTAGGTCATATGTTTGAACCCAGACAAGCGAGTTACTTTGTGTAAAAAACTTCATTCAATAACATCCTCTCACAGAGAGGAGGAATATGTCCAATTGTCCAAGAACAGGGAACATTATATTCTGATTGTTCTGTGGGTGACTTTATATTTTTTTAAAGAATTATTTCCAACTTTATGGAGATCAGGCACTAGATTTATAGAAAGAATACCCAAGACTACCCCTGTCCGGAGAAACTTACGTGAATTTTATCGAGGTTAGCTGATTAGTTCTGACTGAAGTAGTTACTTCGGGCCGCAACTTAGCCGCGCCGGGACCAACTCATGATTATAGGCTTCGATTGAGTAAAAATCTAGTTAAGAAACCCCGATAAATCCTCATGAGTAAAGCTGTCTATACTCTTAAATTAAATGTCACTCACGAAGGCAGATTTATTGTGTGAAAGAAGGGTCGTAGGACACTCGGATAAAAAACGTTTCTATTAAAAAATCTTACTTTACATAGTTGCTGATTTCTCAATTGTCGAGTACCTAACACAAGTCCTCTCTACGAAAGGGAGTGGGCTGTAATCTACCGCACGGGTCCAATGCGGGTTAGTAGATGTCACATGTTTTAGATTTTTGAAGTGAAAACTTCTTTAGGCGCGTTGAGCACTTTTTGGATGAACAAAAATCATGGAACTCACGTCATCGTCACCGAACGCAGACAGATGAGTCGCACGTTGATATCTTTTGGAAAAGTCCCTTTCTTTCATTAGGAAATTCTAATTCTTATATCCCTTTCTTTCCCTTTGTATTTTTATCGTAAAAATCTGTGCTGTTACCTTTTATGGCTGAAGTCGATCGCTCGTTTATCATGTTTTACCGAGAGCAATCAGAACCCAAGGACCCAATGTAAAATCCAGTATTAAAAAATACACAAGTGTTCAAGTTTTCACTTCTGTCGGCACTCCCGGAATGCCACTGTTTTTTTAGTTCTAGGACATGCCGGTTTCCTCACGATGTTTTCCTTCACCGTTTTGAGAGCAATAGTGATGAAATTATTTACAGAAAGTAAAGAGCCTGCCTGGGGTCGAACCACCGACCTACAACGAAATCGGGGCACGAATGCACGATCACGACACGACATTTGACAATGGTGGCCCAGTGGGCTATTAGTGATTTTGGTAATACTAGTAATATTATATGACTAAGGTTTAATGTTAGTTAATTCTTTATAGATAAGCCAGTATGCCTGGCAAATGCAGTAGCAATAGTAGGCGCTGCAATCAATGAACCAACCAAAGTTACATGCGAAGTGGATGCCTTCCCACCACCCAAGAATTTTCAATGGACGCTCAATAATTCCATGGGAACTTCTGAAATTGAGCCGGTGAGTACAACAAACTTTATTATAGACGTAAATGTGCATTGTACAGCAAGCTGCACGACAGTGGTAACAAAACCTGTTAAAGCTGGCTTCGTATTCTATTGAAACTCCGTACTATGCTAGGCCAGCTAAAGGTTAAAGTGTTACCACCAACGTTGGGTCGACTGTACACTAAACGGAATAATTGATGTTTCGGTACTTGAAATTATGTAAACGTTTTGTAGTTTGAGAAGTTTAGGTTTCAAACGGAATGGTAATATGAGCATGAACTAACTTGTGCAGGGAAGTAAGTATTGCAAGTTTTAAATAGATTATATTAGTTTTGCAGTGGCAGTATCTACTGCAACAAAGTCTGTATATTTTAAGTCGCCTTGTGTGTTCTTCATGGAACACAATGGCCTGGCGAATACGTCTAAAACCTTTTAAGTAATTTTTATAAAAGCGCAAAAAGAAAACATGATTGACGTAGAAATATAAGTACATACTTACCTACCTTAGTCCTACCTATTGAAATATATTTGTTCCTGCAGACTTAATGGCAATCAGAAATTAATTACAAGTTCAACTATGTTGGGGTCGGCTTCCAGACAAACCGAATACAGCTAAATACTTAAATTTTCATAGATCGTCTGCCTATCTGACCTCTAACACCCAGTTACTGGGTAATACAATACCCCTTGGTAAAACTGGTTGTCAGACTTTTGGGCTTTTGACGACCCGTAACGACTGTTAAACATCCAGGAATGACAGCCGGGACCGACGAATTAACGTAGCTTAAAGGCCCTTCGGGGGAACCCTTCGGGGTTCTTGATATGTAAAGACCCACCGCAGCAAGCGTAACTTAACCTGATCAATTGAATCATGGGGCTGTTATTACTTATCCACAAGCCCCTCAATTACTAGTCTTGTGTCTTTGTAGTAAAATGCTTCTAATAAAATAAAAAACGAGTGTGCTTATGACCACACGACTGAAGTGAAACTTCTTTCGCTCCATCTGTATGTAGATATATATATATATGTGTGTACAATATATACATGTATGTACATATACATATATTAATTTTCTACAAATATTTAAATTTCTTTCATGTTTTTAACCAAAGAATCACCGTTCGCGTAACGCTAGTAAACTCGCAAACGAACTACTGACTGAAATATATACATATTTCATTTACTAGCTATAAGAGAAAGAGAGATAGAAAATGTGCGCGCGCACTGCTGTCTCTTGCTTATATCCCCCACTCAACTTCCGTTTGCCTTGCCCGATCACACTTTTCGTAACGTTTACGTCACGCGTTCGCCAGCTTACTCCCCAAGTCAAGCGTGCGTAAAGAAGTTTCACTTCAAAAGACTAGCTATCGTAAAAAGATCACCATTTAACAGTTGCAGTTACTCCACACAATTCCATTTTGTTACTCCCGTTGTTCCGTCGTTACAAATATCCCCTTTATAAATACACGTACGGTCCTTGTCATTCTCTTTTATGGACATGCGAACAACGCTCGTCATGAATAATCCTTTGCTTTATGGAAATATATATTTTTTCAAACATTTTCCACGAGTTTCGCCTTTTTTGCGGGATTACAGAACGGGCCATAAGTGTTCCTATGGGAGTTAAACAAATTCATGTTTTGCCAACTTATAATTTCGATTTGAATGGCAGTTTTATTACATTAGCATTTTTATTTATAAGAGTATTACTTTTTGGGAATTATTGCTACATTTTTGTCAATAAGGATAATGCCGTGAGGA
The DNA here is from genome assembly GCA_947359405.1 of Antitype chi. Lineage (NCBI taxonomy): Eukaryota > Metazoa > Arthropoda > Insecta > Lepidoptera > Noctuidae > Antitype > Antitype chi. The sequence continues at coordinate 2,055,299 of OX375817.1, read as the reverse complement.
GAATTTAGTGTATCATATATGGAAAGCTGTAAACGTAGGGGGTGAAAACAAATGATAGATGGACTGTGTGAAAGATGATTGAAATAATAAGAGGGCCACTAGTGATATGACGGAGAGAGAAGTATGGCAGAGGAATAGTTGTCGCGCTGACCCCAAATAAAAAAAAAGCAAAAACCAAATCATTTATTCAAACTAGGCTGAGAGTCAGAACTTTTTGAACGTCAAAATTACATAAGACAGTCCCCAAAAACGCCCGCCCTTCACCACTTCCTTCCTTCAATAATTTGAGATAATGGTAGAAGAATGATTTTGATGCGCTGCATTTCTGTCCAACAGGAGAAATTCATATTGAATGGTGTTGGGAAATCAGTGTTGTTTTACACTCCAGCATCAGAGAAAGACTATGGGTCCTTAGCGTGCAGAGCTACGAACCTAGCTGGTCAGCAGGTGGAACCCTGTCGGTACTCTCTGCTACCAGCTGTGAGGCCAGATCCATTGGCCAACTGTTCTGCTGTTAATCTGACTGATGATTCGGTGGCAATAAGATGTGATTCTGGTAAGTTTCTTAAAACAAATATATAAATATAATTGACGCAAATCCTCATACTAGTTAGAGTGTTGAGTTATAAGCATATAGAATGACCAAAACTTGTTCTTTTTAATACTAACTGTTATTATTAAGAAAATTGTGTTGACTCTAGCATTAGTAATATTATGCATTTTAAATTGAGTCTTATTGCCTTGAAATATAATTGAATTGTTTTGGCTCAATCAGCGGCAGTTATGGCAAAATAACTGGCATTTAAAAAAATACCTATGTTAAAAATGACTGAATTCGATTCAGTAGTCAATTGTGAACATGCTACTTTCAGGACTTACATCTATTCCGTTATACCTTGTATAAGCACCTTTTAGCTGGTTTAAAAATATAAATCGTCTATGATTTACCTACGACTTAAATTGCTGGAAGCAAAAAGGAGAAAATCCAAACCACTTCAGGATATCAATCAGGAGATTATAAAACCATGGACGTTGTTTCAATCTTCCATTACACTTAGCTTTGTTGAGTTTTTATTATTAAACGGTTTTATTTATGAAGAGCCGTAAGATTTAATGGAAGAGGAAATCAAGTTATTCGAATCACCTGAGCTACAAACTGGCGAGAAAATAAAAAGCCGGTGTTGTCTGTTTCATTTCCAGTTTTATTGTGACTTCGTTATGATGTTCTTGACAATGTAGTAATAGAACCTTGTTTATTTTTTGTGGTTTATAGACACACAAAAAGCAAAGCGAGTTTTACAGGTTGAATTTACTAATAAAACTGACCAAGATCAGCACATCTAAACCACATTCAAGAGCTGTCTGTATAAATATTCCACAACAATGACGACACTGGCGCTCTAAAATGCAGTTTTAATATCCTAATCTCATACAGTTTCCTTAATGAAATTTGCCCTCGGAGTCAATACAAGGGTACATGTTTTAGTCAAGTCTTCAAGCCAAGAAGCACAAATTCATAGCTAAAGTACAATTTTAAAAAGGACTAGATTTTTCGAAACCTTCGGGTTTCAACTGGACATAAGCTGTAAGTCAGCTTACAACAAGTGAACGTGAAATATTCTCGCTGTGAGCATGCAGCACTATTCGTCCGTTTCCTATGAAAAAATCTCGGAGTCGTTTGTTGTAACACTCAATTCTAATTTTACGTAGATTGTTTTTTTTTTAAGTAGTTTTTTTTTTGTCTCGTTTTACCTAGATTGTTGTTTGAATAAATACTAGTTGCGATCTGATTGACTTGTTAGAGCCCTCATTGTTCCGATGCGAAAAAGGGATGGTATTATTCGTACTGTATAGCTTCATCTCCTTCTTGTACTTAAACAATGACGACTGTATCTACAACATAGAAATATAAACAATCCATTTTTTTAGGTTATGACGGTGGTCTTCAAACATCATACTTCGTGGAAGTATGGGAATCTAAGGATTTAGTAGCAAATGTGTCTACTGCATTACCAGCATGGATATTGCGAAGTCTTGGCTCAGGGAAGAGTCTGAAACTGGTGTTCTTCGCAGCGAATGCCCGGGGAAGGTCAGAGACTGTTGTCATGAGGATAAATACTTTGACACGTCTTGCTCTACATACAGGTATGTACCGAGTTACTTGGTTTAAATATGAGGAGTGAAAACAAAAAGTCTGCTCTTTCATGCAAATATGTGCCTTTTCCTTAGCTTAGACTGTACCTAAGTAAGGCGTAGGTATTCATTTAAAATGACGTACGATCACCTTTACTTTCTTTAAGGAACTTTATCTATGAGTACCTATTGTTCTTAAATATTTGTCAATTACTTACTTATACTACTTAAATATATCTCAATTACTAAACATCTGTTGCTACCATTTAATATCAAAGGGATACAAAAGTATTAAACTCAAGTACAAGAATTATAGTATCAATTTCATTAATGTTCATATTTTACTCATGAAAAGTAAAGATGCCATAGTTGGTGGTAGCCAATTATTGTTGCCATTTGTTTGTTCATGCTCAAAATTGTATACAGACCTATTGGTAGAAAATACAAACACGCTTTAACCGCAAAGTAAAATCCATCATTTTCACACTCTATCGTGCAATGTTTTGAACTTTCTTGAAACAAACAAAAAGCGTTAATTAAGTTGTTAGGAGTTACATCCTCAATTATTCACTTCTGAATACAAAATACTGTTTTAGTTTTGTTTCCTTTTGAGTTTCAGTAATAATTAGAAAACCGAATATTCACAATCGTGAAAAGAATCGCGTTGGTGTTGAATACTAAATTGACTGACGACCTGGCTTTTTGCTAAATTCTGTCTACCGTCAAATTGGATTGACAACTAGCGTAATTGGTCGATGAAATTTTAAACTTTGATGTTTTGAAACTTTAACACAGTTGTCATGTTAATTTAATTTGTTAATCCTGTGATCCTAACTAATTTTCCAAACATTCTTTAAGCCATTTTCCATTAGAATGAATTAAAACAGATTGACTAAAATAGGTTCCGTGTGGTACATACCGGACGTAAAAGAATAGCACCATCCCATTTCTTCCCGCGGATGTCGTAGAAGGCGACTAAGGGACTTACTAGAGAATGGGCAACAGTATTCTCTATGCATTTTACCATCATACTGCAATCGCCAACCCGCCCGCCAAGCGTGGCGATTATGGCAAAACCCCCCTTTTTGGTGAGGCCTATGTCCAGCAGTGGACGTCTTTCGGCTGAAATGATGATGATGATAACTAAAATAGAATAAGTTATAACCATATGAACTAAGAGTTTCTTACTGGTAAAATTTTCAATTCATGTTTTTTTATGGAAATAGGCATCGCATGGTTTTCCTTGATAATTGAATTTAGGCCACTTGCGGACATATCATATTATTATAATTTTTTCTAGTAAAAAATATCGATTTTCTCTTTATGTTTCCGTATAGGTATATCTACAACGGTAGATCCAGAATCACATGGCCAAAAACGAAACAAAAGCCGCCATCTTGTTTTTCAATACAATTTCTGTGACAGTTTCACTAATGTTTACTAACAACGCCCTCATCCAAATGTCATTGAGGCACTGTAATATCTTTGAAGCAGTGTAAAATGAAATTTTTGTAAGTCTAGTTTTAACAATTACATTTTGATCAACAGAAGCTAAATCCGGTAAAGCAGTGGGTGTCGACGCCAGTTGGGCTCTAGGAGTGATAGCTGGAATCGCCGGGACCCTGGTGGCCATCGTAGTTATTGCTCTCTTGGCCAGACGAAGACAGCATCCTCCTATGCAGTATGAAGGTAAAAAAAAAATACCACCAACATTAGTAACATCTAGTTATAACAGAGACAAAAAAATCTTTATTTTTTAGTTATTACCTTACTAGATCCACTTCAGACAAAAATTCCCACTAAATTGAAACTTCACTAAAGTTAAAATTATCTATCTGCCACATAGGCAAATATACCTTGTCGTTTTATGTCGTGCATGTGACATTAAACCTAAGTGATAAAGCAATTACCAGATCGATCATCTTATTCCTTAAGGTTTATTGGGATCAATTAGGGCTGGCTTGACAAAAATTGATAAAATTAACACTTGATGAAAGTAGCTTGAGGTAACCAACTTTTCCCTTGATTGCGTGGATAAATTAGGTGCCATAATGACCCAACAAACTTGCCGGGATTAGTAACCACTGGATTAAAAATAGAAATGAATTATATAAAGTTATTGTTTTTGAATTTTTGTACTCAGTGAACTTCTACGAAAAAGAAAAATCACACTGTTCTAGCATTTTTCTGTGAGTAGTACATTTTACCAGGTAGGTGGTACAAAACGTAACCAACGAAATATCTCGGAAAGAGATGAGAGAAAATATTTAAAGCTTATGCGCTGAAATTCAAACAGTGAAAATTGGAATGCAGCGAAGCATAAAAAATATTTCACATAAAGTATGATTATTCAAATTGACAAAGGTCGATGAATCATTTATGTGTACATGATCGTAGCGTGTCCAATTTTGATAGATGCTATGAATCTACGAAATAACAGTATTTAACCGAGCCATGGCGTGTGCAACGCCTATAACTTAGAATATAAACGACACAAGTTTGAATTTTACGGTAAAATTGTCGCCAGATAGTGCCAAAGCAATTTTCTTTAGCCATTCTCACGTAATGTGACTATAATTTAATACATAACACCTTAAAATAATACGTTGTGAAACCTAACAATTATAACTTGAAAGTTCTAAACGAATTTAATTTTTTAAGTTGGCAATTCTGGTTTATGTTATAGTGACGTGCCTAATGCCTTTTTATTATTGATGTCTCGGATAGGTAATTATTTTGAGGGTAATATAAAAGCAATAGGTATAGAGGTTCGTACCTTCGTCCACAAATAAATCGAAATTGCTTCGCTGGGCAGGTTTACTGGCGAATAGCGGTGGATTCTGTCGCGTGACTGGAATTTTTGAACGCCTCGGCCCGGCTGTGGGCTTCACTGCATTTGAAATGTGATTTATGTCCTTTTGCATTTGGAATGAAATTGCAGATATTCCGTCTGTCGATGGACGGCGACGGCGAAGTCTTTATTAAGTTTCCATATTATTAAATAAATTGTCTTTTAGACGTTTGCCTGTTTGCGTCACGTAGTACTTAATACTTTTACGTGAAAGTTGCAGAATGGCTATTTTAAATTTAAAATGGCAGTAATGACATGGCTTATGACATTTTCGTAAAATTAAAAACGTGAAGCATTTACGGGAATGTTAGGCTCGCATTGAGGATTTCATTACCATAATATAATGTAAGCCACATAATTATATGTGCTTTGGAGAGGACAACAAACCGCTACAGTGAAGATCTTCGTACCAATAAATAGAAAATTGTGATCCAGTGAGACTGATAGTCTATTTAAATGAAGGATGTTGGTATAGGTACTGCAATGACTGGGTTTGGATATCGGTCACTCCTTGGAAAATACTGATAATTATATTCAGCCTATAATGTTGCGACTGCTGGGACACAGGCCTTCTCGGTGAGAGGGAGTGAGCCGTAATCTACCACGGGCCCAGTGCGGGTTAGTAGATGCCAAATGTCTTCGAATTTTTCGTTCTAGGATACGCTAGTTTCCTCACGATGTTTTCCTTCACCGTTTTGAGACCAGTGGTGATGAAATAATATACACAAAGGAAATCGCCTGTCAGGGTTCGAACCTACGATCTACTACTACTCGTAAGTCGCAGTCGTTACCACTGGGCCACCACTGCTCTAGAAAAAATACTGATAGTCAGCCGGAATTGATTAAACTTGAAGATTCTTGTTGAGGCTTTCAAGTTAAGAAAAGGGCTTATCCTCTTAATAAATCAGGTTAACTTTTGAAGTTTGTTGAAGCTTGCAGAAAAAACCCTTATCCAGATAAAAAGAGAATAAGCTTCAGATAAAATAGCCATTACATAGAGAAGATAATCCGTGTGTTACCTTAAGTAATACAAAGCACACTACCCGATACTTCAACAGAATATCCTATCATACGAAAATTGAAACGCTGACAACTACTTCGGAGTATAAAGTCAGCATATCCCCTTTACAAACACGCGTAGAATGGCAACCTATGGCAACACAGAGCGGCAACGTGTTATGTGAACAAATATTCTAACCGCTCCGTCAACAGTCGCGCAGTGACGAACAGACTGCTCCGAGATGGTTAGAATGTCATGCAACCACTTCGTTCGTTCCGTTAGTAATATTATTAATGGGGACAAACACGAGACAAGGAAGGTTTGACGGTAAATAACATTGACGTGACGCGTAATGTAATTTTCATAACGTGAATCTTAGTGACGTGTTTGGTTTTGAATGTTTCTGTTCAGATAACGGAAATAGGATTTGAGTTTGGATAGCAGTTGCTAGCAAAGGAAAACGAAAATCATGTACATGTTGTACATAAATAATGACGACAATCGATTCAGAAGCCGATTCTGAACAATTTACTTTCAGGTCTATCGTTTTGTTAATCCTGGCACAGTGAATCAGCGCGGAGCACGTCGGTAACATTCGACTTTTTAAATTTGTTTGGAGAAGAAAACCGTACCTAAAATGTAATCAGCAGAGCTATTATCTATCTATCTATATATCTATATATATATAAAAATGAATTGCTGTTCGTTAGTCTCGCTAAAACTCGAGAATGGCTGGACCGATTGGGGTAATTTTGATTTTGAAATATCTGTGGCAGTCCAGGGAAGGTTTAAACGTTTAGTAATTATGGAAAAATTGCATGGAAAATCGAAATAGCAACAATTTTATTTTCACACACAAACTGTTCCTACCTGTCAAACATTTTATGCGTGCGTTCAGAAATTTCTTTTTCTGTGTGTTCAGAAATCCAGAGAAAGTGTAAACTTATTTATCAAGTAATATTTAATAACAGGCAACTTTAATTATTAGCGGTACGTAGTTCGCCAGGTCATCTACTTATCTAATACATAAATCTGCAACAAATTTTCAACACAGCTTGGCTAAGGTTTAATTCGTAGAAATAGACTTGACGATCACAATGGGCTTTCAGAGGATATTATGGAACTACTGCTGTGCCATTATTGAATTATGTTCAATTTTCAGAGCTACTGAAAATCTTCTCAGAAAATCGACCTACTTATAGAAATAGTGTCCACATAAATCGATAAGCACAGAATAGGTACCCACTTATTAGCATTCGATTTCCACAACCTACTTTTACAATAATCAGAATGATTTATTCTTTTCCTTGCCTCTGGCCATTAAGATTTAGTACAAAAAGCTGGTATTGTTGGAATTCGCTAGCATGAAAAGTTATGTTCCAAAAACTTTGTAAGCAACAAACGTTTTCACAGAAATAATAGCCTTTTAGAAATATGGTGCAATAAAAACATTTACCTATATCGAGAAAAACATTCGTTGTGCCAGCCCAGTGCCAGGTAAATTTAGGACCTGAGTTGTAAATGTCGTGTCAGACAATCGTATCGTTATATCGACACTAGAATCATCGATATCAATTTAACTTTTGTTGTTCACTACACTACATTAAAAATGAACGAATGTGAGCCATAATTTAGGCAGAATGTCTGAGTTACTAAAGTACTTTAAGGTAATTTACCAGTACGGTTATAAATAACTTATAGGAGTATAATGCTATACATATCTAATGCTGTCCCAAACAATCTTTCTTATTGCTCTAAATGAGTAGATCTCGAGTGCTTCCAATTCGTAAATGGCAAAAGATTCTATCCAGCTTTGAGTTGAGGAACTTGTAATCTATTCTATGCACTCCGTACCGTACTACCGCTTGACCCTGACTTTACCTCACCCTCTCCGCTCAAACCATCACAAAAGACGAAGCAAACTAAAACCTACACTACAAAGTCTTCACATCATAAAGAATGATGGATGTATGCGTCAAATTCAATATTTTTAAACCAATTTCACGTTCATAGTTCACCTTTTGGACGTACGATGTATACCATATAATTTATTTTACTTTATTTTTAGGTCCTATGCAGACGGTGAAGGCTTACAAAGGCACTATACAAAGCACCAACCATTCTCCGGTTCAACCTGACGATAAAAATCCTGATGTGGTACCTCTGGGTAAAGGTAATATAGGTAGATCGATTTTTATTTATCACAAAATGTTTTGTTCGCTTTATTTGTTCGCTGCAACTCATTGCTTTATGCTTGACATGTTACTAAACAAATAAACGTAGTAACTGTACAGAAATATGTTTGTTCATTGTATATTTCATCGATGTTTACTTTCAACTGTACACAGCCGCGTCAAAAATAAAAGTTTTAATGTAATTTTTAAGTTAAGATTGATCGCTGACCATTTTAACAAAATAAATTATTTTTTCCTTCACTTATGGGCATTTTAAAACTTTGATAATTTGGATTGATCAATCATTTTGTTTTTTCGCTAGATTTCAACAGTGCAAGGGATTTAGAGCGCCCCCCGGAGCCACCGCCTTATGGGGCAGTTATTACTCCTCCTGTGGGGGCATCGAGGAGTTCCAATAGTCTCCATCACCATGAAGTGAGGCCTGTCACACCGCACACACCAATCACTCCTGCTTCTGATGGCCATGTAAGTTTATAATGATTGAAATATATAATTATGTAGTATTTGAGTAAGTTAAATACCCAGAAAGATTGAAAAGTAAGCTGGTTATTGATGAAAAGTATTTTTTGGGAATACAGTGTATGAAAACATTACCGACTATTTTAATTAAAACAGGTTTAGTAGTGTTTTATCGTATCACATATAAAGATCCACTAGCATCACTAATCGCTTATACACATCACACATAAACTCACGCTTATTTCATAATATGGAGGCAGGCAGAAACCTGCTACGAAATCTTAACCTTTTGTTTCGTTTACGTTCATGCATCAGGGGGCCTACTCTCTAAGCACGAAATCCGTAATCTCGGTCGAAGTTACGGGCGTTTCCTACTCCGTATCACTTACGGACCTATGATTAGTTTGGGGCCCAAACTAAGAATAATTAACTATACAATTTGACAGTTGTTCCTACACCCAATATGGTCACTTTGAAGTTTCGAACTATTTTCGGACGGGCCCGTATTTTCGGTGACGGAGTTAGAGAGTAGCCCCCCTGGTCACTAAACACGCGATAAAAAAAAATTAACATCGCTCTGACTCTGTAATTTTAAAACGATTGACAGAAACATAACGATGTTTTAAAACGTTTTAAAGTAGTCAGCGTCAGCGGGTTTTAAAGTAGTAACACACAATTTTTGTCGAAATACCTACATGAAAATATTTGCTACAGACTGACGATAGATTACAATATTCCTGGAGCACATTTGAATTTAGTCGAATTCCAACGCTTATGTGATTAGACTTTCCAAATCGGATCACAGACTCACACAAATCATCTATATTCAGCGATAAAGTTAATAGATGTTTCATTCAGAATGCAATGTGTGAAGGTTCACCTCCTTGAATTAATAACTAATGCAAAACTTCGCGTAGGTGAACCTTTTCAGAAAGAGTATTCATTTTATTTTATTTAATATAAGTCCACTTAGCTATTGTTAATCCTGCTTGTTAATGAGGAGTCTGCCTTTGGAAGTTTAAAACCCTAATTAGTGAAAACTTATTTGAAAGATAAAATTATTATAATTTTCTGTTGATTCAGCTAAGTTGGTAGAACCGAAAGGTTGTTGTTTCAGCGAATTATTATTAGATTTTGTTACGTGACTTCACATTTTTCGTTATTATTGGTTGTAGTCTTCTATGTACATATGCGACACATATGGGTTGCATATACAACGTCTTGCAGTACGACCAGTCAAGATGCTTGCCATGAAAATATACTGATATAGTCTCTTTGAAACGTTGACTATATTTAGAAATTAAAATCCTGCGGAGTTAACTCTGACGCTAGATGTCACTCAAAACCTTTTACAGGAGATTCGAAGCCAGCTATGTAATGTGCGGCGTACTGTAAGATGACGTTGATATTTAAGGAAGCTTTCGAGTTCTGTTTTCGTTTTCTAAGCTAATATTATACATACATACATAAACTCATCCCTTTTTCCTATGGGGGTAGGCACAAACTACGGAACGCCACCTGTTACGATTCTTACACATTCTTTATGCCTCGTTTACGTTCATACATCGAGTCACACACGCTCGCCTATTGCGAGTATCTACCCACTATGCACCTGACCTTTCTGAAGAGCATTAAGGTCATTATATGGTCTCCTGGGGCCTTATAAATACTTTTTGCGAGTCATCCTTCATTCATTCTATCAACATGACATTTTAGTTGACATTATTTTATGTAATTTTATTTTAATGACATGAATTTTATTTCATCTGACAATTTGTATTTTTAATCCTTTGACATTTGTAGTACATAATCTGAATTTATTAAATATTTTTTTTTATTTAATTATATTAATTTTGTAATGTTATTTTAATAATTATATAATTCAATTATCGATCATTTAAATATTTGCACATCTGATTAGGTAATGATACAGTGTACTTTATATTTTTTTTTATACTTACCTGAAGTATGCAAATAAATAATTTCATTTGATTTGATTTGATGACTAAACCATCTAAGCATATTGTTTGAATTTTTCAGTACATTTTCTATTATACCGCACCGTTGTCTATGGCTAATATTATTTATCCCTTTAACCCAGAGCATCGGAACCTTGGCAGAAGATCGTCGAAGCGTGACCAGTGGTACATTCTCTAGGCGAAGAGAAGTGGTCACGACTAGAACTCCATTACTAGCGAATGCGAGAGAAAGCTGTGTCTAGTCTGAAACTATTTTAGTAACAATTTGAGCCAAAGGGATCATGTTACATGTTTATTTTCTAGAATATTTTTTTACTATCTAAGATTAGGTCTATGATACGGCTTAACGTGTGGTTTGGGAATGTGGTCGGTGGTTGACTTAGTTTTTGTATTACGATTTGTGTGTAAAATATTTTTCGGTTTGGTAATATTTTACTTTGAATAATTTTATTTAACTTGTAATTTTCTTTTGGTATTTTTCAACTTTTATGTAAACTTACTTGTCTTTATTGTAATATGAGTATATATTGTTTCAAGACCTTTTCTAAAGATATAACGATCGATATTTTTGTATATATACATCGAAGTAAATTTTGAAAGACTGTTAAAACATAATCCCTTTGACGCAAACACGAATGTAAATTAGGTAAAATGTTTGTTTTATAGTCAATATTCACTTTCAAAAAGAGATATTATATCAGTCTAAGTAAATATAAGTGTAATTAATGTTCTGTAAACTGGCACTATTCTGTAATAGGCTATACATACTAATGATCTGATGGTATACATTATAAATTATGTACATATACATATTTCGAGACATGTTTTATTCCTTCGTAATATGTACTATACCTACGTGTAAACAAGGTTCACTATTCAGTAAGGCCTTTTGAATTAATATGGAAGTACCTACCTACATATTATATGATTCGTTGTTTGTTATATTGCTCTCCCTATCAGGTTTCAGCCTCCGAAAGCTTGATAACGATGTAAGAGGAACTGAGGGCCAACAAGGTGAGTAATCTCTCAGCGATAACGATGACGTAAAGACAAAAATCTATTGGATTCTCATAGTATATTAACCTATAATGTTCCCACTGTTGGGAAACAGGCCTGCTGTCAATGAGAGGGAGTGATTCCGTAATTCACCACGTGGGCAAAGTGCGGTTGGTTGGTAGATGTCACATGTCTTCAAGTTTTTGGTTCGAGGACATGCCGGTTTCCTCACGATGTTTTCTTTCAGCGTTTTGAGAGCAATAGTGATGAAAAAAGTGCGTGCAGTCCCTCCGCGCGGAAAAAGTGAAACCGACTCACTCTGTTGCGTTAAACGTTTAACGCAACCTTTAGCGTTAAACGTTTAACGCAACCTTGTTGGAAGTCGCATAAGAAGTTTCACTTCAAAAAGTGCGTGGAGTCTCTCCGCGCGGAAGAAGTGAAACCGACTCACTCTCTTTCTCTCTCCTACTTTCTACTTTTGTGTGTCTTTCTTTCTCTCTCCCTCGGTTGCGTTAAACGTTTAACGCAACCTTTAGCGTTAAAGGTTTAACGCAACCTTGTTGGAAGTCGCATAAGATGTTTCACTTCAAAAAGTGCGTGGAGTCCCTCCGCGCGGAAGAAATGAAACCGACTCACTCTCTCTCTCCTATTTTCTACTTTTGTGTATATTTCTTTCTCTCTCTATTTTTTTGTTGGAAGTCGCATAAGAAATTTCACTTCAAAAATTAATGCAAAGTAAAGCGCTTATTACCTTTAAGCCACCGTTACTCCATAAAATAATGATTATCTTGAAAGTTGTTATAGAAATACTACTACCAAACGCTTTAAAAGCAATTGCCACATTGTTTAGCCCCTTCAGGACATATCAACATAATTATCTGTATGTTTTAAAATTGTTTTTATGAGTGTCTAAAACATTGGCGCTTGGGATTTGTTTTGCGAAATGCACGTGACTTTCGCAAACCACTCTGGTTTGAAGCAAACTCAAGTTCAGTATCTGTGTTTACAGAAAACTTTCCTAAGATGCCTCTTCGAAAGGTTATACCATTTCTTTCCCTTCATCTACCCTCCCAACTATCTTTTAGGTATGTTGGGTTTAACTCGTTGGAGGTGAGATGAGCTCTTGATCAGCTCATGGTAGCCTGAAGACCTTACGGGGACGTATCGACTGCCCAGAGCTCCATGGCTTTTTCTGCCATCTACAAAGTGCGCCGTCAGTGCCGCCGCCGGCACAATCTGTTTGCGCAACTGCCATCTAAAACAATAGCCAGAGTAGAATCCCAAATCTGTCGTACTCTATTATAAGTCGTTTAATGCCTTTGAGACTACAAACCATGACTATGATGTGATTGGAGATGAATGTAATAAAATTATGCGTGCATTATATCTGGTGTTCTGTGAAAGAATGTATGCAGTCCACTGTTCCATGAATGTTTTAAATTAAATTACATAATTAATGTAATTGGTGTTATTACCATTTGATAAACTATAAATAAATAAATTGTCGACAACTAATGTTTTCAGTAACACTCAACTTAAAGTTTCTCAACGTACAAATATCTATAAATAAATGATGTTTGGGAATTCCGTCAATTGAAATTTATTTCAATATCCCACTTGTCTACCACCCACGATAACAAAATCGAGATAATCCTTTGGGATCGTACCATGTTGTACAAACGTAGTGGGATGTGCGTAGGAGGACAGGACGAGAAGTAAGACAGCTGATGAGGTTAAAGCCCCGTATTCCTTGGAAACAAAGTTAAGAAACAGTTGTAGAACATTGTTTCCCGCAACATCAAATGAAGCTGGCAACAATGTTGGCATTGATGACACAGGAGACAGCATGTCGCGTCTTATACACGAGGTTTACCAACGTTTTAACGTGCTTTCCGAGGCACGGAGGGGTCTTGGAATTAAAAAATGCTCACCCATCCAAGGACCGATCGCGGCAAGCGTAGCTTAACCTGATCAAACAACCCGTGCGGCTGTTATTACGTAGCCACAAGCCCCATACGTTGGTGAAGGAAAACATCGTGTGGAAAAATATACTAGTTTATAGAAGTCTGAAAGCCTTGAGCAGGCGTAGTGATTGAGGTTCATGTATTCTGTGGCCTCCTCGGCTCATTTCTTCTCGGCCTTTGCCCTGCAGTGGGCCAATAATAGGCTAGTATTATAACATGTTGCAGCAACATCTTGTTCAAACAAAAATTCGCAATTTCGTTTCCCAATGATTACGTGGCTTACACAAGTACAAATTTGCAAAGCTGACAGCAATCTTAATAAAAACTGTCAAAGTCAAATTCAAAGCATTTAATTGAAATAGGCACTTACTTAAAAGGCAATTTTGAACGTCAACATTTACATTAAAATAGAATTGATTCTAGTCGCCCCTTCCAAAATGTTATGGAGAAGAATGGGCAAGAAATTCCACCATTACTCTTTTAAAATGTTTTAAGTACAATATTTAACATAGTAAATTCATTATTATAATTATGTGTGACGTGATATTAGTCCCTAAAACGTCATGCAGATGTGCCAACTGTATTAAATCCGAAGCAGCACGAGCAAAGCTATCGTCATTAATTTATTGGGCACCGTTCCAATTTCCGCTCATAATTTTTCAGGAACAAATCCGATCACAGACTGTGCATCATATTATCATGCATATTAGAATTGGAGACGGTTTAATCTGCACACACTTGCAACATTATTATAACTTTGAAAACTAGACATCGATTAAAAGTGAGTATCGATTCACACTATACAGACAACTGTAAAATCGTGTTGTCATTCATTCTTCGTTCAAAAACCGAACTAATGTTATGTCGGTAATTAAAACGGAGTAGGAAACACCCGTAACTGACGCCGAAACTACGGACTTCGTGCTTAGGGTGTAAGCCCCCGATTGGTGGATATTAATGAGTTTGCTATGTTATTTTTATAAGTTTGAAGTCTCGCTGCGATTCCACTCTGAGCTAGAATTAATTGACTCTTACATTCACGGTAAGTGCTCATTAGCTTATGAGAAAAAGAATGCAATTTTGATTTTACATTATTATATCAACATTGAACTTCTTTTATTTTTAGCCGACTACTTAAATCCAAGGAAAATGTATATTTGTTTTTTATTATTACAACCTACCTATATTTTACTACAAAGAAGAAAAAAAGTGAAAAATAAATAATAATTTAAAAAAAAAATCATCAACTTAAAGGCTTCTTCAAACTAGCGCGACGCGACACTTGTAGAACAATTTACATGAAATTTTCAATTTCTATGAAAACTTCATGGAAATTATTCCACGATTTTCGCGACGAGACTGTCGCGTCACGCTAGTCTGCGCGAGCCTTAATGGTTTTAATTAGGTATTATTCAAATATATAACCAATGGAATAATAGGTATGATTAAATAGTGTTTTACGAAGGAATAAAAAATATCTTAGGTGACTAGACATATTATTATAAGAAAAATCTATATACCTACATAGTACATGTGTTCATTATTTCCGTTTTCCCTAAAACTAAGTGTCCTTCTTAAAATATGAGTAGTTTCAATTTTATTTTATTTTACGGACATTCATTTAAATGTTCCATAAAGACCTTATATTGTTTTGTTAGACAGATATTAGAAAATATATATAATTACTATTATAAGTATAAAATTAGATTTGTTTTTAGCAAATAATTGTTATTTTATAAATAAAAAGAAATCTTATTATACATTTACTTCTGTGATTTATAAACGACTGTTTACTTATTACTTTTTGTTATAAATATAATTTATAAATATTTTATTGGTCTTTTTTATAAATCGAAGATTTTGTACATTAAACTTTTCAAATTGTAAATATATTTATAGTTTCGGAAACTGGCTCAATAATGTTATTATAAAAATATCATTATAAAGTTTAAAATGATGGTGAAAAGGTAATTGTGTACAAATATGAGGTTTGTATTTATTTGTATCGAATACCCCTGTTAATGGATTTAAAATAGTTTGAATGGAAAGTAGACAATAAATTTAAAACACGTTGCCGTTATGTTTTTCATTGTATTTTAAAAGCTTTTATGTGAACTGGGCTATCGTTGATAGATTTCGAGGAAATGTACACTGGTACTCAACAGCTGGTCTGACATATTTTATAAAATCTAAAATTTAAATAAAAACAAAAGCACTTCATTTGATGTTGTTTGATACTTTTTTCAAAAACTTTTATATTTTTTTGGCAATTGGCAATTAAAAAACAAAATAAAGACAGCTTGTTTTAAGTAACTTACCTTTTTGTCCCAAATGTACTTTGCAATGATCAAATTTGAATTTAAAAGGACCAGACTACTTCGTTTCTTAACGAAAAGGAAAGTACTAGAATCACGTACGATCAAGAAAGTAGAATCCAAGTAAATATACCCAACATATGAGCTGTTCGACTTTCCTGAGGATCTTAACCATATTTTCTGGCGGAAGTTATTCTGGCTCTGTAAATGTGACCGACACCCCAAAATGTAAATATGTTTAGGGACATCTATGAAGAAAAAATATATTTCCTCTTATCTACGTGACCAGTCACAGTTTACTCTTTAGACTTTATTTATTTATGGGACAACAGAATGATAAAGATGATTTTATTTATAACTTTAATATTTTAACTTTTTTTTATTTATCACTTACAACTGTCATTACAGATACAACCCAATGCAATAGTGAAGCAAACATAATAATAAGAACTTATTTTCTAAAACTTATTACATAATTATAATGTTATCTTTGTGAATTCACTATATATCTGTAATGTTGGCGCAGACGATAATCTCCCTTATTTATGAACGTTGCTTAAAGTTAATGAATGATTAGCGACTGATTATCCATTCATTTTTGACGTTTAAACATCTCTTAACTTGCAACATTTATAAATAAGAGGGACGAACCCTGATGATGTTTTAAAATTTTATTAGGACATTTTGAGAAGATATTAATTAATTATTAAATTTATTGATTTGTTAAATTTATTCTATTTTTTTTAAATTAGTTACCTATTTGAATAACTTCTAAGACATCTTTCATAATTTAATTTATATGAAATATTCTAAAAATATCTTATGACTAAAATGTAATTAATACATTACCTTTGTACGTATTTTCTGTTCCTTCTTCTTGTCTGTTTATGTGTGTGCATAAATAGTTAAATAAATAAATAAAAAATACAGTGCTCATCATTTTTTTTTCTTGAATGTGTTAAACTTGATCTGCGTTAATTTTTTATCGTGGTATCCAAATATGATTAAATATAATTTATTTCCTACAAGTATGACAAACAACTTGGAAGTAGCTTATAAGTAAATAATTATATTGACTTTGAATTTCTATAATTAAAATTAAATAAAAATGAATACACTGTGATGCTATAAAATTTATAACTCTCTAAATTATGAATTACATTCATAATATTTAAATAAGTGTAAATAATAATAATATTATTAAGAAGGTGTTGTCGGTTCTAGGGTATTATGAAAATTACCCTAGTGAAATACTTTAGAAATTTTGTGTATTGTAAATAGTATTAACTTATACGTGAAGAAATATTATGAATAAAAACAATTTAATGTTAATCAAATCCGCTAGTTTATTTGCGATATTATTCTTTTGTAAAGTCGAAAGGTCATTTCTACTTTGAAATTACTTACTGTTATTTGTTTTTTATTTGATAAAATATGACTGTTATATTGTATGTGCAATCAGAGACAAAAATCATGTAATTAAATATAAAATACATATTACTGTGTTTGGATAAATAAAGGTCAAGTGAAGTTTTTCGAATAAACACAACTATTTTTAAAAACAATAAAACGATTTATTACGCTACTTGGTCCTTTAAAGTAAAAAATTTAACTCATTTTATATTATTGGTTTTGTCTCTGTTTGAACCAATATTTATTTATTATTATTTAGTTAACATATTTATTGTATAAAATATATTTTAATAGTCTACAATATTAATACTTTCAAAATACAGTTAACCGTATTAGTTTTGATAAAATTATCAGAATTTCGCAAGTTTAATTTTGAAATAATAAAACCTAATTAAATAGTTCGTATTATATAACATTTTAAAACACAATAACTTGATAACACTCCTCGCAGGTAACAATGAACATTTTAAACAATTCAGAAACATTTTACATTAAACTGAAGTAAAATGTGTCCACATATGAAATGAAAGTTTCATTTTTAAAATTGTAATAGTTTTTCGTTTCCTGACAACTTAATGTGGTTACGAGTTACATCACTTACAGGTCGACGATATAAAGTAAATTCTACTTATACTTAAGTAGACGCTCCGCATGAATGCTTCTCTCGAAATTTTATTCGAGTAATAAAATTCACGGCTACGGCCCAACATTTACACAAAATATTGTGGACTATTAAAACGACATGTTGTATCAATATATTATTACAAAGCATATATAAATTAATCTTTTTATAAGTCTGTTTGATGGTACATTTCTTTACAAAATTGTTAAGTTTGTATAAAAGCGTATAATTTCGGTGATTTTTCAAAGACTTCTTGACATATCGTAATTATTAAGATATGTGTAATACCTACTTCTTGGAATAAATTTGCTTATCGGCAAATCACTTTTGTGTTTATATTTCACCATCTCACCTCTTTCAGGAACATTGAATTGGTAAGTGCACAAGAATGAAACAACTCACGAAAAACAAGCAAGATAATTTTCGTAACACGTTAAGCCAGACCCACATGACAGTGTTTTTGCAGCTTTTCATCTCTGCTGCTAAAAGTCAAAATAAATGACACCCTCTGAAGTGTGACATCATTGTTTACTTTCACGACCCTTTCAAAGCCCTTTGAGTTCCATGTTGCATACACACACAAGGTATGCACCCAACATCCTTGGAGAGCGACAAATGCGTTGGGATGTGATGCGACGCCACAGCACAAAGTTTCTATTGATATCAAGTAATCGGCAGATCGCATGTGAAAGCTATTTTATCTGATGTTAAACCATGATAGAATGGAATATCTTTAGTTTGCTTATTATCTGGTACATGAAATGTCATAAATAAAAATAGTTTCACATTCATCTTGACAAATTATTTGCCAGCGTGCAAGAAATACTTTAAAATACAATTATAAACAAAAACTTAAAACACTTTAGTTATTAACGACTCAGAAAATACTTCAACACACAAAATCAAAAGTAATTTTAAATACATAGGCTGAGAGTCAGCACTTTTTAAACGTCAAAATTATATGAGAAAGTCATCCAATCACTTCCTAGTGATTTACCTGGGAAGAAGAAATGGCATAACAATCACTTCCTAGTGATTTACCTGGGAAGAAGAAATGGCATAACAAACGCAGCAGAAAATTATATGATGCGGTTGACGCTTGCCTAGAAGAAAACACTTCATTTAAAACTTAATCACTCCCGCCAAGCTTTGACTTTGACTGGATTAATTTTATTTTGTAAATTATTTTCACAATTACTTTACACGGCTATCTCTTGGAATCGACGCGATGTTGCTAGTAAAAGAGTGATGAAACATTTGTTTCAGTAAGCAATTATTACCTACGTAGGTACACACGGCTACACATCAAGCTATATATTTCCAGTTAACGCTGATCTCGCACTGCTCGGAAATCCTATACAATGCGAGATCAGCTTATTCTGGCAATGTATAGCTTGATAGACATCAAGCTATACATTTTTACAGTACAGTCTGTACACACGGCTACACAGCCGCATGTACAGACTACAGTCACCAAAAGAGATAAGTAACCAGAGATAAATGAACTGTTTGTTTTCTATTATAGGAAATAAATTTTATTAAAAAATATCAATCGCTTTGTTACTAAACTTATACTATAACCGACGACTCAGTTATACATATATCTCTTTTGGTGGTGACGGTACCTACCTCAACACTGACACTGTCTTGACCTAACGTGAAAAGTTTTAAATCTCGACGGCAAAATTTTCATAAGCGGTTTGTGATGACTTCAAAGCCATAGATTTTAAGTACCTTCATTGATAGTGTACTGATGTTTAGTGGTCACTGAAGCTTTCGGACATCTGCAATACCAACCAAATTTATCACAAGACCTCTTATTTTGCAAAGAGGTAATTAAACACAGTCACCACAAAACAGTTTCCTGAAATACCTTTAACGTAAGACTAGTACCTATCCAAGCAATATCTAAGGAACATAAATAGCTCAGTTGCTCTATCCAAGCCGGTCAACTGAGGTCGTTTAGTGGATCGTTTGATTTGTTCGAAGCTGTCAAGTGCGGTTAGGGCGGACTGCAAGCCGGCACTCCGGCAATACGGCACTCCGGCACACTACGGCACTCTGGCAGTTATGCACTCGACGACAACGCTTGAAGCCGTCCAATTAATCTTGCTTTAAATGACTCATTGGCTACGAATGTACTAAAGTGTACTGCTGTTTCTGGCTAAGTGTCGGTTGTGTACTAAGTAAGATCTGTTTGTGTACTGTGGGTTGATGGATCTGTTACGGAATCGTCAACTGTGGGTCAGTCTGTTCATGGAGTTAGAAGCTGTTATAACATGGATGACCTACAGAAGGTTAAAGTAACGCGTTTTCTTATGGCTATTAACTAACATGGGACCTTTTCAAATACAAAACTTGTCTACTTATCTATGGCTGCCACGAGGCTTTACAATAAAGTTGACACAACTTAAAAACATGAAAGAAGTAAAAGCCCTATCATGTACGTGCGGGGTAAACGTTACGTAAATTCAAACGATTTTTGAACCGATATTACAACTAACCTATAGTTTAAAAAGATACGACAAGCACACATAGCTTAAACATCTATGAATAAAGTCTAAAAACTAATTAGATATTTTGTACGAAACGAGTATTTTCAATTTTAAAGTCGTTTGAATTTACTTTACGTTTAGTCCACGCATTCGAGTTAGACCCACAGATGTAAACATTTTGTAATCGGTCCCTACCGTACTGTCTAGGTTATCCTACCTTATGTGATTGGTATCTTCATTATTACAAAGCTTTTTATGAAGGTTTTTATATAATTCGGAACATAATGAACAAAAAACCGACACAAAACACAAAAAAAAACTAATAATTCAAACAAAATGTCTAAACACGGCCACACACATAGACAAAAGACGCTCCCCCGAGCACTCATAAACACGCAACTCTGTAAAAGTTCTTTGAGTGGTAATAAAATAAATTCGCCTAAACAAGGTCATCCCTAAACGGTAGATATATCAGACGTATGGCGTAATTGTAGGCTATTGAGGAGTTCCACAAAAAGGTAGCGGGTAATGAAAAATTATTGGTTTCGTCATTATCTGTGACGTTTACGTGGAAATAGATCGGCTGGATATCGGTCGGTATAATACAGGGTCTGGTTTCGTTTAGAGATCAGCGTCAGTTCTGGGAGGTATTTAATAAAATTTAACCTTAATTCTCTGCGTTTCACTGTTTACAACGAATACATCTCACACCATCGGTTTACCGATGACATTGTCATAATAGCAGAGACACTGGAACAGTCAGAATAGGTACTGCACAGCCTAAATGGAGCCTCTCGGCGGGTTGGCCCCGGCATGAATTTGGGCAATTCGAAAGTCATGTGCAATTCTCACGTCTTGCCGAGTCCAATCCACATCGAAGGGTTGCTTCTCTAAGTTCTGAAGGAGTATGTCTACCTAGGGCAAGTCATCCAGCTCGGTAGACACAACTTTGAGAAAGAAGCCGACAGGAGGATCCAGTTGGGTTGGGCAGCGTTTGGGAAACTACGTCAAGTCTTTTCGTCGCCTATTCCGCAATGCTTGAAGACTAAGGTCTTCAACCAGTGCGTCCTGCCCGTGATGACATATGGTGCCAAAACGCGGACACTGACAGTTGGGCTGGTCTACAAATTTAAGGCTGCTTAGAGCGCTATGGAGCAGGTTATGGTGGGAGTTTCTTTGAAGGATACAATCAGGAATGAAATTATCCGGAAAAGAACCGGAGTCACCGACATAGCTTGTAGAATAAGCAAGCTGAAGTGGCAGTGGGCTGGCCATGTTTGTCGAAGGACCGATGGATGGTGGAGCAGACGAGTCCTGGAGTGAAGACCGCGTATCGACAAACGTAGTGTCGGACACCCCCCAGCTAGACGGACCGACGACCTTAAAAAGGTGGCTGGGACAGACTGGGACAAACTTCATTTGGAAGGCAGAGGATGGAGTCTTGTGGCGCAGCCTGGGAGAGGCATATGTCCAGTAGTGAGTACTGAGTTGACTCTGCGTTTCATCCCCGTATTGGATTATTGGGTTTTCTATTAGTGAAGACTCGGTAGCAGCCCGAGTCTGCATTCTGGTGTCCGGTTAGCGGCAATAGGTTTGCGTTTGGCTCTCATATCTGGTGAAATGTAGAAGTATTATAGTTACGCCCTTGCGAACCCCTTCAACGCATAGAGACATGATATTACATTATGTAAAAAAGAAGTCAAAGACCTGTAATATGTTTTACACCAATAAATAGCTTCTTCTTTGTTGACGATTGTCAACCAGTCAATCAGTGGGCACACCAAGAAACATAGTGACGTTACATCGAATCGACTACAGAGCAAAAGTTGTGAATTGGACGAATCCAGTTTCACCCCCATAGCTAAGTTCTAACTGACTTTTTCACCAAAACATCAATGAGGAGACTCAATTACAACTCCACACAATTTTGAACATTCGAACACCAAAAATCCTTTCACATTTAGGTGCTTCAATTTAAAAATTTTGATCGAAGTTGAACTTCTTCCAACATTCGAGCTATTCGAAGAGATTGCCTACTCGACGTGATTGTCGCTGTGATAAGAATTTTTATTCGAAGTGTGTTTTTGTTTGGAATAAAGGTGGCGTGTAAAATGCAGCTACTGCATAGTACGATTTTGTTGTTTATGTCTAGTAAGGGGGCGATCCCACTAGAGATAGTGGCGTGTGGATCAGTTTTACTGCTTTAGTTTTTTATGATGTGGAAAAATATACTGAGTTTTCTATATATTGCTTATAAAGTCGCATGTGAAAGTGGAAAACGTACTTATGGGTAAATTTGATTTGTTTTTGTTCAAAAATACAGGTTGAAATTGAAAACATGCGACAAACCGAAATGGGAGATTGTACTCATCATTATGAACAACTTTTACTAAGGGACTAAAGATGCAATCGCAAAAAAAAAAAACAGCTGTTCCCTACATTTTGACGAGTCATGCGAACATAAATGTAGGGAACAGATGTTTTTTTTTTCGCGATTGCATCTTTGGTCCCTTAGTAAAAGTTGTTCATAATGATGAGTACAATCTCCCATTTCGGTTTGTCGCATGTTTTCAATTTCACCCAGTATAGAACAATGAAATAGTCTGGCGATACACTTTGTGATACTCGTTTCTAAGAACAGATTTATTACTTATGTGTCTGAACTAGATTTAAAATACCTGTATTTCAGACATCAGCGATCTTCCTCTGCTGTAGGCAACACTTAGCAAATAACTTTGTTTGACCTCTATGTGTATACTTCTACATGACATAATGAGCCTTAGCAGAAGGTTTGACCTCTATGTGTATACTTCTACATGACATAATGAGCCTTAGCAGAAGGTTTGACCTCTATGTGTATACTTCTACATGACATAATGAGCCTTAGCAGAAGGTTTGACCTCTATGTGTATACTTCTACATGACATAATGAGCCTTAGCAGAAGGTTTGACCTCTATGTGTATACTTCTACATGACATAATGAGCCTTAGCAGAAGGTTTGACCTCTATGTGTATACTTCTACATGACATAATGAGCCTTATCAGAAGGCTGATAGTCACCCAAAGGGCAATGGAGAAGGCTATGCTCGGAGTTTCCCTACGTGATCGAATCAAGAATGCAGAGATCCGCAGGAGAACCATGGCAACCGACATAGCCCGAAGAATTGCCAAACTTAAGTGGCAGTGGGCAGGGCACATTGCTCGCAGAACAGATGGCCGATGGGGCTAAAAGGTTCTGGAGTGGCCACTGCATACCAGAAGACGTAGAGTGGGAAGGCCTCCCACAAGGTGGACCGATGACCTTGTGAAGGCCGCGGGGATCCGCTGGATGTGGGAAGCACAAGACCGATCGAAGTGGAGGAGTCTGGGGAGGCCTATATCCAGCAGAGGACGTCTTTCGGCTGAAATGATGATGATGATGATGATGATGATCTCTATGTATACACAATTATAAAAACAACATTTGATCAAAGAGTAAGAACATTATAAAATAAAATGATAAAAAGAAGTGACAAATTGCAAGAGAATAATCTTAAATAAGTGGTGTAGCGATGACCTCCAGTGAGTAGTGTCAATGAGTGGATATGTGTAGGAGGGTGAGTATTATTATAAACTACTATCTAAAAGTATTATTATAAACTAAAATATCCTAGTAGTGCTACTAGGATATTTTTGATTTTTTAATTTAACTTTGTTAAACGGCGAGTTCTGGCTTAGAAATTTTTTGACGTCAAAGTATCAGGCTTCCTAAATGACGAGGTAACTCACGAAAATTTCAGAGATATCGAACTACATACATTAACACTCTAATTCAGATTAATGGTTCCAAAGGCCTTTAAAAATGCTAGGTAGTACAAAAAGTAATTTAGCTAAGTTGGCAGCTTCTTTACATAAAACCGGCCCCTAACAGAGGTGAGTGAAATGCGTAATCTTTGTAACAATGACTACAGCTTTAGAGGCAGGATCTTTTTGTTTTTATTTGTTTGTGAAAACAATGGGAGGCCGTTAATAATGGTGTTTAGATATGATTACCGG
The DNA here is from genome assembly GCA_947359405.1 of Antitype chi. Lineage (NCBI taxonomy): Eukaryota > Metazoa > Arthropoda > Insecta > Lepidoptera > Noctuidae > Antitype > Antitype chi. Next base: position 2,030,841 of record OX375817.1, on the reverse strand, counting down.
CAGCTTTGTGTTTTTTTACAAGAGCTTTCATTGCAGGAGTTTGTTATCGTGTGGTGGTGAATAAAGAAAATTAAATAATATTTGGGTTGAAGTACAAAGTTGGCCGCAATCCTTTTTTTAATGAAAAGTCGGCACTTTTTCGCATGATGCAATGTTTTTTTATTAAAGTAAATTAGTGCAAAAGGGAATCTGTACTGTTAAGTGAGTCGGCATTTCAGCAGCATTAATGATATATTTCTCAATTTACTATATTTCGTAACTAGTTTTTGCCAGAGGCTTCGCCTGCGCGGAACTTTCATCCCCTATTTAACTCCCTTAGGGGTTGAATTTCAAAAAATCCTTCCTTATTCCTTGTCGACATTATAAAGGGAACATCTGTGCAAAATTTCAGCTCTCTAGATCCAAGGGTTTGGGCTGGCCGTTAATGAGTCAGTCAGTCAGCTGGGACTTTTCTTTTTATTTATTTAGATAGATAGATTGCGAAATACTTAACTAACGTTTAAGGATTTTTAATTTCTCCAGCGGTTTCAAATCAGGAAGAGACTTACATCAGGTATTTTTTTATTAACTATTATTTCAATGATAACGCTGTAAGCAAGTAATAGTGTATCATTAAAGTCCAAACCCACTTATTTACTCACACTTAACTACACCGGTAACAAGAAAAGGGAAAATACCCCATATCCGTCGCAAAGCGAAAACTATCCGCAATTAGTTCCCGATCGTTCGCACGTAAGGTAAATACACCCGTAACAGCCCATCGCTAAATAGGCGGTATGTATGTGGGCCGAACTATTTGATAATTTTAAAATAAATCATTTTTTTTTTCTTTACTGACCCTATCAATCTGCCGTATAGCCGTTTCCCAACAATGTTGGGATCGGCTTTTAGTCTAATCAGAAGCAGCTGAATACCAGTGAATAAAAAGCAAATGTTTACTTATACCACAGAGTACATTAGAATTGACTTATACCAAGACAATTTATTTTAATATTCACGAAGAGGTCATGTTTCTACAGAGAATCTTAACACCGCGATTCAGCGGATTGAACAACGCCATCTATCGAGGCACTAGGAAAACCAATCGGTTAAAGTAACAACCTAAACGTAAGATTGTACAACCAGTATTGTACATGGAGAGGCTGCCTATCTGACCTCCACAATCCAGTAACTGGGTAACAAGCCCCCCCGTATGAAGTTTTCGGATTCTGACTACCCGTAACGACTGTGAAAGATCTACCAATGGCAGCCGGGACAAAAGGCTTGACGTGCTTTCCGAGGCATGCAGGAGTCTCGATATGTAATGGAACCATCCATGAACCGACCGTAGCAAGCGTAGCATAACCATCGTTCGAACCGTGCACTTGTAATAATTGATTTGAATAACACTAGTTTCATAATGTTCTGACAATAATATACAGTTTAACGTACAAGTCCAAACCAACCAATTTACTAACACTTATCTAGTAACAAGAAAAAGAAAAATCCCCCGCATTCATCGTAAAGCGAAAACTATTCGCAATTACTTCCCGATCGCTCGCACGTAAGGTAAATGCACCCGTAACAGTCCATCGTTAAATTGACGGGGCGTATGTATCAATTACCTAAATGAATCTCACGGGTCCATGGCACGGGATCCACCAATCGGAATCGAGGTTGGTGTTCAGATGCGGCCAATTATATTTCTGAATTGTTGTTTGGACTTCGGCTTTGTTTTTATTTTATTAATATTTTAGACACACATGAGTAAATTTTGTTAAATTATGTTACGAACGGTTGTCAATTTTCACGTTGAAACAAGCTATTTTAAAAGATAATGACAGGTGGTGAATATTTTGGTTATTTTGTGGTGTGATTTTGGAGCATTTAAGTATTATATATTTTTAAACGCTAAATAGTTTTTTCGCGGTATGGTGGTAAAATGCATAGAGAACGCGAACGCGATCGCCAATCCGCCTGCCAACCGTGGCGATTATGGCAATCCCCTCCCCGTTTGGGGGAGGCCTATGTCCAGCAATGGGCATCTTCCGGCTGAAATGATGATGATTTTTTTTTTCTACTAATCCAGCAATATACGTTGATAAAATTGTATCCACTATTCCTGATAAGTAGTGCAACTAGCAGAAGTCTATTTTGATGAGTAGAAGCTGCATCATTAATTTAATGAGTAATATCCGTTGGCACTCTTTGGCTGCGGAATCCTAAAAATTACACCCGAGTACCCATCCTTATACGAAGTCATCTGGAAAAGAACCTGAGGTACCAACCTAGCTTACAGAGTTATCAACCTGAACTAGGAGGGGGCTAGCCATGTTTGTCGATGGACTGATAGTCAATGGAGCAAATGTATCGGAGTGGAAACCGCGTATCGGTAATCGTAGTGTGGGACGCGCCCCTGCTAGATGGATCGACGTCCTAAAAAAAGGTGGAACAGACAGACTAGATATGGAAGACGGAAGGCAGGGTATTCTGGCCTATGTCCAGCAGTGGACTGCGTTAGGCTGGGATGATTGATTGACTCATACCTATGATACTGTTGCGGGATTTTTTTATCTGAGCAAAAGTTTCTTTACCTTCAAGCTTAGTCAACCGATGGCTGCCCTTGAGAGATCTCTATACCACCCATAATGGCTGCCTATCCTATCTATTATGAACTTACGGCAATTGATGGCGATATAAATAGAAACCGGAAGACAGCTGAGTGGCGCGAACTGGCAACCCAACTGAATAACAACTGCACACTTTTGTTTGTCATTTATAACTTAACATCTGGCTTGTATACCATGAAGAATTAAGCAGAAGCGGATACATTCATATTTGCAAGTTTTTTAGTTCCAAATTGAGCACAAGGCCAAAAAACTAAATATTACACTGGGAAGTTCCAATTGGAAAAAACTAATAAGATTTTACCCTACAAGGGAATGTAATCCAGGACGATCTTCAAACAAATATTTTAAATAACTATTTTTTTAGTTGAATAAATATTTTATATCCGTAAAATACGGGAGGGTATTTTTTTTAATCAACTTAATAGATTTAAGTAGTTTCATAGAGAAGCCACTATGGTTCTCATCTAGCTAGCGTCGATTGTTTTGTCTTCCACATTGAATCATTCCACATTCATGCGTCGCTTGTTCTGAAATAAATGTTGTATCGAGCACACGCCTTTTATTCAACAACTACAACATAACATAACATCACGCCTGTATTCCACGAAGGGACAGGCTAAAGTGTAGCTGTAGTACACCTACATTACACCAGTCATGGTTAAGTGCCATGTAATAGGGGACGAGTCCATTGCCATCAATCGGGCGAAAATCTAGACTCCGGGTCCCGGGCAATAATACTTTGCACTATCCTCCGACGGAAAAACCGAATAACAATTTGCCTCATCCGGGAATCAATCCCAGAAGCTCTTGCTCATCAGTAGCACTTGCACCACTTGATTAACGAGGCAATCGGGATAACTATATGATCAACTGATGAAGTATCTCTAGGTCTATCTCCGATTAATATTTAAGTCCTTGGAAAAATTGAGACACTATATCGAAGATTCATCGTGATTTAATCAGGATTCCTAGTCACACTAATTTCTGGAAAACATGCCAATAGTTCTTATTTCATGATATTATATTCAATATTAAATTGCTCTACAAAATTGTTATTAGGTAAATTTGTTTATATACGATCCTCGTTACAAAACCTTCCAATAAAATTAACTGAATGCTTGTTTGGATATCAAACAACATGTTTGCAATAAACAGTAATATCCGTTGACAGTTCTGTCAATAATAAATTTTTCACGTTTATTTTTTCACTCAAACGAATAAAAATGAGCGCTAAACCGATGGTGAAATACGTTCAGTGTTACGCTTACGTGCGGCGTTAAATTGAAGGGAAAAGCACATCAATTACATATGCACACAGGCCCAGAGGTCGGAGCACGCAACGCTGCCACCCGGACCGTTGGCTAATTCGAGCAAAACTGGTTGAAGCGAGATATTACCGGTCGGAACCGGTTTGCGTCGGTTATTACAAGATCGCGCCGGACGGAACGGAGACCCCGGGCGTTTTTGCGCTTGAACGACTACCGTTTGAAGAACGCGGCTGATTGCTTTCGAATTTTGAATTGGATCGTTTCGATCGCTTAGATAAAGAGAGAAATTAGCTGGTTTTCGTCTGTTGCTGTAAAATTTAAGTTTTGTTTCATTTGTACAATTGCATTGCAACGGCATAATACTCAAATATAGTATAAGACAAAAGTGAATATGTTTCCCTCGCTCAGCCACAAGACATCATCTATACCTACAGAAAAGCAGAGCATGTCTCCACAATTCAGGATAGCCGGAAGTAAACCTCACCTACAAGCCCTCAGTGCACCCTTTACGAACAATATGGCGACCATCCAACAAGTTTCCTGTAAACCTTGACCGTACAGTAACGTCAGATTTTGAATTCAAACGAGAGAATTTCAGTCAAATATTCAAACCGTTCTACAATAAACGTTAACACCTACAGTATTATTAGTTAGGTGCTTCGTTAAATTCAAAATTTAACTTCCAGGATTAGCTATCAATTTACACAGGATAGTTCCTGTCTTCACTATTAATATGTACTGCGGTGGGTTCATTCAACTGATCCATAGTATTGTGTGAATGCAATTAAAGTAAGGAAAACAAGGATATGAGAAAATTTTAATCTTTTTAAATTTGACGGAAAGTGTCAACCACCTATCAACCGTTTCGACCATGACCATTCGGACCCCACGGCCCAGTAGCTGGTTTTTACATTGGTCAAAGGCTAAGCATTGCCTTAAAATGTGGTAATGCCAGCAGTTTTATAATCATAATCATGAATACCCTACAAACTATCAATTAATTCAACATTGTCAGCTCCCCCGATCAATACCAACATTAAAATGATAAACTCAATAATTCCATAGATCGTTTTCTATTGCATGGGCATCATGTTGTCTCATACAGAGCCACTGAATTCTTCCTCCCTGTCAATTCAGGCTTTTTCACTTACCTTATTGTTGGCGGCGAACAATAGCTTTTGCTCCTCTCTTGTTTTTGTCTCCTGGTCTATTGTGACAGAGCCTTATCGACAGGCTGTGTGAAAGACTTATTGTAGACCTTTTAATTATTATTTCGTAGGTAAATCATTATGTTTACTTACAGCCTGGCTGTGACGGCACGATACGTAATTAGAGTTCAGCTGTAATTGTAGACTAATTAAGGAATACAGTTGGAAAATGATTTACCATTCTGTGTTTAATTTTCAACATAGGTGTCTTGTTTATTTTTTACCTTAAATAAATACCGTTGTTTTCACTGTATTTTGCTAACTACGGTAACACAACATTTGTAGATCTCCAAATTTTTTCAGAAAATTACGAGTCGATATTCGTTTATATGTATTTTTTTTATTCTATTCGTAAATTTTGCAGTTAACTTAAAAAATGTCATTAAACAATAATATGAAACTCAAGGTCATTCACAAATTTCCACTGACAAACACTTAAAATTAAAACAAAAAAAAGCCGTTACAAAATACCTATGACATAACTTACTTACTTACTTACATAAATAACATAAATATTGGAACCTAATCTTTCTTCGCTGGAAATAAGCTTAATTTGTCTCTTTATTAAAGGGCTTTTAAGACATCTAAAATTGTATAAGCGTTGGTATAAGATTTTTATAGACTATGCTCAGGACATACCTACATCAAGTAGGACATCATTCTTTTTGTAAACCTATTAAAAACTTACATTAAAAAAATCTAATTTAAAAAAAAAAATCATTCGTGGTTTCGTTTCTTCAATGTTTGTGTGAATTATTTTTCCTTGTTTATTTTCATGTACGTAACTGAATCGTGTCGAAACATGGAGTTCGGAGATTCCTAAGAGTGACAGGAATTTTCCACACGATGTCAAAATAAATACTATAACACTGTCTTGATTTGTTTCGGTCTTTGTTTATATTTCGTTTCTAATTAAATTTAGATAAATCAGGTGGTCAAAGTTACTAAGCTTTTTTATACCACAACTTAATTTCACGATGAAAACTGAAACATTCCTTTAATCAAGTTCTTATTAAGTTACGATTGCAATAAATTGGTAAGTAAAACGATCGGTACTCTATTCTATGTAAGAGACGTTATAAACGAAGATAAGAAAATTTATCGATCTGAACCATTGTAAAATTATTTTAATTCTTAGCTTGATAAGAATTAAGCGACTGAAATTTTCTTCGAATAAGATATCTCACTACGCTCAAAACTTAAGAAGCGGATGTTGGAGAAAAAACAGCCACGCTCCGGTAGGGTAGTCGGAGGGAGTGGGAGTAGGCTAGACACGTGCGTATGCACTCGCAGAGATGGGCAATATCGTCACTCACTAGACACCCGAGGAAGGACATCGCAGTCAGGGTAGACCTCGGCGAAGGTTGTGTGACGATATGAAAAGGAGTGCAAGGCCAACATGGCCAGAGAACGCACAGGGTAAGACCCTTGCCTAGCAGTGAGACACAAAAAATAGCCTTTAGGTACAATGCACGCTTAAACAGGATACTACTGTAACCACAACGTTTATCAACCCTTTCCCTAGAATCACAATTTGTTGCTATTATTATGCATTTAGACGCTGGAATCAGCTGCTGTGATTAAGAAATCTAACATAACATATGTAAGATCACGTCTGGTTTCCTCGATGAGTTGAGCAGTGGTGTTCTTCTAGTATTTTTCTAATATTTCACAAGTTATTCCGGACCGGACCAAAAATTCCAGATAGAAAAACTCAATAACACTTTGCCCCACCTGGTTATCAAAAACCGATGCTCAGCAGTAGCGCTTGCAACCACTAGACCAATGAGGCGATAAAATCTCTTAGCCAAAATCCACATATATCAAGAAACATTATCACCCAGGTCTTTGCTCAGGTATTCAAGTCCGATCGAAGCCCTCATAGGTAAGCTACACAGGCAGTGGTTCAAAAAGGCTGTTTGCACTAGGGCGCGCGGTACAGCGTCCGATTGCGCGCAATCACTGGGACGGTCAGCCTGATTGAAGCGTTCGTTGTATTTACCGTGTTTTGTTTTAAAGGTGTACAGACTGTCATTTGTTTATTGTATTTTTTTACACGCTTTATATTAGCTTCACTTGTATGTTTGTTTGTATGTAACCGACTCCTTATAGCGCGATTTTGACCCACTTTAAACGCTCAGATTTCATTGAAACTTTGTAAACTTATCGAGGACCAATGACAATTCAATCATTTAAAAAAAAATGAGAAAAATTTTAAAAAAAGGAAAAAAAACACGTTTTTGTAGTTAGCAGAACTAAAAAATAGAAAATAAATAATAGTTTAAAAAACAAAAAAAACACGTTTTAAAAAACAAACTAAAAAAGGAGAAAATAATTTAATTCCATTAAAAAGCGTGGGGTGCTTGACATTAATTGATTATAAAAATACCTATTTAAATAAATAGTTTTTAAACTATTATTTATTTTCAATGTCATCTAACGGCAAATACGGGAGTATTATGGATAGATACAGGTCCTTATTCGACATCTCATAAATGGCTGGTTTACACGCGAGTTTAATTTGTTGCGGCATCTACGAACTACGACGTCAGTGTGACGTCAGTGTGGATGCCACACTGATGTCACGCATAATCCTGCATCGCGCATGCAGAGTTTACCGCACAACTAGCATAATATAGTGTAGTTGCCCACTAGACACAACACCCGACTGATCGGATGATCCTCCTTTTTCTATGGATGATGAGTACACTTTACACCCTGGTTCCTAATAGCTCTATAAGTTCAAGTAGCAACCGTTGTATCCAAGCGAGAAGAAATTTTTCATTGTGAAGTGTCACATTATAGACTTAACTGGATATAAAAATCAACAATATGAAGACCACCCAAGAAAAGAGTCTAGAATTTTTTCCTTTATGTGTGTAATGGTAAAACACCTAGTTTAATATCAGTTAAGGCCCCCACAAGTCATCTCAATTTACTTGGAGGACATTATTTTCTGCATCTAGTTTTCAAAACAGCTTACCAATTCAACCAACAAATCCCCAAACTCAGCTAAAACCAATAATCGACCGTTTAATAAGAACGCTTTAACAAATCAGATTATTACAACCGACCGATTACACTGGCTTCACCGTGGAATCATTCCGACAAATGAATGTTGACCATCTGCACTGTGCAACTGTGTGCGTTTAATACGACAACGGCAAATATTTGCCGGTTGCGATCCGTTTGCGATAATTGCTCAATGTTATTTGATCAGACTTTCTAATCGATTTATTCTGAACTTGGAGATAATATGTTGTGGTGATTCTGAGCTTTGGTGCAAGGTGTAATTAATTGAGCTATCTGTAATCAGTCGAATGAAGTGTGATGCGTAAAAGATGATGATATTTAATTTAACTTAAAGCTTTGAGCGTGTGATAGTCTATAATAGTGAATTTAGATATGTATGAAAAGGTGGACAACAAAATTAATACATTACTTTATACTAAGTCACTATAGTTTCGATTCAAAACAAATAACATTCAATAAAACAATAATCTTACCCATGATGTTGATAATGATTAGTTTACATTCAATATAATTTATTAATACACCAACATAAGTCCTTGAGCTGCTTATACAAATTATAATACACGAAAACGCAAGTATCATGCGTACCATGTCAACTCACATCCCTGCTCTCTCAACATAATTGGTAAAAAATAAGTAGCATCACCTCTGACGTTGTACTCATGCAAAATTTCCGAACGGCATACAAATGAGGCGTTCAGACGATCACAGCATCCCGTCTAATCCAGCATCTTGAATATTCAAGTGGCAATTACGTTAATGGCAGATACCCCTAAGGTGGGTTCCAGACTGCCGACAATCACTTGCTGGTGTAAAGTCGTCAAATAAACTACACACATACACTGGCAAATCCATCTTAAGGCAATTCAATTGAAAACGAAAGAAAACTCTATCAAACTAAAAATATATACCTACTTTAATAAAGTTGTATAAATCCAGCAATACAGAAAGTCTTGTAAGGAGAAAGACCTCTAGCCATCAGTTGGATCCATCATATGCTAACAAAAGCTACTACAAATAGGTATAACTGTACAAGCGAAAGTGTGTTTGTTGTTGCTTAGTGCTCATTCAAGCAGGAACAGAGCTGGTGCTTTGTTGGTAAACTATCTTTATTCAAAAAAACACGTTGATCACTAGATCAAAGTATTTCTTTTAAGTTAGTTTATGAACCGGAGAGTGAACTAAACTGACTTTTTATCAAAAAAAAATCCTTAGCCAGTGCAAAAACGCGACTAAAATTTAGTTGCCCTACAAAATGTTGCGACTGAATTAGGAAAAGATTGTCGCAAGCCCAAAAAGTCTGTCGTCTACAGCCATTCAAAAGCAACGGTGCATGTTATTTCATACGGAACACCTTTGGATAAGGATTAGTTAGTGAAACAACGGTTTCGTGTTGAAGCGAGGGCTTATTGTAATATGTTTTGCTTTTAATATTCAGAAGGATGGTGTGAGAAGTGTGTTTGCGATGTGTGGGAATTTTAAATCTAAGTGTTTTGGGATCTGCTACTGAGAAGACATGGGAATGATATTGTTATTTATTCATTTACCAGCGATCCGCCCCTGCTTCGTAAAGCTTAGGACATTGTAAGACATAGAGATTTCTTTCTTAAGTATACGTAAGTTTCTTATCAATATCTTATACACATAATCCTTTCGGAATAAATTTTATAAATTATGTTGAAAACCGCATCAAAATCCGTTGTGTAGTTTAGAAGAACAACGCGTTTATACATAATTATATGCTTATCTTTCAAAAATACACTTGAATGTATTTTACATTATGTATATAAGTTAAAATACAGTACACAAAATATCAAGATCTGAGTAACAATAATCCTACTTTATCATCACTCTAGATAACTCATCTATACTATATATAATATAATTATATATACCTAATATTATAAAGCTCAAGAGTTTGTTTGTTTGGTTGAACGCGCTAATCTCAGGAACTACTGGTATGAATTGAAAAATTATTTTTGTATTGGATATTTCATTTATCGAGGAAAGCTTTAGGTTTTATAACATCACGCTGCGACCAATAGGAGCGAAGCATCAATGGAAAATGTTGCAAAAACGGGAAAAATTATTCCTTTTTGAGAGCTTCCGTTGCGTGCGCTGCGTAAACGGTTTAAGTGACGCAAAAATCATGTATTATGGAATTGTTCCTCTTTATAAGTTAAAAAAAATCCGCGATAGCATGTCTATCTTTTAAGATAGACTCACTAGAACCTTTTAACCGCGATACGACTGATATTCCCGCGGATGAAGTCGCGGGCAACAGCTAGTAACAAATAAACGTATAGCTGCAAGTATTCAAGAAACAAATAAGATTTCACAGAAATTCCAGCTGAAATGCTGTAATTTCGGGAGGAAACGCCCGGTTGTTAACCCATTGCGAAGATCGCCCTGAGGACACGGTGGAGGTCTGCCCGGCTTGGGCGGAGCACCGCCGTATCCTCGTGAAGGCGATCGGCGGCGGCGATCTCTCGCATCCAGCCCTGGTCCAGGCCATGGTACGGAGCGAGAGTGCATGGGTAGCCATCCCTTCCTTCTGCGAAGCACTGATGCTCCCGAAGAGGAAGGCGGCGCACGTGAGGGAGAGGCAGTATATGCGCCCTCACGGCCATAGCCTCCGCAGGAGACGCTCTGGGCGTCGGGAATCCCAGGCTGATTCCCGGCCACCGTAGGCGCGGGCTTGCGGACGGCGAGTAATGGTTAGCTCGCTGTCCGGTAAGGACCAAGCCCGTGTCGACGGCGCGTTGTGTTCCACGCGCGCCTCAAAGAGATGTCAGCACCAACTGAGGGGGCCCGCAAGGGTCGATGCCTACCAGGGGTGCGGGTTGTTCAAAAGTGATACCGTGTCCCCTGGTACACAGGCAACCAGAGCGGGAGAAGTTATTTGATCATTTTACAACCTCAAAAAATAAAAAGAAATGCTGTGATTTGTGATTTAAATTCAAACTCATATTGTTTGTAAATATATATCTCTAAAGTTCAGACGCTTTAGTAACTACAAAGGTGAGAAACTCAAAATAATCTAATACAAATTTTCACGCGTCAAAAGTTTCTGTAGAAATGTAAATATCTTGAAATCCCAACACGATGACGATATGCTTAGAAGAAGAATTAGCAAAACATCCAAATTCTCTTCGACTGGCTGCTTAAATAAATAATTGTTGAGCGTCTGAAGAACTAAGATAACAAGTCTAAGCGGCAAACTAAGTTAGGGACTTAATTGAAGCAACGCCTCCTTAACTCTGGAATATTAATATTTGTCAAGGATGAAGACAGAACAAATACATTTTGCCTTAATAACGTTCCTTTCCACGCTCAACGTCCAAGTACAGAACTTAGTAAGTTCGTTACGACTTCATTAGAACTCTATCAAAATTCAAATTAAAGAAACACTCGACGTTTTATTGACGTCGAAAGGAACCCAAATTGTTATTGCATATTTTGCTTACTACTTAGTTGAGGAGTCTTGGATTAGGGGTGTCAATGACCTTGGTAGCTTAGGATTGAAATATCAGATTATGGTTTTCAACTAGTCTCTTACCTACACAGTTCTATTTATTTTTTGTATTATTGCGTTTTCCCTCCATTTGGAGTTTAACGACTTTTTTAACCGACTTATTTTCACTTTGTACAGTGCAAGCCAAAAAAACAAACCCATTACTTCGTCTCTATGGAATAAAGTTAGATTAGTCTATGTAATGAGTTGAGTTTAAAAAAAAGACTATTAGACACAGCTGTTTTTAGATAGATACTTATTTAAAACACATTTTAAGATTGTCTTGTTTATACTTAATTGTTTAAATAACTTTATCATTTTCACACGAAACTGTTTCAAAACTAAAAAAATGTTTTAATTTGTTGAATAGGTAACTCACACCAAAAAAGGTTCCTGGGTAGTAAATAAAATGCGCAGTCTTTACGTGTGTATGTAACTACTCGTCATAAACGGGATATTATGTCTGCACCCCAACAAAACCCTCTATTTCCATCCTTATCTCTCATCCCCCTAAACACGCACACAATAAACTACTTCATTCAAAAAGTATAAAAGAAAGTATAAAAGCTCGAGTAACGATCGCATGCAGACGTAATGTTTCATCGTCGTAACGTTACAGTATGAATTTCTTTATATTCTCGAGTAATACTATGTATGATCTGTCACCATCAGGGGAAATCCCGGCAACTTTACAAGAGAACACCCACCTTGTTGGTAACAAGGAAAAATGATGATATTCAGCGGAGCCGTAACGTAACACAGGCTCCTTTGAACCGCGCGAGTGAGCGGAGCGGAGCTCTTTATAGCACACTGGATGAAACGAAAAGGAAGTAATAATTTTAGTTTAATTATATAAACGGGCCTTCATAAAACTAGGACCTTAATTAGAATAATTTATTTGTAAGATAAAAGTTTTGCCAATATTGGCATTTACATAAATGAATAAGAACAATTAAATGAGCACTATTCAATGACTATGATAAAATTACAATATAATTATAATTATTTGAGTAGCTAATTATGCATGCCAGCAATTTCAATTTAAAACAGTAAAATTCAGAGTCAATTTTATTTTATTTCAAAATTTAAATTCAATCCACAAGATTATAAATTCTATGACTTGTAAGAATATTTTATGATCGATCTACAAATAATGAAAGTGGGTCTTTCTTTTTAGTCAACAACTGTAACAATTTATTTTTTTGTTGAAAATAATAACTTATTCAGTGTGATAATTTGAAATATTCTGGATTAGTTTTCTGCACCATTTCTTTTCTCTCTTAGTTAGCACCACAGACAAATTCAATTTGGTACTCGAACAGTCTTACAACATCCACAGACTAGCTACAACAATAGCACTGAGACCGCATTTCCCGCAGCGTAGTCGTATCGTGACATGTAAATATCTTGCTCTGTGGGAACAAATAGCCATGTCAACCGCAATGCGTGCCGCGTCACGGTCTTCAGTCCATCATGTTCACTACAGGTTTTGATTTTCCACTCGAATTGCTCTGTAATCGATTACCTTTGCAAACTCGTATCGATGCAGCTAAAGATGTGATTGCGATCAGCTGATTGTTATTGTTTATACAAGAAGATATTTTGAGAAACAGGAGACAGTAAAATTATAACTAATAATAACTAGTTAGTAGTTACTACTGAGATACCAGATTAAATCAAATGTTAGAAATCTTGTAAATCTAGCTCCAAAAAACAAGTAAGTTTATGAAACAACACTTTCTGTATAAAAACTATTATGTTGCAAAACGAGCTTTTAAATAATCTAAATTGCTATAATTTTGTAATGATTTTAATCCACAAAGACGGTTCGAGTTTGCTTAGATAACTTTGTAGACAGACAAGCTTCAAACTTAAAGTTGCCTAAAACCCCAGTGTTTACATCATAGGTTTAAAAACTCCTTGAATACGTAACAAAAAAGAAAATCATCTACTTATAAACTAAAAGTCACTAAGGATTCATTTAAAAAAACTGGGGTTGGGGGGACCCCGAGGGGACATCAGGACCGAAGTTCTGTACGTTTTTTTTTCAACTGCGAATATAACGTCGTTTACACTATCTTTAAAATACTCAAAACTTATTTTGACCTGCTCATCGGTGTCAGCACCCTTAAAAACAATGAAAACGTCACCCATGATGAAAACTTAGAATATTGGCAGCCCCCATTTTGGGTTTTAATTTTCACCCAGCTTCAGCACCCTCGAAAATCCTGGAAAATATCTCACTCTCTCTCTGTATATTTCTATTATAATTATAAAAAGTCGCATTCAGGGGGGGGCATAGCGCTTTTTGGCATTTTTGACGATTTCTAAAATTTTACTCCCACCACAAGCTGAGTTAAAAAAATTCGTTCCAAAATACCTATGTTAAAATTGTACATTTTATCTTACTATAATTAATATAAATGTTAAAGTTTGTATGTTTAGACGTTGGATATTTAGATGTTCGGATGTTTGTAACTCAATCACGCAAAAGCGACAGAACGGAATTAAATGAAATTTCGCACACAAATAGTTTATAACCTGGATAAACACATAGGATACTTTTTATCCCGGTAGTATGTTCCCATGGGATCATTGTCGACCTCCACGCGAGCAAAGCCGCTGGCAAAAGCTAGTTATTTAATAAGGCTCATAATCTACATTTTAAAGCAAGTTGCTATAGCATTAACCCAATCACTTTATTATTTCACAACTTCCCGTTGCCCGACTAACAACACGCAAAAAAATCCGGTAGGATCCACTGAGATAATTGGGATGATATTTCAGACTGATTAATTGCATTTATAAATCAGAGAGGAATGGGGGTTTTTAAATAAAAAGGTGAAACAAAAAAGGCGCTATTTTCCTGTTGCTGCGTAGTTCAAAACAATACTTTTTTGTTCTGCTATCAGAAATTAAACGAAGTTGTAATGCTTTTAACTTTTGTCATTTTGTGTTGACATCTGACGATCCAGGCGATTAACACCCAGTTGCATAAAGACAAACATTAATGCCACATTACATCATTATGTTATTATGGTTCATTGACCATTAAAGCTAATTATTTCATGAATTTAATGAGTTTGCACTAAACAACTTTAAGGCGCTAATGATGCTTGCTTTATGCAACAAAAACTTTGACAGATTGCCTCGTTTGACACTTCATTATTTAAAATTAAAGAACCATTAAAATCGAGTCTATTCTTGCTTTCTGCAACAAGTTAAAGTTCGTTTCTGCAACTAGCTGTAAAAGGGTCAGTTGCCCTGAACAGAAATAGTTTGATTGAGTTTTGATACGATAGCAAGATACCTAAATAAGTAATTTCCAGATAAAAAATCTAAATAATATATGTAATGTCAATTTTCACTACTAACAATAGCACCCAGCGTCAATGTCTTTTACCTGACTACGGAGAAGCAGAAAGAAGGGTTATGATTTTGACTGGTTTAAACCTATGTATGTATGTTGGTATGTAATTATGTATGTTCACCTGTTTCCTCATAGATTTTAAACTACTTATCGCAATTTGACACATGAGGTATCGTTCGAAGTGTCTTGATTGTCCACTAGTTAGGCTATGATACATCACATTTAATTAAATATGGCGCTCTCTAGAGGACATAAGGGGTATTAGTTAAAAGGGCTTATTTAGCACATTTCAAATATATATGTAAGTATATAATTATGAGCTATATTTAATGTAAACTATCGTAGTATAAAATAACAATATTAGAATTATGAACAAGTTTAAAAAGTAAAAAGGGAAAAGCTCACTGGGCAACAAAGAATTCGTCCGCATCGCTGTCAGTGGGAAAAGTGCCCAAAAGGCTGGCAGCGTGGCCACGCTGGATGGCAATTTCTTTGATGAGCTATTTTTTTGTTTTTAAATACGAAGTAAGTTCAATAACTAAAACGCTACTACTACTGAAAAATCACGCTCCAAAAGTAGCACTTTGCTTTAATATTTTCTTTCTTGTTTCGTGATTTTTTCAGAAGTCGGATTTTCGTTTTAGAACTTACTTTTATAGACAATATAAAGATGAGGATGCTTTTGAAATGGGTTTTTATGGGCTTTTTGAAAATATATAGGAAAACTAACAGCGTCATTTTCAATCCCGGTCATCATTTTCCGTAGCAAAAAGTTTAATAAAGCACCAGATTTTTTCGCAATATTTCCAAAATTTTTATATCCCCCAATTAGTTTACTCCACACAACGTCAAATATAATTTACAAATTAAATTTGGATGCCGCGAATTTCAAGCAAAATCGGAAATGTAAGCGAAACAATTCCAATTTGTCATGGTTCGATAGTGAATCAGCGGTGCGGTGGTTCCAATACGATGTGGAAATTAATTTAACATTCAAGTTTAATGTCTATAAATTACTATTTATTACTCGTAATTTTATGCTGGTTTTGTGGAATTGCACTAAATACGTAATTAGCTACTGCCCGCTAATTATTTTGCTTTATTTCGTTGACCCACTGAGAGATCGAAAGCTTTATAAAGTTTAATGCATAAATATTATCTACGGAATAAAAGGAGCTGAAATGTTTATATAAGTAAGTAAATCTTAATATACACTTTAACACGTCATTATTTTGTTGGTCAATATTTTAAAAGCTTGATGTTGCCCATACCTCTCATAGGGAATGCTATGTAGATATTTGACTAATTGTTCATGTCTTCTGCGGTGCATCCAAGTAGGTGTGCTTTATCTGTTAGTAATTCTGTCTCGGAACCGATGTACAGATTAATTTCCTAACAATACCTACTAGGTCAAACGTAGCACGAGAAGTAAGATCTTTCAGCATCCTGTATCAAAGACCAAAGACAAAGTCTTTTTAGCATTTCTTTGATTAACACGTGATGTGACGCAAGAAATGAAGCGAAATCTTCAAAACAATACTATACAAAGGTGGAAACGGTTTTGCTTTCCAACGATACATTTTTAAGTATAAAATACATATGTATTTGGATAACCTTGAAATCGTTCATGGTAGAACTAATGGCCATTCAGAAAAACACATTTTTTTTTTACTTTTTATTTATTTTTTAAATCCAAAAAAAAAACAACAAAAGCAACAAACTTTCGGACATCTGACGACCCGCAACAACTGTCAAAGATGCACAAATGACAGCCAGGACCAACGGCTTAACGTGCTTTCCGAGAGGTCCTGGTCATTCTCACATGTCTTCCAATTTTTGATTCTAGGACATGCCGATTTCCTCACTAAGTTTTCCTTCACCGTTTTGAGAGCAGTGCTGATGAAATAATTTACACAAAGTGTTTTACTTTCAGCCTGTCAGGGTTCGAACCCACGACCTTCGACTTGTGATTCGCGGCCGTTACCACTAAGGCACCACTGCTGCTAAAAAACATTATAAAACAATAACTTGTTTAATATATCAAAAGTTTCTGTTTCTATTTTGCGGACCTCCATACATTACAGTGTAGGACATAAATGAAACAACATTACCTATTTCTATTTTCAAAGTATTTACATAAAATACGGGTTGTCTAGCCCAACGCAGTCGTATATTAAAACAACATAAAACAATTCACCACTAATTCTATTGTTGTTTTAACGAGGTATACCTGAAATAGGAATGTTAATACCTCTGTGTTGCTTGTAATTTATTGCTTTTTTATTCCGTATCCTTTTCTAAAGTAAATTGATATTTAAACTTGAGTAAAAGTTGTTTATTTATTTCACATCTCGTAGTAATCTTATTCTTTTTACATACGACAAATAGATATACAGGGTCAAATTAAATTAGCTGGCAATACTTTACCCACGTGTTGGGTACCATACACATGCATATATAGTGACATCAAAAGCAAATGAAACAAAAAAAAAACGTCTCTCAAACTTTGTACAGAACTTTCAACGACACTGTGACATTAAACATTTAGGCAAGCAAACGACAGTTGTTTTACTGTTTGCGGAAATTCGCAAAAAATATCTAAGTTCCACAAAAAATTACAAAAACAGCTGATTGATTTAAGCGCACCCAGCCAACGCGGTTCATTGACCGATTACGGGCTTGACCTTCACCCTCTGATTTTTTTAATGTTTTGTTTTCTTCGTTTCCGATACCAATACCCAAACACGTAGATAAAGTAGTGCCAGCGAATTTAATATGAGCCTTTATATTACATACAATAAATTACTTTTAATGATACAGAAATTTGTTGACATGAATAGATAGGTACTGTAGGGGGCGAAGGGATCTAACTATAAATAAAATAGTTAATAGAGTTTAACACGTGACTCCACGTATATTATGAGAGAGGTATGTATATTATAATGAGGCCGCGCCTAATACAATAAATTATATTTTATTCAGGATAAACCCCATCCTATTCTCATTGAAGGATATAATCTTAGCATCATCCTCTTTATAGTTCAAATGTGACAGTCATTTCATTACCGGCCTGTATTAACATAAAGGTTGCATTCTCTAAGCAACAAACCTTTACAGTACTCTATGTAGTAAGGTGAGCTCAACTCAAAATTGAGTTTTCTTCTAACAAACTTCCTTTGGCTTTGATGACAAAATTTGGTGCACAATAGAGGCAGCACCTAAATAACAAAATCATCTCAACTTAACCTATCGCAGTCCACTGTTGGACATAGGCCTCTCCCAATTAACACAATGGCTGAGTGATTTAATGAGTTCTGAGCTGCATTATTATAATATCAACAAACCTGGATAGTGATGTTTGCTATTAGATTGAAAACGTTCAGAAGCCTACCTTAACAAAATAACAATAATTTCAAAAAAGCGAAATTAAAACTACAACACTCACGTAACTCTCAAGTAACAGAACTCGAATTATTAATAGTTCCAAGTATCGACTACAACTCTACAGCGCTAAGTTCAGCAATTAAAATTAATCACCGAACGGGTTCCCGTTTTTGCCTATACACTGCAGTTTCGAGGTACAGAAGTTGTTCAGGAACGCTGATTGCTATCTGACTACAGACTTGCAGACTGCAGAGTTGGTGATTCACAGAATGCTGTGTCTACCATTATTTGTTTAGAACTCGTTGGTAGGATGTTTGAATGAAAAACTAATACGAATCGCATCAGGATTTGTTCGTCTGTTTTTGGAAGGAAGTGAGATTTGGTGTTCGAATTCACGTAATTTAAGTTGTTAATTAACAGAGCAATCGTGACCCAGAGGTAACGGCCATGACTTACGAGTTGTAGGTTCGAATAGGTTCGAACTCAAGCAGGCCACGTTGAGTAAGTTATTTGATCACCACTGCTCTCAAAAGTTGTGAGATATATGTACATACATTGTGAGGAAACCGGCACGGCCTAAAACCAAAAATTCGAATATACAGGGGAACGTAAATAAAAAAAACAGCGCTGTTTATGAAACGTATGCATAAAAGCCAAGACTCCACAATTTAATTAATATGAATAGTTTGAGTAATCACGTTTCTAAGTAGGTATTTGTTGTAAACTAAACTTCTACAATCAAAATTATACGAAGACATGGTTTTATTAGGACGTGGGTGGTCCTTTAGACCTAAGATAATTTTAAAGTGTCCCATCCATTTCAGAGTATCACACTTAAAGCAGCATTATCCAAGAACCAAAAAAACAAAACAGTGGCACTCCGGGAGTGCCGATAGTAGTGAAAACTTGAACAATTACGTGTGTATTTATTGAACAGTGTCGCGAGTTCATTCCCATATCAAAAAATGACAACATGCATGTGTATCTATGTTCGTACATACACGATACGAGTATATGTACATACTTATATACAGAGGTGTCGGTAACGGTAACAGTGTCGCGAGTTCAATTGTTTTTTCCCATCTCAAAAAACGCCCAACTCGCCTAAAGAAGTTTTCACTTCAAAAAAATCTACAGAAAAATAGACCATCTACGTTCAGACCTAGCCTATTAGCCATCAGTAGGTAAGTTATGTCCTCATCCTTATCCCGGGTCTCTCGCGTGTGTCGTAACCCTTACATTAGAGCTAAAACTTATCTTTTTGCTGTGAGGTCGTGACGTCAATGTAATCGAAACGGGTACCGGGAGCAGCGAATGGCTGTCAGGGGACGCGGGCGGTGAATTAAAGAGACTAGATGTGGCTTAGGATAAGGGATGACTTGTACATAGTGTCCTGGGTACAAGTGTGTTTGAAAGTGGTTTATTTTTTAGATCAATGGCCCAGTGGTATTGGCCCCGATTACCGACTTGTAGTTCGTGAGTTCGAACCCAGACAGGCCGTTTCCTTTGTGTATGTAATTTCATCATCACTGCTCTCAAAACTTCGTGTAACTTTCCCACTATGGGTCACAGACCTTCGCTCTGTGAGAGGGAATGGGCCGTTATCCACCACGCGGGCCCAGTGTGGGTTGCTAGATGGTGAAATCAACCTAGAACATGACAGACACTACCTAGACATGTGAATGTCTTGGAATGTTTGGTTCTAGGACATGTCGGTTTCCTGTCAATTTTTTCCTTCACCATTTTTTTGAGAGTTGTGGTGATGAACTAGATTACACAAAGTAAATTGCCTACTTGGGTTCAAACCCGCGACGTACAACTGTACAATTTAGATGTACATTATCGCATTAGGTACAACCCTGTACTGATAGATTTACGTTGGAAAATAAATAAATAAACTCGTTAGTAGGAGCCAGTATCACTAGGTCACCACTACTCACGTGCATTTTAAGGGCTGTTAAATTGTGATTATGCACATAGTAGGTACTACAGTAGCACGTAATTAGCTGCCTCTTCCAGCAACTCTACATCCCAAACCGAACAAGGATACAGAGAGGCATCGGGCTCGAGCAAATAAATTCAACAAATCCCGAGCACGGCCACCGTTGATCTACATCGGCCTAACTGCACCAAATACGTCGTTGAGGATTACTTGTCACTGTTATGGGCTCCCGTGCGATTAACGCGTTGCAAACGCTAGTGTTAAGTAACGTTATTTAGAGTCGGTAATTTTGGCCCGAATTGGAAATTTGTTGAACACCGAGTAATGGAATGGAAACTAAATGTGCAGCATTTCTAATGGGGTTTGGTCTGTCATCAATCGGTTAGAATTGTCTTCACTAAAGAGCCTAGACGAGTGGCGATCGGTTTCAAAGCGACTTTCAAAAGGACTGCATGTGTCAGTCCCATACATTCCCTTAACCTATTGTTTTTGCTAATAGAATGTCACCTTGTTTAGCCTGTCAGATTATGTAAATAAAGTTATAAAACTAGCGACTACAATTAGCCCTTTATCACCCGTTTACAGAGCAATATACTAATCTTCAAAGGTTCATTAATCCATTTATTACACTTTCGACCTTCTGTCTACCCTGACGACTGTTTTAGATTTTTGTTTGAGAATCATCATTCCCAAACAAAAAGCTATGACAGTCGCACCCAATCCAGAGGTCGCCCTAGTTGGGGGGCGTATAGGGACGTTGACGTAGGGGCGTTGGCGGATCCAAAAATTGACTATCGGATATATTATTAAAATCGATGTTCTTGGTTTTAGAAAGAAAAATGTCTTGATGCCCCAACCCTGAGGTAGCACTATGTACCTACGTAACCAATGATTCAACTTGTACTTGACGTTATTATCATAGCGCAAATTCTGCATACTTTATCAGTTCTTTTTAAGGGGACTAGTTTTAGGGTAGTTGTATTTATTTTGCAAGAAAGTTGGGGGCTGAATATTCGTCAAAATCAGTCGTTCTCAACCTTTTACCATATATATACCGCGTCTTGTAAAACGTTGGGAACCACTGATCTCAATTAATGTTGAGTCCATAATATACAATGTTGAAGCTTTAGGTAAATAAGATGCCAAGAAAAACAGATCCGCAGACAATATAAAAGTCGAAAAACAAGTGGCTAAAGAAACACAGGGATAAATTGAAAATGACGACTGTTGAAAAACATCAATTATTATTTGTGCTTTTTTAGGGTACCATACCAATACCCACGTCTGTCTTTCAGCGGCTCGTATCTCATGAAACGTAAGAGGTAGACAGTTGAAATTTTAACTGTATGTATTTTTATTGCTACTATAACAACAAATAATAAAAAATTAAAGGGTGGGGTACAACAAACGTATTTAAAAAAAAGGAGTAAAATTTTTAATATTGTATGATTGTACGGGACCCTTCGAGTGCGAGTCCGACACGCACTTAGCCGGTTTTTTTAGTTCTCAGTAGGTAGGTATGTCAATTTGTTGAAAGAGAAAACGATGTCTTGAATGAACTGTGTATCATTTCTAAGGCTTTTTGATCTCACGACGTCGAATTTTAATGAGGGCGAAGAATTCTAATTATTTTTTAACGATAAAAGAAAATATCACTTAGATTCTTTGTTTGTTTTTTTTTTTATTTCATTGTCAAACAGATGAACAATAGCCAAGATTAATGTTTCGTCTGTTTTCATTTTCCAAATTGATGTTTTATTTTTATGATATTACATATTTTCTAGGTCATACTAAAGTTCAGTCTAATTTGATAAACACAAAGCAAAGCTATTATTATGTACAGGTATATAAAAAAGAAAATAATCATAATGCATCAAAAAATAAGTCCGCATCGTTGTCAACGGGAAGAGTGCCCAAAAGGCTGGCAGCATTGCCACGTTGTATGGCAATGCTGATTCTTTGGCCGAAATATAGGCCAGCCCTTTGGTCACGTGAAGAGTCAACCAACCGCTTGGAAATATCTCGGAAAAGTAAGTGGGCACTCGGACCCCATGGCCCTAGAGTTTCAACCCCAAACGGCTCGAATATATAGGTTCCAGTAAGATTGGAATATTTGCGCCGTTTGAGGTTTTCCGCACCTGCAGCAGCCGCCCCAGCACAATTCGCCGTACTAGAAAGATGGGATGGCGCAAGGGTGTCGACACATGTTGCATCCCACACCAAAGGCCGACCTAACTTCCAAGGCATTATGGACATTCCGTCTGGTCTCTTCCCATCGTCGCGTGCCAAGCCATAGGGTTCTAAAACAGCTGGCACCCCGGCGGTGACAAGAGCACGACGGATGATGTCATTGATGCTGGCGTGCCGTGCTATTCGGCCTGCGCTCCTACTGCAGGATAAGCCATGGTGTCCGAGGCGGTCAACAACTTCACCGCATTGGCAGCGATGCAGAGCCACGCAAGGGGCGCCAAGACGCAGGCAAGTAGCGAGCCGGAAGGTCGAGTCACTCAGCATGGTGCCTATGTTGGGTGACGGTAGTGCCTGCAGCCAGAGGCCCGACTCCCACTCACCCACAGCCAGAAGGCGAGCAAGCTCAGCAGTATTGGTGGACGTATTAATTAGTTTATTCCGTACCAACCTGCAGAGCGGCTCATCCCACTGTCTCTGGGAAGATGGGTTCACGGGCAGATCTGTATCCGGGCAAGCCATTTTCCAGGCATTCACCGCATCGGTCAAGCACGGCACTTCAGAGTCAACCAGGCAAGGGGCTAAAATTTTCCCAGCCAACTTTTCGGTGCTGTGGACAGAGGACAGGAAAGCCGGTAAGCTGATACTAGTAATTTTACGGACGCCGAGGCCTCCAAACCGGATGGGTAGTGTGGCTTGAAGCCACGCTCGGTCGTCCAAAGCCACATTTAAAATGGATGATAATGAGCTGCGAATAATTTGGTCAATTTTGTCCAAGAGCTGTGGATACTTCCATAAAGGGGAAGAACGTAGAAAATATATAAAATTTGGGCCAAAACAACAGTATCTAATCAGGGTGAATGCCGAGTGTAAATTTATTTTAGAGAGTCTTTCCGAAATATCGTTGAAATTTTTAATTTTATCGTCGATGAATTGAGAAAAACTGTCTTCCAAAATTGGGGAACCTAGGAGGTGCAGTGAACTTTTTTCTAGAATTTTGATATGTGGGGCTATTTCATTAAATTTTTCTAAGGTCAATTGTCTGTCGGTGACGTCAGAGAGATAAATTTCACATTTTGATGGGTTAAGGTCCAGGCCAATGGATTTAAATTGTTGTTTAAGGAGTTGTAGGTCTTTCAAAACGGTGTCTACATCACCTCCTAGCGTTCCATCATCTAGATACCAAACGTTAAATTTTTAATTTAGTTTCTGGATAATGGGATGAATAGCTAAGCTGAAAATGACAGGCCCGAGAGGGTCACCCTGTTGGCATCCTACTGCAGATTCTAAAACATTGTCCTTGTATAATAATTTGGAAGGGTACCTGTAACATTGCCATATAAAACCATAAATTTCGGGTAGTTCTTTTTTGACTTCAGCCAACAAAGTGTCCCTGTTCACAGAGTTAAAGGCGTTTTTAACGTCAACCTTGAGGATGACCTCACCTTTGTGACAGTTTAAAAAGGTGGAAAGTGCATGTACGGCAGCCTCACAGCCCCCTCTCGAGCCAAAACCTAACTGCAGGGGCTGAAACTGAGTTGTAAGTTTTTCGCTGTACAACTTACAACATATTTTGGCTGCCGTACGTCTGTATGTGCACCCAACGGCGATGGGACGAATGCCACCATCCTTCTTTCGGAGGGCACAAAGGTTGGCACCGTATAGGACATCGATGACGGCATCGTTCACACCGCCGGTGAGCATGAGGTTGATCAGGGCCGTAAGCTCCTTCAAAAGCGACTCACCAGCTTCCCCGGCGCCTGAACTCAAAAGATCCTTTAAATGTTGTGGAGTCAGGCCGTCGAGGCCGCCAGCGGAACCACTTCTGAAGGAGTTCACGGCTGCAATCAACTGGGTGGCCGAAACGTTCAAAAAGGTTGAATTTAGGTCTGGGGGGTCGGGGAAGGTGAGACCATCCGCAGGCGCCGGATGTTTGCTCTCCAGAGCTGTTAGTGTTTCTGGTGAGTAAGGCGCCACCACATCGCTGCTGAACAGTATCCTGGCCGCTCCCCTGATGTCACCTTCACTTAATTTGGATTCCACGTGTGAACATATGCCTTTATGAGACAGGTTATTGAATGCAGGTAATTTGGGATCTAAAATAAGGGCCGAATTATTGCAATTATCTTTGATTTGGTTTGTTAAAGTTCTTTTAGTTGACGAATCTTTTTGAACGTGCAGAATCCTATAAGGGAAGGTGAGTAGTTGCTCCCAGGCACTTAGTGAGTTCTCTTGGGTCGCTAGACGGATACATTGTGCTAAACTTAATGCAACAGACCGTCTCGCGCCACGGGGAACTCTCTTTAAGACCGGGGTCGAATTTTTGAATTTGGCTAACGTTTTCCACAAATTTTGGCCTGAAGTTGTTAATGTTGGGCTCAGAGATGTTGGGTATGTGGCTGGGGGGTACAAAGGTACACTATGAGGTTTGTGAGCCTTGCCATAGTGTATCCGTAGCCCCCGTTCGCCTTTGAAGAAGCGTGGCTGGGAGCAATGGGGACATCTCAACTGCACAGCGAGCGATGTGGTAGGTTGAGTAGCACAGCTATTTCCGGCATCGCTACAGCCGGCATTTAACATAAATTAAATAATAAAAAGACTTACCTAAAAGAAAAACAATTTACACTAAACAAAATACACTTAAATAAGACTATTTACACAGATTTAAAATGTCAAATAAAACGAATATAGAAAAAATTGTCTGACACACATGACACTTTAGACGACGGACGTGGCCTTGACGGCTAGCGCAGACGTGTGGCCTAGGGTACTGCAGCGCCGCGGCGTCGCGCGTCCAGGTCGCCAGCACCTTTTTTTCTTTCTTCGACAAATTTTCTGTATTAGGTTCCAATTACCATATTATGATTCGGACGCCCAGGAACAAACTTGCAGACTTACAACTAAAGCCCGCGCGTCCCGAGATTTATTACTGATTCATAACGTTGCATTCAAAAATTGTTTAAAAATATTATTTTACATATTATTCCTGGTTCTTATAAAACTTGCTATATTCAATCGTTTCTGCAGAGATCTTATATTATCTCGTATATGTTAACAATAATTATGATTTATGATTTTATAATTTTATTTTATAATTAATATTTTATTTCATTGAATGTGTAACCATGGCAATCCAATCAATCAATCAATCCCAATACAGTATAGGATATAATAAATTTATACGGTCATACTTATTTATAAACTTAACTATAGCTTAACTAAGTTAAAAGTAGCTCAAACTACGGTTAAAATTTCTTTTTAGCCGTAGTTTTCGAACCCGAAACCCAGTGGTTGTGGGTTCAAAGCCGGGAAAGTACCAATGTGACTCACATAAATAAATGTATACTCCATTCTGTTTTTTTATTCTATGACATTACTGACATCAGTGAAGGAATACATCGTGCTTACCAAGGGACATCGTATTACCTAGTAATTGGGATGTGGAGGTCAGATGAGTCATTTTTCTACGAGCATGCGAATTGTAAGGTTCCCTTTTGCAGACAACCTTTAGAGTACCAAAGATAAATTTATAATAACAGGCTATAGAGATGCAATAAGAAAGGATTTTTCAGAACCCAAACTACGTTCCCAACGGAGCTTGAAGGTCGCACGGGACCCAACACGTGCGACAGCCACCCAAAGAAATAAAACCAATTAATAGGAGACAGTAATTAAAGTGTCTACTCAAAGAGACTATAGAATGATGTTAATATTGATTTAACAAAATTAAATGAGAATCCAAGTGTAGTGCCTCGAAGTTTAATTACAGTTTAAAAAGGGACACGTGTAATACTTATTTCATAAATTTAATTTAAGTTAATCATCTAATTACAACTGTAGAAAAAAACAGAATACTTATGAAGGTTATAAGTAATCAGATCTATATGAAATTTAAATGGGACCACACGGGAAGCACCAGCTTTCAAATAAATAATGATCAAAACCGGTACACCCAGTCGAAAGTAATGACTTTATGAGCCAACAAACATAAAAAAATAAAAATATAAAACACAGTCAAATTGAGAACCTCCTCCTTTTTTTGAAGTCTGTTAAAAAAGAGTACAACTAACTTCCCAAAAAACTAAAAACACAAAGTGTAAAATAACTTTAATTTCGGAAGTCGGTGCCTTTGCATGCGTATTTTAGTTTTTTTTTTTTGCAACCGAAGTTGAAGTTGTTTTATTGTTAAGTTAAAGTTTTTTATTGTTGTTTACATTGTATCTACCCCACACCAATTCGTTTACCTCTACTTGCCAGGGAAACAATAGTGACAGGAAATCATCACGATACAGTGGATTCAATACGTAATAAGTATCGAATCAAAGTTAATAAAACTGATATGGGACCACCACTGAGGCTTACCCTATCCATTCATCATCATCATCATCATTTCAGCCGGAAGACGTCAACTGCTGGACATAGGCCTCCCCCAATTTGGGGGGGCTTGTCATAATCGCCACGCTTGGCAGGCGGGTTAGCAATCGCAGTATGGTAGTAAAATGCATAGAGAACGCTGCTGCCCATTCTCTAGTAACTCCCTTAGTCGCCTCCTACGACACCCACGGGAAGAGATAGGATGGTGCTGTTGTTTACGTCCGGCACCACACGAAACTTGGGTTAAGGACGTCAGATGGACAGTCGCTCCATGTAAAATACTGGTATTCAGCTACATCCAGCTAGACAGAAAGAAGACCCCAGCACAGCTGGGTAAAGGTTGGGCAGATGATGACAAGTGATTTGTCACATGAGACTGTTTATGCAAACTACACAACAAACTGACGTCATCAATCGTCAGGCATTTGCCCACTAAACACAACATTCGGTTGTGAGTGGTCGGAGGATCCTCCCTTTTCTAAAGAGGTAGAGTAAACTTTACACCCTGTTCCTCATACCTTTATAAGATAAATGATTCTCACACAAACTAGTTTTGGTTAATACCTACAGTATTCGTCTCACCTCAGAAACCTGTAACAATGAGTAATCAGGCAGTTAAATAGTTAATTAAAACACTGTCGGGTTGCTGGTGTGATGAGAATTACGAGGCTTGAAATGCTATTCCTGTGTTACATTTAAACAAAGTTTCAAGCAGCCATAAAGCATGAACTAATTTGTCAAAGTTCTCAGTGGCAGTGCCGAGAGCAGATGATTATTTTTGTTATGGTAGTCGTGTTTGATGCTTTTCATATTAAGTGACGTCGTGTTAGGAAGTAAACTAAAACACTCAAGTAATGGGTAGCTCGTTGTCCGGTAAGGACCAAGCCTGGGTCGACGGCGCGTTGTGTTCCACGCGTGCCTCAAAGGCTAATGCCTGCCAGGGGTGCGGGTTGTTCGAAAGAGATACCGCGGCCCCTGGCACACAGGCAACTGAGGAAACACGGGTCGGTTTTAGTCAGTAAAAGTCTGACATGCCGTCCTGCTCCGTTACAGTTATTTAATATTTTCCCACCCAAAAAAAAAACTCAAAGCATTTATCTGAGCCACAAGATACAAATGACCCACGTTTAGTTTGAGGCTCACCGAACATGTCACATATTGTATTATTATTTTTTGATGAATAAACGAATGAATAACGATGAATATAGTATTTTTTTTTAAATATTTTTGTAAAAATATCCAATAAGTAACAGGGTCCCAGCTACCGGCAATTAGGGCTCCTTAAACATTCGAGACGTGTCTAGAAATACAGCAGTTCTGGATTTTACATAATGTAGCTAAAATAAAGGTAATTTCCCAAGTAATAGTTATTAACACTTTGTCATTAATCTAGGTTCTAGCATAGATACAATATGGAGAATTTTAAAATGAAGGAAAATGAAGATATTCTTTACAGTTTTAATTAGTTCTCGATTAAAGCCACGCTCCCGGCGGATTTACTGTTCCAGTAGTCACTTATTCAAAAATCCATTTTTCTTTATCGTGTTTTATCCAAATCATTGACGCAAAATATCGTCGACTCCTAATCGGAAATATTAATCATTATTCTAATTTCCATTCCTAAGCAGGCTTCGTGGCTACATAATAATAGCTGCACGGGCCGGTTAATAGTTAACCTAAGCTTGCTGCGGTGGGTTTATAGATGGGTGACAATCCATATGGTGATCCGTGCGTGTCTCTGAAACCACGTTAAGCCGTTGATCCCGGCTGTAAGATAAGATAAGATAAGACATTTATTTGTAGCTGTCATTCACGCATGTCATCTTTGACAGTTGTTACGTATTGCCTGGTAACTGGGTTGTGGAGATCAAATAGAGAGTCGTTCCATGTAAAATATTACTTTTCAGCTGCATCCGTTCAGACTGGAAGCTAACCCCAACATAAATGGGAACAACCTGCGAAGATTGATTCAATAATGTTAATTCTTTGAAAATCTCAATTACCAATATAAAAACGAACTAATCTTCGCCAATACTAGGTTGGTACCAAACCCCGTTTCATTACAGCGAGCCTTCCCCACCCGCGTCCACGATAGTGCGAAGTAGCAAATAGCACAAACTTATGCAATTGGAACTCCAATATTATAATTTGGGTTGCAACAGCGTTGTTTTTGCCACAGCGGTCCATTAAACGGCGGTATCTCGGTCGAACACTCACTGGTTATTACCGTAGAACTTGCTTTTGACATTGATTAAGAAGGAGCTCGGCCCTTTCTGTTTGTAAATAGACCAGCACTAGACTGTTGACTGACTTTAGCTAGTGGAGTTAGGACGTAGTGGCTCTTTGGGAAGCTTTCAAGGCGATGCTGAATGAATAGCATTCTCCTTCTTCCTTCATCTCCCCTCCCTTTTAAACCATCAAATCCGTTGTCTTTGAAAGATCGACTGGACTAGGACTAGGGCAGTTCATTGTATCACTCTCTACATTTATATCTGTAATTCATTTACATATTATTATTCTATTCTTTTCTGTATTAGAAAAAACACGCCAAGCATATTGATTATCACTTTCTACTAGTCGTAGTTAGTTAGTTAGTTATATAACGTAATTAATTAACGACGTCTACATCATTAATATGAATGGCGTATTTAGATATTAAAATTAAAACCAGCATTGTCATTTAGTTTAAAAAAATATAAACACAACAGCTAAGTTATATTAACATACTTTTAAAAGATTGCATTATTTAGGTTCAATCATATCCACAATACTGATCCTCAATTTAAATAATTCAATAGTAAAACTAAACAAATCTTATTCATAAACCACAACTCAGTACTCGGTACTCGGGCTACTTCGGTAAAATTGCAATTGTATAAAATGCAAAATTTCCTCATATAGCGACGTGCTACGGAATATCTTGGTCGGTCACAGTTGAAATAAAGCTCCGTGAAATAGATTGAAGTAGATTGGCATTGGAGAACTGCAGGATTGGCAGGGAACTGTATTGGACTTTGGATAAAACATACAACTTGTATGTTTTATACAAAGATACATACAATGATACAAAATAAGTTTTTAAGACTTTTTTTGGTAAACCGCCTCGTCGGTCTAGTGCTCGTAAGCACTACTGCTGAGTGGGGCTATTAGGACAATAGGCTTACCTAGCACCCACATATACGGGACATAAACGTAACTGGCGAAATGTGGGTATACAATAGCTATACACGGGACATAACCGTAACTGGCGAAATGTGGGTGTACAATAGCTATACACGGGACATAACCGTAACTGGCGAAATGTGGTTGTACAATAGCTATACACGGGACATAACCGTAACTGGCGAAATGTGGGTGTACAATAGCTATACACGGGACATAACCGTAACTGGGGAAATGTGGGTGTACAATAGCTATACACGGGACATAACCGTAACTGGCGAAATGTGGGTGTACAATAGCTATACACGGGACATAAACGTAACTGGCGAAATGTGGGTGTACAATAGCTACACCTCTGCCTAATGCTTCCGGTAAATACAGGCGTGATGTTATGTTCATTTTTCGTAGAATCAGGATGAGTTGGATTTATACATGTTATTTAATTTGTAAATAAGTTTAGATTTGACCTTTAGAAAGTGCCTTTTAAGTGCCTATTTGAAATAAATGCTTTGACTTTGACTTTTGATTTGTTGGCATGTATAATTTAAATTGTATAAGAGAAACTGTAGAATAAGAGTCACCAATTAGATAATTTTTGTTGTAAGTACACATGTTTGCATGTCAAAAGTTAGAATTACGGTCACCAAAAGAGATAGATATAGTAACCAGAGTCGCCGGATAAGAAACCGAAGGGAAAAAGAAGTCAGTTAATAGAAAACCAACGGTTTATTTATCAAATTAAACATTCGAAAACTTCTATAGATTATCCGTTTTGGTGATTGCACCTAGAACCAAATATTACTGTGACTATTCTGAAGGTTTGTCTGTCTATTCTATTCTGAGGGTTATTGACCAACTTCCTCTATCCGTGGATGCGGCCCTGGCATGTACGTATAACATGTGGCGTTTTTAATGTGTAATTAAGTATGGAAGTCATTGACACCTCTGAATGTAAAAGAAAAAGTGAAAACCACAACCAATTAAATAGAAAACTTTCACAAGCAAAAATCAAGAGATCGATGGTAGTTCCTGTTTGATGATAAGTTTATTTGCTGGGAGATAACAGAGCAGTAGTGGCGAAGTGGTAACGAATTAGGAGTTGAAGGTCGTGGTTCGAAACCCACGCATGCGCTTTACTATGTGTAAATATTTCATCACCACTGCTCTCAAAATGGTGAAGGAAATCATCGTGAGGAAACCAGCAACACCTATAACCAAACATTTAAAGTCATGTGCCACCTACCAAATTACCAAACCGCACTGTGTCAGTGTGGTAGATTACAGCCAACCCCCTCTCGAAGTCGTGCGGTCCATGGCCCTATACGGGGCGCCGGTGTGGGCGCCTACATTGAGGCGCCAACCAGCGCGAAAGCTGAAGGCGTCCCATAGGGTCATGGCGATCAGAATGATCCGGGGATACCGCACGATCTCAGGTGAGGCGGTGGGCCTCCTTGCCGGATTACCGCCATGGGATCTGGAGGCAAAGGTCCTCGCGCATATCTGGGAGTGGCGCGAGGAAGCCAAACGCCGGGGCGTTACTCCGCTGCCGCGAGAAATCGAGGTGCAGCGGACAGAGCTCCGGCGGGATCTCATGGCGACATGGAGAGCGCGATTGTCGCAACCCAGTGCTGGGCACGCCACGATAGCGGCGGTAAGTCCCCTCTTTGAGGAGTGGCTTGAGAGGCGGCATGGCGTCCTCACCTTCCGCCTGACGCAGGTCCTCACCGGACACGGTTGTTTCGGGAGGTTCCTGTTTCGTATAAGGCGGGAGGAAACGCCCGGGTGCTTCCATTGCGAAGATCGCCCTGAGGACACGGTGGAGCATACGGTGGCGGTCTGCCCGGCTTGGGCGGAGCACCGCCGTGTCCTCGTGGAGGCGATCGGCGGCGGCGATCTCTCGCGTCCGGCACTGGTGCAGGCCATGGTACGGAGCGAGAGTGAATGGTTAGCCGTCACCTCCTTCTGCGAAGCAGTAATGCTCGCAAAGAGGGAGGCGGCGCACGTGAGGGAGAGGCAGTATATGCGCCCTCACGGCCGTAGTCGCCGCGGGAGAAGCCCTGGGCGTCGGGAATCCCAGGCTGATTCCCGGCCACCGTAGGCGCGGGCTTGCGGACGGCGAGTAATGGGTAGCTCGCTGTCCGGTAAGGACCAAGCCCGGGTCGACGGCGCGTTGTGTTCCACGCGCGCCTCAAAGAGATGTCAGCACCAATAGGTGGGGTTCGCAAGGACCGATGCCTGCCAGGGGTGCGGGTTGTTCGAAAGAGATACCGCGGCCCCTGGCACACAGGCAACTGAGGGAACACGGGTGGGTTTTAGTCAGTAAAAGTCTGACACGCCCTCCCGCTCCACCCAGAGCGGGAGAAGTTATTTGATGATTTCCCACCCAAAAAAAAAGAAAAACCCCCTCTCGAAGAAAGGTTTGTGTCCTAGCGAAACATTACAGGCAGATTTATGCTAGGAGAAAATAAAGTATTCGGAAACCAGCCAAGTCTATTAGCGACATGCCTAAGTAATGTACCAAGGACCGTCAAAATATTTACGAGACTAAAAACTTTGAACTTTCCAAGTTTGTCATTATTAATTTAAATGTAATTAACTCAAGTTCAGAGCATCATTAAATGTTTAAGTGCTGAGAACATATTTTTTTTAATGTTATTTGATAGATTTATTTAAATGCATTACTTCCTGCTCACCGTAAATCTTGTAAAACATTTCATGATTCTAGACCCAGCAGTTTAGGTTGTGCGTTGTCTGTCTGTGAATTTTAAGGGAGATGCGCTTAGGTAGCTCGTGAAATTTAAATTTTCTTACCTTGTTTGCAACTAGCAGGTTAGTGTCAGACTGTGTGTTGAACAAAATATGATTCGTGACACGTATGTTTTTACTGTATTAAAATAATTAAAATCGTCAATACAACCCTCTCATCATCATCTGCCTAGCTTTTTCCCAATTATGTTGGGTCAGCTTCCAGTCTAACCGGATGCAAGCGAATACCAGCTTTTTACACGGAGCGACTGCCTATCTGACCGTCACAACCCAGTTACTGGGTAATACAATACCCCTTGGTAAGAGGGGTTGTCAGACTAACGGGCTTCTGACGACCCGTAACGACTGTCAAAGGTCCACAAATGACAGCCGGGACCAACGGCTTAACGTGCTTTCCGAGGCACGGAGGTGTCTTGGTATATAAAAATGGTCACCCATTCACGGATATCCATCAATACAACCCTCTAAACTCATTTAATCACATTGAATAACTCTTTCATAAAAAAAGTAATTAAATCGAATTAAAACTGACACTAATCTACAAATTCTCTGACTTATTACAAGGTGACCTTCCAAACATAAGTTAACTTTACACGCCTTGCCAATAAATATCAGGTATCCCACAATACCACAGTTCGATCTTCAAGTATTACCAAAAACAGAGCCCCCATCTTACCATAAACACACAAATAGAAGCTGTAACGGGCTGCGAGTCAGATTTATATCGGCGTTACATAGAGCCTTAAGGAAAATTGGCCAGAAAAAGGGTCGCGAGAAATATTTCAATATGCCATTCACATTTTTTACGATCGTCATGTGTGCCTCCTTACGATTGTGCAGAACCGCAATATCGGTCTATACTTTCGTCTCTATTCCTTTTTTGTTAGTTTATGGAGCGTTTGAACTGTTAAACAAATTATGAGGGTTTTGGAGTTAGCGATTTTGGTGATTTATATGAGCTTAAATGTGATTGGATTCGTTTATTTTAGGAAGTAGGCAAATAACCTCAATTTTATTACTAACTAGATTTTATCAGCGGCTATGCCTGCTATGCCTGCACTCTGCCTATTGGTGAAAATTGCAAATCCGTTTAGTACTTTTGAGTTTATCTCGAACAGACAGACAGACGCGGCGGGAGACTTTGTTTTATAAATTATGTAGTAATATTAATTTTTTAAAACTTATCCAAATATCGAAACAGTTTTATCGCAAGAAATCAACCTCTTTTATTCTCAGCATGATTTAAATAAAGAAAGAAAACTGAATCAAATCAAACCCCACTTTGCTCTCAGTTAAAATCACAAAAAATCTATTTTTCAACTCATCATCCATCATTAATAAATGTTTCGATTCGTAAAAGTGGAGCGTTAACGACGCCCCTCATTAATTTCAACAGGTTCGTTTTCCTTTGTGCTCTATAAATATGAAAAAAAAACACGTAACACGAAATATTACACCTGCAAAGTTTTACAGCTTCGAAAAAGCTTTCGATTCCGATTAATAATATTGTGTGTGAATTGCCAGAATACTTTCTTTTCAGACAAGTTATAAAGCCAAGAAAAATAATTGAAATTTTATTCACTTTAATTCATTTTAAAATATTGTGTGAGTAAATACATATTATATTATTTCTGGATCTACTTGTCATTATTAGGGATAAGTAGGTCACAAATCACATCCTACGATTTCCCAGAAGAGTGGTAGTCGCCCACATAACCTCTGCAATTTAACGGCAAATGACGTCACTAAAACTATATTTATAAAATTATGTTTGTGTGCATTCCTAGAGAGCGTTTTATGAAACGTACGAGTGGTCACTGTGATTGTTATGTGGCGGCCACCGGTCTTCTAAATGGTAGCTTAACCATTAAAAAAAGGGAACTATATTTTCTATCACCAAAATTTATATTTGTCATCAAGTTGTATCACCTAATAAATAGATCTATCGCCACGAAATATTTTCGTTCTCAGATAAACAAAAATTGTTCCCAGGTATGAATTATCAAATTAATGTTAATATATGTGTAAAATAAGAGATCGATAACCAATAAAATTATATTGCATTACATGAATATAAACTTCGTTCTTATAATAACAGTTTTGTTACTTAAATAATAGCTCTGTGCTCAGAATGGTAGATCTGTCACCAAATAAATCGATTATTGATCCCTGACTGCGACTCCTTTCTGGCGACACCGGTCTCGCGAAATCCACACGCTTTTGTTTTACTACGGAATCGTACGATCCCGTGTTCAATTCGCGTCAACTGAGCACGCTTTTGTGATCAAGCAACGTTAAAAGAAGTTTTACAAAACAGTGTGTAATAATGTTTGTAGGATGGCAAAGATAATATATCACCAGTCTAGTTAGAGTAGGTTATTTTTTTTTTTTAATGGTTAGGTTAGGTTAGGTTAAAATTGTGACTTCTTACGCACGAGCCGAGCGAGCGAAGCGAGCGGTGCCGCGGCAGCGGCCGGCGAGTGCCAGAAACGACTAGATTATATAGAAAATCTAAACCTGCCCTAATATTACAGTAATAATATATTATTTATGAATGCCCATTTTCTATTTTATTTTCGCCATTAAGTTCCCGCTTAGATATTAATTCTGTTCCCAAAAGAAAAATATTTTTTTATTTGAACTTAATGCAATTTTCTAGTAACATAATATGATTTATTGGTGATCTCTTTAAATTAGTTTGCTAAATCTAAATCTCAGGATTTTAGGTGATTTATTGTGGAACTGATTTTGCATTGTTTGGTGACTACATTTTGGTGACAGATCTACTATTTTGAGGACAAACCCTATTATTTAAGAAACACAAAACTAATTAAATTGGTGATAGCTTAAATGATACCCTTAAAAAAATAGTTCCGAGTGGGCATTCGATTGACGTTTTGCTTGGCATACCAAAATAAGACTATAGTGTTTCCACCGCTAGGATTCAGGCCTCCTCTGTGAGTGGCCCATAATACACCACGCGGGCCCAATGCGGGTTGATGTTACATGTCTTTGAATATATAGTTTTAAGACATGCTGGTTTCCTGAGGATATTTTCTTTCGTCGTTTAGAGAGCAGTGGTGATAGAAATCAAATACACAAAGTGACCTTCCTGAGTTTGAACTCACGATCTCGTTAGTCGGAACTGATACCACTGGGCCACCACGTTTTGGTTATTTGGCTTTATTGCGCAGTTCTAAAGACAACCGTTGGGTCTTGGGTTGTTTTCTACTAAATAATGAGACGAATAACTGACTTTTGTAGTTTGAAAGTCTCATAGAAATTTCGGGCTAAACAATCCTACTAGACACTTTACATTTAAACAAAATCTCGTGCGAAAGTTAAATTCAAAATGAGATTGTTTAAAAAAGTTAATGGGGTAATTTCGGCAACGCAATCTCATAAAATTATTTAAACGTTCCGTAATAAAAAAGGCCATACGACTGCCTATAAAAGCCTCTTAATTGCGTATAGAAGTGCTGTGGACCAGATTTCTTTTCGCACGGTACGGTTTTGCTAAAATATATCTAATATTGTATGAAGGTCACAGATTTACCTATTTAAAAATCTTTACATTATAGATAAACTTATATAGGTATATGAATAGTCTAGACACAGAGAACTTACATGCAGACAAAAGACATGCAAGTAATGCAGTCAGTTTAGAATGAACACAGCAAGCGTTCAGCTAGACTTTCCATTTTCCATCAGCTAAACAAAGAAGTTCTACAATTAAATGTGTTTTAGCAAACGATATAAATATCTAATTGCTAACTGATCGATTTGATGTCATTGTGTAAGAGAATTATATTAAACTGCACACGTAAACAATAACAATTAGTTTATTTTCATCAATTAAAAGTAATATTAATAGTATGTACATGTATATAACAAAAACAGAGAGAAAAGAATCACAGAGTATCAAAAAATTCGTCCGCATCGCTGTCAACGGGATAAGTGCCCAAAAGGCTGGCAGAATTACGACGTTGTATGGCGATGCTGATTCTTTGCCCAAAGAATAGGCCAGCCCTTTGGTCACGTCCTTGAGTCGACTAACCACTTGGCGATGTCTCGGAAAACCAAGTGGGCACTCGGACTCCATGGTCCAAGTGCTTCAAACAATAATTATAACTTTATTTTCTTGTCTAAAATATATTATATCCATGTATATACACATTTTTAAAACAATTAAGGAGATTTCACTCGGACTGTATCCAACGATAAACTGACGATCACTTATTCCAATATTCGTGTGGCAAGTGTCAACCCACCATTGCTCCGGAAGTACTCAAATGGCGCGCCACCAGTGCTGCAAACCTAAATATTAATCAGATAGTATAATATTTAATTTTAAATAGATAAACGTGTTTCAATTAGAGAAGCCCACAAAAGATTATTAATTGTATATGATTTTAACATATAAATCAACTGATAATAATTAAATCAAAATAACTTAATTCATACGTAAGCAACAACAGTGGTTACTTAGGTATGTATACATCATCATCATCATCAGCTCATCTACGTCTTTTACCTACATGAAACTACTTAGCCCCTAAAATCATAGACAAACCACTTTTAACACTACAAAAGTTGGTCATCGACCTCTTCAAAACAAACAACTCCATTTATCAAAGTAGCTCCAACAGTATTATACCATAACTTTACAGTATTTCGGTGTGTTATTTCCCTCTGCGGGCTCTTTTAATTACTGTCGGCCCCTACATGTATCATAAATTCTAATGGAGTTCAGACCTCACCCAGTCTGCCCTCTGCCGGCACAAATTGCATTTTAGAATTTAAACGTACGACCTACATTATACTCGTGATCGAAAATTTAAATTTTGATAAACGTATGCTTCAATATTTTCATTTTGGGAATGATAAAGCATGGGGCGAATGTTAAATTGTGGGTCAACTTGTTTTCTCAACGCAGCACACCGTTCCAAATGTTATTCGGAATGTTGTTAACTATGTTATTTTTCGTACCTTTTGTTTTTATATTGTCAGGGCACTCTATTGTGTAGCAACAGTTTGGTTAAAGGTTACAAATACAAACTTCAACGGTTTGCTAACTACAAACTATTGGCTAAAATAATAACAGGTCTGTTGGCATAACAAAACAGTTTAGTTGATTTTGAGCTTAGCCCTGATGCATATTCAATGTTTTGAGCCTGTGTTTGTTAAAGTTCTGTAAAATACCTGTGGCTTTGAAAGACAAATAATGAACTTACACGAAATTGTAAAAGGTTATGATCCTTACTTCCTTACTAATATTATAAACGCGAAAGTTTGTATGTATGGTTGTATGGATGTTTGTTACTCTTTCATGCAAAAACTACTGAATGGATTTGGGTAAAATTTGGCATACAGATAGATTATAACCTAGATTAACACATAGAATACTTTTTATCCCAGTAGTATGTTCCCGCGGGATAATTTCCGACTTCCACGTGAGCAAAGTCGCGGGCGGAAGCTAGTATGATTATAGTGCAAGGTAATTACCTAAAAAAATCAATCATCACAGTACATACAAACATACATAAAACTCACGCCTTCTTCCAATGGGGTTAGGCAGAAAGTACAGAACGCCGCCTGTTATGATCCGTAGGTACATACTCCTTTTGCCTCTTTCACGGTCATATATCTAGTCATACCCGCACGCTGGTTGCGAGTACTATTCACCTGACCTTTCTGAAGAACCTCACCAATAAGGTCATTATATGTCCTCCTGGGGACCCTACATGTCCCCTCTATGAACACGAATTTTGATGAACCCATACTAAGACAGTAATTTTTGTAATTACAACTTTAAATAGGAGACGGATGCTAACGAGGACACGCTATGCGGTTAATTGAGGGCGAGCCTTAAGATGTGTGCCTTGAAAGTTCATTTGATGATCTTTGGGTTCTGTTAGATGGGATTGCAAAGAGAATTTCATAAAGGCATCTATTTAATCGAATCACAAATGATATCCATTTTGCTTTCCTAAAAATATTATTGAACACTCTAATATAATTAATGCACCTCTTTTTACGAACCTCTAATAATTGCTACTTTGGGGACCTAAAAATACTAAATAGCCAAGTAATTGCGACAGACTTAGATGTAGCACTCGCCGGCCGGCCGCCGCGCCGGTTGGTCCCGGCTGTCATTCGTGGATCTTGACAGTTGTTACGGGTCGTCAGAACCCCGAAAGTCTGACAACTAGTCTTACCAAGGGGCATAGTATCACTATATGATTCCGGGTCATTATATGTCCCCTCCCGGCGTTTTCACTCATATCTGCCTTGTAAATGTATCACAGTACAATAAAGCTAAAATAACTTATTTTTTAAGCGTGGGTGTACTATGTTTACAGGTACACCTACACCAGCGTAAGCCTTCGGGAAAAATAGACCTGGGGGCTACTCTCTAACTCTGTCAACGAAAATACGGGCCCAACCTAATATAGTTCATAACTTCAAAGTAACTCCTACAGCTGATTAATTAACTTTTTTGGACGGGTAAAACCATTTAAGGAGTAGGGACAGCTGTCAAATCATGTAGTTATTTATTCTTAGTTCGGGCCCCAAACTAATCATAGGTCTGTAAGTGATACGGAGTAGGAAACGCCCGAAACTTCGACCGAGATTACGGATTTCGTGCTTAGTAGGCCCCCAGATGTTATGATATGTGTTGTAAACTGCTATTAAAAGTAAAAAAAAATAATTAACGAGGTTATATTCTACGTCACTCCTTTTGCAATGCTAACATGGTCGCTAAT
Source organism: Antitype chi (assembly GCA_947359405.1). Taxonomy (NCBI): domain Eukaryota; kingdom Metazoa; phylum Arthropoda; class Insecta; order Lepidoptera; family Noctuidae; genus Antitype; species Antitype chi. The sequence goes on along the minus strand of OX375817.1, from coordinate 1,991,257 downwards.
GGATTACAGGAATGCAATGGAACGTCACGAAACATTGGTAGCACGATATTACCATGGGAATCGATGAACCGGGTAAATATGGCTCAAGTACTGAGCTGTAGTCTGTTTGCAACAGGGTTGAGAACTTCTTTGTTTTTTTTTTTTAATTCCATGTTTTAATTTTGACATTTAATTTACGTACCGAAGGGGCTGGTTCGAGGTGATGTGGGAAAAAAGTTACTGGAAGGACTTGGGAGAGGCTTTTCGATAGCAGTGGAAAAGTATAGACTAAAAAAATAATACCTGAAACACAGGTCAACTTCTTGCAGGATAATAATAAGTTGAAATTTTTGGAAGCATGGTATATTATCAGAAAAATAAACTTCAAGAAATATAGGTAACATTAATCCTTATAATAATGTGGAATTATAAAACGATCGAATAAAAAACAACTTAGCGACTGATGATGAGATAGTGTTTTAATAACTTGAGCGGTATGAATTTGAGTAAGCGAAAAAATAACTAAACTAACGACGAATATTGATTAATATAAAAAAATACAGAACGAGCTCACAAAAAGTGGGTTGTGATTAATCCATTTCAGATATTAAAATTCTAGCCTTGCGACTAAATTACTAGCTGCACGAGTCGATCAGTCAAGTTAAGGTACGCTTGCCGCGGTTGGTCCATGGATGGGTGACCATCTTTACCATGCCAAGTCTCCTCCGTGCTTCGGTAAGCACGTTAAGCTGTCATTCGTAGATCTTTGAAAGTCGTTATGGGTTGTCAGAAACCCGAAATTCTAACCACCAGTCCTTACCAAGGTGTATCGTATTACCCAGTAACTGGTAAGTGAAGGTCAGATAGGCAGTCGCTTCATGTGAAATACTGGTACTCAGCTGCATCCAGTTAGACTGGAAGCTGACCCCAACATAATTGGGATAAGGCGAAGCAGATGATGATTCATTCTATTCAAAATCTAGATATAACTCAATCTGCTGATACTCCGCTATATAAAAAAGTTATTCCTATAAAGTTCTTTTTACGCGACGTATTTTATGACAAGCGTGAGACTAATAAAGGCAGAGTCGTTACATTCCTGCTAAAGTTGCATCGGAATAATTCAATAGATTTTGATAAAGCCGTAAAAGGGACACGTGATGGTGTCGTCAACCCTAGATCGGACGTAATAAGCAATAAGGAGGAATGCTTTCGAGTTTCTGCTGAGTTTTGTTTCGCTGAGCCCAGGCAAGCGACACTGCGCATCAGCGATTGGTAGTTTTACCTGCATGGTTGAAAGTCACGAAGAATGTCATGAAAATATGCAATTAACATTACCTGTAGGTGTACTCTAAATGGGAAGGCAGCATATTTAAATTTGACATGATATTGTAATAACTTATATTGCCTTAAACTGGGCTCATGTCGAAACTCCGGGGTAGGAACTGCTGTGAATTTAATCATAACCCCAACACCATTTTGATTGTCTTGGCAACCACTAAAGCAGTCAGGCAGTAACTAAAATATTAGTCACACCTGAAAGCCAATTCCCGTGATTAATAATGTTATTATTCGATACTTTCAAACGTCTCCTAACTTTTAATCAATTTTTTTGTTTAGATTAGCATAATTCTTACATAATATGTAAACACTGTTTAATGCTAAGAAGTCGCTAAGCAATTGATTAGTAGCTGTCATTATTAAACGACACAATTCGACAGCACGGTCGGGCGATTGACTGCTGCGCTGCGTGTCAGGGGTTCGAGTCTCGCACGGAACAAATATTTCTACGACCAGTTGTTGTTCTGGGTCTGGCTGTTTGTATAAGTGAGTTCAAATGTTTGTAAACGCACCCGCAATACAGCAGAATTCCTAATGTGGGGAGCCGTTTAAAAAAAAACATTGGGGACATTTTATGGGCTAATTATGACGAAGAGGATGCTAAGAGGCAAAATGGCTGATTTTATTTGAATCATCTGATCCACATTAGTGAGTAGATAAATTTATATTTATATTTTACCTATTCGTGTTTACCATTCACTCCAATAATTCGTGCGTAAATTTAAGAGACGTTATATAAAACGTATAAAATAAGACTGTATAGAATGCGAACGTTATTAGGCATACATTACAGGATTTGCTCGCCTGATTAAAGTCTGTAGTCTGCAATGGGCCTTAAAGGTGTGCGTGTTACGATTTTAAAGCTAACTGTTCCTGAGCTTTGGTGCAAGATATTTGCGGAATAACTTTAGCATGCCGAAATAAGTCTGCGTGACCAATCAAACTTTGTTTTTTAATTAGTTTTACACATTATCTGCCTTAGTTTGAATGGTGTGGCAGCAGGCGAAGATCTTAACATATTCGTACGTAATCTAACTTTTATTCTGTAAAATCTGGTTCTCCTGCGGATCTACGGTACTACCGTAGGAGAACTAAGGTAACCGACATAGCCCGAATAATTGGCAAATTTTTGTGCCAGTGGGCAGGTCACATTTTTCCCACAAGGTAGACCGATGACCTTGTGTAGGCTACAGGAACTCGCTGCATGCGAGAAGAACTGAACCGGTCGAGATGGCGGAGCTTGGGGTAGGTCTATATCCAGCAGTGGACGTCTTTCGACTGACATGATTATGATGATGATAATCTAGTATTACTTTCTTAACAAGAAACATGCATCAGACACAAACAAGTTTTTACTATATCAACACAGAGTACCTACTCTGTGTTGATATAGTAAACGCGCGTGTTGGCATAAACACGCTGTATACCTATACAGCGTGTTTCAGAAATATGTGATCAAAAGTTCAATACCTACTCGACCCCAAATGTGTGGGAAAGCTGATTATTTTTGCACGATACCGATATTAATCCCATGAAGAAACCTGTTCACTTTAATGATCCGCACCTTTAAATATGACCATACAATTCTGAACCACGCTCTGTACCTACAGATTTTTACAGCTAAAATTTCGTCTCCTTCCGTAAACATGCTTCGAATTATTTTACAACTAAATCCTAACCCCTAAAACCTCCAGGTACCGTAAACGCGATATTCCTGTGAAACTACTTATCTCGTACAGCGACAAGCTATTTCTTGCTATTTCGTGAGCTCACAGCTTAATTTATGCGATGCTGCACTTCCTTTACCCCCAGTCAATATTAGGCAGGATTCTCTGAGAAATATGTGGCGGTTATACCTTAATTTTATAATGCACATTGATCTAAATTACCTGCCTATTACTGCCCCACTACAGGGAAAAAGCATCTTCCCATATGAGCATATTGATCACCACGTTTTGCGAAAGATGGTTTATCAATTTCAAACTTTTAACTGAAAGTCCAGGTTACCACACAATGTTTTCCTTCACCGATATCAGTTATGCCCAAGCTAAACTAAGAAACACATGCACATTTATAGGTAAAAAAGAATGGGCAAAAATATATGGGGGCTGGTCTATTTGCGCCCTAGTCTACAAACTATCACATGTAAAACAATTATTTAGGTTACCAGTTGATCGGTTCTTGAGCATAACTAGCTGTTCTCAAGTGCGGCGTTGTCCGGCGCCGTCCGGCTGGGTCCGGTGGCCGCAAGCCGAACTAATTCAACTTGCTCTGTATTATGCGTTGCTCCGAGGTTTGCGAGCTCTGTTGATCAAGTTTTCGCGTTACTCGCGATTCTAAGTCAATTAATAAACTATGGTGATATTTTGATATATTCGAGTTAGAGTTTTGGTCCGGATTTTCGTTCTATGAGAGGAATGGGAACTTAAATAGATGTACATTTATCTAAAATTGTCGGTTTGATATTGTGCAATTTTACATAAGAACTGAAGAATACTAGGCACCTAAGAAAGATTTAGAAACCTAAGGGGGTAAATGGGATGTAAAGTAATCTATTTTGTTTTTATCTACAGTGAACAATATAATTACGGCCTTATTCATAAAAAGTTATCGAACATCTAAACAGTTGCTAATGTCTGGTTTCTCTTGGAAAACCAGACATTAGTAACTTTTTATGAATAAGATCGTTATAATACATATATGTACCTACATATATAACACAAAAATGTCATCTACATTTACTCATCACTACACACTACACTCACTACTACATTTTTTCATCTAAGTAGTAGAAATATTTCTACAAGATAAAAAAAAATTGGATCTCAATTAACTCCTTCAACGTTCATGTAAATATTTTAAGGAAAGCCAAAGTTTAAGCCCCTAATCCTTGCGAACAAAGTCGCGGCTAAATAATAAAACAGTTGACTTGAAAATAAGGGATCATAAAACTTTCATTTAGCTGAAACCAATAAGATTGTGTTTATTAAACATCGTTACCGTTTATTAGCTCCATAGCCTCCACTAGACGCTTCGCAGGTACTTAAGGGGGTAGCAATGAGGCAGAGAATGAAAAATTAATGTAGGTGGGTAGGTAGGTACCTAATATTTATTTATTTATTAGTTAATAAAAAAAAATACTATGTTGAGGTGTGACACTGGATCCCGCACTAGGATACCCTGTTTCGCAGGATCCAGTCTCTTTCGACAGATTATATGAAATTGATATTATGAAAGATAAGTATACAAGAGCAACGGTTTAAATAATTAAGTAATTTTCTAAAACTAAGACTAAATAATTTACTAAAACTAGTAAGAGGTAACCAAAAGTATTGTGCATGTGTCATCGTACATACACTCATGTGTATGTACGACAATGTGATGAGTGTTAGTGTGTATGTGGAGAGTGTGTGTGTGATGAGTGTATGTATGATGTGAGTATATGGATGAGTTGTGTGTGTGATGTTGAATACTTTAACAGTTGAAAGATAGAAGGTTTTCCGTTTCAGAATAGTTGATAGTTTTTTTATCAACTTTCAGGTAAATTAGCTCACTGTTACCTATGGCTATACTACCAGATGCAACGCAGGTGTGTCGTCTTCCCAGAGATAATGTTGAAATATAATCCTTACCTTGAAATAAAGGGCTTTAAATTAGAACAAGGTATCTTTGATTTGACAGCCGATGGCGGCCATATTAGTTTGTCTAATGGCGCGATTTTTTGACAGATGTTTCAGCAAATGTCCAGTATTTAATAAAAATGAGATTTAACAGACATCAGAGTGGTGACTCTCGTAATTTTATGGACTTTCACAGTTTGATCTGAGTCGCAATCTGTCAAAAATACCTAGAGCTTCCATACATTTTGACATTCGACTGTCGCCGAAGTGAGACTGCGACTTGATTTTGAATGTTAATAATTACGAGAATTGACCTTTTGGTTTCAACACGACAGCGCTTGGTCATACTGCCAGAGAAACAGTAATTTTTTTAAAGAAAGAAACAACGGGTTCCTGATGTCAAGACTTGGGGGAAAGACATGGCCGCCAAGACCATGGGATTTAACGCTCTTTGATCATTTTTTGTGGGGTTATGTAAAATCACAAGTGCAAACAAGCCTTTAACTATCAAAGACCTAAAGAGTATCATCAACCACGTCATTATGTTAAAAAGTGATGGAAAATTGGAGCTTTCGTTTTCACGCCACCATACGTAGCAAAGGTGGTCATTTAAACGAAAAGATAATCCATCAAAAATGCCAAAAAGCCGTCACCAAAAGAAAATACAATCTAATTGCAATCAATCAATGTGTTTATAATTCAATACAAATACACCCAGTCCCTATTGAAAAACTCTCTATCTAGATTATTCCACAAAACCCTTTCACAAAGAGCGCTATAAAATTGATGGTAGTAACAATTTTAATAATTATGACTAAACAAAAACTGAACCATGTCTCAAAACTAATATTATTCAAAATGGGCAAAAGCGCAAACTGCTTTTTCCAATATTCCCTCATCATTGCTAGCCCCCTAACTTTGTTGATAATTGTCTCCTTAAGTAAGTACTCTGTTGCCTGATGTTTTAACTCCGTTGAACGGCTCATAATACTATGAGTTTTGTTCGACCATTTCTGGGAATTAAACGAGCTTAGGAAGGTTGCTAATCTGAGCATTTCCTTAGTCTGAGAAAATGTATTGTGTATCTGATAATTGCGTTCCAGGAATAGTTCGAGAGGGGAATATAATTTCTGTTGACTTTATCTCTGGAACGTTCCAATTTCACAGATTTCTATTCACATCTAACTGGCTAGACTGGCTTATGATATTCTAGATTGTGTAATAATAATTGCATATGTAAGCGGGCATGCCCTTTATGCCTGGAGGCTATTATTTAGATTGGAAGTTCTGTTTCCGTTTTATTTAAATTTTCTATTATTTTTAGTTTTTAATTTTGATGGTATATTGGCGTGTGCTAGCTGACATATTATGGCATTTTTTTTTTTTGTGTGTTTCGTAATTTTTATTACTTACCTATTATTGTATAGAATCAAGTTCTTCTAACTTAACAGACAGCTGTGCTGCTGGGGAGTTTGTTCCGCTACTTCTTCTTCCCAGCTAAAGCACTAGGAAGTGGTGAAGGGCGGGCGTTTTGGGGGACTGTCTTATGTAATTTTATTTTGACGTTCAAAAAGAGCTGACTCTCAGCCTAGTTTGAATAAATGACTTTTGATTTTGATTTTTGATTTTGTGTGCTAATTTTTTTTTGTGACAATAGTTTCCATTTTTTCCGAAGAGAGTAGAATCTTCTAAGTGACTATGTGGCATTTTGAATATAATTTTAATACTAACTGGACATATTTAAACCCATCTATCAAAACTGTTTAAAAAAGTTGATTTGTTGCAAAAATTATGTTTTGTAGACTGTCTGAAAAAAGGAATGAGAGACTGCGCCAAAGGTGACCTAGTAAGTAAAATTAGACGCAGTTGAGTTGGGATCAAAGGAAGGCGGCCGGAGGCGGCGCTGCGCCCGCATCCCAACAGAGGCCCATAATCAAAGAATAACAGGTCAAAACCTCTATGCACGTCCGCAGTCGAAAACAAACAAAGGAATGTGAGCTTCGACAATTGGTTAAACTCTGGTAATGGCGTAAATGTGCATTTTATGAGCAGATTTTGATTTGCTTTGGCTATGTTCCTTGACGTCAAGACCCTTCACAATGAAAAACTGTCACTTATGGATTGACTTTTTGGTACAACTCTTTCTACTTGAACTTACTCGGTACTCAGAAATATATTTAGCTTTTAAATAATAAAGTCGAGTTCAGGGTCACACATCTCTTTTCGACTCATTGATAAAAAAACTAATTATAATGATGAGTGTGTTTTTGTTCAAACAGTGACATATCTTGTGCCCAGACACCTGCACCACAAAGGACCACAATTTAGCCATCGACAACGGAATTAATATGACCAACTATTTATATAAGGTCATCAAAGTCATAATGATACCTATTTAAAGCTCACTGGAGTTTACCCTGTAACCTTGGTGTGGTCATGGGCAATCTTTGACCCCCTCAGGTAGTTCTGTATTATATATTTTAAAGTGAAGGTCTCGATGCCGTCTCGTATTTTTAAAATCAAAAATTGGTTCGCGAGTATTCACCGAGAAATTTTAATGGTTGTTTTCCCGCACCGAAATGGTTTTGTCTTGGTAATACAATCGTTTTATAAACAAATAAAATATTAGAAACAAAAAATGCCAGATTAACCTTTGTGAAAAATCACCACGTGCGAGAGTTTATTTTGCTTTGAACATTTCGCATAGCTGTTCCCTTTGTCGGCGGCGCGTGCGATTAGAGTAGTACCTACAAGTTACCTCTAGTGTTACTATTGATTCTCACGTTTTCGATTTGATGAATATTTTTATAATTATTTTAAAACAAAACATCTTTATTTTTAAACTTTACTCTATGCTTCGAAAGTACTCATTATGGCAAGTTGTTCTGCCGCGGGAAAACAACCATTAAAATTTCTCGGTGTATAAGTTAAATCCTGTTTTTTTATTCTATTCCAAAAGAAAGACAGCAAAAATTTAAAGAGGAGTTGCCTCTCTATCATGCTGTTTTTCTTTTTACTTCTCTCCTAAATAAGGCGCCAGAGAACAATCAAAATTGATTGAAGTTTACCTCCGGACAACGGACTTGGGCCAATCCGATGACGCCCCATCGAACACCAGATTTACATGGGGTGACGGAGACCGGTTGAACAAGTAGCAGATCAAGATTATATTAAGGGAGAGCTGTGAGCAATTGAGCAAATCCAGCGTCACTAACGTTAAATATTGGATCGAAAGCCATTACCTTTACCGACAAAAATATTTATAGTAATTTAATCACTTGAATAATCGTCAACTTCTTTTAGACGCAGTTGGGTAAAAAGGATGTTAAAACAATATTCTTTATGGTCAGTTCACACCGAGACGCGATGCGACGCTGCGTGCACTTTTTAAGATCACGGTACAAAACAGATCTTATTTACTTCACAATAAGGTATACGGGCTGCACAACACGGTGCATCTCAGCATTTTTAGATACGCTTTCGCGCTCGTAGAGAAATTATATCTTTTCGTGTTGTAAAAAAGTTAGATATTCTGTTGCTATCTTAAAAAATGCGCGTCTCGTCGCGTCTCGGTGAGAATTGACCCTAACTGAATATGTCATAAATACCTACATCCTCACCATAATCAGCCTATAATTGTTCCCACTGCTGGGACACAAGCCTCCTCTCTATGAGAGGGAGTGGGCCATAATCCATCACGTGGGCCCAGTTCAGGTACAAACCGCACTGGGCCCGCGTGCAACCAAAAATTTTAAAACAGGTGACATCTACCAAAGTGTCTGTCATGTCTTCGAATGTCTTGTTCTAGGATATGCGGGTTTCTTCACGATGTTTTCCTTAAAAGATTTAAGAGCAGTGATGATCGAATAATTTACACAAAGTAAAGTGCCTATCTGGGATCGAACCTATGACCCACAACTAGCCGTTACCACTGGGCACCACTGTTCCACATCCTCAACACCAGGTTTATTGAAGCAACTGAAAAATCAATAGTCGGTACTAATTTTGTCGCCATGGAAGAGTACCTAGCTCTATATTTAACATGTTATTAGGATCGGCTGTAAGTTAATGCCGAACGCTCTTGAACGAACACGATATAAAGAATATTCCTGGAACATACGTTTTCAATTCCTGTTTGTTATTTTAGAATGCACGTGTCTTTCATAATGGGCTGCTATCTGTGGTACTTTTCTGCGAAAGAGAGTGCTTGATTTTTTTTTATTGTGCGTTGTTTTTTAACCGACTTCAAAAAGGAGGAGGTTATCAATTCGTCGGAACCTTTTTTTTTTATTTTTTTTTTTATTTTTTTTTATGTATGTTCCCCGATTACTCGAAGATGGCTGGACCGATTTGGATTTTGTTTTTTTTGTTTGAAAGGGTATACTTCCCAGGTGGTCCCATGATCATCAAGTCAGGATCTGATGATGGGATCCTGGAGAAATAGAGAGAACTCTTCAAATTTTATAGGCACACAAAGCGATTTAGGTATTTTTTGGAAGAATACTTTCTCGTAGTGGTCTCATTTCAATTTGGTGAAGATTTGATGAAGAACTTTGGAGATAGGCAACGGAACTCCTCAATAAATGATAGCAAATGGACTGGGATTGCTGAAATCTCATCTCTGTCTATTGCTTACACCAGTTCATAACATAACATCACGTCGGTATGCTGTGAAGGGGTAAGCACATGTGCACCACTAAAAAGTGAAAAATAAAAACTTTTTCCAAAAAAAAAACAACCGACTTCCAAAAAAACACTACAAAGTGAAAAATAACTTTAATTTCGGAAGGCGGTGACAAAAAATCCAAATACAGCTCCAAAGACACCGACTTCCGAAATTAAAGTTATTTTTCACTTTGTAGTGTTTTTTTGGAAGTCGGTTGTTTTTTTTTTGGAAAAAGATTTTATTATCTACTCTGTTTATTTTTAACTCTGGAGCTGAACTGAGATCTCGTCTAAAGAGGTTTTCTTTTTTAATTAGGTATGCACGCGGCGAACTACAAAGAATTCTACTTTATTATACACCACAATGTACACAACACAGGATCCTGTCCGTCTCTTATTGAGAAATCTTGAACCTTCTCTGGTCTGCTTTCCTGTATACCTATGGCGAGATGTCTACATCTGATGGAAATATTTGAATCTTCCCTCTTCTTCAGATCGATTAGCTTAAGAGAGGGCGTAGACGCCTCAGTCTTCTTCACGTCATTGTACCCTACGTATTATTGGCTAATCAAGTGATTGAAGAACGGATTACCAAAACTTAGGGCAGTGCTTTTTCATCTCTGTTGGATGTTTGTATACACATTTTCTTTTTGTAAACTGCTCGTATTTTACCAGAATACTACCTATTTTTTACTCTCCCCACAAACATCGTAAATCACGCGAGCGAAACCGCAGGAAGAGCCAGTTATATCCATAACGAAAAACACAATTCTGGGGCGTTTCACGGTTTTGTAGTTGAGATTTTTATTTCATTAGGGAATGCCGCTCAAGTGGTTTTTTGTAGAAAAGTGGGCGCTAACAATGAATCTACCTCGCCGTTCAACTGAGTGGAACAGTGAGTGGGCTAAAATCGAAAATAAAAGCTTCGTGAACGTGTTTTCTAATGACTTTTCTTGAGATCTTGTTAGGAATTTGAAATGTACAAAGGCAGGGGCCAGACAATTAACGTTAAGAGGACAGTTTCAGGTGATTTTCTACGGATTAAAACGACCCTTGTTTTACCTCGATAAATTGCGTAACGTTTCTATTTATAATTCAATTAATAAAATGAAAATGTTTTGCTGAAATTACTCTCAAATCAGCAGAGCACGTAGCTCAAGTAGTCTTCTGGTGGAAAAAAATTGACACTAATTTAATCGAAGTCTACATTATCCATCAGTACTTTAAAATTTCTACCCACCACGATATTTTGGCACAATCGCTTGGTAAGTAAACATTTTACTGTTGATTTCACTTTTATCAACATAATTATGTATTATTATTATATTTTAACCCGGATACAAAGAAATGATGTCTACTAGATATTTCTACCTCACAATAGACAACACAAAAACAATTACCTCTACACAATAAAAATTGTCAAAGGAAATATTTACGTAAAAGTTAAAAATTTCAGCGTCCACTGCTTTCCAACGAGGAAACTTGTAGGTACATTTACATACTTAATCAAGTTCCTAATGAAACTCTCAACTTTTTGCTCGCGACCCTTCGTTGCGAACTCTTACGACTGACTTCGCGTTTAGAAGTAAACAACTCATTCTTGAATCAAAGAACTTGTCGTGAAACGACTTTTATGTAGCTTTATTTCTAGATAGATTTGGAGGTTTTGGGCGCAATTTTATATAGCCAATAGATGGTCCCAGTCAAGATGGAGAGACAAAGTCTTGGTTTACAAACATACCTACATAAAAGTTTAATACTTTCAATCTACTATTTGATACCTATGCAATAATTTCAGCTAATTCAAAGTTTACGTAGTAACGTAACAAATAAGGCTGGTCGGAGGGTATCTCCTACCTATACTATATTACCATAACATAATTCTACACGATCATTCCATCATCATTTACTTTAATGATACGAGTATTATGATCGTACTAAGCAAAACTAGCCCGCGAATTTCGATTTTTTTACAACCCAAGTTAGATCCGGTCACAAATAAGTAGTTTCAAAATAATGTACTTACTTCTTAGTACAAGAAACAAAGTTAAAAATGATGATTACCGAGAAAAATTCAAGCCTTACGTCATATATATATGTCAGTCATAAAGCTGCTTACCTATTAATAATAGGCAATACATAAAATTAAAATAACAAATATACTATACCTATATACACAAACCTCAAAATGTAATCATCATCATCATAATCATTTCAGCCGAAAGACGTCCACTGCTGGACATAGGCATCCCCCAAGCTCCGCCACTTCGACCGGTTCTGTGCTTCCCGCATCCAGCGGACTCCTGCGGCCCTCACAAGGTTATCGGTCCACCTTGTGGGAGGCCTTCCAACTTTACGTCTTCCAGTGCGCGGTCGCCACTCCAGAACTTTTCGACCCCATCGGCCATCTGTTCTGCGTGCTATGTGCCCTGCCCACTGCCACTTAAGTTTGGCAATTCTTCGGGCTATGTCGGTTACCTTGGTTCTCCTGCGGATCTCTTCATTCCTGATTCGATCACGCAGGGAAACTCCAAGCATAGCCCTCTCCATTGTCCTTTGGGTGATTTTAAGCCTTCTGTTAAGGTCTATTGTGAGTGACCACGTTTCGGTTCCATATGTCATCACTGGCAACACACACTGGTCGAAGACTTTCGCCTTGAGACACTGCGGTATGTGGGACAAGAAGATATTGCGAAGCTTCCCGAACACTGCCCAACCGAGTCGGATTCGACGATTGACCTCTTTCTCGAAGTTGGACCTACCTAACTGGACAGTTTGTCCTAGGTAAACGTACTCGTCCACAACTTCGAGTGCAGCGCCTCCGGCCGCCATGAGAATGGGTGTTACACGGGCATTAAACATGACCTTTGTCTTGTCCATGTTCATTTTAAGACCCACTCTTTCGGAAGCTCTACTGAGGTCATCGAGCATTGTACTGAGGTCCTCCATGGTCCACCAAAATATATACCCAATTATATATCTAGGTCATAATTTTATAATAATAAAGAATTGAATTGCTTGAATTTGTACGTATATAGCCCTCTTCCTCTTTCCTAATTTTGCCGTGCCTGACAGGATCCATATTGATCTCACTGTTTATGCAATAAATAAATGCAATAAATAATTGAGAATTGAGTACATAGAATAGATAGTGTCGTATCCATGTTTGTGTTCTAATATTTTTCGATAATTCAAGCCAGTAAGTACATCTTTAATGATGTGTCTATTCAAAACCCCAACCTAAGAAACGGTATCAGTATCACTTTCTTCGAGCTTCTTGAGTATCGTATTTCAAACAAAACTTTGTTCTTTGTGTCATTAATATAATTATTCTGATCTTTAAACTTGGAAAACGGTAGGCTTTGAGTGGTTTAGGATCACTTTTCTTGTGATTAAGTTTCTAAAAATACTTTACATTGTTATAAAAGCAAAATATGTCTTTATAATTTTGTCTATCCTCTAGTTAGTAGTCTAGTTAGAATTTTGTTCTAGTTGGTATAAATGTGAAGCTTTTTAATAATATTAAGATCATAATGTACCATATACTCGGAAATAAATATACTATACTATACTATACTTGTTGTGAATTGGTGTGGCAACGCGGACTTTTATAATTAATTATTTGTATACTACTCAATCAGTCTAAAATGTTCTCACTGCTGGAATACAGAGGAGTGTGAGTTTCATTTAACCATCTCGATCAAACGCTTCGAGCGCGTTTGGTGTTCCGGTTGGCCCTGGATTGGTGACGGACCAATGAGAGCGCCGAACGCGCTCGATGCGTTTGATCGAGATGGTGTAATGAAACTCACACTAGGTACAGAGGCCTCTAATCTTCGTCAGGCCGTGGGTTGTAATACCTACAACTCCTAAGTCTAGGCCGATACAACAAGCCCACCAATTCTCAATTCAATTAAAGAGCCAGCACTTCTCTCGCTCTTACTCGTACTTTAAATTTTTCATGAACGAGAAATCACATTTATAGTCAATCGCGACATCAGCAGGCTTAGCACGAGCACTGATTTGTCGATGGTAGAATAGACATGACTATTAATTAAATGATGTGCAATAGGAGAACATAATTATCTATGTTCTTCTATTAATTATCACAATATTGCATTCTAAACGAATCATGATTCTGTAGATAATCGTATTTACTTTGTGGCTGTCGAGTAGTCGGTGTGATTTTGACAGTTTGGGAAGAAATGTTCTTCTGAATAGATCATTAGAAACCCTGTTTTTTCTCTTCCGTGTTAGAAACGAAAGACAAAATGACAGATTGTAGTAGTACTCAAAAATTGAGAAACGAAATGTGACTTTGTATAAAAAAAGCACTGTCCATTCTTCGTAGAAATAGAAAGCGCCATGCTAAACCTGCTGGTAGAAAACAATTTTATAACTAAGAAACTCCTATTCAAGGAACTAACACGACCATCAACTTTGAATAATATGTTATTCATAAAAGAATTCTAAATCTGCGAGTAACGTGGCACGCGTGTGAGATACAAAATGATATCAAAATGTCTGACACCGATCTGGCAATACGCAGTCCGATTCGTTTTCGAACAAATGTATTTCCAATTTCTTCGACGTACGGTGGGTTGTAATAGAGAGTATTTTGCGGGGTTCTTTTCTTATTTTTTACGAGCAAATGTCGGTTGGTATTAGGACGACATGTGGCCAGGGTTTTGGTTATTATTTTAGGGGCTGGTTTGGCTACGTCCTGCTTTATTTGTCTCATCTCGGGTTAGGACGTGAGCGACTAGTTATAAGAATTAGTTTTTTTTCTGTCGTCTAAGGGAATATTGCGAGGATAAAGGTTTTCATAAGGATGTAACGTGTGGCATCATTTTGGGACAAAATCACAAGGTTTGTTTCTTGGGAAATTGTCGCTTTCTACTATGTAAACATTTGGATAGGTACCTTTATGTTTTCATACTGTCTGTAATTAAAATGATATGCTGTCATATGATTTGTAGATATACCTACCTTCAAAATGAGATATATCACGCGACTCCATACGCGCCTAAATCCAAAATTAATGATTAATAATAATATAATAAATTATTTTGCTAAGACAATCAGATGTACAGACAGTTTAATTAATTATTACTCCGAAGGTACTTTTGTACTTAAGAACATTATAGGGTATTTATTAAACCAGTAATAAAGACTACAGTGTTATTGATTTGTGTGTGTTTTTTTTCCATTATTTACCTTATTAGCTATTACCTACCTGGATGACAAAAGTCCGGAAGAACATGCAAAAGCTTGGCCTTACAGATGACGATGCTTACCAGCGAAGTGAATGACGCCGAATCATTAAAAATGGCCGACCCCGCGTCATTCCCATTGGAAGAAGCGCGGGTAAAGAGAGAAAGAGAGAGACTATAAACAATGCAGTTATAGTATGGTGTCGATAGTAATAGTAGAAGTAGATAGTTTGTACAAACTGGGTCCATGGAGTTTCTTGCCCGTTCTTCTCCATAGAGATCTACGTTTTGGAATGGACAACTAGCTTCAACTTTCCAACTGGTCGACTTTTTGACAATTCAACAGTGCCTGTAAATGGTTTAATTGAAATAAATGCTTTGAGTTTGAGTTTGGTACATGACGCGTACACGTCAATAATATTTAAACAAACTAAATCAGGAGTTATGGTAAGTTGAGAAGTATGGTAAGTTATGAACACAGCTCCAAATAAATTCGACCGTAAAATTGTAGACTTTGTATTAATTATAAGCAGTCTTATCCCGTATCCCGTAGACACCTACTGAAGTAATTAAATACCGACTTGGTACCAAGAAACGCAAATATTTGGAATACGAGCATGCTACTGGATGTTTATAATTAGGCGTCTCCGTACTGACAAGGATTTCTTAAAAGCATTTATTTGTTCGAAGTCCAAAAAAAACCCATTTTGATTCGGACATCATAATGGGACTTTTTTTGAATTTTGTTTGGAACTTGACGATTGTTCCAAACAAAATTTTGTTTTGATAAACACTGCAACATAATAAACATACCTCTTTTTTTATCTTTAAATAAGCCTTAAAAAACTAAATAGCCCAGTAGTTGCTACCAAATTAAATGTAGCACTCGCCGGCCGTTGACGCGGCACCTCTCGCTTCGCTCGCTCGATTTACGCGCGGTTTGTCAGAGTTACCTGTCCTCAAGAAAATGTCTACCCCAACGTTCAACGATTCTACAGCACATATGGCCGGCACATTGCCACTTCAGCTTGCTTATTCTGTAATGACAACTCTGTGTCTCTGCCTACAAGCAACCCCGACCGACCCTTGCTCATTGAAGCGCCAGCCCGCGCCGCAGCTGAGCCAGTAGCTTTAAATTCCCCTCATAATAATAATGATGCCAATTCGATCCAGCCTGTCCCCAATAGCGATAGCTGTCCCCCTATCAGTGACGCCCTGAGCCGAGGTCCGTACCCCACAGGGGGTGCCCTCAGCGTGCAGTCGCTTAGCATGTAAATCTTAGTTTGTAAGCCCTGGCTGGAGGCGTTAAGATTAATTTCTTAATGGCAGCCCCAGGAAAGCCCGGTTGGGCAGTCACGGCCTCTCAAGGCCAACTGCGAGATGCCCAACAAAAAAAAAAAAAAAAAACCTACAAGCAACCTTAGCACGAGCACCGATTTTTCGACGGAAGAATAGACATACCTAACGATTAACTAAATGATGTACAATAGGAGAAGATAGCTTTGTTTTTCTATTAATTATCAAAGCTATGCGTCCAAAACGAATCATGATTTTGGAGAGAACCGTATATGCTTTGTTACCGTTGAGTAGAAAGTTTGTTGTCATTGTGATTTTGACAATTTGGGAAGAAAAGTTTCATCTGAAATAGTCTACATATAAAAAGACCTCAAAGATCGTTAGAAACGAAAGACAAAATGACAGATTATAGAAGAATTTCTACGGTGCGATGTCCCTGCCAAGGGTGCGGGTTGTTCGAAAGAGATACCGCGGCCCCTGGCACACAGGCAACTGAGGGAACACGGGTGGGTTTTAGTCAGTAAAAGTCTGACACGCCCTCCCGCTCCACCCAGAGCGGGAGAAGTTATTTGATGATTTCCCACCCAAAAAAAAAAAAACGGTGCGATGTCAAAAATGGAGAAACGAAATGTCACTTTGTATAGAAAGATCTATGTATATTCTTCGTAGACATAGCAAGCGTCATGCTAAGCCTGCTGATCACCTCGTTGCGGATTTCATCCTTCAGAGACATAGATAACTTTAACAGTCGTGTCTCAGATTATAAAACAAAGGCAGATAGACCGCGCGTAACACCAAGAGTGAAGCCAAAAAACCAAATACTGATTCAAAACTTGAGCTAGTACGCCACGATGCGTCGCATTGTATGCAATGCGACGCTTTAATATTTGGTTTTCTGGCCTCACTCTCGGTGTTCCGCGCGGTCTATCTGCCTTTTTTATAATCTGAGAGTTGTGTACATTTTGGGGCGTATTTGATCACACTGAGGGTTTTTTCTTTTTTATTCTCAGAGTGCTTTATTTCATCCAGTATGTATATCACAACTGTCACTATATAAAAATTGCAGAATATTTCCTGAATTTTTTGACCGCATTACAGTAAGTAGATTAGTAGACTTTTCATTATAATTAAAGCTTACAGATGAAATATTTAATTTCAAGATTTTTCTTCGTTGTAATACTGATAAACGAAATGTTTGGAACGGTTATTTTGTATTTGGTATACTCCAGTGATTTTAAAGACTTATCGCAAGTTTCTGCGGTCACGACTGAATTTATAATGGATATTTCTCACTTTACGAGGATTATCAATGATTTTATAATAAATGTGGTGACGAACGTATTACACACACAGTAGGACGTAGGTTGAACCTGGAAAAAAAAATCTTGATTGTTTACCACGATTTAATTTTCCACAATATTTATTCAACTTTTAATCGATGTTTATTTTTAATTAAAGTAACTTAGAAATATTTAATTTATGGATTATCTAGGAGTCCCAATTTTTTTTAAAATGTGGCAACAATAAGGATCGGCAAAGCCTTACCGACCTCGGTACGCGTTGCTTAACCTTGAAGATCGACCCGTGCGTCAGCAATTATTTAGCCACGCATGTTTATCCTACTCCCTGATAGCTCGTGTTACAAAAATAAACCTAATATAATAGAATGTATCATTACATTATATATTTTTCTATTCTAAAAACCCTACACCATAATTACAGCAACGTGGTACACGGAACTCACATTTAATCAAAGTAATTGTTTTTTTATTTAGATGCTACTCAATTAAATTCACATACATACACATAACATCGCGCCTGTAATCCCCGAAGGGTTAGGCAGTGGTGTATATACAGTATCTACATCCACATTTCCTCAGTTATGTTTAAGAGCATTCTCCCCACGTGGGCTGGCAACGGCGCATTTAGGGCGAGTTTTCATGATTTCATGATAATGCTCTTAAGTCCCATGTCATAGAGGCGAGCCTATTTAATCAAATCACCAACAAACAATCAATTCAGATACCTACAACAACGTCGCTTCAGATAAACACTATGGCACTTGTACTCAATAGACTTAAAGAAACTCAACGTTTTTGCTATAACCACATACACGCTATAAACCAGTTCTCTCATTTCTTTGATTAGCTTCTTAATAACAAAATTGAGAGATAAATGCCTTATTGCACCATTACAAGAAATTATGATTTCTATTTGATATACTCGTATTTATCTAGATATGATTATGTACATCTAACCTAAACTCGAACACGAAGAAGAAGTAAATAAAAATCATTCGATTTTTTTGGCATTATATCTTCAGTGTTTTCAAACTCAATGGCTTTTGAGAAATATTTGATTAACAATGTAACTTGGACAATTTTATTAATGGTTGGATTTGTAAATGATATGTTGTATTCCTGATAAAATAAGTAATAAATATCTGCCTTTATGATGTGTATCTTTATAGGCATATTGTGATAACAAACATGTTACGTTATTAACAGTCTTATGGTTAATTATGAAATCAGATTACTTGACTTTACTCGAAGGGTTGATCCGTACGCTCATTTTTAAAAATGAACTTTGCTGGCTTTCAATAATGGAAACGATAGCCATTACCATACCAGGTCTCATCGTTCAATACATAGCCTTAAGTAGCAATCAAGTATGGAGAAAAATACTCTTTACTAATACTTTTTAATCGCACAACTGTACTCTTGCACAATCTAACAATGACTAACTCGTCACATAACGTAACGTTAAATGTAGTAACATTTTATGATATAAAATGACTTTTAATAATAATAATAATATAATATTTATTTCAGACCAAAATCCATATTCAAAAGACAAAATAAAAATCACTTAAATTCTACATACACAAAACAAAAGGCGACGCACAAAAAGATACACACATACACAATAACACTTATTTTATATATACAAATGACGCACGATGAGTGGTCATCCAGTGCCACATCATTGGACTGTCTACTTTGCTGGCAAAGATAGCCACCAGGCTGTTGGAGCTATCGCGAACTCGCCGCATCAGGGATGCTATTCGTGTCCGCATAAGGGCATAAAAATCCGGCACGCCATACTCCGCGAACATCCCCGATGCGCTGCAAAAGCGCGGTAGCCCCAACATAACTCTGAAGGCGTTATTATATTGGACTCGCAGAGCATTGTACGAGCTCTTTGTATAGCCGACCCATAGGGCGCACGTGTACATAGATTGGCAATAAGCTCTAAAGAGTGTAATTTTTACCTCACTTGTACAACGTGCAAACCTACGGGCCAGCATGTTACATCGAACTGCCAATGCTCTGCGTTCCCTCTCCACGTCCACATCGTCGGACAGACCATCGGTGATCCAATGCCCCAGGTACTTGAACTTCGTCACTCTGGAAAGCTGAGCGCTCCCCAGGGTGACTGGTGGGACAGTGTCGTAACATTTGTTTCCCGCTTTAAAAACCAAAAGTTCACTCTTCGTCGCGTTGTACCTGAGGCCGTGAGCCACCGCGTAATCCTCACAGATACAGAGAAGCCTCCTAAGTGCACTGATCGATGGGGTCAGCAATACCATATCATCCGCGTAGCTGATATTATTGATGCATTGTCCATCAATGGAGCACCCGATATTGGCATTGCTGAGCCCACAGATCAGCTCGTTTACATACAGGTTGAAAAGCTTGGGCGAGCTGAGTCCCCCCTGCCTCACCCCGCATTCCAACCTATATGCATCCGATAGGACACCCGCCCACTTCACATAGTTGTATTGGTTGTTATACCAATACTTTAGCATGGTAATGAGATCGCTTGGAAAGTTCTTAACACCTGATAGCTTTTCCCATAGGCAGTCGTAAGACACAAGGTCGAATGCCCTGGAGAGGTCCAGAAAACATGCATATACAGGCGTTTTCCTACTTACATAATACTGAACAGTCTGTTTGAGGCAGAGGATGGCTGTTTCCGTGGATAAATGCGGCTTAAACCCAAATTGGGCATCGTGAAGTGTTAAGTGCTTATCCAGCTGCCGATCAATCAGACCGTCCAGCACTTTTGCAATGATGGTTGCCAAGGAAATAGGCCTGTAGTTGCTTTTGTCACTCGCATCTCCAGTTTTATTCTTGACTATAGGCACAACAATAGTTTTAAGTAAGTCAGTGGGAAGATACGAGTGACTCAGGCACAAACTAAAAAACATTGCCAGCACTCGCGGTAAGTGCTTACCCGCATATCGCAGATGCTCAATACTTAGGCTGTCATGACCGGGCGACTTGCCTCTCTTCAAGTTTTGTATGACAGTAGCCACTTCCCTGGCCCCAAACGTAATAGGCATGTCACCGGACCCCCCCACCACCTCCGACCCACCAGACGACGGACCTAGGGGAGACGCAACTATAAAAGCTCTGCTGAAGAGGTTGGCGATCTCATTAGGGTCACTAAGACCGTCGACACTCACGGGTAGACTCAACCTGGGATTCAGGCTGTTCGTGGCTTTCCAAAAACTACCAAAATTCTTTGCGTCATGATGACTCGCAATGATGTCCATTTTAATTTGGTTCTTATTATTTTGGCACCATTTTAATTTGTTTTTAAATACCCTTCTGCAACTTTTGTGCCCCACGCAGAAATAACGAAAACATTTATTTCTAAGTGCTGCTAAAGTATAATAATAGACATTCTATTGCCTGAGTTGTCATAATCAAAATACATTTAAAATTTGTCGCAGGAGTCCGCTGGATGCGGGAAGCACAGAACCGGTCGAAGTGGCGGAGCTTGGGGGAGGCCTATGTCCAGCAGTGGACGTCTTTCGGCTGAAATGATGATGATGATGATGATTTAAAATTTTCTTACAATTTAAGTTATTTGTACGTTGACAGTGTAGCCACAGTGGATATTGTAATTCGGTATTAATTTTCTCTTAATTAAAGATCTTAATTCAATCAATGAAATCACAACTCAAAGCACCTATTTATGCATCCATGTGTATACAAGCTTTTGTAAGTTTGCAAAAAATTCTTTGACTCAATTGTATTTTCTATCAATCAATGACATTTTAAATAAATAATAGCCACTCACGTTACTCTAATCTCGCAATCAACGAATCATGACTTCCGTGAGTTTTCAATAAAAATTCAGCGTGTAACCCAGTGAGATGGATATACGGTTAACTGATAAATAACCCGAACTCGGTCCCTTTCATTGGTAATTCAAACACGGGCGGTACTACGATTTATGTACAAATGCGTCCAGTCAAGTCGGCCATATTTATTTTCCCATGTCCTAATGCCACTCCTGAAATATTCATGCGTTGACCGCCCCATCTGTCTTGCTGATGTCTCTGACAATAATATTATAATGTTGCTCTTCTCTGTGTTGGAATAATTCGGTGCGGATGGCTGCCTGTCACTTGTTTTTGATCTTATTTGCATGTCATCCAAAAATCGACGAGTTGAAACCTCCTCGAGTTGAGGATTGACCTAGATTCGAGTGTTCATAGAAGATGTATTACACAAAATATTATGGATTTCCATGCGTAGGACGTATACGAAACTCGTGATTTGAGTGACTACTGTTTTTGGATCCCTCTCAGAACTATAAAAGACTGAAACCAACTAATTTTAAATAATGGTCACGATCTTACCACATATAAAGACATCATTGGATAATGAAGAATAGAGTATTTTAGTAGCGCTAATCCCGTAATAAATTCATAGGTGCTTTATAAAATATGTTCCAATGAAAAGATTTCTACGCTGCTAAAAGCATTTGAAGAAACGTATTCAAACTTGAGAGCGCTAGCTTAATTAGTAAGCCGCGGTGATGACTTGCATATCGGCTGGAATTAGTTCACTGTTGTTCAACGCTAATGAGATGAAGTTATTTGAGTAGTAAAATGTACTATATTTGATCAGATACGTATTTGTGCGCCCTACTTTCCTGGTGGTGGACAGGACGATACGGAAAAAAGTTCCTAATTTTTTTAACGCAAATTATTTTGTTCCTGAATATACTTGTCATTGTTTTGCCGTCGTATTGTAAACTGGGTTAATATTCAGCATCCGTGCGAAGCACAAATCGAATTAAAAATCAAGGGTCCGCAAAACTTACGAAGGAGCCCAATTCATTCCGAATACCAATTTCATTTCAACCACGGACCTCATTCCGCGAAATTTGGTTGCGAAACGACTGAGACAACAAAGAGAATTAGACCGCGAAGAAAAATAAATGCGGTGAAACAACAGAGCATACAAAATTAGAGAGCGGCGGAGGGAACGCGACGTGGTTCAGTGCGGTTGAAGTCAGGAGCGTACTGCGGGTGCTGGTGGAATTAACTTGAAGACATCAAGAATTGATATGCGACTCTCATCATTTCAATTTTGTTTGTTTGACATACTAAGGAAAACTCAGACGTAAAACTTCAAAAAACTTTACTTATTTTCTTACTTTTCTAAAGTTATATGACCAAACTGGACCAATAATAGGACCCTGAGGGACACCTAAAGTGACCGCTCTCTCCGAGCTTTTTTTACTATAAACATCACCCATTCAAATATAGTTTGTTTAAACTAAAGCAACTAAGTAACATCATCTGATGTGTCGTAACTATAACCATAGTCCAGACGTTTGTTCCATACGACTGAAGAAGTCGTAAGCCTTACACAAGTAATTGAAAAATGCAACAACAATTGATACGTGTCACAGGGGTATCGTATTACATTAATTCTTTGAGATCGTTCTAATCAAATTTATGTGCGCTTTGAAGCGTTAGTACAAAAATAATGTTTTTTACGATAATATATATAGACCTACTTACGATTGTGGCTGTTTCGGCAACGTCAGGGTGACCGACTTAATTTGCGTATTGGTTGATGCCTTCTTACCCAGCTGCGTTGTGGTGGTCAGACAGGTAGTTACTGCATGTAAAATACTGGTATTCAGATGCATTCGGTTAGACTGGAAGCTGACTCCAACATAGTTGGGAAAAGGCTAGGCATATTGACTGGTGTAAAATTATTTCAACTAATATCTATATTCCTAGTAATGAATAGTTATCTTCTTCCTTTTAATGAACTGTAGCTCGTGAGTTCCAATGAGTTTTTCTTTCTGAATAAAAATACCAATCGCTCCTCGTTTTTAAATTACGTTCCACAAGATTTGCTGTGTTGATGGAGCGATGTTTAGGTTATAGTAGTTATACCATTTATAACGCAGATTACCAGAATACGGAGGCAACTGAACTCCGAGCAAATGTTCGTGAATTTTAACGTAGTGAAATAAATGTAATTTTTTAAGCATGACAATGTGAGAATGTTAAGCCAAGAGGAAATATACAATTTGTTTGACTATAAAATGGTGGATCTAGAAGTATGAAACCAATCCAAGGAAACTAATCGTAATCGATTACATATAAACTTACATAAGTCGCTGTCTGCGTTACCGCGTTATTCTTCTAAACTTCAAAACCGTTTTTGATGCGGTTTTCATCATCGTTTGGAAAATTTAGTACGGAAGGTTTTCATGTATAATGCAACTACGGAACAACTGTACTACGAGTACTACTACTATTATAGTTAAGTCAAATCGTAAAAACCGTACGAAGCAGGGGCGGTTGCTAGTAACCTAATCGAGAGAAAACCTTTTTTTTAAAGCCGATTATCAATTATAATTTGAAATGTGAATAGACAAGCATAGAAAATGTTCCATGTACCTAAAGTCCAAATAAATAGTAAAGAGATTAACAATAATTTTCGTGATCAAAAACAAAATATTTACACCGAAGCATTTATTACAGGCTCTTGCTACAAGATTCATAATGGGGCCAGCTCAGGGAGCAACATAAACGATAAATGATTGCATGTATCTCTTTCCTTGTTTTTCTTAACGCGTTTTTTATGAAAGCCTAATGAAAAGGATCCCTTTTCAGAGGTCTAGTCGGTAATTCGATTCCGGTCTTAACGAATATATTATGCACATTAATTAATTGCTGAATTCAAATGTTGGACGGTACAAAATGTTGTTTTTTTGTTGCGTGGGTCAAACGTCCGTCAGTGGGTAATGTTTACACAACCACTGGACTGTTTATTCAACCTAATTTCTTTACCAAATGAATAAAGTATAATTACACTATACTACACTACGCAACACAAAACCACCCCTATTAATAGACACCAAAGGCTAAGAGTGTCGGAAAGGTTCATGCGTAATCTCAATACGGACTAGGTAACAGATATATGAGACAAAAGTACAAAACTAGTGCATAAATATATTTTTAGGCTCGAAATACACAGAAGAGCATTATAAGAATTGGCACAACAATCCGCCTTTAATGTTTTAGAAACTATTCTTAGTGGACAGCAAAGGCTCCCACGTACCTCAGTTCGCTATGTTCAGGTAATACTGCCCAAGTTCGTCTACTGCGCAGAATATTCCCTAAGAATGTTTATAGTAAACAATCTAGAAATTGTTGTTCCCGAACGGAAATATTATGAAAATATTTGGGACTAACAAAATAAATCCCGATTTAGAGCAAAGATGCTTTATGCTGCAAAATTACGGAATGAAATTTTCCATTTTCAAGGATTGTTGAATGATTTTTTAAAAGTTTCCGCCGACTGTTGAACTGTGAACTTTTAGACTGCATTTTCGTGCTTCAAAATTAAATTGAAAAACTTGAAAGTGATTTTAATATGTTGTTTGTCTGGTCGCTATTTGATATCATGAGAATAATCATAAGTAAGTATGGTAATATTTCATGTGTTTGGCACTGTCGACTTTCGGAGACCAAAAATAATACCTAGATAGTTTATTTTTATAGTTAAGTAGTTTTTTTTTTAACAATACGATTTCCATAATAGTTGAAAGTCATGATTTAAAAAGTAAATGTAACAGTGTGTAACAGATCTTTCCATTGAAAATACTCAAATAAATAAATGCTGTAGTCACATAAAAACTTACACATTGTAGGCCCCAAGATACTGTAAACCAATAACAGAGTTCACTTCACATCATAAACATCGATATGATTCAAAAAGCCATTACGAAAACCAATACGCGGATACGTCTCTCACAAAAAGAGAACGTTAAAGGGGCCAACTTTTTCCACTTGAAGCAAATTGATACAAATAACTTGTGAAATATTCCCGTCTGACAAAACGCTTGGACGTAAAAGAATACGGTTCGCAGTCCTCGGTGATAGACGACAATAATAGTCCGGAAACCTGGGCCCCTTAGGTGGGCCCTCATTATTTATATTCGCACTTCAGCGCCCTGAGCAATGAGTATTTTTCATGCAAATATTAGAGCGGGACGTAATGCAGGCGATTGGCGAGCGATTGAGCGAACAACGAGATTATTAAAGTCATTTGTTTTTTTTTATTATTTTGGAGGGGAGATTGGCACAGTAGAGTTAATTGGGGTTGTCGATAAGTAAATGGAAAAGTAATTTGAAATTGGTGAATGACTTACCGATGCTTTTTTGAGAATTGCAAGTATTTATTGCTTCCCGTCCCGCGTTTTTAAAAAGTAAATAAATAATCGATTAATATTAAACGTTTGTTTTACTATCAAAAAATTAATTCTTCTTTATTTATATTTATATTATTTATAAAACGATCAGTCTTAAAATAATAAATATATACACAAGCAGGTATATAAAAGAGGGCGGGGAAAGTATCATAGGGCATCAGATTGTTTGTCCTCATCGCTGTCAACCGGAAAAGTGCCCAGAATTCTGGCAGCATTGCCACGTTGTATGGCAATGCTGATTCTTTCGCAATAGTCGATCAAAATATGAATTCAATTAATATTTAGTTGAATTCTCATTCTAACAATGTTCCATCAACTACCTATACTTCAAAAGAACATTGCGTACAAAAACAAAGTCAAAATTGATGAATGTTCACTTAAATGCTACAGGTACTTATTGACAGGCCTGCACTGTCCTCCCACACCATAGTATCACTGTAATTTGAAAACATTGTAAAAGCTTATTATTTTTAAAAGAGTCCCTAACCGTGGACTTTTCTTGCCGGCTCTTCTCCAAAGGAAGCGACAAATTCGATCCATGCACCTAGCTTCTAGGTTTCCTAGGTTTATGTGAAATAAAATATTTTGATTTGATTTGAGGTTTCCGAATAGTGTACGGCATTAAGCCGACAAGGTACTACTCCATGGCTGCATAGCATACAATTTGTCTAGGTATAGCTGTACTTATTGTTGTGTAAGGGGGAATCGCCAGAGGAGACAACAAAATTAAAATTTCTTACATTTTATACAATTTGCAGGTCATTGTCAGGCTATATATTGACCATAATATGATTCGCGATCATAATACGTTATGTATTTACAGAATTGCAATCATCAATACAACTCTCCAAATTCATATACCTAATCCCATTGAATGTTTTTTTCATAAAATAGTGCCTGTCGTAAGAAAATTTGAATTTCACGGGTTACCGTAGCGCAGCCTCCTTAACCACAAAGTTAACTTCTAAAATATTAACTACTCGCTGGGAACCGCCAACAAGGAGCAACTTCGCTATGTAGGTACAGTTTCTTGTCGATATATAAAATCAAAGTTGATTCTCGTATGCACGCATCGATTAATATAATATTACTTGTAAGACTTTATATCGGTGAAACAACTAATATGAACATTGTAGCAAGAAAGAAAGAAAGAAATAAATACATTTTATTTGCTCAAACATGTGTATAGGTACATACAGAATTAAAATAATACATGCATGCAAGATCTTAAAATAAAGGGTGACTCACGACATGTCTGCTATTTCTCATGGCGTGCAAATATCTAAGGTTAAATTATTATTACATATTTATTATTTTTTATATCAATGATTTATAACTTTTACATTTATACATTAAATATCAGTCACAGTTAAACAAAATTATATAGTATTCAATCATTTGCATTATGCAACTATTTAACAACCGTATTTTTATTCCATGTAATGTTCATTTATTTGTGTACTTACATAATGTACAAAAGCTAAAAAAAGGATTGCATTGTATAGCATGCCTATTTTATTTTTGTAGTAACAGGCACAATCTATGGTTCAATGGGAAATCTTTCAGCTGGGCAAGACTGACCTACTTAGCTACGCCCATACATTCATAACACCACGACTGAATTCATTGAAAGCGTAGGAAGATGTGTAGTACGTACAGTTTTGGGTTTTGCCAGTTAAATTTCGTGTATTTGTGAGAGTACCATGTCAGCAAACCCATCGTCATTTAACCGGGAACAAATCCCAATCAAATTGCCAGTCTCTACGAAGTCAGAAGCCTGATAGTCTGACAACTAGTCTTACCAAGGGGTATTGTATTACCCAGTAACTGGGTTGTGGAGGTCAGATAGGCAGCCGCTACATGCAAAATACTGGTATTTAGCTGCATGCAGATAGGAGCCTTTTCTCAACTACGTTAGGGTCTGCTTCTAGTCTAGTTTTCATTCTTCTTCATCTAATGATGAAAAATCCATTATCTACTCCAGCCTGCATCAGCAAAACCCAAGGAAAACCCAAACTACGCGGAATAAACCGAGAACATGAGCTTATTATAAAACATTAATTGTCCTTTGTGAAGTTGTTGAAGACTTACATTACTTATTGGTGGACTGTATTCAATAAGAGTCATACCCCTTCATAAGACTGGTTGTCAGACTTTCAGGCTTCTGACACCCGTAACGACTGTCAAAGATCCTCGAATGACAGCTGGGACCAATAGGTAAATCTGCTTTCCGAGGCACGGGGGGTCTTGGTATGTAAAGATGGTCAATACACGGACCAACTGCTGCAGGCGTAGCTCAACCTGATCGATCGACCCGGCTGGTAATACTTAGCCACAACCGTTAAGAGTTGTGAAATATCTATTTGGGTTCGGGAGAATTCTGTCTCAACCAAAATAGTATAGATGCGAATAGTCAGTCGATTCAGTTTTATAGCCCAAAAATCATCCGTAGAGGTGAGTATTTAAGGTTTGACGGTACATCACACGTATGATTAAAATCTGAAATTAATTAAAGAAATGAATAAAAACATCTGTACTTTCTGTTTTAGTTTTCCTCGAGTCAATTTTAAAACAGTGCAGAATTCCAAATGATTAATTGAGCGCAGAACTAAGGAATAGTCTGCAACTAAAATATTAAAGTCTCCCCGGTCGAATAAAAGGAGGCTGCTCCAACTAGGTCAGAGAAACTTAATAACGTGTAATATGCTTCTAAGTAGCCTTTAATAACTACTGTTTTACTGAAAATTTGCAGTCGCTTGGGGCCATTATTTACTGATTTTTTAACGACCTTAGGAAGTACTCGGTTCTCTTATATTGGCACAATATATTAAATGAGATTGAACTCCAGGAAAGCATGGCACAAAAGGGGAAAGCCTTTTACTCAGGAATTGGTGCAAAAAGGCTGCCAATGACATCAGCATGAAGATGATTACATGAGGATAGTTCCATGTGTGCTGTGTTCGTATAGTATGCAGAAGAGCTACCGTTTCCCAGATGAGCGGTGCGTCCGCAATTTACCGAGTAATTTATTGGCGAATTGTACAAATTTAATCTCTTAGTATTGCATAATTGCCTGTGTGAGCACTATTTGCCTACTTTACTGAGTACTTAAACCGTTCATTGAATTGAATGTGCCTTGACGGCTTTTCAGCCGCCAATATACTCTCGTGTGTCATGCTCACTCAATTGTCTCGCTGGTGGTGGCGTATATGTTGGATCAATAAGTTCTCTTCAAAATGGCTGAGCTGAATGGTGCTCCAACGTCATGTTCGTGAACGGGTGCCGTCAGTGGGGACTGGTCATCTCTTAGCTGCCAAGGCCTATTTTATTTATTTATTTATTTAACCATTTATGTACACACATATAAACAGACAAGAAGAAAGGAACAGAAAATTACGTACAAAGGTAATGCTTATTTCTACAGAAATCTCTTCCAGCACACCTGCGATAGGAGAGAAGATAACAGAGATGTAGACAACGCGTGTAATAAGAAGGAAAATCATAAAATTACAAATTAAACTCTAATTAAAAATATACACACATAATATGAGAATATACATACATACTAATATACATAAACATATATATACATTTTAATTTCTGAATTGTTTTTTTTTTGGGTCTTCAAAGATTCTTTAAAAATGAACTCAGTTGCACGTTTTGACTCACCCTTAGCAATCAAGAATCAAGCTCTTGAACTCTGAATTGTCGTCCAATGGCATTAAAATACCAACACACAGTGGATAAAACTCTGTTAAAGAAAACAATATCAGGAAAACCATTACTATATTCCCATAACAACCTTATTAGAACTTTATGTGGATCTCTCGATCCTTTACTAAAGAGCTTATCTAAACGCCCCTATCACTGGCCACAGTGCTACATCTCCATTAAATACACTTACTGAACTCAATAAGGTACGTTACCAATAGCCAGCCATTTCTTTACAAGTCGCGTACTCACTTAAGATAAGCGGGCCAATATTCAGCCGTTTCCATTATTTCCATTAGAGAAGGCCAACGCTGGCCACGATTTGTTTCAGCTGTTGCACACTCTTAGAAACGTTTTAAAGTACGTTTCACTTTATTTCATAATTTTGAGTTATATCCGAGCTGAGTGCAATGCGAGGTGCAGGAATAGAACGTAAAAATGGTAAATGTAATTTTCGCTCCAGCCATAAAACTTTTAGACGCCTGTAGGGAAGGTTGAATGCTAGTTTTCTATTCTCTGTATAATAGAGTGTTTTGTTTTGAGTGAAGTGTTTTTTTTGTTCTAAATATTATTGCAATTGTTTTTCATACCTTGCAAAGGTAGTCTGTGAAGAGAAACTACCCTACTTTTCTTCTGAGCAAGTAATTGAAGTTAATCAAAGGAACGGGTTTAATAAACAATGAGTGAGCATTATGTCAATATCAATTTCATTATTTTTATCTATAAAGTATAGTAATTTTATTATGGGTCCATTGTTTTCACACATAATTATTAACATAGTACATTCATTATATTATAATGAATGTACTATGTTAAATATTGTACTTAAAACATTTTAAAAGAGTAACGGTGGAGTTTCTTGCCCATTCTTCTCCATACGAAACTACATTTTGGAAGGGGCGACTAGAATCAATTCTATTTTAATGTAAATGCTGACGTTCAAAAGTGCCTTTTATATGCCTATTTGATTAGTGATTCTATACCAGCTGTTATCTTTAGTGCTTAAGGATAACAATAGGGTTTCTGTTACACCCTGTATCTGTCACAGTTAAAACCCGTTTTTCATTAGAATTCGCTTTCCCTAGTTAAAACTAGTTTTTACTAAATGCCTTTGTTAAAACTAGAAAACCCTAGTCAAAACTAGAATTTACCACTGATTTTTTTGATTTTCATATAAAACTTGTTGTCACTCCAAGCTTTAGTTAAAACTAGCACTAGAGAAACTAATTTGGAATTGAAAACAAGATATAGATCTTACCAGTGTACGACTAAACGCCGACAGATACTACGCTGACAGACTGAACACTGACAAGACTTTACTTCAACGTGACTCTTCGCCGACAGGACACTTCTCCGACAGGACTCTTCGCCGCCAGGGCGCATGACCCATATCAATTTACAACCCAAAAAGTAGATTATCTGCCCCTTTCAATCGACAACTACCCGATTACATCATGACTACTACCAATCACTACCGCAGGAAACAAGTGACGACCCTCACTAACAAGTGAATTATCCATGCCGTGGTGTTTAGCAATCTATTCTATTATGGAAGCGTAAAGCTGCCCCCGGACTCGATTTGCATTATAAATTATTCCTATTGGGATAATGTAATCTACTCCTGTGGGTTTGGATTAAAAATATAATGTTGTTACGGTTTTTTTGGTGGTTGGTGTTTGTTCATACACAAGTGTAGACAACAACCTAAATAATTTCAAGCAGTTAAAGTTATTAGCACGAATAGGCTCTACGGGTGGCATAGGTACTTCTGGCACCAAATTAATAAAATGTTCTTCTTGTCGTGTTGATGGTACTTGTACTTTTTACACGCTTTATATTAGCGCAATTTTGACCCACTTTAAACGGTCAGATTTCATTGAAACTTTGTAAACTTATCGAGGACCGATGACAATTCAATAAATAAAATAAAAATTGAGAAAAATTAATAAAAAAACACGTTTTTGTAGTTAGCAGAACTAAAAAATAGATAATAAATAATAGTTTTAAAAACACGTTTTTAATACCAAACTAAAAAAAAAGGAGAAAATAATTTAATTCAATTAAAAAGCGTGGGGTGCTTTTTGAGGTATTTATATAATCACTTAATGTGTCTTTTTCTTTTTAAACTTATTTAGCAGCAATATTTTTTTTATATCACTCCGGATAAGGGAGCTGTGTAGCCTTGTTTTACTATTTTGATAAATACAGTATATGAATCTCTTCGCTCTATAAAAGCCTCATATTGCACGACATCAAAATGCACTCTCTTTTATGCAAGGTAAGCAAATAAAATGGCTGTGATCGCTGGACGATTATCTTCATTATTTCCTATTGCTTTTCGTTCTCCCTTGTGCAAAGCTTTACAATTAGAACGAAAAGCATAATTATTCTACTAAACGGATTGACTGAATTAAAATCAAAAGTTTTCTAAGTACTGAAATAACTACTAATATAACGAACCTACTTAATATATTTCTAATTTTATACTACGATATACAAAATAAATACAAAAACAAAAAGACACTTAGGCGTCGAAGTATTCCTCCGCATCGCTGTCATCAGGAAACGTGCCCAGAAGACTGGCTGCATTGCCACTTTGAATGGCAAAGCTAATTCTTTGGCCAAAGAACGACCCAGCCCTCTGGTCACGTGAAGTGTAATATAATAAAGGTGAAAGTTTGTATGTTTGGATGTTTGTTAGTATAACACGCAAAAACGTCGGAACGGATTTGAATGAAATTTGGCTAAAAGATAGTTTATAACCTGGATTAACAGATATACATAACAGATAGTTGGATAGTTTTTATCGCGGTATTACGTTCCAGTGGGATAATTTTCTAAACCCACGCGGGCGAAGCAGCTGGCAAAAACTAGTAGGTACCAAATAATTTTTATCTAGAAGTTTGGTGAACAGTTCGAGAAACAAATTAAATTTTCCGAATAAAATTTAAAGTATGGAATAACCTGCCACCACCGATTAGAATAATTAAGACAATAGACGCTTTTAGACGACGCTTACGGCAGTACCTCATAGAAGCGCAACGGGAGCTAGATATGGTCACACTAAATGTCTCAATCATATGATTTATGTACCTACCTACCTATCTACCTATCCACTTGAATATGTGTCGGTGTGTATTCTGTCGGTGAATATTTGCACGAAATAGTAAATGGCTGATGTAATACTATACGGTATCTTTGCTGAGAAATTGCTCTTGCTCTTTCTCACGCTCTGCTCTGCTACCTGGCTTTGTCCTCCGTATCCTTGGCCCAGAGGTTGTTATTTAAACGCCAGCGGCATTGCTGCATCCCAGTCGCAGAGGTGAGGCCTGTAGAATACAAGACAACACATTCAAATACGCGTTTATTTCCCACTTATGCATTGCTGAACCATGTTTGCTTTTCAACGTACCTAATGTGCCTGGCCTACTTGCACACGACTGAGATGTACGATGTTCGTGATGGCACCATTTCACCTTGCATCCTTTATCAAGACACATGGCAGTAGCAAACCTCGTGCAGTTTGTGTTTTGTCATCCCCATAGACAAGCATAAGACTGCAGACAGAGGAAACGGAAAATTTAAATTAAAAGAGGGTAGGTGCCTCCACATTATAACGAATACGTCACTACATATTTTCTGCAAATAATAACTACTATTGAAAATTGACTATAGCGCTTACCTTTTCATCCTTATTCTTGGTCTGTCTGGCATGTTTTTAACTTCATACACGTTCACCAAAAATGTTTAGTTGACTAATATATATATGTCATAACCATCAGACTGCTCCATCGGCATAATTATTGGGTCAATCTTAATGCAAACCATAGATAAGACAACTTAAAAACACGAAAAGTTGAAAACTATCCGTAAATAGTCCGTCGCGCTCGGCTGCTTGCAGCGTATTGTGCGATGAAGTGCATGGATTAATAAATTATAAAATGTGTTTGGATCGTGGAAGTGTCGTCGCATTGATTTTCCGCTGTACTCCTTTCATAGCATTCCTTTCTTTGTTTACTTATTAGCGAAGGTCTATCATGCGTCCGTCTCATTTATTTATTTACCCTATGTGTTTGTTTTGTTTGTTTTGCAATTTTATTAAATATCACACTCTAATATTTATTTTTCAATATTTAACACAAATAATTATTTTATACTAGTTACTAAACTCAATTAGTAGCTAACAAACGATATATAAATATCAACATTCTGGCTATATAAGTACTACTCGTTACTATTTTTATTTATTTTATCTGACACAAATTTATTTTATTTAAGTATTTATACACACGTCACGTTGCAGTATTGGAATTAAAGCTGATTTACATCCGTCACCTCACACGTCAGGTCCAGTTGAAAACCAGCGTCAGGCACTAGTTGCCTGGCATTTATGCTGAACTGGGCCTTTTTAGCGCAGCCATGAGGCACACTTTGACGCACTTAACACTTTTTGTTGGTTTGTTTAATTTAATTATTTTGCTGTATATTGTGTGCCCTTTTTAGTCTGTGCTAAATAAATGTATTTTCTTTCTTTCTTTCTTTCTTTCAATAATCACAAAAAAACACCACAACTTTCGTAGCCCTTTGACGCAAAAGAAAATCCGGTTTTTCATCATAATTCGGCCTACTTGTACTTGTAGACATCTGTAAAGAGATTTATTACAAACGGTTTCAACGATAAGACACAAACAAAGCTCACGAAAATCGTTCAACGTCTTAAATAGCAATACAAGGGGCTCTTTCAAATGGTAATTTGATTGTACCCAGTTTGCAGCTTCAAAAGAGTGAAATATTCTTTTCAGGGGTCCCGGATGCCGCGGGAGAATTATTAATGGCCAAAGAAACTTTCTCAAAGTTTACATCAGTGCGCAAGTCAGGGAAGATGGCGGTGAGCTAGTAATAAAATTTTAATTTTGCACCACACTATAGGGAAATGCATCCAGCTCTAATATTTTATCTGGAATGCTAAGATGATTATAAATTAGAGAAACGAGAAGCATTTGTGATGGAATATCTTATTTGATTTAGATTGAACACAAACTGTGGTTGGCTGCACACGTTTGCCGCATGTCGGACCCATTGAGAGATTTAACCACTACAACATAGGTTCTTGGAAATGTAAAACGGTATTGTGGAAGACCCAGGCGTAGACGGCGGGACGAACTTGACGCTTATTGCAGGATTTGCTCCATTGGCTCAGAATCGTGTTTAGTGGAAAAAAGAAATGAACTTTGCGCTGCAGTGGGACAGTACAGGCTGATAATTATTATTACCTATATAATTACCTACATAGATAGATGAAAAGGTGGGAGGAAGATCTGCCAAAAGGTAGGCGAAGCTCTATACAGGAGTAAGTAGAGGGAAATAGAGGAGGCCTATGTCGCAAAACAGCCTGACCTGGACGCTGAGAATTGCAGATCTGCTAATATTAGGGTAAAATATTAAATTAAGTTCAACAACATCCCCATTTTCGGTCTTATTCATAAAAAGTTATCGAACATCTAAACAGTTGCTAAAGTCTGGTTTTCAAAAAGAATCCAGACTTTAGCAACTGTTTAGATGTTCGATAACTTTTTATGAATAAGGCCGTTTATGTCCAGGCTAATCACCGTCCTTTCATGGTTGCCTGGAAGAGATCGCGTAAAGCGATAAGGCCGCCTATGGTATATTTTATAGTGTAATTTGTTTTTTTTTCATGTATATTTGTGGTGTACATTGAAGAATTTATAAATAAATAAATAATTTATTTAGCGTTATTAGTTTATAAGAACTTATTTATATAGAATAGGTTAGAGGAAATAAAAGCTATTTTTACTTATTTTATTTTGTATAAATTACCAACTGATTCAATCATGAAATCTACCATAGACACGATATAAGTTCTATGTATTCTCAATTCAAATTCTAATGAATTGCATACGGCCAGCTGCCGTTGTCACATCATTGCAAGTTAGCTCTTAGATTTCTGTAAAGCAAATTGAGATATCAGTATAAATACCTACTATCTACTTGTCCTGCATCTAGTCTAGATATGTTCGATCTAAGTTTTGATATCACGTCAAAGGCTCGGGAAGCTTTTAGTGTAATGTGTCCTATTCATGTTAGTGCCGCTACCTCTATTTTGTAAATGAACTGCACATTCAATGTACTATCGTTTGTAACTTTAGAATGGTGTGTGATCCATTTTGAACTTCGTATAGGGGTATCCCTTAGAAGGAAGTTCCTTTATAGAAACAAGAATAGACGAATATTTTTTTTTCTTTAAGAAAATGAATTTAAAATAAAAATTAAGTATTGTGGTTTTTTCAAAATTTATGAAGTTGTATAAAACAATTTCTCATCTAGACCACAAAAGCTTGTACTCTATGAACTCTTAAAAAAAATGTTAGCACATCTTTTATTCGCACTTTTAAATAAGGTTTAATTCCTACATTTAAAAATAATTTTCAAATACCCAATTAATAGCACCGCCTTTGAATTAGAACAAGGTTTCATAAACACACCTACATAGCTTGGAATATCACACAACATGACCATAGACACAGCCTTACTGCTTCCAAGAGACAGGTTGTTCAAAGATCGTGACAAGACTTGCAGAAGCGCACTCACCATTCATACCACAAATTGTATGTTCGTACCTACCTACATGTAACATTATGAAGTTCTAGATGATCTCCAGTTATTTACACCACCATCCAAGGGGTCAAATGTATAAAACACAATATTGATAGGTACAGAAGGTGGACTTCATACAACGAGCGATAACAGGCGCACGCGCACATAGAAACGTACGTACGTACGTACCTATCTGATGAAAGTTTTCCTCAATTTAGGGATATCTAAACACATTTTCAACCATTTGAATAACATTTTTAAATTGTTTTTGAAAATTCCTCGACGTATATTTAGCTTTGGTTAGGTTAAAATTAACCTCAATAATTGTTAAAAACATCTTTATGGCAATTTAAGAAACTAGAATTTTGGGCTCAAGTATTCAAATGCTCTAAATTATTTTGAGGCACTGTCTTGTGTAATTTTGTCGTTGGAAAATGACTTTAGTTTTCTTTTTTATTTTAAAGCGCTCAATTTGTAAGGGCACTACAAATTGGCTTATAAGGTACGTTTTCTGATCAATTTGCTCACATTTTCATGCGAAAATTTTGGAACAGATCGTACGGTGATCTCGGTTGAAGGCCAGACGCGCGTGTACTTGCAGTCACTGTACGTAAAGCAAGGTTACATAGACGTAGCGCACATGTGCGTGCGTTTTTTCTCGTTGATTGGAGTCAACCTTCGCTACTTATCTATTTTGTGTCAAAAAGTTCGTCACAAGACGGAGTGACGACGTGAGAACGGCGGCAGGGAGTTTCCAAAATTCTCGCGGTTGCTCGCGCAATGTACTTTTTACGACCAACAATAAATTTCTTCTCATCGACTAAAGGAAGGCATTATGCGGAACATTTTTATGAGAAAAATTTACTGAACGACACCTCGGTGTCTGGTATAGATGTTATGTTGAAATTATACTGTATGTGCATGTTTTCATTGGCTGGCTGAATAACATTGTGATACATACAGGTCTGTACTCGTTCGTGAGAGCTGGCTGTAGTTCTACTGTAACTTGTTGCTTCGGTTTATTTTCAAGTTTATGTAAGATGATTGCGTTTTCGATCTACCACGAATCATCATAGTTTAAGTCACTAATTGGACAAAACTTTTTTTAGGGTTCCGTACCCAAGGGTGACAACGGAACTCTATTAATAAGCCTCCGCTGTCAGACCGTCTGTCTGTCAGCGGGTTGTATATCGTAAACCATAATAGGATGACAGTTAAAATTTTCACAGAGTCTATATATCTATTAGGTAGGTACTGTAATAAGAAATAATTAAATAAAGTAAAAATTGCGGTCCCCATTCAACAAACGTGTTTATTTTAGTATGTTAGTGTTAAATATTGTGCGGTGGTACGGAACCGTAGTGTGCGAGTCCGACTCACACTTGGCTCGTTTTTCTTTCCAACTCCTTTCACGTATTTTCATACTAGTTATTTACAATCAAGCTTTCCATCATTTACACATGGTTAAGGATTCCATAGGAGTATGTACAGAAAAATCGAATTGAAATCTAGTATTATTGAAACGTCCCGTTTAACCGGAAAAGGAAACTCGACGGTCCCATCGAGTCCCCCTCCTGCATACGACATAAATCTATAGTATAGGTTTGTATAGATTCTATAGGTACGAGCCTGATCATCACACGAATACTGCCCGAAGCGAAGTCTATTTCCGTAATGCTCTCAGCAGAGTAAAGTACAATTTATTTAAAGAAAAATTGGAATTATACAGGCTGTTAAAGAAATTGCGTGTCATAGCTTAGGGGTAGGTTCAGTATCAATAAAGGAAACCAGGAAAAAAAAATCCAACAAAAAAAAATTAAAAAATATTGCAAGATCAACCTAATATAATACCTACCTACTAACTTAAAATAGCAATCGTTTAATTTTTCTTTTTTGTTTAAATGCTTTAATTACTTACCTACTATCGAACGCGTTGTCATTTTGCCCTTCACTTCTCGCGTCCGAATACTAAGGGCCGGCGCATTCTTTGCTACTGAAAACTAAACAACTGCTATTTTAAGTTAGTAGGTACTAAATTAGGTTGATCTTGCAATAATTTTTTGATGTTTTTTATTTTGTTCCTGGGTTACTTTATCGGTACTGAACCTACCCCTAAGCTATGGCACGCAATTTCTTTAACACCCTGTACACTGCTGTAAGTATGTCATATTTACAAAACGAGGTCTTAATAATTTTTGAACTCGTAGTGCTATATTCAAATAAGCACATGCATCGCGGAGTCACACCTCCACACAGTTTAAATTTCAAAGATGCTGATACTAGTGTAAGATACCACTGCAGCTTGCGCAGCAGCTGCAGCTGCTGCTTGTGTGTTTGTGTTATCAGACTATTGAGTTCCCACAGCTGGGACACAGGCCTCCTCTCTGTGAGAGAAAGCGGGCCGTAATCCACCACGCGGGCCCAGTGCGGGTTGGTAGATATCACATGTCTAAGAATGTTTGGTTCTAGGAAATGCAGGTTTCCTCACGATGTTTTCCATCGCCTTTTCGAAAGCAGTTGTTCTGAAATGAATTACACGTAAAATCAAAAGTCATTTATTCAAATTAGGCTGAGATTCAGCACTTTTCGAACGTGGAAATACATAAGACAGTCCACCCAAAAACGCCCACCCGTCACCACTTCCTAGTGCTTTAGCTGGGAAGAAGAAGCAGCGGAACAAACTCCCCAGCAGCATATCTGTCTGTTTAGTCGGATAGACTTGATTCTATAGAATAGAATAGAATAGAATAAAAAACATTTGTTGGACACAGACACAACACAACAGCAACAAACATTTAAAAAAAAGAAAGAGAACAATAAACATAACAATAAAATTGCAGTTAAATTGTGCTATACATACATAGACAAAGTAATATAAACATTACGTACATAAAACGCTTGCCTAGGTTTGAACCACGACTTGTAAGTCAGAGCCGGTACCACTGGGCCATGACTGCTCCAGAGCTTTCATGTTCTTGTAAAATAATGATTTTAATTTTCAATTAATTCCTGAGCGTTAAAAATCTAACCATTTATAACAGTTATGTCTATTGAGTAGTGCCTTCTTCGCAATATAACTGTCAGTGCTGTGCGATAGCCACTAAAATGCAGTACTAATTATTTATTAACCTTAAGGGGAACCTAGTCGCGGGCTCGAACTCACTGGTGGGCCTGGCTAAAAATCACGCTGTCTCATCAGGCTTCGTGTCCGACAGAGATAGTATCAGTGATGAGCAGTTAGACGCTAGTCTACACGCTCAACGTTATTGAGTGAGATGCAGAACCATTTATAGTAAAAAAATGAAAAAAATTAAAAAGCCAATGCATAAATCAATGATCAATAAAGTCTATTGAATTTTTAGATAATTGAACTTTGTCGGTATCGACTTGGTTTTGGAGATTTTACACTTCTTTTATTACTTAAACACGTCCAAATTTAAGTAAAATTAGCAAGAAAAACTAATCTTTGTTGGCTCCTAACTTTTTAATGGGTTTTTATTTTAGTATTCTGTTTTCGTACAGACAATATTAATAATGTGATAAAACGATGTTATATTTTACTTTGGATGTGCCATATCAGACAGTAGAGTAAAACACTCCCGAAGTTTGTATGCAAAAATTGTGAACTAGGTCCACCTTAACGATAGAATTTGTATAAATTCACTATCTCAATCTAAGCAACCGTCTCAAGTTAGTGTTCTTAATTAAATATTTAACTCTGTTCTAAAATTAAGACCGAGCGTCTTATTCTGAAAAGCACTTGGAATCGCACAAAACGTCCCGTACGTTCGTAGACTAACAATACTTTCCTAAGAATGTCTGTTGGTACGGTAGGTAGGATAGTCATTGGTAGTCTTTACGTTGCTCAGCTTATTGCAAAGACGAAGATATGAATTCACATGCACGTACAATGGACGCGCTGTGACAGTGTCGAGACGTTAGGTGAAACAAATAAAATTGTAGTTTTGTATTTTTCGTTTTTCGATGAAGTGTGAACTTGTTGAGTGGATTCTTTTTGCTCTGTGTTGGTGTATTTTCGGTAAATATACTTTGAACTGAAAATAGGCAAATATACCTTTACAAAAATCCAATCTGCTGCCCGTGTGGGGTTTTTTTTCGACACTGAAAGCTAACACTATCACTCCATTTTTATGTAGAAGTATTGCTGTGGTAAACAAGAAAACCATTCAGAGAGTTGATTTCTAATATTCGAAAGGAAGTATTAAAAGGGCCTATAAATAGAAGGCTAACAATTTCTAAGGCCATCTATAAATACAAAAAGAGAATAATAATGTTCCGGTCAATCTACGGTCTTCCCTTTCAACATTTTTCTCGGAACCGCTTTCCTAAGATGCCAACCGCAGTCTGTAGGCGGTCTGCATTTGATATTTTTAAATGATCACAAACCAGCCATTACGGAATTGACGTTTCTGGTTGTTTTATCCCTCAACAATTTTAATTTAGCAGCTGAATTATTTTCAGCAAAAAATCTTTTTAACAAGTTGTCAGTAACAGGCCTTGAGTTTGTTAATTTTTGTTGACAACCGAAAATAAACATGAAAGAGTTGTTTAAAATTATCTGTATTATTTTAATTCTGTAGTAGGTACATAGGTAGACCTCAAAAATTACAATCAGTGAGATGAGTTATTCTTAATCAAGGTTGCTGAAATATTTTTTTAAACTCCTTTCCATTACTTTAAAGTTTACCTTTTATGCCATAGCAGTTATCCTATAAATAAAGATCTCACTATAATAGATTTTTGAGATATTGCAAAAATCAGTCTCAGCAGTGGTGGCTCTGTGAGAGCAGTGATGGCCCAGTGGCATCCGCCGCGACTTACTAATTGTAGATCGTAGGTTCGACCCTAGACAGGCGCTTCGCTTTGTAATGACGCCTACTTTTTCTACGAAGAATAGACAGTGTTTTTTCAATACAAAGTGACATTTCGTTTCTCCATATTTGACATCGCACCGTAGATATCCTTCTACAATCTGTCATTCAGTTTTTCGTTTGTAACGATCTTTGTCTAGGTCCTTATAACAGTAGACTATTTCAGAAGAATATTTCTTCCTAAACTTTCAAAATCACACTGACAACAAACTTTCTACTCGACGGCCACAAAGTGTATACGATTATCTACAAAATCATGATTCGTTTTGAATGCATAACTGTGATATTTAATAGAAAAACATAAATATCTTCTCCTATTGTACATCATTTAGTTAATAGTCATGTCTATTCTTCCGTCGACAAATCGGCGCTCGTGCTACGCCTGCTGGAAACAAAAATTCGAAAACATGTGACATCTACCAATGGCACTGGGCACTGGGTGGTGGATTATGACCCACTTCTTCCCACCGGGAGGACGCTTATGTGTCCTCTCACTGGGAAAATTATTTATTTAAAATTTCATACATACCACCCTAACAGCTATGCGCCAATGCGATATTACTACTATAAACAAAACAGTTTCAAAAACCATCTTCCTTACGTTAATTAACAAAATTAACAAGAAATTAACATGAACTTTGCCTCTAAATATTTTCAATGCACTTCAGTGCTACTTCTGTGAACCCCTTCAGACTGCACTGAAATATATCAACCTCCATAGAAATAATATTGACCAATCTTATGGCTTGTGACAAGGGGGCAAACTTGTTCAGCTGATTATGCTATTGCAATATTCATAATATTATAGTTGCCTACTGTATCCAAATTCGCAACTTCATGCTGCAGCCCTAAAAAACATCTGGGTCACCACAACATTTTTACGCAGAATAAATAATACAAAAATCTCAATTCCCGCTGGAAATAAATCTCTTTTGGTGTCACCACGTAAAAATTCGTTAAAGATTAAAGGGCAGAAAAATAAACAAGTAGGATTCGCGGAATCTAAATTATATGTACGGAAAAAATTGTCGATGGTGTCGCAAAGAGATAACGGTGTTATTCAGTCCCATACCATAGAGTAAAAATGATAAAAGACCCACTTTTAACAAGGTGTTAAAAGGATTCCCTGAAAAAGTTTAAGATTTGACTTTAAACTTCGTCATAATCTATTTTGCGTGTATTTTTCAAATATTCAGAATTAAAAGTAGTCTTTGATCTTTTCAAGGTCCTAGGCGTTAATTATTTCAGTGATTTAGCCGGGTAAAGGTAACAGACAGATAAACAAACATCCAGACAGACCGATCACGTACTGCTGGTTCCGGCCGGAACCAATAATAATACAGTAACTGTTAAGTAAGTATAAGTATTAGTATTTATTATGGAAGTGTGGTAAAGATCACATTACTGTCAGAACATAATACCGAAATAAAAACTATACCTAAGTCTTGAACTTCTATTTTTTAGTTTGGAAAATGTGTTTAGTTGAAAAGAATTTGATGAACCACTGAAAGCAGATTAGCGTTCGAGAAATAAGATCAAGTGCATTATTAAACAAGCATAGTTTAGTTATTTTATATAGCACCTTGTTTTTAATCCAGAACAAAACGGTTCAGACAGATTCTATTTTTGCTGTTGTAAATAATGTGGTTTTTCTAAACAGCACTACCCACTGACTTGTTGCGTGCGAACTTCTGCATTCAAAGCCATGTCGTCCCCAATCAGACTATATACAAGTTGACTCTCTCTTCATTATATCTCCACAACTATATATGTATTGATTACCCGGAAAAGGTGCCCGGGACAGACCGGATGCTGAAGGTTGGAAACCATGCAATGTGGCATAACTTGGGACTGATCTATGTTCAGCACTGGACTGCTATAAGCTGAGATAATTAACATTGTATGTAATGGTCTATTAAGTTATTTAGTAAACTGTCACCTGTAAAGGCTGGACCTTCTAAACCTACCTTTCCTCAATAGGCATCCTTCATATCTGGTATAAACGACCCGTCTATGTAAGCAATTCGTTATTAGAATATATTATTGAATCGTGACGGGATCCAATTTGAATACTGAATGACGGATACCTTCAAGGGTGAGCGTCAACTGGTTTTTTGGGCATCGGTCTAAAGGGCCCGTATTCTTCTTCTTCGCAGTATATTTTAATATTTTTATTCTTTGCGCTCGAGTTAAGTTTTCAATTTATTTGTTGGTATATTGGCATGGCTGGCTGACATATGTATGGCTAATTATTTAAATAAGGTTCTGTTTCTCGTAATGTTTAATACTTTGCCTATGTGTGTATAGAAACAAGTCTATCCAACTAAACAGACAGCTGTACTGCTGGGGAGTTTGTTGCGCCACTTCTTCTTCCCAGCTAAAGCACTAGGAAGTGGTGAACGGTGGGCGTTTTTAGGGGACTGTCTTATGTATTTTGACGTTCGAAAATTGCTGATTCTCAGCCGAATTTGAAAAAATGACTTTTGATTTTTGATTGATTCAAAACTATTATGAGTTTTGACCATAATTCAGCGTATTACGGATTACGGCTCTTTTTTTAAGCAACTTCTAAAAAAGAATGAGATTCTAAATGAACTTGTTTTTTATGTTTGTTACCTCAGAACTCCGTCATTAGTAAACCGATTTGAAAAATTCTTTGATTTTATTTGAATGGGTATACTTAGTTAGCTTCAATAATACGTAGGTATTTCTTCCACTGAGTGTAAATGTTGACGTTGTTATAATAACTTCCTGCCACTGCTACTAAGCAAATGAAGGTATAGGAATTTGTGTGATGAAGATAACACAACTAAAAAGTGAAAAATAGAAACTATACTATAAAAAAAACATCA
This sequence comes from Antitype chi, assembly GCA_947359405.1. NCBI lineage: Eukaryota > Metazoa > Arthropoda > Insecta > Lepidoptera > Noctuidae > Antitype > Antitype chi. The sequence goes on along the minus strand of OX375817.1, from coordinate 1,947,536 downwards.
ACTAACTTTAAAAAAAAACACTATAAGGTGAAAAATAATTTTGACTTTAGAAGTCAGTGTCTCTGGTTTTGTATTTTCGTTTTTTCCTACCGATATTCGAAATCGAAGTTATTTTTCATTTCACAATGTTTTTTTCTGGATTGCGATTGTTTTAAAAAAAATGAAATTTGTTTTTTCTTGCTTTCTCGAATTCAACATTACGTTTTCGCCTTTGGAAAAAAGCACAAAAACCTCCTCATATATAAAAAAAAAATTAACACACTTGTTAATAATTCGACCCCCAAAAACTGAATTATCTCACGCGATTAGTCCAACGTTATCCTCAGAATAGGTCTCTCAGACCGGCCGGCGAGTGTTTGCCAACTACGGAACTCTGCACTAATTTGTCAACCCTCATTACGCTATCTTACTCGCGTTTCGTGCGATTTTGGTTCCTATTGTCTCACTTCGCCCGTTCCCGGTATTTTAGTTCCAGAAAGGTTTTTCATGTTCCTCCGTTATGATCTAGTTTAGTTTATTTGCGTGACTGTAATGGAGCATGTAGGGGGTTATATGTATTGCAATTTAATGTCTGTATTGTTTGGACTTGAATATACTCGTAGATATACAGGATAAGTTTTTAACCAGTGCGCAAACTGTAATCATGAATTCAACATATCATTGTACACCCTGAATGAAATTTTTCACCGGTTCTAAAAAAAAAACATCTGATGCTTCATAGAAAAGTGCAATACTTACGCGGTCAAAATATATGGAACAGCTGATATTTTTTTGTATAATCGAGGATTTTTTTTGCGCTGGGTGGCTACAATGATATGCTGAATTCATGGTTATAGTTTGCGCACTGGTTAAAAACTTTTCCTGGATATACACGTACCATAATCAGCCCATAATGTTCCCACAGCTGGCTTTCTCTCTGTGAGAGGGAGTGGGCCGTAGTCCTCAACGCGGGCCCAGTAGGTACGGGTTGGAAGATGTCATATGTCTTGGATTTTTTTGGTTCTAAGACATGCCGATGTCCTTCTTACGATTTTTTCTTCAGGTATTGAGGACAGTGGTTACGAAATACCCTACAACACATACCTAAGTCGCGGCCGTTGTCACGGAGCCACGATTGCGATGACAGAGCCACCAGAGCTGACACTGAATTTTATAGTGTCATAAACAATCTATAATATTGTGCTAAATTACTTTATCGGACGACTGACCCATGGCCTCAAAGGTAAAACTTAAAAGCCATGGAAAGGAGTTCCTATAGGAGGATGGATGAGGAGTCACAATTTTGAAGTGAAAACTTCTTTAGGCGCGTTGTGCGTTTTTTGGGTGAACAAAAATCATGGAACTCGCGTCATCGTCACCGAACGGTTTTATAACAATTGAAGTGGAAAATTCAATTACTTTATTCCCTCAGTTGCCTGTGTGCCAGGGGCCGCGGTATCTCTTTCGAACAACCCGCACCCCTGGCAGGCATGGGCCCTTGCGGACCCCCCCATTTGGTGCTGACATCTCTTTGAGGCGCGCGTGGAACACGACGCGCCGTCGACCCGGGCTTGGTCCTTACCGGACAGCGAGCTACACATTACTCGCCGTCCGCAAGCCCGCGCCTACGGTGGACGGGAATCAGCCTGGGATTCCCGTCGCCTAGGGCGTCTCCCGCGGCGACTACGGCCGTGAGGGCGCATACACTGCCTCTCCCTCACGTGCGCCGCCTCCCTCTTCGCGAGCATTACTGCTTCGCAGAAGGAGGTGACGGCTAACCATTCACTCTCGCTCCGTACCATGGCCTGCACCAGGGCCGGACGCGAGAGATCGCCGCCGCCGATCGCCTCCACGAGGACACGGCGGTGCTCCGCCCAAGCCGGGCAGACCGCCACCGTATGCTCCACCGTGTCCTCAGGGCGATCTTCACAATGGAAGCACCCGGGCGTTTCCTCCCGCCTTATGCGAAACATGAACCTCCCGAAACAACCGTGTCCGGTGAGGACCTGTGTCAGGCGAAAGGTGAGGACGCAATACCGCCTCTCAAGCCACTCCTCAAAGAGGGGACTTACCGCCGCTATCGTGGCGTGCCCAATGAGTCATTGTGTTCTGCCGAGCATAATATAAGCCATCATTGCTTTTATGAAGCAATAGTTCAACTCAAGATAGGCTAGACTTAGGTCGGTGCAGTCTTGTCCATAGTATAAGCATTTTGATTGTAATAATATTATGCACACAAAGACTTTAACAAACATATTTTGTACAGCACTGATGCATACCATGTGGTGCATAAAATATTATGTTTGTATAGGCAGTTACGATAATGATCGTGCTTTCATTTGTTTTTGTTTCATGTTACTGATACCCGTGATACCTCAATTATAACAGCAAGCGATAATTGTTTATTTGCTATCGCGTATCATGTAATTGTATTGATAGATACAATTTCATAGATTATAACGTCGACAAACTTTATAACAACCACACCTTCGTTTGTTACGGTTCAATAAATTGCTTATTAGTTTTCGGATAACTAAACGACAAAAAAAAAAACGTTATTTTCTTGAAAAGAAAAACCTTGCTTTAGATCTAGATATGATCTTCAATGATATCTTTCTTACATAGATAGTTACTTAATTGTGACTCATTAGTCAAGATTTGACAGGTTAGGTTTAAAATACATCCGACTTATTATTGGATTTGCACGAATTTACTCGCCCAAAACAAGCGAATAGATACTTTCAAAAAATATATTATTTTCTGTAGGCAATTTGCACGAAATCAACATAATGTTATTAATTTCATCTGCCTGGCTCTCGGCCAGTCGGCTTCCAGCTTCCAACCTAACCGAATGCAGCTGAATACCAGTATTTTACATGGAGAGACTGCCTATCTGACTTCTACAACCCAGTTACTGGGTAACACGATACCCCTTGGTAAGACTGTTTGTCAGACTTTCGGGCTTCTGACGACCCGTAACGACTGTTAAAGATCCACGAATGACAACTAGGATCAACTGCTTCACGTGCTTTCCGTGGCACGGAGGGGTCTTGGTATCTAAAGATGGTCACCCATCCACGGACCGAATGCGGCAAGCGTAGCTTAAATTGATCGATCGATCCGTGTGGCTGTTATTACTTAGCCACAAGCCTCTCTAACGTTATTAATTTATTGTATAAAATTCAAAACGTGCCAATTGCCTAGTACGCATTTCAAGAGTTGCCATTCGTCCACAGGTAAAATACCTTTGTGCGAATCGCTTACAGAAAATAGTGTATTATTGAATCAACACGATTCAATTTGTTGAGTGAATTCGTACGTATCGACTTATAATCCACACATATTTACACATAAACTCACGCCTTATCCCGAAATAGTTCTCGTTCTCTCGTTCTTTCTAGATATCTTTCCTACATAATAAACACGCTCATGAGGCCATTTATGCCTGAAGGAATAGATAGCGGTGGAAGTACAGTCAGCGTCAATAATATCGGACTTTTATCGAACTTTATCTCAATTGGATAAAGTTCTTGTCAGAATGACAGTTGTCGTGTTCCGTCTTCATTGTGAAACAATCCTTGTGTCATTGAGTTAATATTAAATTTTCATAGTTGTTTAGATATTTTTGTCGCTGATTGTACATCGACACCCACCAGATATGCCTAAACCTAACCTGTTAATAGAGGGCGAGACTATTGCCATTAACTGGTCATAAATCCAGACTACAAGTGACCAGTGACGACTAGACAAGTTTATCTCTATCTTACTTCCTTAAAAAAAAACATGATGGAAAATGGATACATTCGTGACGTAATTTATAATCAGCCTATAATGTTCCCACAGCTGGGACACAGGCCTCCTCTCTGTGAGAGGGAGTGGGCCATAATCCACCACGCGGGCCCAGTGCGGGTTTCTAGATGTCATATTTCTTCGATTTTTTTCTTCTAAATATAAAATCTAGGACATTACATACCGCTTTCCTCCTGATGTGTTCCTTCACGGTTTTGAGAGCAGTGGTGATAAAATTAATACACTAAGTAAAGTGCCTAGGTTCTAAGCTCACGACTAGTTGTAGAACTAGTAAGTCAGGGGCGATACCACTGGCGAACACCACTCTCACTTAATTACACTGGTTGGCAAATTAGAGCCACTAAGTGGGGTCTGGTGACCTGTAACACAGCTTTTTCTTAAAACCTACAGCAGGCACCAGCTCTCACAATGTTAATTTATACTATATGTTAAAAACTGTTAAGGCCACAGAACCATTGTGAGAGAAAATGAATGAACTTATTAACTTATTATTATTAATTATATTACCTAGGTACCAGACTATACATCTCCGAAGTATTTTGATGCGCTGAATCCGAATCTGACCGCAGAATTGCACAATCACGTCAGGATTTTGAGATATCCTAACCTGGAAGAGCAAAAATACCGTATTTGCTCATTTCTAACCGACTTCAAAAAAGGAGGAGGTTATATGTTCGACTGTATGTTTTTTTTTATGTATGTTCACCGATTTCTCCCCCATTTGTGGACCGATTCTCAAAATGATTTTTTTATTTGAAAGAGTATACTTCTGAGGTGCTTTTATTGGCACCAAGTCAGGATCTGATGATGGAATCTCAGGGAAATCGAGGGCAACCCTCAAATGTTATAGGTATTAACAATGTTTTTCATAAATTTTCTAAAGTTATTGAGACATTTGCGTATGCTCATCATCATCTCATCACGCTGAGTTGATAAAGGAAGGTACAACTCAAATATGCATTATTTTGACCCCAAGGATGATGAAATTTCTAATTGTGTGGGGTAGGTACTATAACTAAAAAGTGAAAAATAAAAACTTTTTCAAAAACAAAAACAACCGACTTCCAAAAAAACACTACTAAGTGAAAAATAACTTTAATTTTGGAAGGCGGTGACAAAAAATTAAAATACATATCCATAGTCACCGACTTCCGAAATTAAAGTTATTTTTCACTTTGTAGTGGTTTTTTGAGGTTACGTAGCCCGGTAGATCCTCTTTCCTCCAAAGTGTTATCACATAACAATTAACAGCTCCGAGATCACAAAATACACGTCGACTGTAGCTGTTTGCCTTTACATCTCTATTCTAACCAAATAGGTTTTGGGTTTAAACTATAACCTAGATGTAGGTTCCATCCATTAAGAGCTTACGAGTTAGTGGTACGCCTGTGCTAAGCTCTGTTGTTTTAACCTGCTTTTTATTATTCGTAAACCAGCCATATGCCACGCTTACACTGCTTATTTGCTCCCGGGATTTTGTAAAGACGTTATATGACCGCTTGCCATATGATGACGATTCTAAGTATTTGTTTTAGCTTTATTATGTTTCTTAGCTTTGGTAAAGAAGTCTTTCAGTGTGTGTTTTGTTATGTATTTATTTTGGTGTTGAAGTATACATTTCTGTAGGTTAATATACTCGCGGCGCGTAACAGTCTTTTATTTTTTTGAATTGTTCTGATCCGCTGTCGCGCCATCTATGAACGAATGTGACCATACGAAAGAAATTTCATTGGTGGGCCTGAAATTAATCAGGTGGCACACTAGTTGCTTTAAGTGACTATAAGATAATATGTATAATTATATCATATCTAGTGACGCTTTAAAAATCTATGTTGACAGTCCGATACTGCCCTCCCATACCTATTAACACTGTAATTTAAAACCATTGTAAAAGCCAATTATTTTTTAAAGAGTACAATCCATGGAGTTCTTGCAAGCTCTTCTCCATAGGAAACAACCAGTTAGAATCGTGCATCTAGTTTGTGACGTTTCATAAGTGCCCATGTGGGTTTATGTGAAAAAACATTTTTTGCTTGATTATGACAGAAAAAATACTAACTCGCTTTAGTGACAAAGTCAAGTCATTAATTTCAAATCAGTCAAGATTCCAAGTTATGTTCCTAAAAACACCACTGGGCAGAACACACCCTTACATTGCAACGGAACAATTGAACCCAATTTACATCTCATTACAACGAACATTAACCCACAATTACTTAACACCACTTACCCACCCTCGCCTCGTTACTTACAAACTAAACCTAGAAACGTCTTTTCTAAGAAGTACGCCGACATCAGCCGACATGTCTTAATGTCTGAAGCCAAGTGACACGAATGGAAGCCAAAAGGCTTACCGTGCTCTCGAGTCCGAGATGGGGATTGCTTGTAAGCCGGCCACCTATCTTGGTGAGCGGAGTCCGCTGGCGTGTTGATTGAACGACTGACGGGAATGCTAGCGCTGTCGTGAATGAAATGCGGATGTGTGGATGGCAGTTGATTAGGTTTTTGGATAGTAGTAGGTACATACAATATGTAACAAAAACCCTGTTGTTCCTTCTACCCACGTTATCAGAATCGGTATACATACGTAATAAAGCAAGTCATTTATAAAGACTGTTCAACAAAAATAATTTAAAAAAATAATTAATTATGAATATTTGTAATGTTTAACTGATTTTGATTAGATCAAAGAAAGCCGGTGAGCTCGTAGTCTATTGTGCGAAATAGGGATACTTGTAAAATCAGATGCTGTAAAAAAAATTTTGAATGTGTCGATTTTAATATTTATTTGTTTTTGAACTCTCGACTAGCCAATGATTACTTTTTTAAATTATAACTTCATCAATGTTGTGCTTGTAGTAAGTGTATACGTCCCAAAAAGGAACAACAGGGCTTTTGTTACATATTGTATAGTCGAATATGAAAAATAATTAAATAGGTACTTGTTAACAGTAAAAGAGGCTTGTGAATAAGTAATAACAGCCGCATCTAGTTTGTGGATGGGTAACCATCTCTACACACCAAGCCCCCTTCGTGCCTCGGAAAGCACGCTAAGCCGTTGGTGCCGGCTGTTATTCGTGGATCTTTGACAGTCATAACGTGTCGTCATAAGCACAAAAGTCTGACCACCAGTCTTACCGATGGGTATCGTGTTACCCAGTAACTGAGTTGTGGAGGTCAGATAGGCTCCATGTAAAATACTGGTATTCAGCTGTATCTGGTTAAACTGGAAGCTGATCCCAAAATGCTTGGTAAAAGGCTAGTCTGGAATGATTAGTTGTAAACAGTAGTTCTGTCGTTCTATTCTGTTAAATCTCACCGTGAAAACTAAGATGAAGCGAGTTTGATGTAAGCCGTAAATAGGGTCAATCTCTTGTATTAGGAAAAACCTGTTATCTTGCTAATACTGACATGTTTTCGGATTTTTATGCGGTTTGGTTTTCACCACCACTGAGCATTATTGCGTTTATTTATTTTAGTTTGTTTCATTTATTACCTATGGATTATATATGTATAATAATACATTAATAATACCAACTAAGGTGTAACACAGAAATCTCGATGTATTGACATATGAACACATTGCACCTGAGCTAAGAAGGGGCGGATCACTAGTTGTTATACACCGTGACATTTTAGTCATCTTACAAAAGTGGTCCACTCAATGAATCCGTCTTATAATACCTCTAGGCGCGATTAAAATATTGTTATAATTAATTAAGACAATAGGTACAAAGAAAAATAAATAATGCTTTAGGTTTATGAAACACCCTCCCTGTTAATAATGTTTACGTATCGAACGGTAGAAGATCTCTACCTACCTACCATTACATTCCATCTCCATAACAGGGTGTTTCAAACTACGTCATGCATCTCAGTGAATGATACTTTTTGATTTTTTATTATGCATAGGTTCAATTTTTATTTTATTTTATAAATGACTAGCTTCCGCCCGCGGCTTCACCCACGTGGAGGTCGGAAATTATCCCGCGGGAACGTACTACCGGGATAAAAAGTATCCTATGTGTTAATCTAGGTTATAATCTATCTGTGTGCCAAATTTCATCTAAATCCGTTCAGCCATTTTTGCGTGAAAGAGTAACAAACATCCATCCATCCATCCACACTTACAAACTTTCGCGTTTATAATATAGTAGTTATTGAGGCGCCATTGACAATCAGTTTATTGTTAATTACAAACAAAAAGACAAAAACAAAACTACTTATCCTATCTCTCAAGTTGGAACAAATTACATACAAATACCAATTTTAATCAAAATCTTGACTTGGTGAAGAGTTCACTGGGAACATACATCATGACACTGGATTTTGATTATATAAGATGTTCATCTGTTCCCAAGTCGCTCTTAAGTTACTCGTCGTATTTTGTCAAGCGAGGAATCGTTGTTACACGGGTTTGCCTCAAGTACCTACATGACATAATATAATGACGTATGACTTTATACGAAAACCGATGTTATTTTTAATTTGTCTGTCTGTGATCTTTTGTTTGTATCTTTTTAGTTGGTATTTGTCCTAGTAGAGCGGCTTTGTAGTTAATATTTGATTTCCGCTTCTCAAAAATCATAAAATTCATTATTTCAATGCGTCAAAAGGACCATTAATAAGATATTATTACCAACAGTTATAATTAGTTAGGAAGACATAGGAACCCGGAATTAATCACTAATGCTTGCTAATACTTACAGGCAACAGGACCATTTTAATTATGATATTTAAGGCAATAAGAAAAACGATGAAACGAAATGAATTTAATTAATTCCTCATCACTTGGCGCTCATTAAATATTCTCCATAACTTCAAACGGAAATTATTTTGAGCGACACTGACCCAAATTATGACATTCATGACATTCGTCGATATTTATGTTACTCGAGGTCATTTAACTGAAAATGTTCATTATTTCAGGCAACATTTTATCCATAATTTATGTGTGTCGGTGTTGCAATATCCATACTTTTAACTCGAGATTAAAAAAGAAGAGTTTTATATTGTTTTTTTTTTTTCTTTTATGTTATCTGTGGCATTGAACGAACTTAATCATATCTAACCAGCTAAATAAACTTTGTGATTAGTCCTCAAATATATGAAGTGACTAGTACCGAAAGTTGTTGGTAAAGTTCAAAAACGTGCTACCTCGGTGGAAAGAATGTGAGACTATTTGGGTTCTAGAGAGTCTTCTGAACCCTCTACAACATTTTTTTTTGCCAGAGACTTAAGTGAGTATTTAAGGGCTTCTTAACCCAACCCAAATCGTTTAAAAATTAATGGCCCACTAGTGTGATTACGGTTGCGGTAAATAATCTCAGATTTGCCTGCGATAACGGTAAGGTTAAAATTGCAGTTCCATTGCACATTGCACTAGCCGTCTACAATCCTCACAGACTGTCTCCAATCCTAAATGGTCTCTAATTGCATTCTCTAAAACATCATAAAGTAGCGCGTCTCCGACGAAATTCTCGCTTAAAACGTCTTATTTGAATTACATCTCCAAACTATTTATCTAGCGACGCATCCCTAGTTAGAAAACGTCTTAATAAGCTCGGAGCCAACTAGTGGGTCTTGGCAAACAACACTTTCCCCCTAATCTCTCGCTTAATGCACTCCACTTTATAAAAACTTGCCAAGTCCCACTCTAATTACGTTCTCATTTAATAATTATGAGTGTTTACGCACAATAATGGAATTTCTTTAAGAAAAACTCATAGAAGACTTGATACATGTATAATTTAGATTAATTAAGAATTTTCTTTTGCGGAGCCGAAATGATGAGTGCAAAATATTTTAGCCAACCTTCTACCTTCCAAGTAGACAATATTACAAAAAATAAATTGCTTTAGTCGCAAACACATTGTGACGATTTGCTCTCAAAATATGAGCAGGCGCGTACATAAGCTCCCCCCGTTGAAGGGTGTGGACTTCAACCGTTAAAATCTTCACCAGTAGGCAGGGGGCACAGGCGAACTAGAGATCGTCGCACGCAACCTCTTGCTGTGTTGACATCTGCGACTCGAGAGATGCCGTCTGGTCCAGGGAAAAGTCTGGCGACACGTCCGAGGCGCCAGTTGAGTGGCGGTGTGTTGTCTTCTTGTAGAATGACCAGATCTCCGATGTTTAGCTTCTTAGCGTCAGTCTTCCACTTAGTGCGTTGATGAAGTTCGGAGATATATTCCTTTTGCCAGCGCTTCCAGAAGTCTTGCCTTATTTGCTCAAGGCGAGCGTACCGGTTTCGAAAGGTGGTTTTGCCATCGTCTTGAACTGGTGTTGGCAACGCATTGAGTGGTCTGCCAATCAGGAAGTGCCCTGGGGATAAGGATAGGAAATCGTCAGGGGATGAAGACATTGGGCACAAGGGGCGACTATTTAGAACTGCCTCTACTTGTGCGAATAAAGTACCTATTTCCTCGAAGGAAAGATGGGAATTTCCCATGACTCTTTTGACATGATATTTAGCAGCCTTGATTCCAGCCTCCCAAACTCCACCGAAGTGAGGGCTGTAAGCAGGTATAAATGAAAATTTGATCCCTTCTCCTGTTGCAAACTGAGAAAGAGATTCGTTATTTAATTTTAGAAAATTGCTTAGTTCCTTAGCAGCGGCAACGAAATTTCGTCCGTTGTCAGAGCAAACCTCCGCTGGCTTGCCACGGCGGGCAACAAATCGACGAAAGGTCATTATAAAAGCTTCTTTCGTCAAGTCGCTGACAGGTTCTAAATGAACGCATTTAAAACGTAAACAAATAAATAGACATAAGTAGCATTTTACTAGTCTAGCACCACGTCCCTTGCGATTTAATATAAGAAAGGGTCCGGCGTAGTCAATTCCAACGGATTTGAATGGAAAGTCAACAGAGACACGATTTGTTGGTAAGTTACCCATTTTTGGGCATATGGTTTGCCCACGAACACGCACGCAAGTAACACATTTCTTTACAATGCCTCTAGCTAACCTTCTTCCGTTTATAGGCCACACAGATTCTCTGACCGTTGCCAGCAATAGCTGTGGTCCAGCATGTAAGTTTCGTAAGTGTTCGTACACAAAATAAAGTTTTGTTACATAATGAGAAGAATCCAACAGTATTGGATGTTTTTTATTGAATGAATAATTGGAATTATGTAATCTCCCCCCAACTCTTATTAGATTAGTTGTGGGCTCAAAGAAAGGCGATAAACATAATAACTTAGATTTAGGCAATAATGATAATTTTGATTGAATTCTTTTATATTCAAAAGGAAATGATTGTTTTTGTGCAACTCGACAAATAAAAATAAAGGAGTTATTTAATTCAGGCACTGTTAGAGGGCCAGATAAGCGATTAAGTCTATTTGACCGTTTTGAGTTGTGTAAAAAGCGTAAGACATAAGCAAATGTTCTTTTTAATTTGGAAAAATTTGAAAATATTTTGAAATCGAATGTAGATTCGGGTAAGTTAATATAGTGACTTTTTACTTCAGGTAACTCAATGTTTTGATTTTGATGCAGTTTTGGCCATTTTGATTCATCATTGTATAAGAATGAGGGGCCTTGCCACCACATTAAATTATCGCGAAGGTGATGAGCGTTCACACCTCGAGAAATTAGGTCAGCGGGATTAACGTCAGTGGGAACATGACGCCAATCCTTGCGATTAGTAAGATCTAAAATTTCAGCTATTCTATTCGCTACAAATGTTTTTAATTTACTTGGGTCATTGTTTATCCAGCATAGTACGATATTAGAATCACACCAATGCGTAATTTTTGTAGGACTAAGTCTTAAGGACTCAGTAACAGATCGACATAGATTAGCTGATAACAACGCCGCGCAAAGCTCGAGGCGAGGTATGGTGGTGGGCTTTATAGGAGCAACCTTAGATTTCGAACATAATAACCTCACTGTCACCTCATGGTTTTCGTTCAGCGTTCTCATGTAGATACAAGCTCCGTAGGCAACTTGAGAGGCGTCGCTGAACGAATGAAGTTCTATGGACCTTGGTGAGTCACCAATTACTCTACGTGGAATATGAAGATCTGCAAGTAACGGGAAGTTTTTTGAAATGTCATTCCAATTTTCCTGTATGTCATTAGGTACAGGTTGATCCCAATCAATTCTCTTGATCCACAACTTTTGTATTAATATTTTCGATTGAATTATGCATGGGCTTAATAACCCAAGTGGATCAAAAATACGAAGTGATTGCGACATTATAAATCTTTTTGTAATTGTGTTATTTATGTAGTTATTCTTTACAGGAAAATTGAACGTGTCGTCACTTGGATCCCACCCTAGACCAAGAGTACTGGAGGATTCACTTAAGGTAAGTTTCTCCCTTGTATTAATTTCTATATTATGAAATAATTTAGGTAAATTCGTTTTGTATTTTCGTAGGGGAAAACAAGCTGCATTTAGAGCAGTAGAAAGTGCCTTTTGTATGTATATAAGTTGATCTTCATCGTCTGAGCCTGTAATGACGTCGTCGACGAAGAAGTCATTTTGTATTATAGTTTTAATTGATTTGTCATCACACTCTTCTCCTACCTGCCACAGACATTTAGTGCTAAGATAGCTGGCACTTGCAGTACCGTAAGTGACAGTATCTAAACGCAAAGTTTGGATAGGATGAGACTCATCTTCTCTCCATAATATTAATTGAAGATCACAATCATTTGGATCCATAGCAATTTGTCTATACATTTTAGCTATGTCTCCAGTCAAAATGTACTTGTATTGACGTGCTCTAATTAGAATGGAGAATAGAGAATTCTGTAGATTAGGCCCAACCATTAAGATGTCATTTAGAGAGTAGCCAGAAGTTGTAGGAGTTGATCCGTCAAAGACTACTCGAATCTTGGTTGACTCACTGTCCTCTTTGAATACAGCATGATGACATAAAAAGTATGAAGGATTTGGTATTGCAATAAGTGACTCTGAAAGATGTCCTAGATTTGAATATTCAAGTATAAATTCTACGTAATGTGACTTTAGTGTCGGATTTTTTCTAAATCTTTTTTCGAGATTTATGAAACGTTTTTTAGCTTGATTATAAGAATCACCGAGGCAGTCAGGTGAGTCCTTTAGTGGTAGCTTCACTCTAAATCTGCCATTACTCAAACGAGTTGTGGTTTTGTGAAATTGTTTTTCACATGCTATTTCGTTGGGACTGAGGATCTTTCTTTGAGGAAGACTCTCGAGTTCCCAGAATTTAGTGAGCATTTCATCCAAGTTGTTGTTTGAAACAATTGCATGATTGCATCGAATATTTTGATTGCATTTTGGTGCATTGATAGGGCCGGCTATGAACCAACCTAATTTTGAATTTTGTAATTTAGGATTATTTGGGCCTAGGGAGCGTTGTTCGCTGACTAGTATATCCCAGAAGATATCTGCACCAATGAGTATCTCAATGGAAGCAGGTTCATTGAATTTAGGATCGGCTAATATAATACCCTTTGGCATTTTTAGATGATGTATATCGACGGAAACCTTTGGAATGTCTCCGGTAAGTTGATTGAGAACATAGCAAGACAACTTAACTTGGTAAGTGCCATGGATTGATTTTAGGTGAGTAACACAACTTTCTAATACTGTGTCACACTGATTGTTTCCTATTCCTATAACGTTTAATGCATTTAACGTATTACACATTAAACCTAATTTTCGTTGCAGAGATTTTGTGATGAAAGTAGATTGGCTGCCACTATCTAACAGCGCGCGAACTCTTTCGCTTTTGTTATTTAAAGGATTGTGAACTTCTATAATAGCTGTAGACAAAAATACATGACCGTTATTTTGTTGAGAGAAAGCCACCACGGTCTCCCCTTTAATATCGGCGTTAGCGTTTGCTGTACTACAGTTAGCTGATACGCTAGGATCGTGGAGAAGAGTATTATGCTTTTGGTTGCACTGCCGACACGTACCCATGGCGCACTCAGACGCAGGATGACCTTGACGCAAGCAATTTGTACACAATTTATATTGGGATATGCATGACATTTTGTCTTGAATGGATTTTGATTTAAAAGTTGGACAATCATAAATCCTATGATTTCCATTGCATACCACACACAGATAGACAGCTGAAGAATTATTACGAGCTTGTGAAGTGGATGCGAAGACATTGGTATTTTGGTTACGGCTTGATTTATTAGAAGATTTAATGTGATTAGATTGAGATTGATTAGCCGAGGGACGTGGGTTTTGTTGTGATTTAAAATTATTGTTATTGTTGTTTATAGATTTATTCTGATTAAATGATTCTAGTACATTAGCGCGGTCAATTAAGAATTTATTAAATTGCTCCAAAGTGGGCACGTCATTCACGCAATCTATTGTATTGCGATATTCTTCCCATTTTAGTATGGTACGACTATCCAATTTAAGCAATAAAATAAATATTAACAACATGTCCCAGTGGTCAGTAGGTAGACCTAAACTCCTTAAGGCTCTTAGATTCTTAGTGACGTTGTCAACCAAGCAGCGAAGAGACCTATCTGACTCACGCGTTATTGGTTGAATGTTTATTAAAGAATCTAGGTGATGATTCATGAGAATCCTTTTGTTATCGTATCGCTCACAAACCTGTTTCCAAGCCTCTTGGTAATTAGCTGAAGATACTTCGAGGTTTGATATAATACGCGCAGCGTCACCATCCAGATAAGAAACTAAATAATGAAACTTATGTATATCTTGAATGCGCTCATTTTTATGAATCAAACTAAGAAATGTGTCCCGAAATTCGAGCCAGCGGAAGTGTGATCCATCGAACTTAGAAATTTGTATTTGAGGCAATCTAAAACCCACGTTTTGGTGATCCGAGTCCGCATTGACCTGGATAGATGGACGGCGCATGCCATCATCATCTCTATTATATTGTTGTAATTCCGTCTTGGCTATAGCTATATTTTGAACTATGTCTTGTTCAATGCGTTCTCGCTCATCAAGTTCTACTTGAATATTTGGAGCATTTAAAACTTCAATCTCTGTCTGCAAATCATCAAACCTTGTCGATAATCCTTGAAACTTATTCAATCTTAAACTCAATTCCGCAAGGTCTATATTTGATAACTCAGGTAATTTACTAATTTTATCTAAATAGTTTCTAAATTTTGTAATTTGTCCTTTAATTGAACTACGTTTTACTAGTAATTCTCTTAAAGACACCTTTGCGGAGGATATATTGCCACCCTCGTACGTCATTTTGAAATGTAGATCAAATATGAACTATGAGAAACAAATGTTTAGTACTAAGCTCCAAACTTGGAATTTGAATAAATCGACAAAGCTTTAGCTGATTCGGAAAAGGAATAAAATAATGATACTCTCACGCTCCTCCCTCCGGTGGAATCTCCTGGGAAGCTGGTTTCGGCTGGCTGCAGTGCCTCACTCAGCAAACTGGCAATGATGGCTGCAGACTCAGTCGAGCGATTTGGCCCTCAGGGTCACGCCTGGAAATTTCGGCAAATCGGTTTAAATATAGGGAAAATACCGAATATATCGAGGTAGGAGTGTGATAATTAAGATTAAGATTTAGTTACTTATGTGTACGTTATTTTGCAAATGAATTTAGTGAACAAGAATATGAATTTGGAAAAAGAAACAATATAAGTTTATAGTGGACGGTACATGTAGGTACTTTTACCTATGCACTAATTTGGCACGACTAAAACTGTAATACTAAGGAATATAGCACAAATAAAGGTTAGTAGTTGGAATACAGGTATTTTAGAAGGAATAATATATGGAATTTGGAAATGGATTGTAATTTGGTGAGGTAGGTAGAACGGAACAAGGGAAGGCACTTAGCTTGATGATTTTGATGACTCGATGGATTTCCGGCACGATCTTTAGCTGATTCGTTGGCACGGAAGACCAGGCTGGCTGCTTGTCTTGTCGTTGCCTCCAATGTTCGTTCTTCTGGTTACTTTCGTATCGCCGAGTATGACGCAACTCGTGTACTATGTAACCTAATTTCTTGAAAAGTCCTGTCACGGTCGCCAATTTTATTGTTTACGCACAATAATGGAATTTCTTTAAGAAAAACTCATAGAAGACTTGATACATGTATAATTTAGATTAATTAAGAATTTTCTTTTGCGGAGCCGAAATGATGAGTGCAAAATATTTTAGCCAACCTTCTACCTTCCAAGTAGACAATATTACAAAAAATAAATTGCTTTAGTCGCAAACACATTGTGACGATTTGCTCTCAAAATATGAGCAGGCGCGTACAATGAGTTAATTCGTCGGGGAAACGTTTTGATGGTGCGTCAGGAGTTGTGAAAGGTAAACAGGACTAAATACTTTAAAGTGGGTAAAATGTTGAGCAGCCCTGGAAGTTTTGAGGTGAGTGTATATTTGTACGATTGTTTTAATTTATTGGTGAAGTAATAAAGAGTTTTGAGAGGTCAGGAAATTGTTGAGGTGGTGAATCAAGGTCAGTTTTTTTTTACTCAGGTGACCTATAAAATAGATGAAAAGCTTCCGCCGATAGGCATGACGTCACAACGCGACGTGAATTAAAAATATAATTACCTATCTATAAAAACTTCTTGGAAATTGAGACTACAGTCGCGTCGCGCTGTTGCACCGGTCTGCGGGGACCTTATTAGCCTGCGTTCTCACGAACGTAATAAAATCGCAGCAGGAGTTTTTCGCTTTCTGGATCTTCAACACACTGCTTGCGTCAAGAGTTGATAATCGAAAAGCAAAACACACTGTTAAATTTTTGACGCGTTGAGATGCGCTCCGTTGGATTTTCAAAATTCTCTGTTCTAATAAAAACCAAACTAAAAAAGGAGAAAATAATTTAATTCAATTAAAAAGCGTGGGGTGCTTTTTGAGGTATTTTTATAATCAAGTAATGTCAAGCACCCCACGCTTTTTGATTGAATTAAATTATTTTCTCCTTTTTTAGTTTGGTTTTTAAAGCGTGTTTTTTAGTTTTTTAAACTATTATTTATTTTCAATTTTTTAGTTCTGCTACTACAAAAACGTGATTATTCCTTTTTTTTCTATTTTTTTTTTTAAATTATTGAATTGTCATCGGTCCTCGACAAGTTTACAAAGTTTCAATGAAATCTGACCGTTTAAAATGGATCAAAATCACACTCAAAGGAGTCGGTTACATACAAACAAACAAACATACAATTGAAGCTAATATAAAGCGTGTAAAAAGAGACTTGGAAAACCTGCAGTGTTCGAAAAACTCCCGCCGCGATTTCATTACGTCTCTGTGAACGTCGACTAAATTCATAATTACTTCACTTAGGAAAATGATATAGACTTTTCCTGGCCACAAATCTTATTAAAACCCGTATAGCATAATATGATTAGCAACACAATGTACACTTACCCACAACTCCAAAAGTTTCTTACAACCAAAACTTCGCCATATTTAGAGCAAGTTGAACCTGACTCAATTTAAATCAACAGAACACATAAAGCGGAGGGTACAGAGATAGTTGTACCAAATATAGTACTGACTTCGTCGGTCTTATCGACCCTGGCCGATGTCGGTTGTGTTTATGATAATTCCCGCGAACAGTGCGAACTGTCGGTCGGAATTACCGCGGAGGCGTTTACGGGTTTATCCCGGTTCTGGCGCTACATTACGCGAAGTTGTCGGCGAAGTAACGCT
The DNA here is from genome assembly GCA_947359405.1 of Antitype chi. Taxonomy (NCBI): domain Eukaryota; kingdom Metazoa; phylum Arthropoda; class Insecta; order Lepidoptera; family Noctuidae; genus Antitype; species Antitype chi. The sequence continues at coordinate 1,930,113 of OX375817.1, read as the reverse complement.
GCAGATGAATGGAGAAGACCCATGGATCAAGTCTCTTTGCTTGTGATACTGGATGTCATGAAGAAATCTGGGTTTTCTTCTCAACAGAAAAAAACTGTTATTCACCTGCGTCCGATAACACTAGCAGCCGACCTCAAAATGGTTGATGAAAGACTTGTCACATTGATTTTGATTGAAGTAACATGTGTGTCTCCTGTGGCAAATTTTGTTTTATGAAGAGCGTTATCAGTGAATGAATGAATTTCCTCCTTACTCAGATGCAGCTGAATACCAGTATTTTACATGGCGCGACCGCCTATCTGACCTCCACAACCCAGTTACTTGGTATTAACACGATAACCTTTGGTAAGAAGAGTTTGTCAGACTTTCGGGCTTTTGATGACCCGTTACGACTGTCAAAAATTCACAAATGACAGCTGAGACCAACGGTTTAACGTACTTTCCGCGGCACGGAGGTGTCTTGGTAAGTAAAGATTGTCACCTATCCACGGTCCAACCGCGGCAAACCTGGTTTTACCTGACTGATCCACCCGTGTGGCTGCTACTACTAAGCAAAAAAAATAAAAATGACCATTAATTTACTCGCTAGAGGCTTAAATAGGCCCCCCTATTATAAAAGATAGACAGAAGAAGAAGAAGAAGAAGAAGGAAGAGGAAGGAGAAGTTCGTCATTTTTTCCGATGTAAAATCATCGGGTTTGTTATGTGATAAAATCAGTAAGCCATTAATAAATATGGCCCAAAGTATTAATTGAACAAACAAGCAAACACAAGGAGATCGACAGCTAAATTTGAGATAGTTTGGGCATCGCATGTTGGACATGGCAACAGTAGAGTTCGTATAAAATAATTGGTTCCCGGTCCGATGTTCTAGGTACTCAAGTAATTGCTGATAGGTTTCATCCACATCCGTGTTTCCATACCCATATACCTATAGTACCTTCCTTTGCTATATTCGATCTCAAAAAGGTCCTTCTGAGAACTATTCTACAAAGAGCTGAAGACGTGAAGTTTTCATTTGTACACATAACAATTAGCATTCGGATGACTTAATGTACATTGAGAGTATTCTTTGTCGAGTTTTGCCCATTAGCTCTATCAATTGTATTAGTGTAACTACGTTCATCTTGTAGCTTTTTTATTGTTATTCCTTTGATAAAGCATTACAGTTTTCGATTTTTATTGAAATTCCTGAAAATGTTAATTAAGCGAGTGTGATTTCATATGTACGTACTTACACTGAATCATCCCTCAAAATAAAGAAAGATAAATTTAATATTTCGGTCAGACCTTATATAACGTGTAACAGAAATAATGCATATTATGAAAGTAGTTTATTCGTTCACTATAATTTTTAATATACGTAATGGTCTATCACAAAAAATATTAAAACTACGTAAATTACAGTCACACTTCCGCTACACAGTCAAAACAAACAAAAAGAGACTAGTCTCTTTTGTACACGCTTTATATTAGCTTCACTTGTATGTTTGTTTATATGTTTGTAACCGACTCCTTAGAGCGCGATTTTGACCCACTTTAAACGGTCAGATTTCATTTAAACTTTTTAAACTTATCGAGGACCGATGACAATTCAATAATTTAAAAAAAAATAGAGAAAAATAGAAAAAAAATACGGACAAAAAATCAGGCTTTTGTAGTTAGCAGAACTAAAAAAATGAAAATAAATAATAGTTTAAAAAACTAAAAAGGAGAAAATAATTTAATTCAAATAAAAAGCGTGGGGTGCTTGACATTAATTGATTATAAAAATACCTCAAAAAGCACCCCACGCTTTTTAATTGAATTTAATTATTTTTTCCTTTTTTAGGTTTGGTTTTTAAAGCGTGTTTTTTAGTTTGTTAAACTATTATTTATTTACAGACCCTTTATAAGAGTGCTATAATACTATGCGAGTGTAGATTTGTAATATTACCACCATTTTATTCCCACAATCAGTGTAACAAATTTAATAAATAAACAATATTTTATACAAGATGGTAAAACCGCAGTGTGATTATAACATAATATTCTAATTGGGGTGTTTAGTGGTATAAGTTAAGCCCGGGGCATGTAGTAGTAATCCTTCTGAATTTAATTTCGTGTTGGTACTGCACTGTATACATAGAAATAGGTAAGGGCTGTGTAATTAATAGGTAGAGTTTGGCTGCGGTGACTGCTCGTTATTAATTTTGTGTTAGTTTTCAGTCACCGGCGTTGGTGATTGATGTCGTATTGCTTTTCACTTTGAGAATGTGTGACTTTGCAGCCAATTTACTTGTGGACGTAGCTGTGAGGTTTTGGTATGTCTTGGTTACATAATAGGGTGTTTTCCAATTTATTAAAAACTTATTGGGACGACATATGTAACAGAAAAATAAAAGTAAATTAATTTATATCAATTTTCTCAATTAAAAACGATTTAAATCAAATTAATTTTTCGTTATTTTGAATTTATCGCCAAAACGCTCCTTACGATGACTTTTTATCACTTGACCACAGATGACGTCAACTTGCGGTGTCGATGAAATCGCGTCATCGACACCGAACGCTTGAGCACACGGATGAGTCGCGCGTTGATGTACTCGTATTTTGGAAAAGTCTCTTTCTTTCATTAGGAAATTCTAATTATTTTATCCCTTTGTATTTTTATAGTAAAAATCTGTGCTGTTATCTTTAATGGCTGAAGTCGATCGCTCGTTTATCATTTTTTACCGAAAGCAATCAGGACCCAAAGACCCAATGTAAAATCTTTTATTGACGATAAAAAAATACACACGTAATTGTTCAAGTTTTCACTTCTGTCGGCACTCCCGGAGTGCCACTGTTTTTCTTTTGTTCTAGCAGATGCTTTCTTTACGATGTTTTCCTTCTCCATTTTGAGAGGGTGATGATTTTTTTTTTAATTTTCACAAAGGAAAGCACCGGATTGGGTTCGTACCTACGACCCAAGTCGGAGTTACTACACGGCCACCACTACTCTGAGACGTGTTTGGTTTATAAATGATAAATGATTTTATTCATGTAAGCAGGTTTGTACAAACACTTTTACACGTCTATCATATTTTTTAAACTAAATGAGGTTGCCCCAGACGGAGATGGCGGGATGAGCTGGACTCCTTTATTAAAGATTGGTCCTTGTCAGCTTTGGATAGAGAGAGGTAGAAAGAGAGTACGGAGGCCTTTGCCCAGCAGTGGGACGTTAGAAGCAAGAAAAAAAAATGAGGTTGGCGTTTCCTACCGAGAAGAAAGGCCGAAACAAACTCAAAGGACACAGTCTCTTTTAAAGTCCAGACATAATCTTGGCCAGATCATGTAAAGACCATGTAGATTGGAAATATTTTCTTTATTTATCAAATGTACTTAATAATTAAAACTACGATATACAAAATAAATACAAAAAATATTGTAGATTGGTGTTTGAAATGGTATTTTTAGGAAAGACCCACACAGATTGAGTGGAACTGTCTAGTCAGTGCATGCATTTGTCACTTATCGCGCAACTCATCTCAGAATATAGGAGCACAACGATTATAATGTTATGAGCCTAAAAATCTTCTCTCTTTCTATATGTGAATCTTACTACATCTCAAGTTAATTAGTTAAACAGATGAGTCAATCTGAAAGTTAATAGCGGGACTTTTAATCTTATAGAATCATTACACAAATAGACTACGGTTGCCTACCTGCTGGCGTAGTTGAGTCGCTTGGATACCTACTTAAATCGAGAAACCGGGGCGTTCGTCCCATACCTTAGTCAATTTATAGACTTGTGGAAACTCCGTGAGAAGCTGGAGATTACGTGAGATTCCTGCCTGTATTAAGTAATTTAAATATTCTTTCGTAGAATATATTAGATTGCTAAATATTCATTTTTGTGTATTCTTCAATAAACATAGATTGAAATGTGTTCTAAAGTGTAAAATTCAAAATGAATACTTGCAAAAATTTGACATACTTCTCTATTTTACCTCTTAGATGTACCTCTCAGAATAAACATTGTTAAAAGTACCCGGATACAATGGTATTGTGCTTATCAACAAGAAAATCACACATTGGAGATACGGCACCTATGGCATGTTCCCAAATCCCATACACTCCGGGCCGAACCGAACGACCCAATCCTTTTTACACTTTTAGATAATGTGATTAAAGTAAATCAAGCAATTTCAATAAGTGCTGTACTGTGTACTAAATCTACATATTTTATTCCTTTCCTTTTCGACCATAAATTCAGAGGACGGGCGAAGAAAGGCATAATATTGATGTAAATAACTTTATTGGAACCCTGTTCATGTTTTTGGCGTTTTATTGCGAATAGTAAATTTCGATCACTTAGAGAATGCAGCTTGCTTTTGCAACGAAGTGCTTTCTACGAATGCTATGCGATGTAGTAAAGAATGGAATTAAACTGTAGGTGATTTTATTGAGAACGCTGTTTATGCTTTTGTCTTTGGGGTTAACGGCGGTATTAACTTATTTCAGGATGAGAAGAAATTCATGTTTATTCACATAAATACCTCATCTCTACAAGTAATTTGCTTTTTATTTATATCACCAATGTTTAAGTTAGGTTTTTTTCTCCAGTACTTTTGAAATAATTCAAAAAAAATATATAAAAAGTATTGTAAACTACTTTTTGCCAATGGCTTCGCCCGCGTGGAGGTCGAATATTAGACCCTGGAAACGTACTACCGGGATAAAAAGTATCCTATAAGTTAATCCAGATTATAAACTATTTGTGTGCCAAATTTCATCTAAATCCGTTTTTTTGTGATCGAATAACAAACACTCAAACATACAAACTTGAAAAAAAACAATATCTTCTCAAAAGGTACTTTTTTCAGCAATAACCGTTTACAGAATGAAATGTATAGTTTAAAAGTACTTTACCAATTCTAGAATGGCCGCTCCTATTGTCAGATAAGATAAAGCAATATTAAATAATGTAATAAATAACCTGACAGCAAATAAACCGGGCGTTCTAAATAAGGTGCTTACTTTGAATTCTTTTGAAATTTCCAGAGCTTTCCAATTCGTTGTTTTAGAAGAATTTCTTGGCAATGTATCAGAAATTGCCGTTTTTATACTGACTATGTTTGAAAATCGAGAAGCTAGCATTTTAACTTTGATGTCGTTGCGAGCACGTTTTCAGGAGAACCGAACTGTACAAACAGGGGAAATGTGTGGGTACTAGCTGGTGCTTTTGAAAAAATGTACCGGAATTTTTCTTTGTAGCGCATTTTTGTTCATTTAGGTACAATGCTCGTTGGCGTTTTTTGTTGATTTCGTTACGACAGACATGTTGGAGACTCGACTTTCCTCTTTTGTGCTTTGAGTTAAATCCGGGACATCCTGCGTTTATTTAAGGGTGCTGTATCTATGTTTAGATTATTTATTAGCTGTGAAACGACTGTCTGATTTGCTTTAAGAAAAACTTTTCAATACACTTGTTTTAATTATAACGATATTTGAACCGTGTTGGTCGTCTGTAAGAAAACAAGAGCGTTACTTCACCTCGTATTAATTTTAACCTGCCCCAAAACAACATTACCCCACACCCCAAAAGCGAGCATCATTACAAGCGTAGTTTTATTTGCCCTAGTAACACTGTAATTAGTGCCGTGGCTACACTGCTGCAATTTAAACCCCACTGATGAGTACTAGGTAGTTAAAAGTATAGCAATGATTAATTAGCTCACATGGGATTAAGCGTTACTGATTATATGCACCACTTTTAATTAATTTTTATTTGTTTTAAAAGTTTTATGCCATGCAAGTATGCTATGCAATTTTTTTTTCCTAATATTTTCACGTTATAGTTAATATTGTTTGCATTTTTCTGTTCCGTATTATTTCTTTACGGTCAAGAAGTAGTTACCGTTTCTTAAAGCACCTGGAACAGTGGTGGCCAAGTGGTAACGGCCGCAAGTTATGAGTCGTTGATCATAGGTTCAAACCCAGACAGGCGTTTTACTAAACCGGCATGTACTAGAATCAAAAATACCAATAACCTACCAACCCACAGTGGACCCGCGCGGTGGATTACGGCCCACTACCTCTCACCGAGAGGCGGCCTGTGTTGCAGTAGGAAAATAATACACTGATTATTATGAAGACGTCTGTGATTTTTGAAGTCTTGAATTTGAAGTCACTGATATTTTTTTTTTAAATAAAACATGCTTCATATAAAAATTTGAAAGTGTTTTCCAAATCTATAATAATTTTATGTGTATTTTTTTATGTATTTTTTGTACATTAATTTGTCGTTAAATAGACTTGGTGCAAATCACACATTGCCTGACCACCGCTTGATGTCGGATCGCGTATGTATTTTGGTAATTGAAACTTTTAATGAATCCTCGACCAGAGAGACCTTTCTCGTAATTTGATATTTGTTTTAGCTCACCTTCAAACTTCAAATGGATATAATATGTTACCACATAGGCATCTACATAAATGGGTGATTTTATATGCATACCTATACACATTTATTAAATTATGTAGTAGCTAACCCATTTACATAGCCTGCTTAACTTTAAATGAGTTAGTTTCAAACTTTAAATTATATGTTTCGTGTAACCGAACCGTTTTTGTAACTCGAAGAAGTCACGTTATTGAAGTATGTGGTATGTTATTTTCAGAATATTTTTTTAGCTTTTAATTTTAAATCCGATTACTCTAACTATTTGATTTCTAAGCTGTCACTCTTGTATGTAAGCCAAATAATACTAAAACATCACAAGCATGGTCGACTTCTACAAAACGTTCATTGTTAATATTAGCATCAGAACCTTTTCAAATAGCTACCTTGCAGTACTTGTCGTCATTATCACAATTAAGTGGGAACAGCATCTTTGCATAAACTGCAAAACAATTCACAAATGTACGTCCCTCTTTACGCTATCAACATTTAAAGCTCAGTAATCATAAAATAATGCGCGTATAATTAGGTGACGTACTCTCAAGATAAAGCCATGCTCATGTCCTCATTATAACACCATGAAGGATTTGTATTCATCGTCAACTCACACTTAACGAGCTTGCCTTCCATAAATTCAGCAAATCCCGCTGAATCCCACAAAGCGCTGCGAGAAAGCGCGTCTTCAGACGTTTCGTCACTCGACCGTGATTGTGACTACAATTTGATGAATTGCTTCACTTTTCACTCCTTTTCTTAACATAAATAACCACAAAGAAAAACCAACCCTAAAAACTCACATACCAAAGTTGATATTCAACTGTCTTGTTTCGTTCTTTAGGGTTGTCTCCCAGTGTCTCGAGACATTCCTATAACCCGGCAGTTTTGAGGACGTCGCTTTTGCAACAGTGTCTACACTAATTAAATGTCGCACAGTCCTTTACAAGATCATACGGCGGATTTCTTGGCGTTCAAACGATTCGCACAGAAGGAGTTGAGGGAAAGTTTTCAGATTTAACGTGACCCCACTTAGGAGGCTACTTGGTCTGTAATGGTATCTTTATTAGTGTTATAAGTTCATAACTATTAGAGGCTTGAGACTGTCTAGAGTTGGTCCGCTTTTGTTTGTTACTTTTTACTTGTTCAATGCCAAAAGAACGATGAGTTAATTAGATTACTCACTTTAAGTTAGTTTGATGGATTATGTGGATGAAAAGGTACATTTCATATTAACACAAGGTAAAAAATAACTGGCAAAATGTGGGTGTACTATATAGGTAGATACACCTCTGCCAAAGCCTTTGGGGAAACAAGGCGTGATGTTACGATACAAGGTCTTACGAAAATTGTAAAATGGTAAAGTTTGCAACAAACAAGTGAACAGGACAGCAAAAAGAAAATAAGTAATCCGTGTCAATAAATAAATAAATGTCAACAAAAGTTCGCAAGATTCACACGAAATACATTTTTGAAGGGGTCAATAAGCAGTATGTTTAAAACTCAAGTAATATACTTGATATCCCGAAGTTCACTTGGAACCTCACTCAAGTGAGCACGCATAATTCGAAAGCGAACTCATTTGTTTTTTTTAAGTAAATTAAAGACCACCTGACCCTTGCTCGCGCCCCCCCCCCCAGTGGGTTCCCGCATTGTCGTTGCGGGAGGGCTTAGTAGCCGTGGTCCGCTCCCATGGTGAAGCGAAGAGGAATCCCAAGGTAAGGCCACTCGTCAGGGCTTTTGCTTGCAAGCCGTAAGATGACGTAGCGGCCAAAAAGTAGGTTGCGGTGATTTGCATCGCAACTGAGGCGGGCCGCGATGTCGGATGGGAGGCATCGCGGCTGAGGAATACAGGCTGCGGTGTAGGAGGAATGCCGGTACTTTTGAGTAGTGTTCTTCCCTTCCGTGGCCTGGACGGGGCCGCCACCGTTTGATGGCGGACGCGGTGGGGCCGCAGGGGAAGCGGAGTGTCGGTATAGCGTTGGCCGCTCTCCCTATCCCCTGCGACCGAGAAGTGGTAGGCGGTGGGGCCACTGCGCTGACCCGTCGCAAGGGGACCAAGGGTGCCAAGGATGCCAGGGTCGTCTGGGGCCCTTGTGCTACTTAGTTCCTGGGGAGGTTACGGAGTGCCATGTGTCCTGGTGCGCCGAACTGGTGGGGTCCGCAAGGGCCGATGCCTGCCAGGGGTGCGGGTTGTTCGAAAGAGATACCGTCGCCCCTGGCACACAGGCAACTGAGGGAACACGGGTGGGTTTTAGTCAGTAAAAGTCTGACACGCCCTCCTGCTCCACCCAGAGCGGGAGAAGTCATTTGATGATTTCCCACCCTGAAAAAAAAAAAAAAAAAAAAACCCTAACTCGCGGCAGCCCGCGCCACTGAACCTGTAGTTTTTTTACACGATACATAGATACTGGACAAAAAAAAATATAACTAAGCGCAAAAATTACTAGAACAAGAAAATACTAAGAACAAAATATTTAAGTAATTTATTATATTTAGTATTCTAACAAATTCCTCGTAAATGTTTTGAACCATGCGTAAGAGCTTTTCAAGTGCACAAACCTTTTTACTAGCATTATAAATAATGCTTATAATACTCCATTCAAGTATAATTTCTTAGAAAATTATTTGGACAACGATAGTCTTTGAGCGGCTCGAGAAAATTATCCGATAAATGAAGTAGGTATTATACCTAACCAAGTCTGAAATTATATTCAAAACTATTTATGTCTAAGCAGCTTATACATAAAGCTCTTAACATAAAACGAAGTTTAATGACACGTCAGAAGTTTGAACATTCCGAAATGAATTGATGAATATTTATAGGAGGTATAAATAGCACATAGTCGAATCATTTTGTATGGCTGAAATGGACAAGGCAACTGACAACGACGTGTAATTTTTAACCGATTTCAAAAAGTAGGAGGTTCTCAATTCGTCGGAACCGTTCCTGCTCCACCCAGAGCGGGAGAACTTATTTGATGATTTCCGAACCAGAAAAAAAAACCAGTCTTAGTAAGGGCTATGGTGCTACTACATAACTGGGTTGTGGAGGTCCGATGCGCAATCGCTCCATGTGAAATATTGGTGTTCATTTCTACCCTAACATAGTTGGAAAAGGCTAGGCAGATTTGAACCTTAAGGAAGACACTTCTGCATTTAATTTTAAGTTCTTATTCTACTTTTACTCTTTTTTAATCGTAATTTTAGCGGCCACATATATAGGTGTTTATCCTCATATTTATTTTTGTTTATCCATTTACTGTCTACTTTTTAGACATAATCAAAAGGAGACCTTTGCTCTTAACCAGCAACTAAACTTAACAAAAAGGCCAACAGCTAACTATCAATCTTTTGACTCTTCATTAATCAAATTCTTTTCGATACCTTCACGTTTCAGAGAAAAAAGAACACAAGAACTACTAACGACTTTTCCACTCTACCCCTTGGGAATAAAGTCCAAAGTTGCTTAATTAGAATCTAGTTTGAGACCTGGATCAGCGTTGCTTAAGTTTTGAAGCCCTATACTTAAGTAAACATATGAAACTAAGATGAAACACTTTTAGTTGGGTCTTGGTTACAGTATGATAATTAATACAGTTTTAATGGTTATTATCTTTACTTGGGTTAGGTAATAAGCAAGTCTGGAAAGTTAACGACGGGTGATAATTATGACAACACGTCATTTGCGACCTTGTTATTGTCTTTGTTCTTGGAGCAGTGGTGACGGCCGCGCCTTACGAGTTAAAGGTCCTAGATTCGATTCAAACCAGGCACTTTATTTTGTATAAATTATTTCATCACGACTGCTCCAAAAATGGTTAAGAAGGATACATGGCACGGCATGTTATAGACTGAAAAAATTTAAGACATGAGTCATCGACCAACCCGCACTAGGTCCGAATGGTAGATTACAGCCTCCCGCAGTGAGAACATTATAAGCTGATTATGTATTATCTTAAAATGTTTTCTTCGCATCATCCCAACTAACAAAAATACTTACTGTCCGAATCGACCCCAAGATATCAAGCTCAGCACTAGCGCTTGCAACTACATGACCAACGGGACTTTGATCGAACAATGTATGTACACAAATTCAAATTAATTTATTGATATTGTGAACATCGAGTAAAAGTTAAACAGATGTTATATACAATAAGACATGTTTGTCCATACTATGTTACGACAAAACGCTTACAAAATAGGGTAGAAAATAAAGTCAATATCTAGGTAAGATTTCATGCCAAACACTAAGGGTGTGTACAGATCTGGCGAATGCGCCGCTCGCGTGTAGCCCGCGAGCGACGCGCGTGCTGCTCGTGTTGCATGCGTGCTACTACTGCTACTGTTTATTGCGCCTCTCGCGTGCAACTTACACAACGCTGGCATGGTGCACGGGAGCTGCATGCGTACCGCGCGCGTGCAGTTTGCATGCATGCACGTCAGTTTGCTGCTATTTTTAACACTTACTTTGTTACTTGCTTTTGACGATGGCAGACGATAACACGATTGCCGTCATCATTACTACAGCATCAGCTGTTTTATTAGAGAAGTGTTTAGAAGAAAAGAAGAAGAAAAGAAAGCGACGTTGGTGACAGATTGCATTTTACAGACGAAGACAGAATATAGTATCAGAATTGAAAAGCCAACAAGTTAGTGGACATTACCTGTGCTATTTTTTTTAAATTAATTTTGCACGGACGGCGCAGGAACGGCGTATTCGCCAGATCTGTACATACCCTGATAGTTAATATCAATCAATAAAATTAAGACAGTACAAAACAAATAGATAATAGTTAGTCACAATTTCGTATATAATCATAAATGGTATACAAATGTCAATAAAGAATATTATTATCATATGAGAGCAACACTTAGACAGATATAAAATTTTGTAAATATTATTTTAATATGTCACTAAGATATTCAATAATTTAAAAAGCTTACGTTTAAATTCATGCATGATGCTGCTTGATACAATTTGAACAGGTACACAAAGCTGTGAAAAAGTTAAAATCTAACAAAAAAAACTAAGTAGAATGCTCTCAACTCAAAAAACATATTAAGCACTCTTATACCCAGTTTCCGACATCCTTATACCTCTGAAAATCGTATTTCAAGTACGTCGCGACGTAACTTGAAATCCGAGAATGTAACAGACATCTGCATTCACAGTCACGACCACGGAACGTTTGAGATCCGTATTTGCATCCGCATTGAAGTTTCCAGATCTGAAACGGATGTTTTAAGTTGCAATTTGAATTAATATATTTCTGTTAGTGCTTGTTAGGTGGTTTGTTATACGTGTACCTAGATTGTAGCTAAGGAGTTGCACCAAGCACGGGGAAGTGGTGAATGGAAGAACTGTTTGTGGTGTATTGTTAATTATTGTTTCGAGTTTCAGAAGTACTTGCTTCTAAGAGTATTTTTTTATTTTTCGACATTTCTTCTAATACTTCGAAGAGCTATTTGCTCAACTCTTAAATATGTATTGTTGATTATCCAATCTAGAGTCCATATATCCCGAAGAGCTAAGTTGATGAGTAAGTACAATATTATGTAACTAGCTTTTGCCAACGGCTTCGCCCGCGCAAAACTTTCATCCCCTATTTAACTCCCTTAGGGGTTGAATTTCGAAAAATCCTTCCTTATTCCTTGTCTACTTTATAAAGGGAACCTCTGTGCAAAATTTCAGCTATCTAGGTCCAAGGGTTTGGGCTGGGCGTTGATGAGTCAGTCAGGCAGTCAGGACTTTTCTTTTTATTTATATAGATGTCAAGAAATAATTAACCCATTTATTTTTAACTTATATATATTTATTTATATTTTTAAAAAACGTTGCCCCATACTAGGAATTTCTCCTGTATCGTGGGTGCGTTTACAAACATTTAAACTCACATACACAAACAGCCAGACCCAGAACAACTACTTGCAGATCATACAAATATTTTTTCCGTGCGGGAATCGAACCCGCGACACGCAGCGCAGCAGTCGATCGCTGAACCACTGCGCCAACCGTGCCGTCAAAACTCTCGTGTAATAGGGGTGACATATTCTACAATTATACTTCTTTTTTTAATAATGTAAAATTAAAAACGAATGTTCGATAAACTATAAAATTAAATACTTACCTACTTAATTATAATATTTAAAAAAAAAACATCTTATATAAAAGCTATAAACTCTCTAACTTATCATGTGGGGATCATGATAAGTTAGAGATTTCATGAGTAAGGTGCAGAAAGGTCAGCTGCTGTTGTAAAGGGTTGCCTAATACACAAAATCTCTCTGAACCGACCTCTAAGGTAGTCCTAAAGACTAGACCGTAAGGTCCCGAGGTCCCTATTAATGTCTAGCTGATTTACGAATATATTTATCTACTGTATTCAGTAGAATCTTGAACATGACTTGCTGAAAATACATATAAGAGTCTCCTGCTGATTCTAAACAAAATAGTTAGTGTTTACATTTAAAATAACCTTGTAAAATGTATAAAAATCTTCAGGCATTGCCCGTTAAATGTCTACACGGCCATATTATCCTAACTAAGTGAAGTTTTTAATGACCTCCCCAGGGTGGCACAGGGTAACCGCACGACGTGGCTACGAGACAAAACTCATTAATGTTCAACCCTTTTTTATGGACACAAAGGATATTAATACATATTTGAGAACAAGTATTATGTACAAAAGATTTTAACGGCAGCGGTCGTGTCGCCAGGGAGTTGGACTTTCTTTTTTTCTTGTTTTTGTGAAGCCTTTTGGACTGTTTGCACCTGATGAGATGCGGCGGGACGTACTCGGTTTGTAATGTAATGAAGGACATTGACCTTAGTGTGTTCTTAGTGGGCCCTATCAGAATACCAGCGCTGCGACACCTTTAAATGTCGCAGCATCATGCTGAGATAGGGGCCTTTGGGCCTAGTACAGTTTTTTTTTTTACTTTTTATAATATTTTAAATTTTAATTTTTTGTTAAGCATATTTTGTAGTTAAGTTTGTGATATTCCTGTGCGAGTCTAATAAATACTTTTAATTTCTTTCTTTCGAAAACAAATTCAGTAGGTACTTCAATGTAGGATGGTAATTCGGAACGCATCATAATTTTAAGAAATAAGTAGAATATAAATGCAGTGATGAGTGAAATAGAGAGTATGTTTGGGGGGGGGAGAAATGAAGGATGGTGAGCAAGCTATAGGACGAATAAGACAATTAAAATATTGTTAATAACAAGTTTAAAAACATGCGAAGTTTCAAGAAGTGAAGATTATTTATGTAAGAAAAGAAATAAAGAAAGAAAAGGTATTTATTGTGACTCGCACAGGAAGATCACATACTAAAATAAACACACAAAGGTACAAAAATTATAAAAAAAAACAAATATCTCGGAAGATGAAAAAAAAAAGAAATCAGAAAGTCCTGCACGAGGCCAAAAGCTTGATGCTGCGACATTTAAAAAGTGTCGCAGCGCTGGTATTCTGGTAGGGCCCGAGCGATGTGATGTCACGGGCAGTTACAGTATGTAATAGTATGTATAAATAATCAGTAATAAAAGCGACATCCCCCCTACATTAATTTTGGTACTACAGGTTCTCCTCTGCCGATGTTGCGTTTTGTTATCTATATTTTAGACATGACGGTGATTTGCCAGGTCCTTCAATGCATTGCACTGGATTAATGACCGTGATGGGTCAACAATAATTCGTTCATAGTTAACGACGCAATGTTAAACTGTAACTTGAGCCCAACTTACAAACACAAGACCAACAAATACAATTAAAACAAAACATTACACACATAACTTGAATTTATTTACCAACGCCAACAATAAACAAAGATATTAAATTAAGCAGCAACCCAGCTGCAAGTTGTACGTAAACTATACAAATGTACGCAATACATAATAACTGAACGTACAAAAGACGAGCGAAACAATAAGAAACTTGCTAGGAATTGCCAAGAATTGCCTTCGAACCGTACGGTGAAATTCAAACCCAGAAATGGAAAGCAAATATTGAAATCGGTAGCAATGCTGCAAAAGCTTTTTATGCGGCAGCACGTTCAACTAAAATAGGTGCTTGTTTAATGCTGGAAGTATAGCTTACTAAGCTCATTATTGTAAAGTACTTTCAATGAGGTTTTCAGCTATTATTTATATGTACTTAACTTAAGCCTTTATGAGATAATATGGGCGTAGATGAAGACGTATAATTATATTTGCGTTACTATTTTATGATGTAAAGAACTGTTCTGTGTTCAGAAGCCAGTCTTCCTGACAGCTAGTCTAGGTTGCATGGTAGCCTCGTCATTGTGGCGATTTTTTAGGAAGATTTTTTATAAGATTAGACAAAGAGCAAAAAATATATAGATAGTATGAGTGAAAGATGAAATATGTCCAGAAAAGGAATTAATACTGAGACAACCGACAGATGCAAGGAAGAAGGACTAAAAAAAAAACAATCGACTTCCAAAAAAACAACTTCCAAATTAAAATGTATATCTAAAGTCACCGATTTCCGGTACTAAAGTAATTTTTCACTTTGTAGTGTTTTTTTGGAAATCGGTTGTTTTTAAAAGATTAGATCGGATGATTTCAAGTTTCATTCGCACATCGAGAGTCACTAAGAATCTATGCTGTTAACGTTTAGATTCCTCGACGTGTTATAGCTTCATTATCGATACTCATGAAAGCATTAGAGGGGAAACCAATACTCGATAGGATTAACTACTCGGCTCTAGCTATTTCTGCTCATAGGCTTTGCAGTCAATATTGTAGGTTTACTTTGTTTGCGAAAATGCTGCAGTTTGTTTTGCTATGCATGCATTCTTAGTTAGAGTACCTACATTTTTTTTTTTTACATTCTTCGATACTTTGCTCTTCTTAGCGTTTCGATGGTCCAAAATTCAAGTGGGCGAACTCCGTTCATTAAACAGTCATGATGGAGCACACGGTGGAGCATACGGTGGAGGTCTGCCCGGCTTGGGCGGAGCACCGCTGTTTCCTCGTGGAGGCGATCGGTGGCGGTGATCTCTCGCGTCCGGCCCTGGTCCAGGCCATGGTAAGGAGCGAGACTGCATGGGTCACATCCTTCTGCGAAACAGTAATGCTTGCGAAGAGGGCGGTGGCGCACGTGAGGGGGAGGCAGTATATGCGCCCTCACGGCCTTAGTTGACGCAGGAAACGCCCTGGGAGTCGGGAATCCCAGCTGATTTCCGGCCACCATAGGCGCGGGTTTGCGGATGGCGAATAATGGGTAGCTCGCTGTCCGGTAAGGACCAAGCCCGGGTCGATGGCGCGTTGTGTTCCACGCGCGCCTCAAAGAGATGTCAGTACCAATTGAAGGGTCAAAGCAAAGTCCTATGCCTGCCAGGGGTGCGGGTTGCTCGAAAGAGATACCGCGGCCCCTGGCACATAGGCAACTGAGGGAACACGGGTGGGTTTTAGTTAGTAAAAGTCTGACACGCCCAGGAGGGCGTGTCAGACGAAATAACTTTTCCAGCTCTGGGTGGAGCAGTAGCTCCACCCAGAGCTGGAAAAGTTATTTGATGATTTCTCAGCCAAAAAAAAAAACCCCTGATACAGATGAAAAAATCAGTTGATCTCATACAATTCTATTCGCCCTAAATGACAAAATGTATGGGACATCTCATTATGATTTTCACGATTTCAGTGATCATAAATAATAATTAATACTAAAATCTATATTCAGGTTTAGTGTGACAAAATGTTGTTTTACATATAAAAATATAGAATGCTTTCGTTTTTATGATAAAAGTAAATTATTATGATAAGTAAATCCATAAAGATAAAAATATATATCGTAAACAAAGAGCTGGTTATTGTGTATTGTCAACTTTAATATATTTCAATACCGCATAAGCAGTCCAGATGTCAGATACATAAGCTTTCTTGGGAAGCCATTTCCTTAAATGACTGACGACTAGCGTTGGTAAGTGAGCCAGTTGTATGTCGTATTATTCTTTTATTTTCTGTGGCAGCTATAATATCCAGTGTAACAAAAGTGAACTTTTAATGGCCAAGTTTTGTCTATGTTTTCGTTAACGAAAATTAATTGCGTGAGAAAAATATGCTTAAGTATCTAGAGCCCATCAGGCCATACAAAAATATGAGATTATTGTTTAAACAAATTTCCGAAATAATAATAATTTTAACAAAAAAAACTTTTTTAAACACAAGCTTTTATGATTACTTGTTAATAAAACGAACTAAAAAGTTAAAAATAATTTAAGCTCAATCATTTAAATAAAAGCGTGTGATTTGTAGCAGCGTTTTTCCGTTATGTAGCTCGTAATAATTCGCACATATGTATGTGCTGTTTTGAGCACTTAAAGTGTTATGTGTCTATGGCCACCTTCCAGCTCCAGCATCAGACCCAGGTTATCATTTAGGATCAAATTACTCGTCAATATAAATTAAACGAGCCCAAACTCGATAGGGTTGTGTCGTTTTATTGTGGAGTTCCTATGGCCACCTTCCAGCTCCAGCATCAGATCAGCTTCATGTCATCATAATGTTGCATTGTCACGTGATATACATATGCATGGTACAACACCTAAAGCGTGGAGCAGAGGTGAGGTGGTTCTGTTTTTCAAAAAAGATGACAAAACCTTGCTGAAGAACTATTTCACTTCTGAGCCACGTATATAAACTGTTTTCGGGGGTCGTCACGAACCGTCTCGCCAGGAGACTTGACGAGTTCCAGCCACCAGAACAAGCTTGTTTCCTAAAAAACTTTTTCCAAAAAAAAAAACAACCGACTTCCAAAAAAACACTACAAAGTGAAAAATAACTTTAATTTCGGAAGTCGGTGTCTTTGGAGCTGTATTTGAATTTTTTGTCACCGCCTTCCGAAATTAAAGTTATTTTTCACTTTGTAGTGTTTTTTTGAAGTCGGTTGTTTTTTTTTTTGGAAAAAGTTTTTATTTTTCACTTTTTAGTGGTTCACATGTGCTTACCCCTTCACAGCGTACCGGCGTGATGTTATGTTATGAACTGGTGTAAACAATAGACAGACATGCGATTTCGGCAATCCCAGTCCATTTGCTATCATTTATTGAGGAGTTCCGTTGCCTATCTCCAAATTTCTTCATCAAATCTTCACCAAATTGAAATGAAATCACTACGAGAAAGTACTCTTCCAAAAAATACCTAAATCGCTTTGGGTGCCTATAAAATTTGAAGAGTTCTCTCTATTTCTCCAGGATCCCATCATCAGATCCTGACTTGATGATCATGGGACCACCTGGGAAGTATACCCTTTCAAACAAAAAAAACAAAATCCAAATCGGTCCAGCCATCTTCGAGTAATCGGGGAAAATACATAAAAAAAAAAAAAAAAAAAAAAAAAAGGTTCCGACGAATTGATAACCTCCTCCTTTTTGAAGTCGGTTAAAAAGGCTTCAGCACCATAGACCACATCCATATTGTTCGGCAAATTGTGTAGAAGACCAAAGAGTACAACCACCCGCTGTGTATGGAAATGCCATACACAGCCACAAATGGCCACAAATGGTGGACTATGAAAAAGCCTTCGACTCCATCGAAAATTGGGCAGCTCTAGCCTCTCTACGACTATGTCGAATTGACTGGCGATGCATCGAAGTATTGAGGTGTTTGTATGACGCTGCCGCGATGACTGTCCAGATCCAGGATAAGAAAACCAGCCTCATCCAACTGCTCAGGGGGGTGAGACAGGGGTATGTGATATCCCCGAAACTGTTTACCAATGCGCTGGAGGACGTCTTTAAGACGCTGGACTGGACTGGACAGGGTAACAACGTGAATGGCGAGTATATCTGACACCTTCGCTTTGCCAATGACATCGTCATAATAGCAGAGACGCTGGGACAGTTAGACCAGATGCTGCATAGCCTAAATGGAGCCTCTCGGCGGGTTGGCCTCGGCATGAATTTGGACAAGACGAAAGTCATGTACAATTCGCACGTCTTGCCGAGTCCAATCCGCATTGAAGGGTTGCTTCTCGAAGTTCTGAAGGAATATGTCTACCTAGGGCAAGTCATTCAGCTTGGTAGACGCAACTTTGGAAGAGAAACCGACAGAAGGATCAATTTGGGTTGGGCACCGTTTGGAAAACTTCGTCAAGTCTTCTCGTCACGAATACCGCAATGTTTAAAGACTAAAGTCTTCAAGCAGAGCATCCTGCCCGTGATGACATACGGTGCCAAAATGTGAACACTTACAGTTGGGCTGGTCCACATATTTCAAGCGCGCTATGGAGCGGGCTGTGCTTGGGGTTTCTTTGAAGGATAAAATCAGAAACGAAGTTATCCGGAAAAGAACTGGAGTTACCGACATAGCTTGCAGAGTAAGTAGGTTGAAGTGGCAGTGAGCTGGCCATGTTTGTCGAAGGACCGATGGCCGATGGAGCAGACGAGTCCTGGAGTGGAGACTGCGTGTCGGCAACCGTAGTGTGGGAGGCCTCCCAGCTAGGTGGCGACTGACAACTTTAAAACAGTGGCTAGGTCAGACTGGATGTGGAAGGCGGAGGACAGGTGTTGTGGTGCAGCATGGGAGAAGCCTATGTCCAGCACTGGACTACGATAGGTTGAGTTGATTGATACATACATATGCATGCAAAATTTCAGGTCAATCGGTTAAAGATATCTGCTTCAAAATTGAGTTTCAAGAGTCTACCCGTACAAACATCCCATACCTATTATCACTGTAATTTGAAAACATTGTAAAAGCCAATTATTTCTAAAAGAGTAACCGTGGAGTTTCTTGCCGGCTCTTCTCCATAGGAAACGACAAATTGGAACCGTGCACCTAGCTTCTGACGTTTCATAAGTGCCCATGCAGGCTTATGTGAAATAAAATATTTTGATTTTGATTTTGAACAACATTGCAAGTTAAATAAAAACTGGTCATAATAAAACTTTACATGCCTTGCTTGAAACCGCGAGTCGTACTACGCTACTCTACGCGCCAAGCATACCGAGCTACGCCGCACACCGTGCTACGCCGTAGCAGGTAGCAGGACTACGTTGTTCTACGATCACATAGTGTTCACACTCACTCTTATGAAGATTTCTATATAATATAACTTTCTTTTTAATTATATTTTTTTAAGACCCATTTTAAGGTTATATTCTTAAATATTATTAATGGGTACCAAGTGGTATTAAATATCATAATAAACAAAAATAGTCTTGAAACAAATTGGATATTATATTCGTATAAAGGCAAGGTAAGGCAACAAGTACCCACACTATTTAAGATATGAATTCTATAACAATTCCCATTACGTGCATGTAAGGACCTCGTTAATATACCTATTTGATTATTCGGAAACTCAATCATGCCAAAAGGAATATGACCCATTTCAAATATTTCGCTGAATACATGAATAGTTCAGTCGAATGAGGTTTTATCCCGTTATTGAAATAGTGCTTTTTATGTTGGAAAAAGGTCATTGAACTTCTTGATAGAAAATGCTTTGCATCATTACTAGTTTGTTCACCCTTATCGAGGGAAATAAACAATTTGCTAACTATGATTTTTTTTTATTATAATCATGTTGAAAAAGTTAGTTTACAATCAAATTATTGTTAAATTATGATACAAATATTCGTTGATAATCAAACCCACTGATCGCACCATCAAAGATAATTAGATTAAAACTAGAAGTGTCTTCAATGCGGTACGAGCCCCGAGGGACGTATCGCAGTACGCGACACGCGATACGGAGCCTCCGGCAATAAACACTTTATTAACTACCTCTCTTTATGTTTCCTTGAGAACTTTACGTTGTTTACTTCAGAAAAGCAAATTTTAAGTTTAATTTAATTTCTTGAAGGAAATTGAAATACATTCACTGCCTCATTTGTATTGAATTTCAGTGATGTTTTGTCTCACCATCACTTAGAAATTCGAACATTTTATTTAAAAAATAGTTCGCTTTCGATTTGTGAGCGGTCACTTGAATGCTTGGACCATTTCTTGAGTGTAGTTTGAATTCATTTGAAGTGAATTTAATGGTGGAAATGTCAAGTTATGAATGTATGTTGTATGTTGTTGTTGTGGTTGTTTGTTGTTATGTCATGGGTGCTTTTTGAGGTATTTTAATGTCAAGCACCCCACGGTTTTTAATTGAATTAAATTATTTTCTCCTTTTTTAGTTTGGTTTTTAAAGCGTATTTTTTAATTTTTTAAACAATTATTTATTTTCTATTTTTTAGTTCTGCTAACTTACAAAAACGTGATTTTTTTATTATGTTTTTTTTTCTTTTTTTTTCATTTTTCTCAAAAAAAATTTAAATTATAGAATTGTCATTGGTCCTCGATAAGTTTACAAAGTTTCAATGAAATCTGACCGTTTAAAGTGGGTCAAAATCGCGCTCAAAGGAGTCTGTTACATACAAACAAACAAACAAGTGAAGCTAATATAAAGCGTGTAAAAATTAGTTTGCTTTCGATTTGTGAGCGGTCACTTGAATGCTTAATGGTGGTTATGTCATGTTACATTTAACATAGTGTACCCACCATTATGAAAACGCTATACGTACACACAGATTGTTTTCGTTGTCACTAGAATTATTTGAATTAAATAACGTAATATCAAAAACCAAGGAGAACCAAGCAACCGACATAGCCCGAAGAATTGCCAAACTTAAGTGGCAGTGGGCAGGGCACATTGCACGCAGAACAGATGGCCGATGGGGTCGAAAAGTTCTGGAGTGGCGACCGCGCACCGGAAGACGTAAAGTTGGAAGGCCTCCCACAAGGTGGACCGATGACCTTGTGAGGGCCGCAGGAGTCCGCTGGATGCGGGAAGCACAGAACCGGTCGAAGTGGCGGAGCTTGGGGGAGGCCTATGTCCAGCAGTGGACGTCCTTCGGCTGAAATGATGATGATGATGATGAATATCAAAAAAGCAAGAGAAGTATGTAAGCATTCTAGCAGGTGGCTTGGTGTTATATAGTTTCTGCCTACGCCCATGTGAAGAATTCGTGAATTTATGTACGTATGTAAAATTATTTTAAGCAATTATTACAACAAACTTCTGTCAGAAATGTTTAAACTACGTATGTAGATTAGTTTTCAATTTCGTATTCGATCGAACTCAATCCCAATATATAATTATGTAAATATACATTGAATTGTGTTTATTCGAAAAGGTGAAACGAGCGTGAACACAAAGATATAAGTGCCCGATACCAACATCAGCGAAAACATATTCCACCAATTAATTTCTCGGTCCATTTAAAATACGGTACCCGAAACCGTGAAACGGTATGAGCTACAAATTCAGACCCATGTCTGCAAACCCGGCACATGTCTACAGGATTTATACATAGCGTCTAAAAGAAAATGTCTTTTGCGACGAACGCTTTTATTGAAATTGGCCGTATTACCATAATAATATTAGAGGGATTGGCAGCTATCGGCGAAGTGTAAAATCTCAGTATAGCGCCCAATGTTCTCGCATCCGAATACCGTAATCTACATATATTTCTCTACCCATGCCATTATGGGGATTCAATTACCCAGTCTTTTATTTTTCGAGCTTCTTTATTCTTATTGGGGTTACTACTGAATGGTAATGGATATCGTCAGCGTCTTCAGGGTTAAAACCCTCTCCCGGAATAGCATTAGGTCCATACTAAGATAAACTTTTTATTGCACGTTTTTATTTAATTCGCTCTCTGTTTGTATTCGGGCCGGCTCCTAATCAATGTGTAGTGCGCATTATTGGAACAAGGAGGCCGGATTTCGGGCAATGTGTTCACAGTTCGGCTACAATTTTTCCAATTCCTAGTTCAAATATTTTTCTGACTTATTTTATTGGCAGGTTTCACCAAATTTTCGATGCTTTTGATGCCAATTTTTAATCAAAAATAACTTTTTTTTAAATAAGCCTGTCTAACCTATATTCCGTGTGGTGCCGGACGTAAAGAATAGCACCATTCCATCTTTTCCCGCGGGTGTCGTAAGAGGCGACTAAGGGACTTACTAGAGAATGGGCAGCATTTTACCAATATACTTCGATCGCCAACCCACCTGCCAAGCGTGGCGATTATGGCAAACCCCCCCAAATTGGGGGAGGCCTATGTCCAGCAGTGGACGTCTTTGGCTGAAAAAAATGATGAACCTGTGTTGAACATTTTGACAAGTGACTTGTAACTGTTGGAATAGAACGCGAAATCAACATGAAATATTTATTTTTATGCGGAAATAGAAAACCAGCATCTGATGCGAGGGCGCGATCATTTATTTGTCATATCCAAACTTATTCTGAATATGTTCGTTTAGGGTTGTACGTTTTTTTATAGCTAATAGATTTATAGAATTTCGTTTCACATAATTTTTTTCTAATATTTTCGGTTAATAGAATAATCAATACGCCGAATACTTACTTTAAAGATTTTTAAATCATTGATTTTTGTATCACATAAAGTTTAATGTTAGAATAATTATATCATAGAATAACAAATCAAATATTCTTTATCCTTAAATTGTTTATCTATACTAATATTATAAAGAGGAAAGATTTGATTATTTTTTTGTTTGCATTGAATTGGCTCCGAAACTACTGAACCGATTTTAAAAATTATTTCACTGTTGGGAAGCTACACTATCTCCGAGTGACATAGGCTTTTATCCCCGTATTCCCACGGGAACGAGAACTACGTGGGTGAAACCGCGGGGCGCTGCTAGTTAAATATAAAACTTATTACCAAGAATAACATTTTATTATTGTTTATATTTATTATTTTTTTCTTATGTTGTTGTTGGTAATTTATGTTGGGGGTCTCAACTCTAACCAAACCTACTGCTTGCATGCTGCAAGCGAGCATGCAGCATGCAGCGTGAAAGCAAGCATGTAATATGCAGCGTGCAAGCAAGCATGCAGCACGCAAGCAAGCATGCAGTATGCAAGCGAGCATGCAACATGCAGCAGGCATGATTTCTGTCACGGCTCCAGCGCTGCGGGGCTCCGGCGCCGGCGGTCCCACGCGAGCTTACCGTTGCAGATGGTATTCACGCTCACCACCTGCTCCTCAGCTCGCGGGACGCCTCGCCCCTCCGCGCCTACGCGGATTTAAATTACACTCTATGGGTAGGGCAAACAAGACTACGTGGAGTCGGTTTTGCAGCGATTCATTTCTGACACTAAGTTTTGTAGCACAACATATTGACTTTTTAAGGCAATATTTTTAATTCGTTGAAATAAAATACCATGGAAAAATACACAGAACAAATAGTATTCGTTAAAAAATAATTCTATTGTTTGATAAGTTTGTTAAAGAAAAAAAAATGATTAAAAATTCATTGAATTGTGTTTCTGTGAAATATGTTTCATTCAAGTAAATAGTCATTGAAACAATAATATTCGAAATAAAAATACAAGGACCAAATATTATATGAAACATTTTCTAGGAAACGAAATTCTGTGAAATTTCTGTCTGCGAAACAAGGGGACACCGTTCGTTTAGAGATGTGCAAATAAAACTTTAGGAATTTTGCTAAAAATATCACGCAAATATTAAATCCGGAATGCAAGCCGTGAGCTAAGCTGAGATTGTAACACATAAAAAGCTAAAAAATACATACAATCGGTATGGTACAATTTTTTACTATTTTCTGAATGTCAAAATTAACTGTTACTGTGCTAAATGGATGTTACTTTTAGACATAATAGAACAAGTTTTATTGACTAGCTAGTTTATTTTTATACTTAGAGCAGAACTTTTTAAATGTGTTTTAAAACTTAGAAAACACGCCTGAAAATCGCTATTCGTTTATAACACATGTTATTCCGAGTGCGTCATAAATACTGCTCTGTTTCTTTTCAACTCCCAAACCACGCACAAACGCAGAAAATAACACAATTAAGAGATCACATAATGTCTAATGGAACGTGTGTAACGTTCCCAAAGAGAAATCTTACAATAGAGTGCAACAATCCCTGTCGCATTGTGAGCGTATTTCACGTCAAGGGCCGCCGTTCACGTCACTCGCCCTCTAACCCTCCATTACTCATAACCAACCGAAAAGGATACGGAAGAGAAAAAGAATAAACACAACTTACAACTGAACAAATGGCAACACTTTACGTGTCCCACAACTTAAACGTCCTCCGAGGAATGGTATACTGCGTAATGTTACCATCTGTCTCCTGTTAATGCGATATTATATCTTCCCTTTCGGAAAAACTGAGACGAGTCGTACGTTACTTAGCAAACGGGGACGTGTGCGGAACGGTAAGATTAATGTCCGAGGAACGGACTGGCCCCTGTCTAGGATTTTCTAGCTCTCCGAGCCGCTTTTATTTTAGGAATTTTTCAATTTGCCCCTTGAGAGAATACGAGTAACGAATGGGTTATTTGTTGTTATTCTATCAACGTTTATTTTTAACCGGTCGGTTTACGTATGTGGAATAGAATGACCTTATTTCGTATAGCTGAGGTTTTGCTAGTCAGATGGTCAAAGCTAGCAGCTTTGGTAAGTTATTTTATTCAGTCAAAATCCCGGATTGAGAGGGTTTAAATTGGAAATTCGTATCTGCTTTCCTTCAGTTGGGTTTATCTTTCAAGGATTTTTGAACGAATGAGTAAGTCATCATATCATAATCAGCCTATAACGTTTCCACTGCCTCCACCTCCTCTGTGAGAGGGAGTGGGCCGTAATCCACCACGCGGGCCCAGTGCGGGTTGTTAGGCGCACAAAGTAAAGCGCCTGCCTGGGTCGAACCTGCGACCTACATCTTGTAAGTGGGGTCAGTTACCACTGGGCCAACACTGCTCTTAATGAATAAGTAGATTATATTTATCTAATTTATGAACGTGGAGCGAAATGTTTCGAGACAATTCTTGCAATAAAATAAGGACAAAGTTGCCAACGAATGAGCATTTCGATATTATAAAATATTTATGAAGAATATTATCTCATACATGTGATGCTTCTTCAGACAGGCGTAACGTAGAACAATTCCTATGAAGTTTTCACATAAATTATTCTACGAGAAACGCGTAGCGCCTGTTTACGGGAGTTTTTATGACGATTTGACCCACAAACTTCAATAAACAACTTTAACTCAATTTACTTTATTCTAAAATAGCTTATTCAAAATAGATAAACGAACTAATTTTTAATGACACACAAGACTTTAATACTGCGTCAATTTGAATAAAACATGTGCCTTTATAGGTTAAGTAATACAATAATTATGCGAGAGTATCATTCACTTTTGTTCCACAAAGAGTAAATGTTAAAGTAAACTTAATTACCTTTCGTGAAACGTGCTAGTACTACAACATGCGAACTTATGTATAAAGGTCAATTGTTGTATTAATAAATAAAATTATATACTTATGAAAACCATCTTTGTTTTCAGAACACTCGATTATTGAATAATAGCTAATATAAAATATTATTGCACTATTAATTTCTTTATTTTCTCTTCAAGATACCAACATCAGTGAAGCCCAAGTTCTTTTACTAGGAGATCCTGTATCACAAGAACCAGAATGACCAACAACTTTTCAGTATCATGAAGAATGGTGATATTATATTGAATTTTAATTATTAACAGTGAAAGCGGGTCTAGAATCATGAATCAAATTAGTTCAACGACTGGAATGGTATTTTGAGAAAATAGCTTTGAGTCAACCTCTTGCGACAGACGGCAAGCACTTGCATCAACCAGCGTGTAACCCTTATTGGAGAGCTCAACGACCCGACACAAGACACTGCCGTAATAGCATGCACTTAATTCCTAGGTTTGTTGCAGAATATTACCACTATCTCCGTTTATTATATAGATGACCAAAGTAACAAGGTTGGGAGAAACCGGATTTGTAAGAAGGCTTATATTTAAGGAATTGTGATATCATCAGTATTAAATGCCACTGCAACCAACTATGACTCAGTTTAATATGCCACTTTTTACGGGCACTCCCTAGAAGTGTGAAACAGTTATGGCAAGACGATTGGCTTTGCAATATATATTATCATTGCAATGGTAATTTTAAAATGGTTTTAGCAGGCAAAAGTATAATATAAATAACAGATTTATAGGGCTCATAATTGTTAACTTGTTCTTCGACAAAACACGGTAAAAATAAATAATAGTTTAAAAAACTAAAAAACACGCTTTAAAAACCAAACCAAAAAAGGAGAAAATAATTTAATTCAATTAAAAAGATGGGGTGCTTTTTGAGGTATTTTTATAATCAATTAATGTCAAGCACCCCACGCTTTTTAATTGAATTAAATTATTTTCTCCTTTTTTAGTTTGGTTTTTAAAGCGTGTTCTTTAGTTTTTTAAACTATTATTTATTTTCAATTTTTTAGTTCTGCTAACTACAAAAACGTGTTTTTTTTTTGTTTTTTTTTCTCATTTTTTTTTTAATTATTGAATTGTCATCGGTCCTCGACAAGTTTACAAAGTTTCAATGAAATCTGACCGTTTAAAGTGGGTCAAAATCGCGCTCAAAGGAGTCGGTTACATACAAACCAACAAACAAACATACAAGTGAAGCTAATATAAAGCGTGTAAAAATACAACACATCCACTTAAAACTATCAATTAAAGTAAAAAATCCTACTGCTAAACAATTATTTGAAGCCCCGGTTTCAATTTTTAATAAAAAGTAAGGCGCGAATCCATCAAGAAGATTACTCATTCCTGGTCAATACCTTACCAGGTCCAAGAGAGCAACAAACCAAAAACAGGAGAGAATTCTACCGGAGCGAACGTCAGATATCTTTTGTGCTTCTTTGCAATTGGATGGTGCAGCCAGAACATTCGAGTTTGACGGTTTCAACAGTGCACTACGGCCTCCAATGAATGCAAAGTTAAGTTTGTCTGAAGACTGTCCAGCGCGGTGACAAAGGAACAATGGCTGACCCGGATATTTGAAGGAAAGAAGGGAACACGAATTTTTTAGGAGGCTCACTTGTTTCGGTTCTGGGTTTTGCGTTTAGTAGGTTTTTGGGTCTTATTTGTTTACATTAATGTTAACATGCAAAGCAGAATTATTTTGGTAGTTAAGCCTATCCACAACGATTAATAGCTAATGTGAACTTTAAAAAAATATCATATGTAGGTACAACATCATAGGTAGGCAACCTATATCTATAATTACTTAAATACGAGATTTTATTTAGTACAGTAAAAAGAGGACAAAAGCAT
The DNA here is from genome assembly GCA_947359405.1 of Antitype chi. Lineage (NCBI taxonomy): Eukaryota > Metazoa > Arthropoda > Insecta > Lepidoptera > Noctuidae > Antitype > Antitype chi. The sequence goes on along the minus strand of OX375817.1, from coordinate 1,902,519 downwards.
TATTACTTAACAACAAGCAAACACTACATAAATCGAAAATTTCAGGCAAAAATCAAGAAGAGGAAAAAAGTAAATCCTACAAGGAACTATCTCCAAGCTCCACGACACACCGATAAATAGTAAACACTAATAACGCTTACAGCACTAAAGTAAGATGTAACAATTCGCAGTAACGAGCTCGTCCCTAAAGAGCGTGACGTAATCGCCACACAATATACTATCGTGCCCCACCGTCCCCGACACTGTATTAGATGATTCTTTAGAAGAAGGACGCAAGTCACTGTTTGCTAGCGATAAAACAACTGAATTAAATGATATTTATGAAATAATAAGTAATAATTTAGACGACGTTAAAACAGCTATAGATAATACAGGAGAAATGACGGATTTGGCAAGGTTAATTTTCATAATTTTTATATAAGTAATGATGTCGGAAAGCAAACTCGTGTTCAAATCGAAAAATACGATTTCCGACTAAGCTCTATTCAAGCATCGCCGTATATAGAAAACTTCTTGATTGGGGACTCACAACTCCTGAATCTTTTAGCGTTAGTGCGACAAAACCTCCCGAGACCGGAACCCTTCGTGAGGAAAATAGCAAAGTTTTAAGACTTAAGAGTCATTCCTGTCATCATTTCGGATTTTCGGATAGTTGATAAAAGTAGGAAAAGGTGTACCTAAGCGGGACAACAATCTTTTGTGTTTCTCGGTTTTGGAAAGAAACAAAAGTTGAACGAGCAAACTAACATAAAATATGGAACAGACAATTTGAACTGACTTTGTGGACTGTGCACAGGGTATATTCCATTAATGAAGACTCGAAATTACGTTATAAACGCTTCGTTTGGCAAGTTTATGAGACTTTAATTAGATGAATAATTCCCTTGAAGTTCCGACAAGAAAATAGCAAGAACAGTACTGCAGCTTAGAATAATAACGCGCGAAGCACTTCAGTTACTAAAGAGCGATAAACAATTCTTCAAAGATAAGTCGAAATGCAAAGTTTTTCCGTGTTAATTCCCTGACGCCATTTAGTACTCAAGATTCTCCAAGGAAATTAACGATCAACGCTAAACTTGGCATATTTAAGGAGCCATCAGTGTTTCATTTACTTTCATATCCCTGGGGGCAGGCAGTTTGTTTTACAGACATTCAGAAAATTAAAAGCTGAGCAGATGCTTGGGATCCACTTTAATGACGGGCAAAGCGGAATGGGAACTACAAAGGACATTCTGCTAACAGCTGAAATGTCAAAATTCCTTGTTATCTCGTTGAATGGTGTTCAGAATATTAAGAACTGGCTAGGCCACGTACCGTCTGTTGAGCGTACAGTTTAAAAACATTATGTATCTGCAAGCTGAGATGCGAGAGTTTTTGAATATGTTTATTTATTGATAAGAAGATTTTGTGTTTTGAATGCTTTGTACTTTTTTGAATAATTTGTGTGATAAATAAAGATTTTTTTACCTTCAATACAATTAGGTAATTCTTATTTCTTCCTAATCTTGTCTATGGTACATGCTAGTGGACTAGGTACTAAACATACCTTGGATTATGTTGGCATTTAGACATATTTTTAGTCGTTTTTATGCGTAAAAAATCTATTAAAAATAAAGTCTTTGCTTTTGCTGTGAGTGTTTTTAGAATTCCAAAGAGCTTTAAGTTATTTTAAAATAGTAATAAGTAGTATTTAAATAAGGCAACTTTACTGAACGTAAACAAAATAAAAGGAGTATGTAAGGATCGTAGCTGGCAGTGTTTTGTAGTGTCTGCCTACCCCATGAAAAGAATGTATAAATATATTATATTATGCATGTATGTATATTTGTGGGCAACTTTCCTATTTTAAATTAATCATGATTCGAAAATATTCATACTACTATCAATATGCAAAATTTAAATGACATTTTGAAGAGTTGGTCGTCTTGAGGATTATTGATTTCATCGGTTTCCAGCACAAGTTTATGACCTATTTTCATTCATTCCATGTACGTTACAGTAAATACCCTTTCACAAACTACTTTTCACAGCAAAACTCTTTCGACATAAAATAATTTCGTAGCTTAGTAGGTACTGAGTGTAACTTTAGTGTGTCGTTTAAGTAGAGTCAAATACTCGTCGTTAGTACGGGCTGGAACTAAAATGTCACGTCCCGAACATTTTAAGCGCTCGCTTTTCCCAAGTGTGTGCTATAATTTTGTCATAATGTTTTAATACAAAATCCCTCTACGAGTTGGCAGTGTGTGAACATCTTTATAGGCCGGTACGCAGATTGTTCGGGCAATAACAGACTTTATGTACATGTACATAGATTTGAATTAAATGAGTTGGGTGGTATGTGTTAATACGGGTGTACCGATGTGGGTAGCTACAGTTATTAGACAGTCGCAATAAGCTTTTTGGTGTCCTTTAGATCTAAATTTTATTAGAATTGCCTACTAGAAATATTTAGACTTGGACATTTTCAGAATCGTGTGTGTGAAAACGACTACAGTCATACGTTATGAGTCAACTATATTCTGAAAACTCATCTTTGTTTGTTCAAAAAAGTTCGTCCAACATGGCGGCCGCAACTCGTGGAATGAATGCGTCTGAAAAAAAAAACACGAACAAAACAGACGCTCATTATTGACAAACGTTTTTTTAAAGATAAAAGATGTCTCTAAATTAACCTTCGGATAACTGGGTCGGCTGGAGCCAAGCAATAGGATAAAAGGGATTCGGCCCAAGGAACTGGATTAGTAACAAAGTCTTGTTAATCCAATATTATTCACGGAGATTACAAAGAGATATCTCACTTTGATAGCGAAAAAGATTTTGTAGACTGTTTTAAAGTATAAATAGCGTAGAACGGGCCTGCTAGGTAACATTTATACTGAAATAATGGGTTTGGTAAACGTTTTGTTATGTAATAAAACATAACGCATTTTTTTTTCGCAAATGCGTAGATACAGATATTTTCATACATATCCTTTCGGCCGTCTTTGCATGATTGAGTTACAAAGCTCCAAACCACTTAATCATAATTAATTAAAAACATATTTAAATCTCCAGTATTTCTTCAAAAGATGAAACGTAAAGATAAAGTATTGTCGTCAGTTTTGGAACAGTACGAAAATCCACCTCAACACCATTTTGTATTTTAATTGTTTGCCATAAACAACAGTCGCCACATTTTTTTTTATAAATGTGGCCATTATAATATTTGCTGGTTTGCTGCCGTGGAATCAGAATTACAGCGACCAGGTTAACGATCTTTGCACCCTAATTGCATAATCAAAAACGCTTTAATTATGAAAATACAACTAAAGTGCTTCGAATGTATGAGAAGTTCGTCTGCTCGAATACTTAGCTTTCTTGCCATGGGGGTAGGCAGAAACTATGTCACCTCCTACGATTCTCACATACTCATTTAGTCTCGTTTACGTTCAAACAACTGACCATACACGCACGCCATTTGCGAGTACTACGCACCTGACCTTCAGATGTAAATCATCAAATGTGAGTGACTTACATCTGCCTTGTAAATAAATACCTTTTGTCAGCTGTCCTTCACACATTTTCTCAACATGACCAAGCCACTTAAGCAAACACTTTTAAATGTTGACCCGGGCTTGGTCCTTACGGGACAGCGAGCTACCCATTTCTCGCTATCCGTATGCCCGCGCCTACGGTAGCCGGGAATCAGCCCGGGATTCCCGACGCCCAGGACGTCTCCTGCGGCGACTAGGGCCGTGTGGGCGCATGTACTGCCTCTCCCTCACGTGCGCCGCCTCCCTCTTCGCGGGCATTATTGCTTCGCAGAAGGAAGTGAAGGCTACCCATGCACTCTCACTTCGTACCAAGGCCAATACCAGGGCCGGACGTGAGAGATTGTCGCCGTCGATCGCCTCTACAAGGACTCAGCAGTGCTCCGCCCAAGCCGGGCAGACCTCCACCGTATGCTCCACCGTGTCCTCAGGGCGATCTTCGCAGTGGAAACACCCGGGCGTTTCCTCCCGCCTTATGCGAAACAGGAACCTCCCGAAACACTCGTGTCCGGTGAGGACCCGCGTCAGGCGTAAAGGTGAGAACGCCGTGACGGCCATTGCTATACGGGTTTGCATAGGTGTTATATCCGGCTTGCTTTCGGCTCACGCCGATCGACAAACTTTGTTAGGCTACTTGTGCTTATTCAAGTTCGGGTCGGCTCTGCAAAATTCGGGCTAAGATTCGGATTGTAGCCGAACATATTTCTACATTAATTCAATTTTGCCGCCCAACTATAGGTCTGCTAAGCCGAGTATTTGTGCAGCAGCCCTTACAAACTTGCGTAACGTATGTCAGTGTGTGTTTACATTTTACAAGATGCTAATATATTTGTAATATTGCATTATCTAGCTTTATGTTGTTACTTTTTAATAAAATATAACTATGTTGGGATCCAAAAATCAATTATTTAAGGAATAGTAACCTATATGTATTGTTATTATTTATTTTGCGAAAATAGAACGAAAACAAATTAATATTTTCGTTGAGAAACTTATGTAGTTATAATCTAATTTCAGGGCAAGTGAACCGTTCCTTAGTTACTGCTAATCAATCTTAATATGGCTTGAAGCTATGAGTTTGATATTGCCTACTAATCGAATTGACTTAGCAACTACTATAATAGAATATAGATTATCTTACAGAAATTCCCAAACTTTCATATGTCTAAGTTTTTCATACTTTACAAAGAATACAAATAATAATTTTGTATTTTATCTTTGTCTCTTATTTAACATAAAATATCAATCTTTTTTGTTCACTGAAGAAAGGAATGTAGACCAAATAGCAATTAAAATATTTTATTGAAAAGTTTCAAAAAGAACTGGCTACCTACGAATGAATTGGTTGTAGTTTTTCATCAATTAATCAAGTCAGCCTATCGAAGTCCACTGCTGAAGACAGGCCTCTCACAGGCTGTGCCACGACACCCTGCCCTCCGCCCTCCGTATCCATTCTGCCCCTGCCATCTTTTTAAGGTCGTCGGTTCATGTAGTAGGGGACGTCCGACACACTACGCCTGCGTTAGCGTTTAGGTTATAATATAACAAAATCAGAATACTATTATTATTATAATCAAATGCTGCACAGAGGAAACAGCTGCGAACTCCTATCCAACAAATCATAATGTTTTACTTCAAAATAATATTCATAGATACTTGTTAACATTCCCGGGTAAAATAACATCTAAAAAATACATCCTGTAACTTTGTGCGTATAACATTTACTTTCGGTTCGCCTGCGGTATCTCCGCAATAAGTTTGGTACAAGGAATTTAACTACCGGTAGGTATACAGGTACTAGGTTATGTATATGGACACTTTTAGAAGAAATTCTAAGTATTCTCCCTGTATTTTCAACAGGAACTGAACGGACGTACGGTGCGAACCCGGAATGGACATGTATTTTTGAAGTTATAAACTATGCAAGTTAGAAGATTGCTTCTTCAGTTTATTGTTCACGCTCGACTGTTGAGCGTGAGGATTCGATCTTCATCGTAAATTCTCAGAAGCAGAACACAATCTGATTTGTGCCCGGGCTCGTCTGGGAATCATAACAGAGGTTACCTTACTGTGGCTTTATTGTTCTGTAGATCGCACACACACATGTACTGAAGGCATAGGTAGATGTTCATATCTATGTACTTATTATAGTATATTGTATCTAATGATAACGCCATTTAAGTCAACGGAATCACTGTCCATTCCAAGGTGGTCTGCAAGAGATCGCAGAAAGCGATATGATTGGACCAGAAAGCGGTTAATATTTTTTGTTATGTTTTCAAATACATAAATAAATAAATTGACACACCAACAAATTATAACCTGGACTAAGACCTAGCATACCTTTTATCCCGAAAGTACGTTCCTGTAGGAAAATTTCTCACCTCCATGAAGGAGAAGCCGGTAGCAAAAGTTATACGGTATCTAATAATAATTTAAGGCCCTGGTAACTTTAAATATTGTCGTTATGAGCGATAATAGTAGTTATTGCAATCTGATACGGGTTAAAATCTGTTGTAATAAATATGAATAATAAATGAGCAAGCATTGTCGTAAAAATGCAAATATAATCGTATAAAATTAGATATTAACTCTATTTAATAATAAATAATCCATCACTGGATGCAGTTTGATATTTGGAATTTTATGGTATATTTTTAATTATAATTATAATTGAATTGTAGGGATAAACTGGTTTTAAAGATAATTAAGAGGTAACTTTGATGATGTTTTTGATGCATAAAAGTATGTTTAATTATATTTTAAGTTCCATTACTGTATGCAAAAAATACTTGAAAATATTATACATTTTTTTGCTTTCAAAATTGTTTACTGTTAAAGAGATACACTGGTTTAAAAAAACACCTTTTTGAGCATTTTCCAGAAATCACCGCCTTAAAAGAACTTTTAATAGATCGCAGCTTTTTAACAGGCCATCTTACATAAGGTACGTAAGAAACTGAAAAGCTATAAGATTAACTTATAAAAAAAAATACTATACATTTGTCATAAGCTTTGAAATCTCTTCACAAACAATCTATAACTACGCTCACCTACCCACCACCATTAAACCACTTAAATATCTTCCGGGTAGGTACCAGAAATAGCTTGGAAAATGTTTGGCGGCGTCACAATTCGGATCTTAGTTTAAGCACCGCCATATGACTACCCATTAACTGTAGTGGGTATCTTTTTGTCCGAGACCCACATTGTTTACAGTACTTATAATGCAACATTTTGGTGTGCCGGTTTTAAGCTTTGGGCACACTGCGGCAGAAGTTGTGATACATGTTGCTTGCCTGACATGTTTTGGGCACATGTTTTTCAGAAACGATTTCAGTATTTCTTTTTGATTCTGATCCGAAATTTGTCATCCCAAAACTGCACTACGCGACCACAAAATATTTCATAGCTTATTACGAAACTTATATTGATTCGGAGTCACATTCGTTCGTAAAACTTGGGAATTGTGGTTTCGTTGTGACATAATTTAATGGTCACACGTTTTATTCGTTCCATGTGGTGCCAGACAGTTCCATGTGGTACCGGACGTAAAGAATAGCACCAACCAGTCTCTTCCCGTGGGTGTCGTAAGAGGCGACTAAGGGACTTACTAGAGAATGGGCAGCAGCGTTCTCTCTATGTATTTTACCACCATACTGCGATCGCCAACCCGCCTGCCAAGCGGGGCGATTATGGCTGAAATGATGATGACGATGTTGATGATGACGTTTTATGTAAAGGCTCATTCAGACAGGTGCAACGCGACGGTGCGACGCGATTCTGGTAGAACAATTAACATGAAGTTTACTTAGAAATTGATTTACTTGTGTCGCGTCGCGACTGTTTTGTGGGAGCTTTTAATTGATATTTGGCATGACTAAGTTTCGGAAACCGAATCATCAGGAAGTAGGCGAAAATAATATATAAATTAACGTTGTGCCAACACAAGTTGCAAAACATGTGGCAAACCAAGTGTGAACAATGTTTTATGTGTAAATCGCGCGGTACATTTCAGTCGCCTGCTTACAGTGTCATCTGATATAATTGCCTCATATTATTCATGCTGTAAAAGATCACTACCACGATTACAGTAGGGCTTATTGCGGTTCTAACTGGTTCTATTATTTAGGTTCAAGCCACGAGTGATGTGTTGTTATTTCTCATCGTTGGACGTAAATGTGTTGGGGCCATTCTTTAGTATAGCAAAATTCTTTGATATTAAGAACGGTAATTACAAAGGAGCAGTGGTGGCCGAGTAACACATCGTGAGGAAACTAGCATGTCCTAGAACCAAAAATTCGAAGACATGCGACGTCTACTATCCCGCACGGGGCCGCGTGGTAGATTACGGCCCACTCCCTCTCACCGACAGGAGGCCTGTTTACCAACAGTGGGAACATTATAGGCTGAATATGCTACGGTAATACCAGCAATGAATGGTTTGTAATTTCCGCATCTTGAAAAAGATATGTATCTAACACTGATTTCCATAATAATATACTGTTCTCATACAAACCCAAATATGCCTCTAGGTACATGAAAGTTCAGAAAAATGTAAAGCTCAAATTATCTTCCGAAAAATATAACTAAAACTTGTTTCTCTTTTAGAAATAACTTCCCCAAATAAATGGACGGGTAAGTATTTTAATTTTCGACGCTCAAATATGTATCCAAATGGACACCACTCCTACATTAAACCGTCGCATCCCTGAACTCCCAACTTTAAAACACATTTAACTGCAAACACACCTTAATTTATTTGTATTTACCCGAACGTATTTCGGTACAAAATAATGCAAAAGTTTAAAAAGAGGACAAATTTAATTGGGCGAGGTACAAATGAGCCGGTCCGTAGGTGGAATCCGCGTCGCCGGCCATGCGGGCAGCTAGACCTCCCGTTAATTACCACCGCGGTATAACAAAGGCCCTGTGAGCAACCCAGCGGCTTTTGTCATCAGTTTTATCTTAATTGCTTCAAGAAACTCGATATCGTTTGGCGACAAGATGCTTTTTATTCCTTCACTCCGCTCCCCGACGGCAAACAATGACAGAACTTTGAATTAGTTTTCGGTTTGATAACGCCGCCAATGGCTTTTTTCTTTTTCTGTTTTAACGACAGTGCTGTTATTACGACCGATATTTCGGCCCGATCGTTGAGGTTTTATAGCTCTTTCGATTTATTTTCTGCTGTCCGTTTATGTTCGCGGGATGAGGCCAACTTTATGATATCACTATTGTGTAACTCTTTTTATCTAAGATTGTAAGCCATCGCTCATCGTCGTAAAACTATGTGTTCACTTTCGGATTTTGCTCTGAATAAAATATACGACAAGTGGGACGTTCTGAATAAAATATACGACAAGTGGGACGTTCTGAATTATGATTGGCTGTGTTTTATGAAGATGTTTCGAAGATGAAACTTGCTTTTGATTCAATGGACCAAATTCCACTAAGATGGAATTTTCTTAGCTTTCGCCGAGAGAGCATTCTCTTAATTTATTTATTTTCGAGCCTTTCATAGCTACCTGTATGTATTTGCTCGCACCTAATCCTTACGTCATCCAGTAATTTTTACTAATCCGTGCATTTCATACTAAAGTACAATCAGATTAGACTCCCCCTGACATCTATCTCTAAGCTTACCCACGTGTTAAGATACAAATTCTGGGATTAACCTTCAGCTTCCATGTAAATTAATAACTTACCTCCGTCACGGGGGTGTAACAGGGTTCATATTTAACTTTTTAACCCCTAACCCCCTAATGTTGAACTCTGGAAACAAAATTTACGCGGACTGCCCTGGCCCGGTTCCAAATCGCTAACGGAGGTCGTAGGTCACCGTACTTAATGTGCGGACATACTTTTGGCACGATCCTAACACGGCGTCACATGCAAATTTTATTCAATATGAAACACTTCGCATACTGTATGAGTTTGTCTTGTCGACTATGCAAAAAATTCCGCGTATGGCACAGGGTTGTCGAATTATGCGCATATAGTTATTAAGTTGGTTCCTGTCTTGGTCTCTTTAACCTTTGCGGAGCTGAAGCTAAGGAAGAGCTGTGTTATTACCATGTTACTCAGATTTTAGAATGTAGAATATGCTTTAGTGATTTACTTAATTTCGCTGATTGGTCGACACTTTAGTTCTATGGCCACAGAATTGGCAACAGCCATTCAACGTGGCAATGCTGCCTGTCTTCTGAGCACGTTTCCAGATAATAGCGGAGGAGTACTTTGATTTCTGAGTCCTTTTGTATTTGTATTAATTTGTGCAGTTAGTCAATTAATTTAGTACCTAGTGTAAACAGTTATTTGTATGTATAATAATTATACAGGGTCAAAATTAAATTAGCCGGCAATATTTTACCCACGTGTTGCGTATCAATATCGAAAACTAATAGAACAAAAAGAAACAACAAAAATATGTTTTCCTCTTTCGAAGGCGAGGGTCAATGCCCGTAATCGATCAGCTGTTTTTGTTATTTTTCATGGAACGTAGATAATTTTTACGAATTTAAAAAAAAAATCATAGCATTTGGTGGCACATAGTCGTTTGGTGGCCTTAATGTACATGTCAGTGTCATTTACCTATTGATGATTTTTTTTATTTAATAGATAAACAATGCATGGGTATTATTAGCCAGCTAGTATTGCCAGCTAATTTAATTTGACCCAGGACATGCATTTTCATTTTTCTAACTAATTAATCGGTGATTTGGAGGGAAATACTACAGTCGAGTATATTGAAACAGAATTGTTGGTAGTAACTTTATGAGAGCATTATCGTGAGACTGGTAGAACTGGTAGACGACGCTAAGTATCTACTTAGCGTCTTTTTTTATTGGGTGGGAAATCATCAAATAACTTCTCCCGCTCTGGGTGGAGCAGGAGAGCGTGTCAGACTATTAGACTAAAACCCATCCGTGGCACACAGGCAACTGAGGGCAGTTGCCTGTGTGCCAGGGGCCGCGGTACCTCATTCGAACAACCCGCACTCCTGGCAATTAGCAGGGGTCGGCTTCCAATCTAACTGGATGCATCTGAATACCAGTATTATACATGAAGCGACTGCTTTTCTCTCCCGCACAACCCAGTAACTGGGTAATACGAAACCGCTTGGTAAGACTGGTTGTCAGACTTTCGGGCGTCTGATGACCCATAACGACTGTCAAAGATCTACGAATTACAGCCTACCAACAGTTTAACGTGCTTTCCGAAGCATAAATAACGCCAGCTTGAACGTTCTTTTACAATACTAAAAGTCACGATGATTTAAAAGTAGCCCTGGTAAACCTTAACTGCTACTGATAAAATTAGAACCTAATTTTATTAAAATAGGTCCTGATCGTACCTAAGTACCTATCATAGCATTTCAACGCTAAAGCAATTAATTTTAATGGATAGTTAAGATTCGGAATTTAATAGGATAGATAGCCTTACAAATTTCTTGTCTACATTTTAGGAATATTTGTTTGATTTTCATGTTACGTTTATTATTTTTTACTATGAAATCTTCGGGCCATAATTAGGTCTACATCATTTTGGAACTTCAAAAAAAAAACAATTACAATTGTAATTAAATAAAACCACAAAGTACAGTAGTTATTAATTTTAATAAAAGACATGTATTTAATCGTACCCCTAATTAATCTCATATTATTTACCCTCTAATATAATGCTTAAGCCTCTTTTTTTAGAACCTCAAATAATCCCTGAGTAACTGTGAGCAAAGTGGCGCTCGCCGGCCACTGCTGCGTCACAGCTCTTAGCTAACCTAACCCATTTGGTCGGAGTACCCCATCTAAGCTACTGCGATCAATTCGGCTCGCGCGTGGTAGGTAACAGTTCCAATCAACCTTACCCATCAGTTGGGATACCTAAGCTTAGACACTCTGCGAGCAACTCTGAGAAAAAGTCAGAAAATTAAAAAGAGACTCGATTATTTTTATAAATTGTGCATCATTAGAAGGTCAATAAATTTTTAGAGGATTAGTAACATTTTTCTCTTAATTAGAACTTCCACAATATATTCAATTCGCCTAGCCTTTTCCCAATATGTTGGGGTCAGCTTCCAGTCTCACAGCATGCAGGTGAACATCGGTATTTTACATGGAGCAGCCTGCCTACCTGACCTCTACAAACCATTTACTGGGGAATACGACAACCCTTGGTAAGACTGGTTGCCAGTTTTCGGGCTTCAGACTACCCGTAAGGACTGGAAAAAAATTAATGACTGGGAAAAAAAAGAATGGAAAAAGAATCAAAGAGAGAACGGAAAAAAAGGAAAGAAAAAAATAATAATAATATTAAGTCTATGTATATTTGGCTAGCCATTGCTGGCTAGTCGGCGGTGAAGGCGTTTTTGCGCCCTTGCCCGCAATTGGGGCGCTAAAGTGCCGCCCCAGAATGGGGGGAAAGATATAATGGGGGACAAGACGAGATAACTTGTAAAGGAGTCAAGAAGCGACTGCGGTGATAGCTCGTCCATATAGACGGACTATATTCGAAGCCGTCTCCTTGAGATTCGGCCCATATGACCTGATGTCGGTGGGGCCATGAGAGGTGGCAGGTTTGTCCCTATCTACCCGTAACGACTGTTAAAAATCCACGAATGACAGCTGGGACATTGGTCCCAGCTGTCATTCGTTGGCAGTAACTATTGAGTTAAACATGCGTTGAACATGCGTTGCATGGAGGGGTTTTTGGTATGCAAGATGGTCAAGCGTAGCTTAGCCTGACTGACCGACCCGTGTGGCTTTTATTACTTACCTACGAGCTGCTCGTATTGCAGGTGCATAATATATTTATATTTATTTATGTACTTTGTCAACAGCGCACTTCACATACATTAGTAGGTGAACGTACTGTGAAACACAACTAAATAAAACTTGACACGGCGATAAAAAAACGGATGCTTTTACAGCGTCCCTGAAATATGACGCAAATAAAATAAAAGAATATAATTGTTACAATACTCGTTTACAGCTGTTGAGCGGAATGGGGATGAAAAATTTGTAATACTACGTACGGTCGTGGCTTTGTTTGGGTAAAAGTTTAAGATTTTTGTGTCAGTAAAATAATGGATTTTTTTGTTAGGATATAATGATTATAATTAGCCTATAACTGTTCCACTGAAAAACAAAGGCAATCATTCAGCGAAGGCACGACCAGTGATCACCACGCTTGCTCAAGACAGGTTGGTGATTTTTTACATTTTGTCAGCGGCTTGGCCTGCATGGAGGTCGGTAAGTATCCCACGGAAACGTACGACCAGGATAAAAGTATCCTTTGTGTTAACCCAGGCTATAAACTATCTATGTGCCAAAATTCATCCAAATCCGTTCAGCCGTTTTTGCGTGATTGAGTATTGTTACTCACATACAAACTTTCACATTTATAAATTAAGATAAGTCCACCAATCTTTTGTATGTAACATTTTTGATACCATTACAATATTTATATTCTAGAAAAAATCCAGAAACATTAAATTATAGAAAACTAGTCAGCCAGTATTCTCGTACAACTGAAATAACTAAAAATAAATACATCAAAAACCTAACTCAACATTAAAAACAAAAGACATACACAAATGATAATTTCCCTACCCACAAAACACCGCACAGTCTATTATTCTAAACAAACAAACTTACCTATTTGTGGTAATAGAGTGCTATGACCGAGCAAAAACCGATCCCGCTCCCAAATTGCGGTACATAATACTTCATCAAAATTAAAGTTCATTCGTTCCGTTCATTCAATAGAGTTTGCAAAATGTTTTAAGGGTGTATATTCATTACAGCGGAGACGCTTGGGGAGGAAAGTTTTGCGTCAGTTCACTTGTTCGGCGAATTATTCATGATCCCTCCAGAAATTTTCGATTGATTATACTGTTTAGAGCAAATTAACTTGACAATAAGATGGCGGAGTTTACAGTTGAGGGAAGCTGTTATGTAAGTGGATTTGTAATGTCGATAATTGTTATTATAGTGACGAATTTGGTATTGTAAGTTTAAGAAACTTGGAGTGGCTATACAGAGTGGCTATCGGGGTAGCATGTCTGTATTCAGACAAAGAAGAGTGAGGAAGAAAAGCGCAACACACAGACAATTTGGTGATATAAATCAAAGATAGAAGAAAGCTTACTTATCAAACAGTCAAAATTAACATCAAAAGATTAGAGCATGAATATCCTCCTTCACGAGACTCCCACCATTTTAAGATCGAAAAAGATTCTATGCCCGAAAACCGAATGTAAATACACATGTATACATGTTTGAAAGCAATGAACGTGAATCATTATAAAACCGTTAATTTATTATGTGATTGATGTTGTTCCCAATGCTAATACGTATAAATGACTATTTATTTACTTTTAACGTATTTATCAACGGCTTAACTGAAGAATTAATCATTTATGTTTGAGGATACGATTTTGTTTAGAATCCCGATATCTAATTTTAATTTAGGATAATTACCATTTCAAAATAATTACCAAAGTCCAACTTGGCGTTTTCAAGAGATTTCCATGATTAATAGCAATAAGTAATCGTTTGCAAACTGAACAGACCAATGCAAATAAATCCCATAAAAACAATAATGAATAATCATGAATGAATTAAACCTATGTTATAAAAATTACGTTTGAAAAAAGTTTTACAAACATTTTACATTAACACAATCAACTCAGACCGCGCTCCAGTCCACTGCTGGACATAGGCCTCTCCCGGGCTGTGCCAAAACACCCTCTATGGTCGGCCCTTTAAGGTCGTTAGTACATCTAGCTGGGGGGCAGGCGTTTCACACTACGCTTGCCAATACGTAGTCTCCACTCCAGGACATGTCTGCTGCACCACCCATCTATTTTTCGACAAACATGGCCATCCCACTGCCACATCAGCTTGCTTACTCTGCAAACTATGTCGATTATCCGGAAAAGAACCGCAAATTATTATTTTCCAGGTAATTTCATTTCTGAATTTAAGCTTCCAAGAGACTGTGTTTAGCCCCGCTCTATAGTGCGCTGAGCGACCTTCAATATGATTTTAGTAAATATTTTTTATTTATACGAACAAAAACATACGTTTAAAACAGTCAATTATGAACGAAATATTACAATATAGTATTTTGGTAGTAAAGGTTCAATAAATTCGTAGTTATTTGTAGTTTTATTGTAAAACAAGTGAATTTTACGCGATTGTTGGGAAACTGTAACATCGGAAGAGCGCGATTAAAATAGGGCTGTCGCTTTCTAAAGTATAAATGTGAGATTCAGTGCAATGAATTTTAAAGAAATTAATATGTCGTGGATTGATGGCGCCAAAGTATAGCGGACAGCGCAATCTAACTATTTGATTCGTAAACGACAGTAGAATTAACATGTAACCGGAAACGCAAGCGAGCCCTACCGCTTGGACATGATCGTCGGTGGAGGGGATGCAGCTAGGACTGGCGGTGAGATCAAGTACGGCGACAGTCTACAGTTGACAGTCGAGTTCGAACGGTCTAGGCAAACGCTCAGTACCAACGCACGAGTTTGTTTCCGATGCACATGTTTATTTAATTTGTTACTCGCCAGTTAATAAAAGTTATTTTAAATTCAAATCAAATTATCTTTTCGTTCGAGTACCCACTACAGTGCCCACACCTACCTAAACTATGTCGGATCGTGAAGAAGTACCTTTTAAGTACATTGGACTTATACGTAACTGACAAAATGTATATACTAAAGGTGCACCTTTGTCTATGCTTTAAGGGATTACAGGCGGAATGTCATATTATGATGATGTAATATAAGATCAAAAACAATGTAGGTAAGTACAAAATGAAGGCTGTAGATAAGGCTCTCACGTTATGATACAATGATGATATAAATTCTACAGTACCGTATAATTATTGTCTCAATCAGCATTAAGTCACTGAATCTAAAATTTATTAGTAAAATGACTTCAAAGGATCTTAATGAAAATTAATATAGAATGTATTTAATGTTATTTATTTTAACATAGACCGCAATGTTCACGCAAAAAAACAATCAACATTCAATTTTAAAATTAGTTTAACAAATAAATCCCACATCACACGTCCGCATATTAGAACCGTCAGAACTCAACAGCCCTACACAAAAGGCAGTTAATTTAAACATTGGCTGTAGGAACCAGCTGTTCGCCAATTAACGGGTCAACTCATTAAATTACTCCGCACTGGGTCTGGGAGCCTGGTACTCGCGTCGTTATGTTGCCATGTTGATTTTAAGTATTATAAACAGTACATGTGAGTACGCAGTTTATTTGCCTACTGTTAATAGGAATTTGTGACCCTTTATCTCCCGTAGGAGTCAACAGATATGAGTCAGGGATTTTTATTTTGTCCCTGTAGATTTTAGCAGAAGTTACAAACGTACATATGTATAGTGTCCGGTAGGCGCTTTGCTACCCTACTATCCTATTATTATTATAACTCTCTTATAATAATACACACAGAATAAAGTTATTCCAAATGTATTTAATAAACCTATGAAAATGTATGGTTATTCCTTTGTTTTTTCTGGTATATTATTATTATTATACAGGGTGATTGGAAGATGGGTGCAAAGCTTTAAGGTGAAGATAGTATAGACAATTTAGAACCATTTAAGCCATGGTTGTCTTAGACAAAGTCTTACCAATTTTTTTTTTTTAATAAGTTTTAAAAGACGTATTG
Organism: Antitype chi; assembly: GCA_947359405.1. Lineage (NCBI taxonomy): Eukaryota > Metazoa > Arthropoda > Insecta > Lepidoptera > Noctuidae > Antitype > Antitype chi. The sequence continues at coordinate 1,886,284 of OX375817.1, read as the reverse complement.
TACAATTTTTTTATTTTTTCTGAGCTTTAAATGTCTGTAAAAAAAATGTCTAATGACACAGAAGCCTAAAACATGTTTTGCTTGATTGCTTACACATTACTTTAATTAAATAAATACAAAATGAATTCATTTATCATTCAATTTGGCCATAATTATGCAGTTTACATGAAATTTTGAGAACTTCCGAAAAAAAACTAAAAAATTTGGTAAAAAATATTTGGTAAGACTTCGTCTAAGACAACCATGGCTTAAATGGTTCTAAATTGTCTGTACTATCTTCGCCTTAAAGCTTTGCACCCATCTTCCAATCACCCTGTATATTTATTAGTAAGTGGATTAATGTGAAAGTTTGTATATTTGGATGTTTCAATGTTTGTTACTCAATGACGCAAAAACGGTTCAACGGATTTGGATAAAATTTGGCACACAGATAGTTTGTAACCTGGAATAGTACATATAATACTTTTTATTCCAATAGTTCGCTCCCGTGGTAAAACCTAGTGTGTAAATCATTTCATCGCCACTGCTCTCAAAACGGTGAGAGAAAATATCGTGTTAAACATACATGTTCTATAACCAAAAAGTCGAAGGGATGTGATATCTACCAACCTGCACTAGGTTGTAATCTACCAAGATTACAGCCCATTCTCTTTAAAGAAGAAGAGGCCTGATTCTCAGCTGTGGGAACATTATAGGCTAATTATGCTTACCTATGTATTTTGCCCACAAAAGACAACATTTCAAAGTAAAAAAATTGCGAAAATTTCCCATTCTGAAACTCTGACAACTATGTAGCTATCAAAAATTGTCAGACAAATCGGAATTTTTCAAACTCGCGAAGCGTGAGTTCATTAAACTTTTTTCCTCGACTCCCCAATTTACTTTCTATCGAATCCAATCTAAATTCGTTCAATTTTTTAACATAATCACCGATCGGATAACGCTGATATTCGCGAGACAAGAACGGTAGGGAGGGGAAAAAACGGGAATTGTAATAAACGATTTATCGAAGAAATCAGAGGGAGTCCCGGGAGACACGGGAATTAAGAACTCCGCTAATGAGATGTTGATTGCATCCAGTCCCGTTTGTCGTCTGCCTGTTTTGCATTAAATCTCCTTTTTAATATTTTCTCTCGTCCGTTAAAATGCGGAATGCATCTTGTGATGTTTTGTTGCTTCGCTTTATATTTCTTATTCGTTTTTGTGTTCTTTGATGGAGATATTAAACTAAAATAAGTCTCTGCTTTGAATTCTTGCGATTTCTCGCGCTGGTATGCACCCTTGAGAAATGTCTAGAACATCAGATCTTGTAAAGTGTGCTTTCTATACAGGAGCTGTAGTTGTTAATTTATTTTGTTTAGTCAGCTGTGAAGGTGGCGTACCTAGCAAAATGAAACAAATGCAAGTCATACCTACTCTTATTAATCTTATACTTTAATTAAAAGCAAGAATTGGATAGTTTGCAATATCGCATCTTGGGTTAGATCGCGGACAAACAGGAGGTTTTTAACAAGCAACCATAACTTACACCTTCTTTCCATGGGTAGGCAGAAATTAGAGAACGCCACCTGCTATGATCTACTTACTCCTTTTGCCTCGTTTACGTTCTTATTGTATCTGGTCAAACCCGCATACCCACCAGTTGCGAGGGTGTTCATAAACCGTTGGTCTACTACGATATCTAGACCGGATTAATCCGAAAAAACAAAAGCATCAAGCTCAAAGGGTGTTAAAATATGAACTACACAATACTATGGAGTCTTTACCGACACAACCGTCCGCTGTGTGTCCAAGCCAACATTCATAAGAACAATTTTCCGTTCACGCTAACAAATGCCGTATCAAGATCGGTTGTATACACGAGGACGTTGCCTGTTTCCCCCCCAGTTCCGTGTTTCGCATGACGAGGCGCGATAAACTCAGCAATGTACGTGAAAATGTTTCGATAATGTGAAAATTTACAGTGTGACATTATTACCATAACGTCGCAAGGTGAATTAATCGTTGGCTGTAGCTTTGCGCGCAAACTGAGGTTAATGTTTATTTGCTCAAGTGTGAGTTTTATTTAAAATATGTTTGTTTGTCTCCAGAATATCGTGATACGTGATACAATATTTTTTCCACTTCTGCCAGGCGAAGTCTCAAAACCAAAACAAAAAAATGTTTAATACGGGCACTAAAAGACACGTTACATTTAACATTTATTATTTCCAATTTTCCTGACTAACGCGGTTGACAACAGTACAACCCATGTCCCATAACAGCAGTAAAAAATCTAATCATTCCAAAATACCAAAAAATATTTAACATCCCTCACATAAAACAAAAAACGAAACAACCCAACCGGCCGTTAAATTGAATGAAAGAAAAATCGCTTACGTCGAAATTCATAACACTCCTACACAGTTATGTTTCTCGTCACACTCCAAGAATACGGGCTAATCTAAAACCGTTAAGGGTTAAACCCGGACAGCCGGACAGAATGCCGGACACGTACGCCGCCATCTTCCTTGCGAAAACACGCTCGCCGGACGTACGAAACTACCCTATAGAGCTAAGCAAACTGATGTTGTGTCTTCGGACGTGTGTTTTATGTTAGTTTTTATTGCCAACTCCAAATTAGAGACGGAAAACGGATAGATAACTTAGTGATTTGAATTTACGCATTTAGGATGTTATATTAACTGTCCAAGGGCTTCGCTACATATGTGATAATATTGATAATCTACATATTAATATTTGAATCAAAAACTTTGCCCCATTTATACAAAAATAAGCGGACGGAGGAATGTGAAATTTGGTATAGTTAAAGTTTATATGAATGAATTATGAAAGAAAGAAAGAAAGAAAACGTATTTATTAGACTCGCACAGGAATAAAAGAAACTTAACTACACAATATGCTTAACAAAAAAAAAATTAAAATTAAAATATTATAAAAAGTAAAAAATAAAAAAAACAAAATACTGTACGAGGCCAAAAGGCCCCTATCTCAGCATGATGCTGAGACATTTAAAGGTGTCGCAGCGCTGGTATATTATTATGGTCGAACCTTGACCAACGTGCGACCACTAATATTGATAAAAAAATTAAAAAAAATTACTGACACATCAATCACAGTTTATGCACTCGTTACAAGGCTCCTGCTGGAGAGAAGACCACTAAGAGAATGCCACAATGAAAAGGATCCACCACCTGAACACCGCAATGAACGACGAGTAAGATTTATTGACACAATCTCCAAGCGTTGCAAAGCTATTGGTGATCACAGTTAGTAAGTGGCAATAAAATTGTAAACACCTACTCACTGCTACAAAAGATATTTTAAACGAATTCATTAACTTTTTTTTTAGTTGATACCTTCTTGAATAAGATTTCGTGCGAGAACTATCTAACACCTACAACTACTAGGCAATTTCGCCGAAAAGTATGATTCAGTGCTTAAATTTTTCGGTGACACCGCTGAAACATGTAACTTTGTAGCATCGTCCCTAAGTGTCCTTGTCTCTTAGCAGTATGTGCCCATAGTCGGCAGTAATCTCATTCCTTCCAGTAATACGGTAGCACATTTTTCAATCCAGGTAAAGATTGAACTTTTATCTGGCTATTCTGACTAACTAAGTTCATCAGGATAAGTGGAGCCCAGCGTGGAGGACCGGGCATTAAAATATAGCCGGAACAAAAATCACTTAAAATGGTTCTTGAAATAAAATAATGTACGGAGTGTTAAAATAACTTACAGACAAGCTTGAAGTAAATCCTGAAAACTAGATAATCCAATACCAAGTCAACACAAAAGTAATATTCCTAAAGTCTGCTCCACAAAATGAGCACTACTAAAGTAAGCGTCCCGCAAACAAAATAAAAAAATATCTACGAAAAAATTTCATAGTAAACTCTTAACTTTCTCCGCGCCCATAATATCCCATTTCGTGAGTTTAATATTCAATAACCGCTTTTATACACAACTATTGGGGACGGGAATGTACACGGTGTTCCCATTCCGATCACGTACGCCGCTGTCTTAACATCTGGATTGTTTTGCAACATGCTGTAGTATCTTGAACTTTGTTTTTAAACTGACATCTGTCTAGTCGCACTTTTTGAAAGTTATTCGGTGGTATTTACGTGGCCGAGACTTGGACAACTTTGAACTACGGTACTTTAAAATGTTGGAGCCGATGGTGGTGCATTTTAAGCTCCATTTGCAATGTTTTGAAGTTGTTTACCTCTTTGGTTGTTAACAGTTGGGAAAATTATAACAATAACTAGGTTTTTTTTACACATTCGAGGTAGACCGTTCTTTCAAAAAGCGTTGGCGCCAACACATTGCCCTGAGGCAGTGTGTTGGTGCCAACGCTTTTTGACATCTATACAAACGACCAGCCTATTACCCAACATACTGAACGCTCCCTTTACGCAGATGACTTGGCTCTGGCGGCTCAATCGGCGAGTTTCCCTGACGTGGAAGATAAGTTGTCACTAGCACTAGATTTACTTGAACATTACTACGACAGCAATGCTCTCCGGTTATACCCGTCTAAGACAGAATCATGCGCATTCCATCTCCGTAACAGATACTCAAATCGGGCCCTTAACATCACGTGGCTAGGTACAGGTGAACATTTCTCAAACCCAAAATAAATGGGAGTAACGTTAGATAGGACGCTATTTGCCTCCCGGGAGTGATCTGCAGTGGCCTATATGGAAAGTACCCAAGTAGGCCGCTGTAGACACAATTTGTCAAACTAGGGGATTACTGACTCATCCAACACCCAGTGCGAGTACGGTGCTTCTGATCAGACCATGCCCAACTTGCTGGAGTGCCATTAGTGCCCGTTCACCTGCACGTTGGATGATCTCAATAAAGCCACTGATGCCGCAATAAATGTGACCACCTACTTGGCTCTAATAATATTAAAAAAGAAGTATACGAGTACCATCGACACGAAAAGCAGAAGTAAAGGTCCTGCAGGCTTAGCATGACGCTTTTTATTTCTACTCTACCGTAGAATAGAGTCTACATTTATCGGTTCAAAACTGTCAACTGTCCACACGGAAACGTCATTTTTGTCTACTCTTCTGTCGACAAAACGCTTCTCTACGAGTCTCCTGCTAAGCCTGCAGATCATATTTTATCGATCAATTTGTGTGGATCTGCCCTAAACATTGTTAGTAAGCTTAAATATCTTGGCCACATTACTAAGGATGCAACATGTGGGCTTTTCTCACTGCTCCAACCAAGTTAAAATAACATTGTTCAAGGCAGGGCTTAATGTCAGTCGTTCTACACCAGTCAACTGGTACAGGTACACAAAGAGTGCTTATAACACTCTTCGTGTACAATATAATAACGCCTTTAGAGCTATATTAAAGCTGCCCTGGCGGTGTAGTGCGACTGACATGTTCTTTGAGAACAGAGTTACTGAATTTGATGGGCTCTTGAAGAGACTCAAGGCATCTTTCCTGACTCGATTATGTGCATGTACTAATCAAATAGTGTCTATAATATTTCGCTCTGTGTACCTGCTAAGCCGCTAAATAGGTATGCGCTGACTGATTTGTACTCTTAATTTAAATTTAATGTAATTTAATTTTTATTTTCTTTATTGTGTTTTGTAATATTGCTATAGGTTAATACCTGAAAATAAACGATACTTAAATAATAATCATTGCAAGCGATTTTGTACCAAATTTCAATTAATACCTTCGCGGCTAATAATTGGTTAAGAAAGGTTATACGACTTAGCTTTGCTCAGTGTAGGCCAAAAAGATAATTTACGAAGGGGCGCAAATGTCATGCGTGCCCTAGGCGCCATTTTCTATTGGTACGCCCCTAGTCCCCATGCACTTTATGACCTCTTCACAAAGGATTCTAACAATATCGCAGATTTCAAAGACGACCATAAAACTATAATATCTCCTTGCTCTGTTAATCCATAGAAAGTTTTAGTAAACCAGGCATTACATAGACGGGAACGGGGCCAAAACTAGTTGGCACACTTTTTGCATCCTGATCTCTCGTTGAAAAGGCTGAAAATTGCCGTGAGGGAAGTACATAACAAAGTGAGGATGAAAGTTAGGTCGGTTACAGGCCCCATCCAGTCACCGAAGCTATTCGAGCGTTGGCTCTGTAGAGTTTTTAATTTCGTTCCGCAGCCACTCGCGGGAAACCTCGTTACAAGTTTAAATTGGCATTTCTCGGAGTAATGGTTAGACGCCAGTGGATAACTTCCCGCGGTGTCTCCTTCACTTGGTCGGGTAATTCTTATTTAAAATGTATGAAAGGTATCTTACAAGGTATTTGCGAGTCAAGTGTTTAGTGCATGGTGATATTGTGTGCCGCGTGCTGGTGCCCGGAGTAAGCGGTCCATAATTGAGTTTGTGTTTATCTCAGAGATTGGTTAAATATACATAGTTTGGCCTATATTGTTCAGTTCATTTATACGCTGGTAGACAGTAGCAGTGGTCAAATGAAAACACACATACATACACAAAATCAGTCTTTTATGTTCCCACTACTGTGACACAGGCTTCCTCGTCTTCGAGAGGGAGTCGGCTTTAATCTGCCCAATGCAGGTGGGTCGAATAAAAACGCTGAAGGGTAATAGCATAATTTAATCAATTATGTCAGCAACGCATCGAAAAGTTAGTATTTTCTAATGATTATTATCACACTACGAAAAAGGCATAGAAATAGAAACCTTTGTTGATTAAAAACTGTAGCGCGTCCATCTTAGTAAATCTCTTAACTCGTCTCCTATTACTTGTGGTTATCGAATTGATGGTGTAATTTTGCTGATGGCACCACGTGATCTCGTAGTCATTTTTTGTCCTATATAAGAGGAGTTCCAAGTCATAAGGATTACAGGTTTTAAACTGTTTTTTTTTTCTCATGATAACGTATCTTACTCCGATGTACCTTCTACTAAGATAATCTATAGTAAACTAATAATAAAGAAAGAAAAGAGTTTTTATTTTTTATGGTAATGAATATCGATAGTTTAAAATGTATCCATGGCAAACTGACAAACTGTGAACTAAGCTTTATTCACAGACACGCACATACATACTCAGCCTATAACGTTCACACTGCTGGGACACAGGCCTGCTCTCCGTGAGAGCTAGTGGGCCGTAATCCACCACGGGAGCCCAGTGCGGGATAGTAGATGTTACATGTCTTAGAATGTTTGATTCTAGGCCATGCCGGTTTCCTCACGATGTTTTCCTTCCTTTTGAGAGCAGTGGTGATGAAATTATTTACACAAAGTAATGCGCCTGGCTGGGCTCGAACGCACGATCTACAACTCGTAAGTCGCGGCTGTTACCATTGGGCCACCACTGCTCTATTCACAGACAGCATTTACAAAAATAATGCGTTATGGTAAATGGTTTGTTGCCATTCACAATTCTTCAATACATTCTAAACTAACGATGTTTATACAGTGACATATATAAATAAATTAGTGCATTTTATTTGTTGGATATTTTTGAGATAGAGATCAAATATTGTGTCAGAAACGACGCTCTACTAAGTAGATGTTTTCTTAAACCTCTATTTGCCGTAGGTGTGACTGCAACAGTCCAGCTGTTGCAGTCACGTACGTAATGTCATGGCATAATGTTATGAACATTATTTAACATTTATTCATGAATAATAGCCAGGAATTGCTTGAGAATGATGGCACAGAACGTTTGCTCAGAAAAAATCTCCAGAATTTGGTTAATAACAGAGACCCATCTCACTGGCCCTGGTACGTGCGTTGTGTTCCTACAAACGTTTGGATATAAATAGACGGATATTTGAATATATTTTTATATGCTCAGGTGGAAAAGATTTGGTTAATATTTACTTCTACTGTAAATAGTTAAACAATGTAAGATTGTCAGTGCCATCGTCACATGACTTTTTAAACCATTTTTTAGACAAACATTTTAACAATTACTGCTATTAATGTTTGTTTCAAGTTCAAATATAAACAACCTAAACTCCGTGCAAAACGTTCGGTTTAGGAGCTGATAAAGTATCGAATCAATTGAAACAATCAATAGAAAATACGTATGAATGAAGCTAACTCAAAAACCACTAATCAGAACTTAAGCAAATTTATATGGGACCACTCGATAAGTACACTCTTTCAAACAAGAATTTTGAACAAAACAAAAGCATTCGAATTGAGAACCTCCTTTTTTAAAGCCGGTTTCTGAGAATCACGAAGATTTTATCATTTAACTGTACATTGTACTGGAAAATGGACATCTAGTCTTGTTACCAACATCATGAACTAAACTAATTAAGGAGATGCCACAATATTTTTTCCCTTTCTCCCTCTTTTACATATAAAACTCTAACACATTCCCTTCATGCCGATATATAACTTTTATATACAAATAATACCTACATCCAAACACACGTCGATAACATCGCTCCCAATAATTCAATACGCTAAGACATTGAACACGACCAGTTTATGACGAAAAATAACTTTTACGAAGCAAATGTATTCCGTCGACGTCCGTATAACCGGCACACGGTATTAATGTTCGAGAGAGAGCTCTAAGAAACCACATAGTCTCGATATTGCCTTCACTTTGGTAATAAAACATATTCGAATGGAATTCTGCGGTGGTACCGGCTAATGTTGGTTCTATGATCGGTTGAATAGACTTTTGCTCGCAATGTTTTTGAGCTTTCGCGTGTTGAACATGTCGTGAAATTCTATTTTTAAAATTGTACCTTACCCACCCAATTTTCAGAGTTTCTAAAATTGTTTGTTAGCCCATTTATTTATACAGGAAAAGCTTTTATTCAGTTCGCAAACTTTAACCATGAATTCAGCATAACATTCCAGACCCAGCGAAAAAAAATATTCGTCGGTTTAACAAAAACAAATCACCTGTTTCATAGAAAAGTGCAATACCTACGCAGTCAAAATATGTGGAACAGCTGTTTTTTTTTTGTATAACTGACGAAAAATTTCTGAACTGGGGGTTTTAGAAAGATATGCTGAATTCATGGTTACAGTTTGCGCACTGGATAAAAACTTTTCCTGTATATATCTATATATATAAAAATGAATCGGTATTTCCCTTGTTCACAGCATCACACGTGAACGGCTGGACCAATTTTGCTTATTATTTTTTTGTTGTGTTTGTTATTGTCAGGAGAAGGTTCATATAAAAGAAAAAATTAAGGAAGTTGCGCGTAACATTAGAAAATTTAAGAAAACTTAATGACAATATTATAATATTATACCAATGCGAATTCAATATTCATAGATAACGTCTGTCGAGTCAACTAGTAGCTAGGATTATTGAACAATAACTGTAATTGACACGTTTATATCGGCCTGCAACTGAGAGCTGCATGGCTAAGTAATAAAAGTCGCAAGGTTCGATCATTCAGGTTAACCTACGCTTGCCGCGGTTGGTCAGTGGATGGGTGACCATCTTTTCATTCCATCACGCCTCCGTGCCTCTAAAATCACATTAAGGCGTTGGTCCCGGCTTCACTCGATTCGTGGATGTTTGAGAGTAGTTACGGGTCGTCAGAAACCCGTAAACCTGAAAACCAGTCTTGCCAAGGGGTATTATATGACCCAGTAACTATGTTGTGGTGGTCAGATAGGTGGTTGATCCATGTAAAATGCATCCGGTGACACTGGAAGCCGATCCAAAAATATTTGAGAAAACGCTTGGCAGATACTATAAATACTAGATTATATGTGGTCTGCAACAACAGTTCAGTTTGTGTAAATTGTAAATAGGCTTACTTACATAACTAAAGAGTGAAAAGGCATCTTCTGGGCTTACTGGTTCTCCATCATCGACGTCATCCATCGGTTTCTATAAGCGAGATTGAAGTCAAGAGTAGGCCCATTTCGCAACAAAAAAAACGTCAAATTAAAGTATTTTACTTTACATCGGCACTTATGAAACGTCAGAAGCTAGACGGACGGTTACAATCGGTCGTTTCCTATGGAGAAGAGTCGGCAAGAAACTCTATAGTTACTTTTTTTTTAATAATTGGCTTTTGCCTTTTACAATGTTTTCAAATTACAGTATGTACGGGAGGAGAGTGCATTCATTGGAACAAACAACACCATTCGTACAATACCATAGTACGCCTAATTCATTCACCTCACATTCTCTCCTTGTACTCACAGCACCTCATTATGCTCATAAATACTTGACAACAGACCTTAAACTCCAGTATTGTTGATACACGCAGTGCCTTGAACATTTTTATAAAATGGGTGGCTCTGTGGTAGCAGCGTGTGGCCCTAATGTGTGTCGTTTATTCTTACGAGCCACCCCACTTACTCTCTTTATAAATAGTTACCTACATTATATTTATAGAACGTGCATGTGATAGTGGGTTCAGGATATGGGTGGTATTTTTTAAAGGATTTTTGTGTGTATTTTTGAAGGGTTTTTGGTCCACGCACGCATTTTCCCATGGGGTAGGAAAAAACTACAAAATGACACGTGCTATCCTTAACAAACTTATTTTACTTTGTGCACTGTTTTACATACTTTTTATCATACATGCGTGATATTAATAAAATATATGAAACAGTTTTATTTATTATTATTTAAATTACATTTAAAGCACCTTTACAGATTTTTCCAAGGTGATGTTATAAGTCACAATGTTTAAGATTATTGAAATTTACAAACCATAAAATTAAATACAACACATGAAAAAGAAATACAAATACATTACAGGCTCATCCATCTCATGACATCCATTACTACGCAAGCTACTGCTGAGAAAACCTCCATGTATTTCATAACAATTAAATAAACGTGATTTAAGAACCGAAAACCGTGCTGCTACCACAATGGTGTTCGGTTTCCTCAGTGTCATTCGATAATCCAAGTTTTGACTGTGATATTGAGTCCACGTTCGCATGGAAATGAAAAAGTCGCGGCGGAATTTTGTCACAGTGCAACAGTGCGTGTTTTTCTACGCGCTCGGATGCTCTCTGTTCGATTATCCAAGCTCGGTTCATCACCGAGAGCTGAAAATCACGTGCGCGATTAAATCCCACAATATTTTTACGTACTTCCGAACGCGATCTAAGGGTCAAAAATATTAATATACACTATAAAATGTAGGTGCTCTTAAAGCTCATAATACAAAATTCCATTATAATTTAATATTAAACCGGGATCATTAAGTTCATAATCCCGAAGTCCACAAGTTAGGTACTTCATCGTAAAACAAATTAATGCATTGACAAATTTCCTACCAAACTTTTCAAAGTTACGGCCCCGGCAGCTACAAATTGTTACTAATTTCTTTAAGTGCAAACTCGAAATCAACCGGCCGATTTAACGAGCTCGATACTCTTACTGAAAATGGAAATACCAATTTATTTTCAGCTACTCAAGTAGCTTAGCTCAAGGGTTCTTGGATAAACGGCTAGCGCGGTATCGATCGTTTTTGAGGTTAAGCCGTCGTAGTGGAGATCTTGTCTAAGATGGGTTGGCGTTCTTTAAATATTGATAGTAGAGACGTGTTGCTGGGAAGCCTGATTTGAATAAGAAATGAGTTTTACTAAGTAATTTCCTATACAGGGTAGGGAAATCGTCGCACAACCCGTTACCATGGATTCAGTACTTGATTTTGAACGGGAGCGTTGACAGTTTTGGTTGGTTACACACATACTCAGCCTATAACGTTCCCACTGCTAGGACACAGGCTTCCTCTCCGTGAGAGGTAGTGGGCCGTAATCCACCACGCGGGCCCAGTGCGGGTTAGTAGATGTCACATGTCTTCGAATTTTCGAATTTTTTGGTCGGTTATTAAAAATAAACTATACATTTTGACCGCGTAGGTTTAGGATTCTATTAAAGAGCAATCTTTTTATACCCGAGATGGCAAATTTTTGTGCTAGAAAGTCGAGAATCATGGTTTTAGTTGGTGCGTCGATAGATGTCACCCGACAAGTGACTACAACTTAGGTTGAAGAGGTCTGATAATGAGATGGTCCCAGTAAGTACAAGCTAACAAGAAACCGCTTTGCGAAACTGGGTGTCAAAATTTTGAGCTTCTGTCTGGCCGTGATGACGAAAGCAATGCTAATATTTTAAGATCATTGAGTGAGAACTGAAGAAAACTTGACACAATAGCACCGAGATGACGTCGACGAAATACATTTACAACTTTTACCTATCAAATGATCAACTATTAAATGGAACATGCTGTAGGTAGATACATAATTGGTTCAGGTGGTAACAACTCCGGAACGTACCGCCAAAGCCGAGGGAATTTAATGCGCCATTATTTATGGTCTCCAACGCATTATGTTTACAATCGGCCGGTTTTACGCCTATAAAATAAAAGTAGGCAAGTGCGAGCCGGGTCGCGATTTATCTCCTGTAGCACAATCAGAGATATAGGTGCTCTTGATTTTCTGTAAACGCTGTTTTGTGAATTTTTGGCCTTTTGGGGTCTGGTTTTAGGCATAGAAGTAATCGCTTAAGTTAATAAAATGTACATATTTCGATTTGATAAATAAAACCTCAAACTCTTATGAGACCAAAGGCGTGCCAAATAACCAAAGATGTATTTAACGTCACGCCTGAAATTCCAAAAACGGTTAGGGAGAACTGCACCTATGGTTGCAAAAAAACACCAAATCAAAACGGAAATACTTAACCTTTTGTGTTGACAACTATAGCTCACCCAAAACTACGTTTGGTCATCAAATTCCAATTGATTAAGTGTATTAAGTACTGAATACTTGCTAATTAAGTTAAAGTTGAATTAAATAATGTTTACAAGATTGCATTAACTAGTATTCCATCCTTAACTGCTTTTTATTCCCGTGGTCAAAATTGTGGTCGGCAAGGCAACGTTACCTTTCCGTGACACTTCGTGTATTTCCGCTCTATCTTCGTTTGTGACAGTGTAGAACTCGCGTTAGTCGCCGTACACAACCATTTATGTTTAGGGCGCCTTTCCACACGTACAATATAATTACTGTCTGCTGCTTTGGTCTAGTGCAGCACTTCCCAAATCTTTGGACGCTCGTGACCTACTTGTGGATCGAGAGCGAATAGAACACCATCATCATTCATCATCATTTCAGCCGAAGGACGTCCACTGCTGGACATAGGCCTCCCCCAAGCTCCGCCACTTCGACCGGTTCTGTGCTTCCCGCATCCAGCGGACACCTGCGGCCCTCACAAGGTCATCGGTCCACCTTGTGGGAGGCCCTCAAACTTTACGTCTTCCGGTGCGCGGTCGCCACTCCAGAACTTTTCGACCCCATCGACCATCTGTTCTGCGTGCAATGTGCCCTGCCCACTGCCACTTAAGTTTGGCAATTCTTCGGGCTATGTCGGTTACCTTGGTTCTCCTGCGGATCTCCTCATTCCTGATTCGATCACGTAGGGAAACTCCAAGCATAGCCCTCTCCATTACCCTTTGGGTGACTTTAAGCCTTCTTATAAGGCCCATTGTGAGCGACCACGTTTCGGTTCCATATGTCATCACTGGCAACACACACTGGTCGAAGACTTTCGTCTTGTGACACTGCGGTATGTGGGACGAGAAGATATTGCGAAGCTTCCCGAACGCTGCCCAACCGAGTCGGATTCGACGATTGACCTCTTTCTCGAAGTTGGACCTACCTAACTGGACAGTTTGTCCTAGGTAAACGTACTCGGCCACAACTTCAATAGAACATACTTCACAAAAAAAAAGTTTCGATCACAAGCAGTTATCGAAATTCTGGCTCTCAGTTGCTGAAACTATCCCTGTTTGTTGCATAACTTGATGCTAAAGCTATAATAACAAAAATAAGAAATAAATACTTTCTTCCCATTGAAATAGCATTCCATATAGGTATATAATCAAGTATTATAATTTTCGATGGTTACTGAATGATTTTTTGGTATTTATACAATCTTTCATTCATTTAGTTATGACCTTATCTTCTCCATGACAGCCAAGAAGTAAGTCCCGCATTTAGAATTTTGTGTAAGGTGGGGTCGCGGTCTAGTCAACTTTGGGAACCACTGGTCTGGACACAATAGTGGCTAAACTGGATAAACGATGCATCTCTAAAAGACCTTTTCGTAGAATAAATGCCTGATTTTACGTTATTTTTATAGAAAGTAAAGCTTAGACCTTCGTTACAATAATATCTGAATCCCCATTATTTTCGTCTCGAAAGATCTGAAGATAATTAATAACCCTGAATAATATATAAGCTAGATTTCAACCTAGGTAGCGGTGCAGATAACTAGAAATAACCTGGAATATTAAGACGACGAGATGGTAATCCGGAGTGATCCGGTCTTGGATCCAAAGCAGGGGAAATGAGATGCCTGTAGTGTTTAGTTATTATAGATGGAGTCTAGTGGAAAATAGATGAAGCTATAGTAACGAAGGGTGAAAAGTAATAATTAGGTGTTTTTGTATATTACGTTTCTCATATTTTAACTGACATGAAAAGGAGGAGGTTCTCAATTTGTCTGTTTTTTTTTTGTATGTATGTTTCGCGATATTTTTGGTATTCGGATTATGGATCGGATGGATTCGGATATGGATTTCGAAAATTCTTTTATAGATGGGCCCATCTCTTCCCGTGGGTGTCGTAGGAGGTGACTAAAGGACTAACTAGAGAATGGGCAGCAGCGTTCTCTTTGCATTTTACCACCATACTGCGATCGCCAACCCGCCTGCCAAGCGTGGCGATTATGGCAAGCCCTCCCAAATTGGGGGAGGCCTATGTACAGTAGTGGATGTCATCCGGCTGAAATTATGAGGTGGTCCCATATAAATTTTATTAACTTTTTTTGGGTAGTTTTAGAGTTAGCTTCGATAAAACCTATTTAATACACTTTGTGTATCTTGAAGATGTTCTAATAGTTCTTGCTACTGTTGTTTACATGTCAAGTAGTGGTAAACGGATTGATGTGAGGTAGGTGCCGTAATATTTTAATCAACTTACAACATAACAATGACCTGCGTATTGCAAAAAAAGATAAGAATATATGAACTACGCTGACTATACCGCATCCTCCCAAACATTGCTTTATCACACGGACTTTATTGGCAATTTGACCGAATTACAAAAAAAATGCCATTCATTAGGTACAGGGTAACTTTTCAAATACAGGGTAAATTTCACAGAAACCTGCATGGGCACTTAAGAAACGTTAGAAGCTAGGTGCACGGTTCAAATTTGTCGCTTCCTATGGAGAAGAGCCGGCAAGAAACTCCACGGTTAGTCTTTTAAAAATAATTAGGTTTTACAATGTTTTCAAATTACAGTGATAATAGATATGGGAGGACAGTGCAGGCCAGTCAATAAGTACCAGGTACTTAGAGGAATGAAAATACAGAATAGGAAATCGTGTACAAATCTAGTCTGTAAGGAATACAACGTTCTCTCATTTACAACATGTAAAACAATCTACCCATATAACCTACCTTATACTTAGTATACCTACCAAGAAGCAACTTTCCTACAAAAATCTTCTCCAAAGCCATAACAGCAACATAAACTCCCAATGATCAACAAAACAACTAAATCATAAACCATAAAAATATACCATAAACAAGATCCATAACACTCAAATTTTAACCATGACTTAGTGGGATCTATGAAACCTGCACTATCGGACATTTATAGTCCCAAACTAAGAATCGACTTTATGTGAACGTAATAAAGATACCAAGTAATGGTTCCTATTCACGTTACGACCGTCGCACGTCGTAAGATCTGTTGACGATTGCAGCGCACCTGCGATACGTCTGTGGTTGAATGGGCCGCCTTAGTAGTGCATTCACCGTTTAATGCCGTGTAGTCAGTAAATCGTTTTGGATCTATACGCAAACACATACCTACCGCTAGGAGGGGACGCTCTAGGACAATATACGGGTGTAACAGATACCCTATTGCTATCCTTAAGCACTGAAGATAACAGCTGGTATAGAATACAATACATAGTTTCAGGTCAAAATAAAATACTCTAAGAATTGATACCAAATTTTCGGTTTTATATGTCGCTTAGATTCAAATCATAACAAACGTATCACCGCACTACGTAGGTCAATAACTTTCCACGTTACTTGCCATATCACGATAAATCTCTTCCGAGTGATGTGTTTATTTCAATTTGAAAAGTTCGGTTTCTGGAATCAATGTACTTATTAAAAAATCTCATAACTTCCGAACATGTAGAGATAGGATTAAAAAACCTGTCCAATATCGTTTCATATCATCCAAAAAAGCCGTGCCCTTGGTGTGTTTAGTGACCTTATTGGTGATCTTCTTCAGAAAGGTAGGCCGTGCTATTCTGTAATTATCTCACCGGGTAAAGTGAGCCGAGTGAGCGTGGAGTGAGCTGTCAGTATCATCCCACTGATGCTAGGGATTGACCAAGCATTACATTTACAATCATAATCGAGATTAAATCTCTATTATGATTGTAGGTATGATAATTTTATTGATCATTTTATTACGATTTCAAAGATAGTGTTTAAGTGTGCATCATGCATTACATTACAGTACAATATACGTGCACTCATGCCTCTGGCAATATAAGGACTAGTCTAGGAAAAAATAGACTGTAACAGCATTGAATTTCTGACTGAGTATTTGTTTTGCTACTTTATTTGAAAAACCTCCCAAAATGTAATGCATGACGCACACTTAAATACTGCTTTGAAATCGTAATAAAAATAATCAATAGAATTAGCATACAATCATAATCGATATTTAATCTCGATTATGTCTGATTTCATATCTGTTTTCATTCCTGATCAATAATGAAATCAAAGTCAAATCTCTTTATATCGGCCAATCAAATAAAACTCGTATATTATTGTGTTTTACAATAGGAAGCTTGGTAAGTTCTACGTTGAGAAAGTTCGTAGCAAAAGCGTAGCGGTTACGTAGCAGTTTCGTAGACCTTTCGTCGTTACCGTAGGTCAGTGACAGAAGCTAATTGCTTTTGTAAATAAAACAGCTAAAAAAATATTATTTTCATGAAAGACGAAATATATATACGAGAAATAATTAATATGCCACAAAAATAAAATGAAAGCTCTCTTTGAACATACACTTCACGTATTTGAATATACATATTTATTTAATGAAAAACCGCACTCCGCTCACACAACTTCAAATGTCGATTGACTAGTGATATTTTATAAGAAAATACTTTAGCAAAGATTTTTAGTCATGTACACAAAATTCACTACACACAGAAGGCACTAGACCGCGCGGAAGGTCACCCACGCGTTGGACTGACCAGATCAAGTCTGCCATTGGAGGTTCGGTTAACGAATGCAGCAGGATGACCTCTAGCAGGCAGCGGTGGCGAAATTTCGTGAAGTGCATCACATCTGCCCCTTCCAATACTGCTACGAGTACGTAACGATCAGAAAGAAAGAAAGAAAGAAAGAAAATACATTTATTTAGCACAGACTAAAAAGGGCACACAATATACAGCAAAATAATTAAATTAAACAAACCAACAAAAAGTGTTAAGTGCGTCAAAGTGTGCCTCATGGCTGCGCTAAAAAGGCCCAGTTCAGCATAAATGCCAGGCAACTAGTGCCTGACGCTGGTTTTCAACTGGACCTGACGTGTGAGGTGACGGATGTAAATCAGCTTTAATTCCCATTAAAAAATTTCCACGGGTCATGCAGAGTCCATGGTAACAAGTTGTGCGTCTTTGTCAACCGGTACAGTAAATGTTATTTATATTCCTGAGTACCTACATAATGTAATATTAACACATCTATTTTACTCTACGTATAGTTATACATTTTATAGTACAGAGTTACTCCACCGACTAACAAAATTTACATCTTCGCTGCGAGAAAAAAAATAAGAACATTATTGTACATTTGGTTGGTGTTTCGCGAAAAATATTACATTATGTAGATGAGGAATGTATTAAGCATGCGCCGCTTATACGTGAATATTTAAAACTCGTACAAATTGTGGCGGACGAAGCACGCGCGAATGTCGAAATAAATTTTTCCGACACGTTGTATAACGAAAGATCGTAATTTTCGTAAAGGCCCTTTGGGTTGGTACTCCTGGTAACAAATGCAAGCATCATAAAAGCCCGAATGTTCACAACTGGACATGAGTTTACAAATAGGGTCGTGTCATCTCATCCATCTTTACATTTATGTAAAACAGTTCCGTGAATGACGTACTGGCCGTGTCTGTGTGACCGCGTTGTTCTTCTCAACTACGCAATGGATTTTAACGCTGTTTTCACCATAATTTCGAGAATTTGTTCAGTAACATGGATGTTTATAATGCAATGATATGAAACTTACATGTCGCACAACACAATCTCGTTGTTTTGTCAAATTGTGTAAGCACGACCATGTCGCTAGTTAGTAATTAACACTTACAAGAAGTTAAAAATAGTCTAATATTAACTATTAGCTTTAGCCAGCGGCTTCACGGAACGTACGACCGAGATAAAAACTATCTGTGTTCCAAATTTCATCCAAATCCGTTCAGCCGTTTTCGCGTTATTAAGTAACAAACATCTAAACATATAAATATGCAACCATCTGAACATACAAACTTTCACATTTCTAATAATACTAGGATATGATGCTTAATATTATGAAGTAATCACGCCTTGAGACTGTTCTTGAATGTTTACTGAATAAAACTACAGATTAGCTGCTCTTAGCTTATATGAAATATAAACTATAGCTGACATTTACTTGAGTCAAATTTTAAATTGCTCTTGACAGGGGCAGACCACTTCACTGGAATCTGTCTAGACTGTTATGCCTTTGTTTTGATGTAAGTGTTCGCCATTTTGCTAGGTAAGGTTTTGATGTGTAGGTACTGTGGGAGAGGTACCTACTTTCATTAAAATATTTATTTGTTGCTAGAGTTTGCCAGCGGTTTCGCCCGCGTGGAAGTCTAAAATTATCCCTTGGAAACGTACTACCGGGATGAAAAGTGTCCTATATGTTAATCCAAGTTATGAACTATGTGTGTGCCAAATTTTATCCAAATCCGTTCAGGCGTTTTTCCGACATCTTCAACATCCAAACACCGAAATATCGAAACATATAAACAGATTTTTTTTCACATTTATAATATTAGTTCAATTACAGGGATAATTACAGGAGTTGGCCTGTAATTAACTGGTTTATGGTCCATTCCAAAACTTTATAATCTCCCATCACACGTTAGACACCCAGGTCGTCATGACCAGGTTACATGTTGCAGATGGTTAAAAAAAAGACCGGCTAATCTTCTCTATCTATTAGCGAAAGAACTATTATTACAATCAGGGACTCTAAAGATAAGATTTGCACAAATTACAAATGATTTTTTTTTTTTTTTTTAATATTTGGAGCAAGCCTTTTTATCACATAATTTTTATCTCAAGATAACACTAATCTGAAGTTGCAAAATACTTTGAATCCAGGTAAGTACCTACTTGATTCGATTTAAGTGCGTTTGGTTCAAGTGAAAAAAGACTTGGAAATCCCAAGTTTAAGTTTAAGCAATTAACTTTCCCACTGTAGTGCAAAGGCTCGTGTAATGGTTTTTTATTAACAAAAGGAACAAGAATTAATCAAGTTTTCGTGTTGTTTAGTGCATTTAAATTTATCACGTTTGTGACAAAAAAAATTGTCGTTAATGTAAAGATTTTTAAACTCAGAAAATCTACTAGATTTGTTTTACAATTTTCGTTTGTACATTTTTTTTTAATTTAAATACAGTATTCGCATTCAGAAGAACATAACAGATGAATAACAGCCACTCGGGCCGATCCAAGCTTAAGCTACGTTTGACACGGTCAGCTCGTGGATGGGTAACGTATTACGTATTAAGACCCCTCCCCTCCTTTTGAATTGTATTCATGATTTTGTTAGATTTAATTTTCTTTTTTTTTTGTTCGTATTTCGTGTGCGTGTCCTAATTAAAATATTTTTCTTTCTTACTCTGTGCCTCGGAGAGCTCGTTATGCCATTCGTTCCGGCAGTCAGTCACTCATATACATCTTTGACATTCGTTACGGGTAGTCAGATCTCAGAAGGCCAAAAGTCTCACAGTCAGTCATACCAAGGGATATCATGTTACCCAGTAATTCCTTTACCTCAATATCTTATGGATTATTGACCGACCAAACAATCGGCCTGTTCCAATAATCGCCTCAGCCCACAACATCACTCTGTATCCCAAACAACGCGATCAATCAACACTTTGACACCTCATGAATAACACCTATCCTGAGGAAAGTTTTACAAAAGATTTATTTTCTTCGTTGCCAGCAAAGATTGATTGATCTCAAATAAATATGAATAAACAAAATATAATGGAGTGGACGGAACGTCCTATTTCAATTTGGGAATAATCTTTTTCTTTTTTACCTTGAGGTAGAATGTGGGTCATAAGATTAGCCAGAAGTGAGGTAAATAATAGGGGTGTGTACCAAAATATTTCATTACCATAATCTCAACAGGCAAAATATGAATTGTACTTTTACAACTGGTAACACCTATATTTTCTGTAATCAAATTATTCTGATTCTTCCAAGTTTAATACCGGTAATGAAAATCTTACTTTAGATTCTCATTACATTCGAAGGGTTAGGCATTCTGCGAAGCAGTAATGCTCGCGAAGAGGGAGGCGGCGCACGTGAGGGAGAGCCAGTATATGCGCCCTCACGGCCGTAGTCGCCGCGGGAGAAGCCCTGGGCGTCGGGAATCCCAGGCTGATTCCCGGCCACCCTAGGCGCGGGCTTGCGGACGGCGAGTAATGGGTAGCTCGCTGTCCGGTAAGGACCAAGCCCGGGTCGACGGCGCGTTGCGTTCCACGCGCGCCTCAAAGAGATGTCAGCACCAACGTGTGGGGTCCGCAAGGGCCGATGCCTGCCAGGGGTGCGGGTTGTTCGAAAGAGAAACCGTCGCCCCTGCATAATCACCCTATAATGTTCCCACTCTGGGACACAGGCCTCCTCTCCGTGAGAGGGTATGGGCCGTAATCCAACACGCGGGCCCAGTTCAGGATGGTAGATGTCCCAAGTTTTCAAATTATTGGTTCTAGGACATGCCGGTTTCCTCATGATGTTTTCCTTCACCATTCTGAGAGCAGTGGTGATGAAATAATTTGCACAAATTAAAACGCTTGCCGGGGTTCAAACTTACGTCCTACAACTTGTAAGTCGCAGCCATTACCACTGGGCCACCACTGCTCCGCGGCCCCTGGCACACAGGCAACTGAGGGAACATGGGTGGGTTTTAGTCAGTAAAAGTCTGACACGCCCTCCTACTCCACCCAGAGCGGGAGAAGTTATTTGGTGTTACCCAACCTCAAAAAAAAAGTGTTAGGCAGAGGTTTACCTACCTATATATTACACCCACTTTCACATTCTCATGATTAAATTAATAATCCTGTATGTTTATCTTTACTAAGACCACCTTAAATTGTCCATAAATATGTGTATATTCCAATCAAAACTGTTGTTCTTTGATAGTCTTATGAAATGGTTTCAACCCGCAAAATTAGCGTAGTGCGTCAATTTGTCAAACAATAAATTTCCCTGACTGAATCTTGTGTATTGATATGTTGTTGTGTTCTTGTAGATATTAGGCACTTTTACACGTCAATATTTTAAAACCAGATGACGCCGGCATCTCCTAGCTGACTGATCCCTAAGAAGAATGCTGAAATAAGCTAAGAGGCATGGTCTCTTTTAAAGTCCAAACATTATATTATTTGGATTATATGTGAGTCTAACAATGCAACTGCTTTTTAAAGAAAAAACCATTGCAGCTCCGAACTGACCTGTCCAACCCGATAGTAGATATACCGCTTCAATTTTCACCCATACATAGTGAGTATAAACGAATGTTCTAGCTTGTCCAAGTAAAACTTATAATGCTACATCAATGTAGACAGTGCAATCTACATCGTAAGCGCAAGAGCCAATGTTAAATAGTTGCTAGACGCAGCTTCTGAAGAATAAAACTCGCGCTGGTTCGTCAAAGCGTCGGAAAACCAATTTAAAGTTGTTGCTGTGTTTATTAAAACTCTTTTAGTGTTCCGTAGAGCACTTGGGTGAAAAAAACGATGGGTTTCTTGGTGTCTGTGTGTGTCAGTATCAAGGTGTTTTCTTAAGGAGACATAAAGTTGCATAAAGTTAGTATATACGTGAAGGTTTTCCAAAAAAGAAGGTTTCTTAGCAGAAATTGAAAATCTACAAGTAAAAATGAAATGCTGTTCGAACTTCGAACGGCAACACCGATTTGGCAAATTCTTTTAAAATGTTTTTTTTTTTTTAGTCCGATGTAATAAGTTTTCATGGCAACAAAAGATTTTCAAATTCGAGAAAAACTGAAACTTGCATTTTTCTACGGGATTTTACTATAATTTATTGAAAGGACAGAGCAACATCCGTCGGGTTAGTTAGGAACATATTTTAGAATATTTAAAAAAACATACGAACAACATCATCACCGTTCCAAAATTAAATAATTGTAAACTCTCACCCAAACTCGATTAAACCTAACACGTCTACAAAAACGAAGTTTAAGTAGACGTCTAATTACCAAAGTTCCTAACTAAACCATTATAAAGTATTGAAAAATGAGCGCTGATATTCGATCTTTGCTTAAGAACAAAGTAATTTTAACTCGGATAGCGTTTGCCCGGGGATTAAAAATAAAAGATGCGAGACTGGTTTTAAACTATAGTCAAGATAAGCCAAGTTTCTGTTGCGGCCACTAAGGCCAGTTTATAGAAAGTTCTATCAAGGTTTTTTCCTTTGAAAATAAGTTTATGTACGAGCTATGAATGTGAAATAAGTAATAGTTTAAGTTGAAAATAAAATAGCTGCTTTGTGGTTTCTGTTCTGTTATTAGTTATAAGTTTATGGTTTTGTTGCGCACTGAACTAGGTATAAAAAAGAATACTTAGTTACATATTATATTTTATTTCCTTATGCCTACCGAAAAGGTTAATCCATAGATGGGTGACCATCATCGAAACCCCGCCGTGCCTCAGAAAGCACGCTATACCACTGTATAGCGTGCTTTCTGAGGCACGGCGGGGTTTTAGAACTACAAATGGCAGCCAGGATCACTATCCTGGCTGCCATTTGTAGTTCTTTGACAGTCGTTACGGGTAGTCAGAAGCCAGAAAGTCTGCCCACCAGTCTTGCCAAGGGTTATCTTGTAACCCAGTAACTGGGTTGTGGCGGTCAGATAGGCATTCCCTCCATGTAAAATATTGGTATTCAGCTGCTTTTAATT
The DNA here is from genome assembly GCA_947359405.1 of Antitype chi. NCBI lineage: Eukaryota > Metazoa > Arthropoda > Insecta > Lepidoptera > Noctuidae > Antitype > Antitype chi. The sequence continues at coordinate 1,863,010 of OX375817.1, read as the reverse complement.
AGACTGGAAGGGGGCTGGCTTCCAGTCTAATTAACTGACATATGCTAAAAGGCTAAAAGGCTAGGCTTTTGAGTTCCTTCCTAAGATGTTCACTGGTTCAATAGGTAAACATCCATAAATATTTTCGATTCGATACATAATATAGGTATTTGGCTTCTAAACAAACTGCATTTGGGAACCAAATCGATCACCATAAACGCAATAGACTCATAAAACCGATTCAAAAGCAACGTGATCGAAACGCAAATCATTACCTTCCAAGTACGTACGTTACGTGTTCTTTCAATAACAAAACAAGCGTTGTAACACGTGATAAAGTCGTTTTCACGAAAATAGACAAAGGTGGAACGGCAGAAAAGAATGAAGTCACGAGACACGAATCGCAATCCGTGCTAAGACTCCCTTTTGCGATTCGGGGTTGTTAGCGCGTAAAGCAGTGCTCACACGAGCTATTTTGCAGAAATTATTGCCCGGAACAGATGACTAGTTAATAAAGCATATCAAAATACATATATTCTTACATAATATTTAGTTACTTACTAACACAAGAATTAAGTTGTTTACTAGCACTAATAAGTCTTGTAACTTGAACTAAATAAATAGCATGATTTACCAATTGGCGCGATTTTAGGGTTTAGTTCCGTAATTAGCCTATAATGTTCCCACTGCTGGGACACTGGGCTCCTTTGTTCGAGGGCGATTGAGCTGTAATCCACCACGCGGGCCCAGTGTGGGTTGATAGATGTCACATGTCTTCGAATTTTTGGTTTTAGAACCTGCCGGTTTCCTCGCAATGTTTTTCTTCATCGTTTTGATAGCAGTGGTGATGAAATAATTAACACAAAGTACCTGCCAGTTTTCGAACCCACGACCTAGTAAGTCGTGAGTTTAGTCGCTTTTAGAAAACTCAATACAGTGACTGACAGAAACCGTGTATTTAATACTGCAGCGCGCTCAATCACATCGATTCACTAAGACGTGATATAGCAATTGCTGCTATTTTGTTATCCAAGTATCAAAACTCGCAAAATCGCTGACGCTTAAAGTAGCATGTCAGCTAAGGCCTTAACAGTAGGGGAGGAAAACAAAGACACACACACGTTCAAAGGCGCGCTAGTTACAGACGCCTTATTGACTAGTTTTAGTGCAAAGCTTGTGCTTAATTAAGACTTGTACGCTTGACACATTTAGAAAATTAAGGCTTTGCTATAAAGGTGATTTTACTCGGTGTATGATTCCATTATCGCAAGGGCTAGTCTATGTATGTGTTTAATACATACGCTTTTTTACTTATGGCAACAGTGCACATTTTTCATCGTCATCAACCTAGCCTTGCTCAACTATGTTCAGGTTGGTTTCCAGTCTAATCGGTTGCAGCTGAATACCAGTATTTTACATTGACAGACTGCCCATCTGACCTCCACAACCAGTCACTGAGTAGTACCATATTCTTTGGTAAGACTGATTGTGAGACTTTCGGGCTTCTGGCGACCCGAAACGACTGTCAAAGATCCATTACGAATGGCAGCCGGGCCCAACGGGTTAACGTGCTTTCCGAGGCACGGAGGGGTCTTGGTATGTAAAGATGGTCACAAATCCACAGACCAAGCGCGGCAAGCGTAGCTTAACCTGATCGGCCGACGCAAGCGGCTGTTATTGCTTCGTCGAAAACCCCCTTAGTCAGTGCCCATTTGTGCTTTTTTGGAAATAAGTTCCTTATCGCACGTTAGAATCTGCCCACTTGGTGAAAAAAAATATGTAAGTGGATTTGTATTTTTTGCTTTATTACAATTAGATAGTAAAAAAAAAATTACAGAAAAGATCTCTCAATTAATCTATTCTTTGGTAACATTTCGTTTTAAAAGTTAAAGTATCAATGCATAGATTATTATTTTCAAATTGTGGATTTTTAAGTTACCCTGATTGCTTGGTTGTAAAAAAAAGAGAATCATTATGGTCTGTCACAATTATGACAGTCAAGTTCGTTCAATAAGTCAAGTCAAGTTCAATAAGTCCACACACGATATTTATACACTTCTATTGATCACAAACAACACAATAAGAGATAGTTCAACCATTCAACTAACGCTCACGAACTTGACTGTCATAATTGCGACAGACCATAATGATTCTCTTTTTTTTACAACCAAGCAATCAGGGTAACTTAAAAATCCACAATTTGAAAATAATAATCTATGCATTGATACTTTAACTTTTAAAATGAAATGTTACCAAAGAATAGATTAATTGAGAGATCTTTTCTGTAAATTTTTTTTTACTATCTAATTGTAACAAAGCAAAAAATACAAATCCATTTACATAAATGTTACCAGCTGAATTAATTAATAACAAACTTTTTTTTTTTTATTTGCACAAACTGAAAGTTTTACTTTGCTATCATAATTGCAGTTTCAAGTTGCGCCGCCTGATTTTCAGAAAGCTGAAATAGGCAATTAGTGACCGCGAGTATTTTTCAGATTAAACTGAAGTATTATCTTGCTGCGTTGTAAGCTAAACGTAATTTAAATATTTTAACAAAAAAGTTATAGTGTACGAACTTTGTTGTTATTTTTTAATTAAAATAAATTATACTTATTTCTGTAATTTGGTAAAAAAAAAACACTTTTACACATTACAATTAAATCATGTTTTTAACACTAGAGGAGTTCGGTGTATCCTAACTGACTACTCTTTGAAGAAAGACTGATTCAAACTCAATACCAGCAGTAGAAAATATCTATAAAAAGCAAAAAAAAAATGCGCTAAATTGACATAGTTATCAAGTCGGTACAGTTTTTTTTCTGTTTGGAAACTGAGCCGATTACAACTACAATATTGTGCCAATTAAGTAATTAGATTAAAATAACTACAAATTCGAAATTCAAACGGTGTACGGGCGGAGTCACGTTTCAAGCCACTTTGAAATTCGAACAGTGTCGTGGTATGATGCCGCAATATTATGTTTTAAAAAACAAATGCATTTGATTTCGAACAGCGTATGAGAAAGATTCAAAGTGAACGTTACTAAATAGCACTACAGCATCAAAATCGATCACAATCTCGGTAATACCGGAGAATCATCAACATTTAAGCCGTCCACATGCGTTTGGCGACTTAACCAATTCAATAGTCACTCAAGCATCGTTCGCCCGACGGACCGGTATGCAATTTCACACACCGATACTCCCTGATATTGCTAACTGTACGTTCTTAGTAACACGTATGACAAAAATTTCTGGCAGACGGACGCCATGATTCCAATGCGTAACAAATATCGCGCATCGATGAGCATGTGAGCGATGCTTTGTCTGTTTGGTAGTCTGCCATGCGAGATTGGTTCAGTGCGATTTGGTATGGTTAATCGGTGAAGGTACGTTTTTAAGATTATTTTTTAAGGCGTTTTATTTTAGACAATCTGAGTTCACTAAGCAATAAGATAACAGATTAGATGACTACGAATGTGTAAAGTTAGTGTTCCCACAACTTAATACAGATGCAAAATTCACAACAATCCTACTATAATTTTATAAATGTGAAAGTTTCTATATTTGGATGTTTCTTACTCAATCACGCAAAAACGGCTGAACGGATTTGAATGAAACTAGGCACACATATAAGTAGTTTGTAACCTGGAATAACACATTGGATACTTTTTATCCCAACGGTACGTTCCTGCGGGATGATTTTCGACTTTCACGCGGGCGAAGGCGCTGGGAAAAGCTCGTACCTAATATTATAAATGTGAAAGTTTAGGTGTTTGGATGATTGTTGCTCATTCATGCAAAAACGGCCGTACTGATGTGGATGAAATTTGGCACAGATAGTTTATAAATTTGGATAAACACACGGAACACTTTTTATCCCGGTAGTAACTACGTTCTCCTGCGATAATTTCTGACCTCCACGCAAGCAAAACCGCTAGCAATAAGCCAGTAAATTAATATAATCATTAAAAAAAACAAAAAGCAAAACCACCATCCAATAAGTAAATTCCAAAAACATCTCCAGTAATACTTAAAACAAACTCCAACAGAGACTAATCCACGACTACTTCAAAAAGCACTAATCGAATTACTCGACAGAACTAAATCAAAATACAGTCGACGTCGGAATAATACAGTGCTTAACTCCGAATCCAGCGTAACAGCGGCACCGTGAAAATACGGGCAGGTGCATCCACCAAATTACGTGGCTTTAGACTTAATAGCTGTACGTATATGTCACTTGACGTAAGACCTCAGCGCTATGTGTCGACGTTCGCACCAAGTGGAATTTGGAATTACGCCGCAATGGCAATGGGTTCGCCTTCGTTTTAATCTGGCTGTAGGTACAACCCCCTTGTTTACCAGCCCTTGGTAGTACAGAACACGTAAAACCGTGTAATTTATCAACTATGTGAGGGTTGTCTCGAAAGTTGTAAGTTTAAGATATGTTTTGGTATCAACATTATTTTGATTTGTAGTGTATTCGAGGATTTAATTGGTGTTCGAGGCGTAGTTTAAGTTTTTAGATAAGTAAGTCTAGATAATTTTCCGTGGATTGTAAATTATAATTCTTTTGAAGCAATTTCGTAATACGGTTTAACCTAATCGATACTTGGTTAACAACTTGAGATAAGCCATTCTAAAAAGGATATAGGTATATATTTACTCATTTCCTTAATGGTTTAACTACTTAATTATTAGTTAAAACTATTTTGACAAGATTCGTGAATCTTAAAGGGTCCCCGAAACTATAAATTGCGTTTGATCAATTGCCATCAATTGTAATTTTAGTAATATTGTCAATCACTTCAATTGCATTTCGCAGACGTTCATTTTGCGCATCAATGTAAAAATTGACAATTAATAATATAAAATAACACACATAGTATGTGAACCTTATTTTCGAGAGTATTTCACTAACATTCAACGATCTGTGTAGTGGCGTAGGTACCTCTAAAAACAAAACAAAATTCAATTTATTCCCAGTCGCGTTTAAATGTAAGTAATACATTGTTCGCGAAGGGTTCGGCTAAAAGTGACGGGAGAGTGAATATTCTCAGCAAGTTTCGTGTAGTCGACCCCTCGACATATTGATATTACCTCACCGCCGTCGGAATTCGCAATTGCACAAACGTGTAGCGGGGCGTACCGTACGCCAGAATGACAATTGTTCAAGACCGTCCGAAGCGACAGCTCAAACACAATAAACTACGTGAAATTTACCTATTTGAGAAACTATTCAAATGTTTCTGTCCGGGACAAAACGTACGGAATTCTGTGCTTGGAATATTTCGACTAATTGTCGCCGAGCGCTAGCGTTGTAGTCTTCATAAAAGCTTATCCTGTGTTTCTGGTTCTGCGATTTAAAATAAACGTAGAGTGCAATGTTTTACTTTTCTATTTTGTTTGGCCTTCACAGAGTATCAGAATGAATAGGTACTCGTTCTTGTCTTATTAATTATCTACTTGGACGGCTTTATTTATAAACCTGAAAATAAAGGTTTACTAATGTTTGCGATAATTTAAAATGCAATAATTATATACAGGTTGAAATTGAAAACATGCGACAAACCGTAATGGGAGATTGTACTCATCATTATGAACAACTTTTACTAAGGGACCAAAGATGCAATCGCAAAAAAAAACAGCTGTTCCCTACATTTTGACGAGTCATGCGAACATAAATGTAGGGAACAGATGTTTTTTTTTTCGCGATTGTATCTTTGGTCCCTTAGTAAAAGTTGTTCATAATGATGAGTACAATCTCCCATTTCGGTTTGTCGCATGTTTTCAATTTCACCCTGTATAGGTACCATACTTCTATTTACTATAATTTCTTTAGAAATAACGCTTCAGTTGCCATAATCGTGAAATTATATAAAATCATTTTCACTAATTTCATTGGTCATAAATGTCATAATCGATCGTGTCATATTAATTTTAATCCATAAATTTATTTGCTATATTTTTCATTTTCAATAATATCGTTTTCCATTAAAAAAAATATTCACCATAATATATTATTAATTTGCCCATACTAGCACTACAATGCTAGTTTAGTACAAAACAATAAACATGTCTAAATTGTGTTACTTAAAGAAACTAATGATTATAATTATAACACATGTTATTATGGAAACTTATTTTATGGCAAATAAAAGTTATGATTAATAAGTTGATATGACAAGCGTTATTAGTATAAATGATAATAGTGCAAGTAAATTTTATGAAGGGACGATTATGGAAAAAATTATTACATAAGTACTTACAAATTATTTTATGGAAAACAAGACAATACCGAAAATAAATGTACCTACGATTTATTACGATTTTTATATTTCAAAAAATTATAGGTACATTTGGATTATTATTTATGTAACGACATTATAACATATTTGATATAATACTCTTACATGAAACCATTAATCATTCTATTTTGGTCTACAATATGGCATAAAGAGTAATTAATTATTCTATTTTGGTATACCTACTATGGCATAAAGAGAAAATTAAGTTTTCATTTTCTTATCAGGGAAACAAAGCGATGACGTACAAGGTAAACCATATTTCAAAATTAAGTATAAATATGGTTTGTTTTAAATGGTAAATCATTTAAAATGAAATGATTTATAATATTTTACTACCACAGTAGGTACCTCACTATGCTGAACACAATACCATTTAGTTTATTTGTGTATCATCACGCTTTTTCGTAATTAATGAAAGTGAATATTTTACATTTGGTTTTATATTTTTGCGTTAAATAATTTGAACAACGGCTTACGAGTATTTTTTTGTTATTTCATAGATAATGGTGTTGTTTTTATTCAATGCCTAATGTAGGTAACTAATACGACGGAAACGAACAGACGTCACACTTCATATGTGTAATTTTCCAGTTTCCAACTTTTAACAATTCATTCAGAGATAAGCTTACACTCAGATTTTCCTCGAAAATGTATAGAAAGACAGTTCTTCAAATACTACCTGCGTTTATTTCAATGACTTGGTTGGTACCAATACAGAATGTCTTATATATTATGAAACGGTACCTTGTTATATTGAAGGGTATTTACTAAAGTACAGGCCATGAAACTGAACAACTTTCTCCATTGGAATCGTAATCGCAATTTTCAACATTGATTTTGTTTAATAGACTTCAAAAAAGAAGGAGGTTCTATGTTCGACTGTATGTTTTTTTTTTAATGTATGTTCACCGATTTCTGCTCCATTTGTGAACCGATTCTCAAAATTCTTTTTTTATTTAAAAATTATAGGTACTCCTGAGGTGGTCCCGTTGGCACCAAGTCAGGATCTGATGATGAAATCCCAGGGAAATCGAGGGCAACCCTCAAATGTTATAGCTATTAACAATGTTTTTCATATATTTTCTAAAGCTATTGAGATATTTGCGTATGGTCATCATCATCTCATGACACTGAGCTGATGACGGAAGGTACAACCTTCTTTTTTATGTATGCCCGAGATGTTGGTCCCATTGAGTACCACATCCTTAAATAATGATACCCAAACCATTCTGATACATGCTGTTTATTGATTTCTTCTTTTTCTACAACTGACAAATATTTTAATTCAGTTATGTACTTATAATTTCTTTGAAGAAAGTTTAGACGCACATTATTTTCATAAAAAAAACTAAATCCATCCTACGTATTTGGATTTGTATGAGATTTGGCACACAGATATTTTATAAACTGAATAAACACATAGGATTCCCGTGGGATAATTGTCAACCTTCACGCGACTGAAGCCATGGGCAAAAACTAGTCATGAGATAAAAATGTACACGTGAACTCCTTGGATCTCGTGTGTCTAAGGTCTGCATCAAATAAGTCTATTTTAGGTATAATTCTAGACATTTCAGCAATAATGACTGAAAGGTTAACACGATAATTTATTACCCAATACTGATCGACGCGTTGTCCTATTATAAACAAACATACGTGAAACTATGACGTACATAAGACCCGAATACGAACATTCTACATTTCGTATGTATGTATTTAATAAAGATGTTCAAAATAATTACACCAAATCTCATATTAAGTCATAAAGACCTTTATTACCACGCTCCAGAGAATGGACTCAAGAAATCACAGATCAACGCTGTAGGTCGGCGTACTTACTTTGTAAGGGACAAAATGAGTTCTTTGTGTACACAAAATAGCATGATTGCTATCAAACAACATTCTTGGTTCGTTTTTTGAGATTTCACCAAGTGGAAACGCAACAGTAAATCAACGACATTGCGTCAGAGGATGGCTTGTAGTAAGAGTTGTCCTTTACAAAGGATGTAAATAAAAATTAAATGTGTAATTTTCCATTCTTTGAGCCTTTTACCGGGAAGAATCCAAACCGCAATAATGATGACATTCAAGGCTTTTGACCGCGATGAAAATTTCGCATTTGCCTTATTTAAGTTCATAAAATTTCAGTCCAATATGAAACAAATACAGCCGTACGAATGGAAACAACATTTGAGTGACATTGAAACATCTTGAGCTTTTGTTAACAATTCAACAATACTAAATATTGTGGATTATAACGGATATTAAATCCAAATACACGAGCAAATTATCAATGCGTACAATAAGACCAATGTTAATTTGGAGTTGAATTTCTGTTGTGTTTTGATATCTGCATCCGATCCGTATTGGGGAGTTGAACAATACCGCGTCTTTTCGCGTAAATTTTACGAATATTGTTTCCTTTGTACATTGACAGAGTGCGACAGACAAAAGGCAAATGATCCCACCCCATCCCATCTATTTTTCGGCTACGTAAACTTTTGTATCTTATTCCGTTCCAACATTGCAAATAATTGTAATATTTAGGGAAATCGCTTTCGCACAATAGAAACCACTTTATTGCGATGACGATATTTATTTAACCTTTAACGGAGCTGAGGAGAGTCAAACAAACGATATTCAAACACGCGAACACAGGTATGAATAATTCCAAGTGTGTACCAGGGACACATAAATCTTTACAGATAGTAGCAGCGCAGCCAATCTGATGAGTCGAGCGTCGCACCCCTGTCGGTCGACCGCACGGGTAATGAGCTTGTTTGTCGCAGTTAACGTTTCCTAGCACGTTCAGCGCTCCTGGTACAACGCTCTTTGTGTCACTAGCTTCCTGTGTCTTGTCTCCCTGCTCGGAATAAGGATAATATTGTTTTAGAATAATAACAAGAAGTTGTTGTTAGCCTGCCAGATGCAGCACTAGATTGAATCTGCAACATTCTTTTTTTTCGTTTGAGTGGACGTAAAGTTACCACTTAAACATTTTCTCTGTAGAATTAACGAACGAAGTGAGTTTACTCGTCCACTCTAGAAAATAAATAAAGAAAGATTAGTCCCGTCCGCAGATTAGTCCATGTTTGTGACCGATGAGTCCGAAAACACGTCAAACCAGCTTTATTCTACTACTTTTGTTAAGTGGCACTAAATATAAACATCCTAAGAGCGCTATAAAACTACACTCAGCGAAGATAGGTGTTTAAGGATAACTTTGGGCAGCAAAAATGCCTTCCTTATTGTTATTACCTTTTTGTATAGATAGATAAGAAAACAAGCTGGTCAAGAACAAATACAAATAAAAACCGTTCATTTATCATGATTTTCTGCATTGCATTATTAATTCTGAATGTCTAAAACAAGACAGCTCATTATACATTTAAATTCTGAAGAGTGACGAAAATCATAAAGCATGAGCCACCATGCAGTTTAACCCTTTCGTCAGCTCCATATTAAATAATATTCGGTTTAATCCCCTTTGAAAATGGAAAACGGATTACAGATTTCTGCGGCACGCCATTAAATTTTCCTCTCTCACTTAACGCTTTCATCCTCATACGTTCGTGGAGAAGTGCTAATGCAGTATTTTCATTTGACATTCGGAATCTGTCGGGATCTGTCGGAATCTTTCGGTCATTTGGAATACGCTTGGCGACTGGAAATTGGAGATAAACGTAAAACATCAGTCTCTGGAAAAGGCTAAGCTTATTGTATCCTAGATACCCATTGGGTGCATTCGTTAGTTGGGATTAAAATTGGAATGTTTGCTAAATGGTCTTTACGGAAGCCGATCAACGGGGTTTTGTTTGGAGTTACATATTTTCTGAAGGCTTAGCAGTATTGTAGGCTGTGGTAGTAGATACGTGATCGAGACCTGTTCATTGGTTCTGCAGATTAAGTATAACACAATAATATATTGCGTGGTTAACATTTTAATATAATTTTAATATTAATGCTAACATAAAATAAACTGCCAACTTCGAAAAAACACACTACAAAGTAAAATATAGCTTTAATTTCGAAGTCGGTGTCTTTGGTTTTGTATTTTAGTTTTTTTGCGACTGACTTCCGAAATTAAAGTAATTTTCCACTTTGTAGTGTTTTTTTTTGGCAATAACTTTTTAGTTGTGGTAGCCCGCATTTATATAGGACCACTCTATATGTATGTATACCCTTTCAAAATATAAAAAAAAAAAATCTGTACGTACATAAATGACGGAGTTCTGAGGAAACAAACATAAATAGATTCAACTGAATTGAGAACTTCTTCCTTTTTCGTCGGTTGAAAAAACAAAACTGATTTAATATTTCATAGCAAAAATGACAGTTGAAAATATCTACAAGGTTATTTCACTATCTTCTTCGTTATACCTACCACCACCACCTGAAATTGCTAACTTGCATTCTCGCATTTAACACCTTCACTCATAAAATAATGTCACCATAGCGCCACAGTACATCAAATGCTGTAGATCGTTACCGCCTCCATTGACAGCAATCATTGTATTGCTATGCTAATGCAATTGAATTAGTGCAGTGCCGCCGTCTGTGGATTAGTCACAAATCAATAGACATGCCTTCTGGAAATCAAATTAATTATTCGAGATAGAGGTATTCTCTTAGTCATGGTTGCTCTTAGAAGCGCATTGTGAAACTAAGTCAGGCAATTGAGGTGCATTGAAATGGCTTCTGCCGTTTAAAGGCGGAGACTGACTTGCAACGTTTGCTTGTATTGTATCATTCGAGGCGAGGTTTGTTACACAAGGGTGATACACGAGGCGTGGCGAATGCTGAAAGTTTTTTTTTTTTTAAAGAACGTTGCCCCACACTAGGAATGTCTCCTGTGTTGTGGGTGCGTTTACAAACATTTAAACTCACATACACAAACAGCCAGACCCAGAACAATTACTTGTAGATCATACAAATATTTGTTCCGTGCGGGAATCGAACGCGGGACACGCAGCGCAGCAGTCAATCGCTTAACCACTGCGCCAACCGTGCTGTTGACAACATCGTTTTGTTTAGCTTTCAAATACTTACCAGTTTTGATAAACATAATCAGCCTATAAATGTTCCCACTGCTGGGAAACAAGGCTCCTCTCTGTGAGAGAGTGTGGACTATAAGCTACCACGCTAGGTCCAGTGCGTTTTGGTGGTAACATGTCTTCGAATTTTTGGGTCTAGGACAAGCCGGTTTCCACACGATGTTTTCATTCACCGTTCTGAGAGCAGTGGTGATGAAATTTAATACACTAGGTAACTGCTCCATTTTTATTTTACCGTTTTGAATAATTTTTCAATTTACTGCATGTATTTTTTTAAATTAACTTATGTAACTTAATTTAACATCAGGCCTCTATTCCCTGAAGGGTTAGGCAGAGGTGCTCCTATAGTACTCCCACAAATTAAATTACAACCTTATTGGTAGGTACATGTTTTTATTTTTTGTGTGTGACAGCTCGCAGGTCAACCTTTGAGGTTGTCGGCTGCTTAACCGGACTTGCCTGCTACCTTAATAAATTAGGGCTTCCAGCCAGGGCTTAAAAACTTCAAACCAGAGCACCCCCTGTGAGAGGGCAGCAAGGGACGGGCTGCATCAGAATGCCAATGTTTACCAAAGCATAAGCTGTTTTTAATCATAGTTGGTGGTTCTACGAGAGCATTACAATAAACGGTCTTCCGGCGCCACAACCACAGAATATATACCCGAGCAGAAATAAAGCTTCATACAAACGCTGTGCGTAGGTACACTACTACTACACGCACAGCTATGTGTGCGTGACGTGTCACCGACAAGGTGCCTTTGAACTAGCTCAGTAAATGGACGAAGTTAGGGCTGCTAGCGGCAGCGATACGACGCGGACGTTTATAATAGTTTTTTAATTGTGGTTCAATATGCCAAGCTGTTGTACTGTGTGCACAAACAATGGGAGGAAAACAAAGGAGATTGTTTATTTTGTGTATCCAAAAGATCTTGTCAGGTAAATGACTATATCTACCTGTGCCTTCACATTTTTTTAATGCTTAGTATAGAAGTATTTAGTAACGAGATAGGTAGTATCCAAAATAATAAAAAGGCCATAAGGTTTTCGCATAAGAATGATTATTTATTATGGTTTACCTACCACCTATATTGGCGTATTATTGTTCGTCGCCAACTTATTTGTTTCGTATTTTTGTTTTAGTAGGTTTGTAGGTAAGTCCTAAAGTATGTTTGTAGGCCGTCCAAGCAAGATTCCGTTTGACCTTTTGAATTAGATACTTCTTACGTTCGTGAAATAGTAAAACAAGAAAGGTAGAGAAGGTTTCCTACCTTACGGCCTGGCCACGGCCGTGCCGCTACCAGCGAATGCTTAGCGCGGTCCGGCGAGTGGGAAAAACAAATACACAAAAATATATGATTCATTTTATGAGGCGCCGCACGTAGCGGCAACATCAGCGGTAATCGCCGAGCGATTCGCGGTTTTTTATTTTCACTAGCCGAGTCACAGCCCTATAAAAGTAGGTAAGAATTTTGAGCTCTGTTAGGAAGCTTTCATTCTGCTCGGGTATATTCTGTGCCGCAACGGAGCAGAGTCCTTATACAATAGGATGGCAAGTACTTTACATTTTATAATATTATTATTCTTAAGCAATTATTTCGATAATTATAATTAATATGACAAAACAACTTAGAGATTCTTCGAAGAAAACAATACCATTTCTTTACACTTAGCCCTTTGTCATGTTCTAAGAAAAACAGAAAATCCGTGTAAAAGGTCAAAGAAATTATTATAATGTAATTGTTAATTACAAAAAGCGCTCCCTATTGGCCACTTTAATTAATAAATGGGTTTCTAGGAAATGCGATCAAAAAGGGTGATGTAATTATAAAGTGATTATTCCTTAACAACAAAATAAAATAAATTGGGTAGATAAGATGACAAAGAAGCATTTAGTATTGAAACATTATAAGTTGTATTATATATTTCATAATTCAGTTCTTACGCTGCGTCAACTAACTGTACCTTTTATCAATGCTACTTAAATTCCATAAGACTGCAGCGGCAATAGTGGTAACGGATCAGCGCTCACGTAGAAAACCCAAATGGAACAGATCTTTCTGTAAGCTTAAGTTTGGCAATAGGGCTTTCTCATGGACTGGACCATATCTGTATGAAAAAGTTAACATAAAGATCAAGATCTACTCATTGACGAAGTTTGGGTGCAAAAAGACAGGTTCAGCATTGCTTGCTGCTTGAGCTTAACTATACTGAAACGGAAAACCTTCCAACTGTTAAAGTACTTATCTTCACACACATCTCATCCACACACTCACATCATACAAACACTCATCACACACACACTCTCCACATACACACTAACACTCATCACATTGTCGTACATACACTCATCGCATGCACGCATACTTTTGGTTACCTCTTATTAGTTTTAGTGAATTATTTAATTATTTTAACCGTTGCTCTTGTTTAGTTATCTTTCATAATAACATATAATCTGTCAAAAGAGACTGGATCCTGCGACACAAGGTATCCAAGGGATCCAGTGTCACACCTCAATATTGTAACACTTTTTTATGAGCCAATAAATAAACTAATTATTTAAGCTTTATGATGTATATATTATCTATAGTTAAATTGATAATAGAAAAACACATAACGCTTGTTAAAAAAAATAACATACCATGTTTAATTTAAACTACAAATAAGACCAAACCTGCTCCCAAGTAAGGAATTATGGAAATTTCTTAAATTACAATATTCCAAAGCGAAAAAACTTATTACATAAAACCGAAATTGTCTCTTTCGAAGTCACCCAAAGTTCTTTGTGAGGCATGACTCCGGCAATATTTTATACGTTTCCAATTTTGTGAGGATCCTGCCATATTGATTGTGAGGAGTTTGGAACTCGAAAAGGAATTGCCCACGCATTTATATGTTGCCAAAGATTCGCACATATTCTTCATAAATTAAACGATATTATACTTTCAGTTACAAGCTTTTATGAAGAGTAAAGTTTCTTCGCTTCTGCTTTAGGGCTTTTTAGTTGGAGTTTGATTGTTGAGGAGCATGAGGAGCAAGACAATATTTAAATACGAATATATAGCTAGAGGGATGGAGTGTACATCCAGTTTTGTATGTCTAGATATTAAAACAATATTTTTATTTAGTAACGATAGTAACAATGTTGCATATAACATATCGGTGAATTATCATAGCAATGTTTTATCTGTCTATTTCAGCTTTCTCCGGCATAAAAGCTTTGGCAGTAACTATGTGGGATTTACATTTGAACGGTTCTTATATTTTAAGTATTTTTTTTTTGTATAGTTTATGAGTTAAGTATCGACATTACATGATTAAATATATTAATTGATGATATATGCATACATTTTTTTTTTATAAAAATATATATTCTTAGGTTTTATTAATTAAGAGATTTATTTTCTATTTATGTTTTAGGATGGGACTAACTACCCCGCTACACCCCTCTGCAGCAGACGTCGTAAAGATAGCAGGTGACATCTACTTTCGACAAGAGATGACGCCAGTAAAAAACAAAAAGAGCAACATAAACAGCAAACAAGAGAGTGATCTTACAAAGGTTCCTTTTTTTGCCTTTTGAGATACGGAACCCTAAAAAGAAGAACCCTTTTTCTCGGAAGCCGAGAAAAAGACAACGCCGTTTAATTAGAACCTGCAACTTCACATTCAGTACGTTCAAGAACAACGCAGCGAGAACTCGAGCCTCGAGTCCCGCTCAAAGTTCGGCCGACGAATACCTACAGAAGTTAATCGGAGCAAGTTTGATGTGAAAACTATGTTAATCAGCCAACCAACTTTGATTGCTGACAGAACTGACAACTTCTGTCGTCGATATTCCGGGTGAATTGTTCATTTTCACAACCTTAGCATTTGATTAAAGCCCGCGAATTCCATATTGGTCGTTTAGTTATTGAATTTGTAGGAGTGTGCGTCGAGTGAGCATCCCAGGGTTGTGTCACGAATTGAAGTTATTTTGATTAAGAATTTAATCTCGCTGTGACGTGTTTGAATTGTTACATTGATGAAGTAACAGGAAATGTATTGCTTAAGAGTGTCAGTTGTTTAATTAAATTTGGTTTGTATTTTTGAGGAAGATGGCGTTTTGACCTAGGTTACAAAATAAGTAGTTTAAGAGGTAACCATTATTGATTATTATCGTTTAGCATAGGTTATAATTGGAAGAGTTAAAAGCCTAATTAGTAGGATATGAGATTTATTTTAGTAACTGTTCGAGGTTTCGTATCATTTATTTATACTTCAAATGGGCAAGCCATGTTGCTCGGATGCACTCGGACGGTTGTCACTCACTGAACGCCTGAGCAAAGACATCACCGTCAAAATCAAAATCAAAATCAAAATATTTTATTTCACATAAGCCTGCATGGGCACTTATGAAACGTCAGAAGCTAGGTGCACGGTTCCAATTTGTCGTTTCCTATGGAGAAGAGCCGGCAAGAAACTCCACGGTTACTCTTTTAAAAATAATTGGCTTTTACAATGTTTTCAAATTACAGTGATAATAGGTATGGGAGGACAGTGCAGGCCAGTCAATAAGTACCAGGTACTTAGAGGAATGAAAATACAGAATAGAAAAACGTCTACAGATCTAGTCTCTAAGGCCTACAACGTTCTCTCATTCACAATATGTAAAAGAATCTACCTATATAAAATGAATCTATTTGGACCAAGTGACATGATTTCGATGACAATCACTGAAAATAAATAGTAGGTAGTAAAATTGATGTATAATGTCAAATAATGACGAGAATATGTCAGACATTGTAAAAAAAAATAATAATAATGAAAAGAATAAAAATTAACATTGCAATTTGGGAGCAGTTAATAGACTTTCACACGGTTTTGCTGTTAATGAGGTACCAGGGAAGCCACATGTGCAGAAGGAATTAATGCCAAACTTCCCTGTCTTCAACGTAGTCTTTTATCTTATAATATGCTTTTTTGATAAGGACACGTTTGATGTGAATTTTAAACTTTCCATCGCTAAGTTCTGTAACCGGCTTTGGCAACTTGTTATAGAAGCGGATACTGTTTATTAGAAATGACTTGCTAGTTTTAGTTAATCTAAATTTTGGAATCACAATTTCATCTTTACTACGTGTATTTAGATTATGGAAATCGCATCTTTTTTTGAAAAGACCTAAGTTTTTGCGAACATACAAGATATTTTCTAGAATATAAAGAGAAGGCAGAGTAAGTATATCAATTTCGTTGAATTTGTTTCTAAGAGACTCGCGAGGCCCCATTTTATAGATTGCGCGGATTGCCCTCTTTTGTAAAATAAAAATTGAATCTACGTCCGCTGCCGATCCCCACAGCAGAACGCCATAAGACATAATACTGTGAAAATAAGCAAAGTATACTAACCTAGCTGTGGCTACATCAGTCAACTGCCTTATTTTTCTTACTGCGTAAGCAGCTGAGCTTAATCTGCTTGAAAGCGCTCTAATGTGGGCACCCCATTGCAATTTTGAATCTAAAGTAATTCCCAAAAATACAGTTTCCGAAATAGCATCTAGTTTCTTGCCATCAAGTTTTAAATTTAGACCTACTTGGGGTACATTTGGTAGCGAGAACTTAAGACATTTAGTTTTGTTCGCATTGAGTAAAAGATTATTAGCAGCAAACCATTTCGATAGAACAGCTAGGCTTTCGTTGACATGTAAGACATCCGTATCTTTTCTATCTATTCTAAAAATAAGAGAAGTGTCATCAGCGAATAAAATTATATCCGAGAAGTTAGCCATCAGATAGGGAAGGTCATTAATATAAACTAGAAATAAAAAAGGACCAAGAATTGAACCTTGAGGCACGCCCATCCTAACTAGAGACCCCGAGGATGTCGCCCCGTTAACGTTTACTTTTTGCTGCCTGTTTGATAAGTAGGAAAGTACAAGATCAGCAGCTTGTCCACGAATTCCGTAGTGGTGTAATTTACAGATCAGTGTATTGTGGTCAACGCAGTCAAACGCTTTTGAGAGGTCACAGAAAATGCCAATCGCATCCTGAGAACTCTCCCAGGATTCCAAAATGTGACTGATGAGTTTTACTCCCGCGTCAGTCGTCGACCTACCTTTCGTGAAACCAAACTGTCGACTATGTAAAATCCCATTTGAGTTAAAATGTGACAACATCTGGTCCAGCATGATTTTTTCATAAATTTTGCTCAATGCTGGAAGCACAGATATAGGTCTATAATTAGAGGGATCACTCTTACTACCCGATTTGAAAATTGGTACTACTTTACTATGTTTCATTAAGTCAGGAAACGTACCGCTGTCTAAACATTGATTAAATATGCCTGTTAGGACAGGGAATGCAATGCAATTGTGTCAATGATATTTTCAATAACCTTAACGGAAATCCCCCATAAGTCTTCAGTGTTTTTTATGTTAAGACTTTTAAATGCTGTTTTAATTGTGGCAATAGAGATGGGTTTGAATTCAAAACTTGGAATGTCCTTACTGAAGTTTTCTTTAAGAAGAGATTCAGCTAATACAGATGATGAGGGGAGACATTTCGTAACCTCTATTGGGATGTTGGTAAAGAAATTTTCAAGAGTCTCCGCAACTTTTAACTTATCTGAAATGGTTTCATTGTCAATTTTCAGAGCTAACTCATTCTGATCTCGTTGTTTTGTGATTCCAGTTTCTTTGTTAATTACCTGCCACACAGCTTTTATTTTATTTTTAGAAATACTAATTTTGTTACTTATTAATTTAGATTTAGCTTGAGCACAGACTCTTTTGAATATCTTAGAATAGTTTCTTACATAATTATGAAAGGCCTGATCTGAAGTCAATGACTTTTCATTATACAAATTATATAAGATGTCTCTGCTTTTTCTAATGCCATCAGTGGCCCATTCACTAAATTTTGGTCTAGAAGTGATTGTAACTTTTTTTACAGGACATGCTTTATTGAATTCTTGGCATACTGTAGAAAAAAGTGTGCCATAGTTTACATTGGGGTCTTGTGAATCTAAAGTTGCTATTGAGAGATTGCTAAGAACATTATTATTAAACGTTTTCAATTTATTTTTAGTCAGTGGTCTCAATTCTATGGTTTTATCCAGGTGTAACTTTTTATCTAAGTCAAACGATACAAGCTGACCAGTATGGTCTGACCTGACGCCACTAATTAAAGATGAGCCTTTTATTATGCAATTAGTAAATACATTGTCTATGCATGTAGCTGTGGTTGCTGTTATCCTAGTCGCTTCATTAAATATACATTTTAAATTGAATGATTTAAACAATGAGATAAGCTTACTTTTTTCTGGTGAATTAACTAGTAAATCAATATTTAGGTCACCACACACAAAAACTAATTTATTATCTTTAAAAAGTTTACCTAATATTTCCTCCATAATTATCAAAAATGATGACAAGTTCGAGGCTGGTGGTCTATAAACAGATAAGAAAGTATGGCCCTCAACCTCTGCACATGCTACCTCACATAAGCGATCAACAGAGCAAGCAGTGATATCCTTTCTTTCCTTATATCTAAAACTACTATTACATAATATCAAAGTACCACCCCCTATCGAAGACCTATTGTACGCACTGGCAACTGAAAAATTATTTACATTAAACAACATTCTATCCGGTTTTAACCAAGTTTCACTAAAACATAAGATATCCATATGATATTTATCTATTAACATTTCCACGTCTAGGATTTTGCCAGAGAAGCGATTTATATTTTGGTGATACAGTAAAATACTCTTATTATGCTTCTCTTTTGTCGTGTCTAAAAGTTTAAAGAATTAATTACAGTATTATTAGAAGTACTAGATAATACTGTTTCGTCACTTAACCTAGTCTCAGTTAAATTATCAATAACTGCGTGTATATTGTAAGCTAACAAAGTAGCTAATACATGCTGACTTTTCTTGGGAAGAAACATATGTTCCCGATCTAATACAAAATCTCTAACAAAATTGTTAGTATCAAAATACAATAGACGGTCACTATGACGACATGTCAACAAATGCATTAAATTATTTAGCCTAAAAATGAAATCATTTTCTTCATCATTCAAATTATTTGAATATGGCAAAGCACATAATATTATTTTACCTAATTTTAATTTAAGTAGGGTTTCAATACCATTAACTATGTCCCTTTTAGATAAATTCAGACTGTTTCCAATTAAAAGAACTATACTTGTCTGCTCATTCAATTTTGTATTTTTTATTTTATGAACAAGCTCATTAAAATGCAGGTTATGGTAACAACAATTAGTTATAGTATGTTTAGAGCAGTTATTTAACAATGATCCAAAACCTGCTCCTAATCTATCAGAATAAACTAAAACATTACTTTGAGTGGGATGGACACTGTCTAGTGTATGAGTTACAATGGGTGAAGCGGCAGAAACAACATGCTGCGACATGAGAGGTGGCGGAGTGGGAGCACAACTACAGGTGAGATTGTTAGTCAGTGACTCATACCTCTCTGCATTGTACTTCACCAGATCCACCAACTCACAAGCCTCCTGCAAACGGTCGCTTAACATTTGTTGACTAGACTCATACTTACAAGATATTTCTTTAAGTGTATTTTCCCTGCTCAGTAATTCCTTTTGAAGGTTTTGTATGTCAACATTATACATTAATCTGCTTGTTTTCAACTTGTTATTACATACATTTAGTTGGCTCTGTAAGTTGAAACGTTCTTTCCTAAGATTTAGGTTAAATTTGTAAACGCTTTGTGTCTTCAAAAGTTTCTTATACTTTTTAATATTCTTACTAATTTTAATGTACTTCTTAATTTTATTATGACTAGTTAGAGTTGGACATCTAGTTAAGGTATCGTCCCCAGTCAAGTCTATGGCAACGGTGGGCTTCACATACTCCAATCCGGATATACTACCAACCAGCTCGTCAAAAAGGTTACTGGTGTTGGTAACCTGTTCGCTGTCTTTTAGAGAGTTGATAGTGGAAATCGTGTTGTTGGCCTTGCATAACTCTGCTTCAAGGCCTGATATCCGTTTTAGTGCCTGGTCATGAGTGTCACTGCAATGTTGGAAGTCTGACACTAGTTGACGGAGAAGGTGATGCTGGTCAAGTATGTCCATGTGCTGAGAGTGAAGTTCAACAAGCTGGCTCTTGAGTTGAGTGTTTTTGTCAATTATCTTCTTCACTTCAATCTCACTGTCCTCTCTTTCCTGTAGCAGCTGGTTGCATTCTTTTCTTGATGCCTCCAGCTCCTTCAGTGCTGCTTTCAGCTTGTCACTCATGTCACGAACGGTGGCTCCGCGGGTCATCATATTTAAAAGTTTCCCCAAGTGGCACCTGGAATGTGACAAGAAACAGCTAAGTGTATGAGGAAGCTAGGTAAGTTGAGAACTTGGGAAGATAGGAAAGTACGATTGGAAGAAATAGGTATTAAGAAATAAAATAACAGACAAAGGATGAAGTTTCGGAATAGATTTAAAAATAAAAATAAAAATGGAGGTATTAGAAAAACAAAAAAAAAGGAAGTTATTCAATTTATTTTATTCTGGGGCTTAATTAACACAATTTTAACTGTTTACAGGAAGACTTTTATTATCATTTAAGACAATAACTGGGCTAGCTAATTTCCACTAAGAGAGTAGGTAATGTATGATTGTTTAAGGACATGAGATTAGTACATAAGAAAGTTTTATCATTTCAACCATTCAATTAGTTTTAAACAAAAGTCAATCAATTAGGGATAAATATGTGTAAAGTAAGGTTTGTAGTGTTGGTTTATGTCTGGGGCAAGTGTTTTCGTCTTCGATTTTGCTTCCACAAATTTGTCAAGCAAAAGGAGACATAAACGGTGCCGGTGTGTACTGGACGTTGCTCATAACCCTGAGCAGTGTTTTCAGATGTTGTATCGTGTGTAAATATTAGTAGAATAATGGATATTATAAAACAAAATACTCCCCGGGTTTGATGAATTCAAATCCGCAATCCAAAGTTTCAAAAGTTGACAGCCGGTAGATGATTTTTCGAAGTGTCGAATATTATGAATAATCACGACAAAAACACGGCACAAACACTGCGTGAGACACTTTATACTTCGATTCTAAGATAACAATAGTTTTAACATAAAATAAACACAATTTAAAGTAATTTAGCAATTTTTAACTATTAGATCGTTTTTTTCACGACCTGTCACCAATGTTGCCAGCGCAAAAATCGAGCTTGACCATGGTGTAGATGCAGGTACGATCTAGATTTAATTTCAGGACAGATATAGACGGGGTAAATCGAATAGCTAACTTTCGAGGAAGGGTAGTAAGCACGGCTAACTAAAGTGCTACAAGGATATTTTGGCACCTGACTGTTATAGACAGAGGGTCGTTCTTGGTAGCATTTGTAAATTTGTTACATTCATTAATCAAATCGAGTAACCGTGGAGTTTCTTGCCGGCTCTTCTTCATAGGAAGCGAAAAATTGTAACCTTGCACCTAGCTTCTGACGTTTCATAAGGGCCCATGTAAGTTTATGTGAAATGAAATATTTTGGTTTCAAAATCAAAATCAAAATATTTTATTTCTCATAAACCTACATGTGCACTTGTGAAACGTCAGAAGCTAGGTGCATGGTTCCAAATGGATATGTGTCAGTGTATTCTCGCTATCCTTACATACGGCTCTCAAACCTGGTCTTAGACAGTTCAGCTTTGGACCAATTAAGAAGTCATTTATTCATACTCGGCTGAGAGTCAGCACTTTTGGACCGTCAAACTTTACTTAGCCACAACCAAAAACGTTTGTATTTGCAACATAATCATTGAGTTCCTCTGCAAGGATTGGTTCTTTCTTTTTCAGGCTCCAGGTCTGGTTCCTGATCTTGCTCCTCCCGCTCCCAAATAATTGCCGAATCAATGTCGCTACATTCGTTATGGATGAGCTGTCGGGTGCTACTAGTATGTTGTTAAGTTTCCTTAAATAGGGTACTCCATATCTCTTTGTTATTGTAATTTTATATAACTACCTAAGATGAATATTTAAATTTAAAAAACCAAAAACACGCTTTAAAAACCAAACTAAAAAAGGAGAAAATAATTTAATTTAATTAAAAAGCGTGGGGTGCTTTTTGAGGTATTTTTATAATCACTTCATGTCAAGCACCCCACGCTTTTTAATTGAATTAAATTATTTTTTCCTTTTTTAGTTTGGTTTTTAAAGTGTGTTTTTTAAACTATTATTTATTTTCTATTTTTTAGTTCTACTAACTACAAAAACGTGTTTTTTTTCCTTTTTTTTAATTTTTCTCAATTTTTTTTTTCATTGCTGTCATCGGTCCTCGATAAGTTTACAAAATTTCAATGAAATCTGACCGTTTAAAATGGGTCAAAATCGCGCTTTATGGAGTCGGTTACATACAAACATACAAGTGAAGCTAATATAAAGCGTGTAAAAAGCCTGAAAAAATCCATTTCCTTTACTTCTATGCCCAATGTCCTTTTCATTAAAGTTTGAAAATCAAAACATGCAAATAGCATATTTTCGTTCCAAAACCTTTCTACGAATACGAATCTTTTGATCTTTTATAAAACATGTGTCGTTGTATTTCGAATACATTCCCAGTTATATTTTTCAAAGAAGAAAAAATAATTTCACAGTAGATTAAAGTTGATGAAATATGCCACAGTACACGATCGCCGTCACTCCAACGTCACCCGGTGTCATGATGAAACCCGCAGTGAACCAATACTGCTCAAGTGCCAGTATGAATGGAAATGCTGCCATTTTCGGTCATACGCAAAAATATGCCCGTAGTTTTAACTGGGTTATGTCGGAAATAGGTAAATTGGCACTTTGATGTAGTTTCAGCTTCTACGTGACGGTAAATATGATTCAATATAAAGTCTGTAGGTAGAGTTACAAACTTGGTAGTTATTTTACTCTGACAAGTAAATGGAGGAGGAATAGTGGTCCAGTGATAATGACCGTAATTTACGAGCTCGAGCGCTTTCATCATCATCATCATCATTTCAGCCGAAAGACATCCACTGCTGGACATAGGCTTCGGGGTTAGCTCCGCCACTTCGACTGGTTCTGTGCTTTCCGCATCCAGCGGACTCCTGCGGCCCTCACAAGGTCATCGGTCCACCTTGTGGGAGGCCTTCCAACTTTACGTCTTTCGAGCGCTTTAATTTGTTGTTGTTTAAATTAATTCATCACCACTGCTCTCAAAACGGTGAAGGACAACATCGTGAGGAAACCGGCACATGCTAGAACAAAAATTTTAAGACATGTGACGTCTACCAAACCGCGCGGATTACTGCCCACTTTCCTGTGTCCCAGCAGTGGGAATATTATAAGCCGATTATGATGAAACAAAAGATGATACAACAAAAGTTTAGCCACGTTAAAAATTAAAAAAACTTTTTCCAAAAAAAAAACAACCGACTTCCAAAAAAACACTACAAAGTGAAAAATAACTTTAATTTCGGAAGTCGGTGTCTTTGGAGCTGTATTTGAACAAAAAAAACAAAATCCAAATCGGTCCAGCCATCTTCGAGTAATCGGGGAACATACATAAAAAAAAAAAAAAAAAAAAAAAAAAAAAAAAAAAAAAAAAAAAAAAAAAAAGGTTCCGACGAATTGATAACCTCCTCCTTTTTGAAGTCGGTTAACAACGCAATAGGTAACAAAAAGCTATCAAAGCTGCCCTTTCAAAATTCAATACAAAATTCAATCACGTCACCCTGCAGACATTTTAATGGAAAAAGCCGCAGGTACCTACAGTAAATTCAAATACGGACTAAATTAGAAACACGATCATTATATCAGGGGTGCTATAAATCATGATCTACTGGCAGTCTGGCATGTCGCAGCTCTCTGGGCGCGGGTCGGTGGCAACACGACGACGGCGGCGCGCGGACGCTTGCAATATTAAATTCAATTTAGTTGCCTTGATTAGTTTTGTGGTCATAATGCTCTGGTCGGGTGCCGCCTCTTCCTTTATTGTCGTATTAATTTTGATATCCGCATAGACGCCTAGACGGCTTGCTACGTGATTTTCAGTGCATTTATGTTGCCAAGCCAATTTTGGATTTCCCGTGTTGGCTGTGGTATAACGTAATGGTGCTTTGGATAGGGAATTAAATGGCAATATCTGGAGCACTGGTTGTAATGTTAGCTGTAGAATGCACTTACGTGGGCTATACACCTATCGTACCTACTATAATGATAATTCTGGCGCAGAAGTTGAGCTTTGCAAGGATAAGAGGCAAAACTAGGCGCATGAAACCGTCTGGGACATTTTTCTGATGAAGCATGATTGTCACAAGTCGCTACCCTGGAACCCATGACTTTATTTTTTCCGATCAGTAGGTCGTCACTCGCTCTCTTACCGCACAGAGGCTTGTATCAGCTCCCTTGTTGCCCGCGACTTCGTCTGCGTGTATCTATATTTTTTTTAATAAAAATATCATCGATGAAAAGATCCTGGGAGAGCAGTGGTGGCCCGGTAAGAACGGCCCCGACTTATATTAATTTTATGTAATTTATTTCACCACCCACTCTCACATCACACACTCTCAAAAATGGCAAGGAAAACTTCGTAAGAAAACTAGCATGTCGTAGAACTAAAAACTAGCATGTCGTAGAACTAAAAATTCGAAGACATGTGACATCTACCAACCCGTTCAGGCCCAGTGCGTGGTAGATTACAGCCTACTCCTTCTAGGACGCCTCTGTCCCAGCAGTGGGAACTTTATGGGCTGATTATGCATGGGCAAAAAGTAGTCCCAATCCTTCTCCAGGTCTCAGCCTACCGTTTATAACGGTCGGTTCAGTGGTTTAGACAAACACAGACAAAGCTGCATTCGCATTCATAAAATTAAGTTTACAAATCTAACTACGTCACACGATGACTTAACCTGTCTGCTCAGCACCTATTTAACCGCTAATTATTCAATTAGTAAGGAATTGTCTAGCGAAGCAGAAGTTGGTCTGATCTAATCGAGCCGTTAACACGTAAAGACAACGTTAGGAAGCTCCAATCAAGTGAGCTAATGTGATGGCTTGTCGCTTAGTAATTAGGTATTGCTGACATGTGTTTAATACTAGGGGTGTTAAATAAAAACTGATAATGAGTATGAAGCAGTTATATATTATTTATTGTTGTTTTATTTTTCGACATAATCACCTTTGAGGTTTAGACACTTGGTATATCGTTTTTCTAATCCTAAGATTCCCTTCTTGACAAAATCTTCATCTTGATCGCTTAAAAAATCATGCACGGCGGCAATCATTTCCTCATCATTGCCATATTTGTGGCCTCTCAGTTGTTCTTTTAACCGCGGGAACATGTAGAAATCACTAGGCGCAAGGTCAGGTGAGTATGGAGGATGTTCCATCAATTAAAATCCAGCATCTTGGATAGAAGTCGGTTAAAAATAGCAATATTTTCACTAATCCGCCTGCTAATCTAGGTGAAAATAGCAATGTTTCATTAGTTGTTAATTGGCAGTTGTTATAGCCTGTTAACCCATAGCAACAGTTTGTGTGTCGATGACTCTGCCACCTTGTACTCTATATTACTATATCCTTATTTTGGGAATCGAACCCTAACCTCAGAACGTAAAAACCAATGGCTCAGCTACTGCGTCTGCCGAACGCTAAAGTTATAAATGACTCCATTTTTATTAAAATACCGTTATTAACCGCTTGTCAACCACCGCGACGGGTACAGACTACAGCCTGTCGAGGTATTAACAGTGCTCCACCTCTCATAAAATGAAAAGTTCCCCAAACAGGTGGTCGGTGTTTGTGTGTGGGTTGACTGTTCCATAGGCATTGGATGATATAAAAACAAATAAAATAACCAAATTAGATTAAATTATTCGATGATGCTCATAATAAGATGAGCTACTTCTGTGTACTTCTTCAAGGTGGACCGATGACCTTGTGAAGGCCGCAGGAGTCCGCTGGATGCGGGAAGCACAGAGCCGGTCGAAGTGGCGGAGCTTGGGGGAGGCCTATGTACAGCAGTGGACGTCTTTCGGCTGAAATGATGATGATGATGACTTCTGTGAGGTATAAAAACAAAGACATTTATTACGCGCTGCAGTATCGAGGTAGTGTGCGCATACTACCTCGATACTGTAGCGCGTCAGGGTTGTTTGCTGAAGCGCGCGTTGACTGCTTCTACACTGTGATGCCGAAGCGGTGCGCATCCCTGGTTAGTAGGGTGCGGGGCAGCACCAACAGCATCCTGTCTATGGTAGCAAGAAGGTTAGATTGTAAGTTTATGAGCCACTACTGCAAGGTATCGGCTGGGCCAGTCACCTTGCAGCAGTAATATCACAGGATTTTATGTTCTGTGTCAATGTTTTACTAACATATTTTGTAAGTTTTTGTTACTAACACTATGAGTCTTGTTGCTTGAAATTAAATAAATAATAATAATAATTTATTCAAACTAGGCTGAGAATCGGAATTTTATGAACGTCAAAATTACATGATACAGTGCCACAAAACGCCCGCCCTTCACAACTTGGTAGCACCTGCTTGCGTTTTTTTTGCAATTTGCAGGTTCGCGGCAGGCTGTAAAATATGATTGAATTAACGATATACGTAGGTATGTATTTACAAAAAATATAAAGATTAAATAATATTTTAAAGAACTAAAGAACACGCTTTAAAAACCAAACTAAAAAAGTAGAAAATAATTTAATTCAATTAAAAAGCGTGGGGTGCTTTTTGAGGTATTTTTCAATTAATGTCAAGCACCCCACGCTTTTTAATTGAATTAAATTATTTTCTCCTTTTTTAGTTTGGTTTTTAAAGCGTGTTTTTTAAACTATTATTTATTTTCTATTTTTTAGTTCTGCTAACTACAAGAGCATGATTTTTTCAGTTTTTTTTCCCTTTTTTTAATTTTTCTCATTTTTTTTTAAATTATTAAATTGTCATCGGTCCTCGATAAGTTTACGAAGTTTAAATGAAATCTGACCATTTAAAGTGGGTCAAAATCGCGCCCTAAGGAGTCGGTTACAAACATACAAGTGAAGCTAATGTAAAGCATGTAAAAAGTAGTCACTACGACAACTAGCTAGAGCGTGTGGCTTCTCTAGCCTATCGTTGCAACTTTGCAACTCGACATCAAGTGTGCGGAGCTTTGAGCAAAATCCTACTCCTACTAATATTATAAACTAGCTTTTCCCAGTGGCTTTGCCCGCGTGGAGGTCGGAATTAAAAGTATCATATGTTAATCCAGGTGCGAACTATCTGTGTACCAAATTTCATGCAAATCCGTTCAGCCGTTTTTCGTGAATCATCCAAACATCTTCACAAACTTTCACATTTATAACGTAGTAGGATGAGAAAGTTTGTATCTTTGGATATTTAGATGTTTAAATGTTTGTTACTCAATCACGCAACAACGGCTAGACAGATTTGGATGAAATTTGGCAAACAGATAGATTATAACCTGAATTAACACATCGAATAATTTTCATCCCGGTTATACGTTCCCGCGGGATGATTTCTCCACGCGGGCAATGCCGCTGGCAAAATTTAGTATTCGTATTTGCCGATCGTTGCGTCCAGTCGCCGAGTTATTGAAGTCGCAACTCGCATAGTGTGCGCCATGTTTAAGGTAGCTCGTGAAATTCAAATATATTTCAGTCTTTTGCAATTTGCTGGTCAGTGTCATACAGTCAAACAGTATCTGCAAATTATTGAACAAAATATTTTTCGCGCGATTATGAATTATAATAATTAAAATCATCAATATATCCCTCTAAGTTCATTTAATCTCGTTGAATGACTATTTCTCGAAAAAGTCATTCAATGGAATTCACTTTAGCGCATCCACCTTAATGCTCGTTGGTTCATTGATAAGCAGTGGTGGGAAATTTGCAAGCCGTCCATAGAAAAATAGAATTATTTGCCTACATTTTTTAAATTTTATCGAAAGAAAATCTAAGAAGGTACCCTTACAAGAACTGAGAAAACAGATTATTATCTGATTAAGGCATCCTTTAAACGGTAAACCTCCATTAGCTGCCTTTGTGTAGAAGTCTTACAGTGAGCAGATATGAAATTACAGCGTATTTTTCATACTAGTAACTACTCGGGTAGTTTTCTTTGGACTCTTGGTTCCTTTTATAAGATAAAAAAGCACCTGGATTACAAGTTGTGAAGCGAAATAGAGTTCAGTTACAGTGTAGGTACAAAACACTGATAAGCTTATTTAAAAAGTTTCAGTAGCTTAACACAAATGGAGTGGAAACCAAAATTTTCATACATTTTTTTCTTATAGTATCAGGGTTGAATATTATTGTCATAAGACTGTGGATGGCCAAAAGTAACGTACATCTGGAAATTGGATACTGAGATCTTTTGGATAGCAAAGGCGAGACGGCTGAAATACGTCATTGTCTTCAAGAAAGGCATTAATGAAGGACCCACACTTACCCATAACCTTAATGTAAATAGATGCATGTCTCGTTCTCTTTATCCTTATAAATCCCTACTTTAAAATTAATAAAAATGCGAAAGTAACTCTGTCTGTCTGATACGCGTTCACGTCTATATCGCTAAGCCGGGCAGAGCTATTGCCTAGGATATGAAGAAGGACATAGGCTACTTTTTTACGCGATAGACGACTTCCACACGGGCGGATCCTTGGGCCAAAGCTTGTTCCTAATATTTGTACACCCGCAAGTGTACCTACAAATATAACTCTACTAGCTATTGCCCAGCACATCGTCTGCGATCCAAGATAAAGAGTAACCTATGTCCTTACCCAGATAATGGTCTATCTGTGTACCAAATTTCATTCAAATCTGTTCAGTTCATTTATCTGTAAAATTTATTTATTGACAAACAAATACACCAAATTGTAGATTTCTCTGACTCCTGCGCCAGTTATAATGTAGTGTACCAATTATATAATCAAACTTACTTGCGCATTTATAAAACAAATGTTACGTTAGTATATTGTAACATCTTAATATGCATTTTTTTTAATATACACCTTTGGGGTTTATTTATAAGCATTTCTTATAGTTAAGTGATGTATAAACGTTAAACAGTCGCTAATCACTACTGAACTTTAAGCAACGTTTATAAATATACGTGTATTTGTTTACAATTAAAGCATTATGGTTTGCGCGTTGACATGGAGCTACTAACATGGCTATAATCATTACAATTTCGTGTTGTTTCTTCTAGATCCACACAATGTTCGCCAAACTAATTAAAAATTAACAAGATACACTGCAGCAAACACAGAAAAAAAACTCCAAACATTAACAAACCTCAGGTACAATAGAGAGCTTTCTTATAAGCAAGTAAAAAAGGTTCTTCCTATTCATTACAGAGTTGAGGAAAGAACACAAAAAATGTATTAAATTCTTAACAAGGTTGCTAATAACCTTACATCATCAATATTCATCAGAATTACCATTCATGAGCTTACCTTTGACGGCTGAAGCCAAAGATGATTGGATTTTTCTTCTGTCTGTTTATTAATTGAACGGTGGATTCAATTAAATGGAAATTGAGTAACTAATCAGGTTATTAATGTGGGCTTCGGTAAATTATCTTAACAGTAGCTTTGCCTGTACAAAGTAGAATATAAGGCTGAAAAATGCTTTAGGACGGGTTTTCCATCGGAAGTACTTGTCGATTGAGTAGTTATTATACTTTAAGGATCTTTTACCAACATAGCTTATAGAGTAAATAAACTGAAGTGCCGGCTGGCCATGTTTGTCGAAGGACCGATGGCCAGTGGAGCAGACTAGTTATGGAGTTTAGGTATCCATCTAAAATAATAATACATTCGTCATCAAAGGGCTGTGAGGCCTGCCGATCACACCCATATTTCTCTCCATGGATCATAGGTATAAATTACCTTTTATACAAGGTCTCTTACGGACGAATCAATTACATTGGAATGTTTCGAATAGAACGTTAATGTGTATTCGTAAAAGGTTGAGTTCAGTTAACTCATCTGCATAATTACTCGCACATCGGAGTTTTATAAATGTAAAATGAATTACTTTCTTTTTGGTTTGACTGTACCTGAATTATTTCAGTGTTCTTCTAACTTAACAGACAGCTGTGCTGCTGGGGAGTTTGTTGCGCTACTTTTTCTTCCCAGCTAAAGCACTAGGAAGTAGTGAAGGGCGGGCGTTTTGGGGGGACTGTCTTATGTAATTGTGACGTTCAAAAAGAGCTGGCTCTCAGCCTAGTTTGAATAAATTACTTTTGATTTTGAAACCATTGCTTTTTTCATAAAAAAATGTATATTTTAAAGTAAATAACGCAATGAATGTGTTTCAACTGTGAAAATAAAAGCCATTCCCACTGTTATTGTTTATCAATTACACCGCAGAATCGTAGATTCATGGACCTGATTAGTCTGAAGTCGACATGAGACTAATGACAATAAGAACTGAAATTAGAGCTCTACTTCAAATCCTCGTGTATCAGACGTTTCCATGCAACATGTTGATCTGGAAATTTCAGTTTTATACTACATCGGAAAATTTAGCTATTGCCTCTACTGCATGAGAAAATTCGAACAATACAGTACAATACATTTTGTTTTTGTTGTGTGCTATTAATTAGACTTGGAATGTATTTTTTTACCGACTCGAAAAAGGAGGTTTTTCTGTGTGTATTTTTTATGTAGATAATTATGTAAAGCCATATTTGTTACGGTCGCAATTTTCAAAACTGACTCCTGGAGTTTGGAGTTAGGAAATTCTAGAGTTTTCACCATAAAAGCGGTTTGTACCCACTAGACTCTCACATGGACAACCTATTTGTACCTATGACCTACAACTTCAAGTTCTAGAAAGCTGAAATTTGGCACAGAGGTTTCCTTTATAATGTAGACAAGGAATAAGGAAGGATTTTTCGAACTTCAACCCCTAAGGGAGTTAAATAGGGGATGAAAGAGAATGAAAGTTCCGCACGGGTGAAGCCGCTGGCAAAAGCTAGTTTCATATAAAATCGCTAATTGCGTAAAACGAAACGCAACATGGTACTTTTTTTTCTATCTTAGCTGCACAGAAGAACTGTCAAATCCTTTTCTGAGGACACGCTGGGAATTCACTAACAATATTTTACTATATTATAATTAAAAATGTTTAATAATTTTTCCTGTTGGCAGTATTTGATTTTTGGCATTATAATTGGTATTACTTTGTAATTACGCAATAAAATAGGGGGTATCAAAGTAACCCTTCATCCAAAGTATAACTTTGATCAGTCAGTTTATTTTTTTTTCTCAAAATAAAGCAAAAATTTTTCACGTATTACAGGAATCGAGAGTTATATAAAAAACGATTATAGGACATTTTTTGTATTTTTATATAACCACAAATTTAAGAAATATGAATCTTCAAAGTTCAATATTGATTAATGTAACCCCGGTTTACCGGTACCTATTACATAAATTAGGAATTTAATAGTACACGTAACTACACGTTAGACGGCAGATGGTGACCTACACATTAGATGTTGTCATCCAACAAAGCTTTCCAAACACTCAAGCTTCCTACAAATTATTTCAACACAGCACGTTTATACAGGGGTGCTGTGAAAACGACGAGCCAGCTGAAAATTCAATTTTAGGTCATAATAACATGTGCCGCACTCACTATGTAGAACGGTTTTATCAAGGTGATGCCAATAGGTGGAACATGGAACGTTTACTTCGTATTTCGGAACTTGGTTTCTGGAAAGATATTTTTGGAACAAGAAAATATAAACTAAAAAAATAAAACTGACTGTGAATGTGAGTAGATACCATTCAGGCTAGATTGAATGCATAAAATGACTCTTCACTTCTCATGCTCTAAAAGTACGCCAATATAGCCCTACGAAGCGGGACTAAAGTGACCACTTTAGTCTCTAGGGACTAAAAAGTCATTCGTTTTTTTTTTAATTTCCCTCATGTGCCATAGACAAACTCAAACAGCCAGTAAATATACTGATAAATCTGAAAATAATATATCTGTGGAGTGTGGACCATCAATTGCGAAAATTTTGAGAGTTTTAGTTCCATGGTTTTCGCCAAGGCGGCGCCCTGTGTTTTAAATTGTTAATCTGTGACTGGTTTAGAAGAAAAAACTGACCGCGAAAATTTCAGAATTTTTGTCGAGTGTAAGTTTGTTCGGTTTTAAATAAATTTATTAAGAATGTCCAGTGACAGTTGTGGTACCTATCTTATGTTCCTTGGTGAAGAGTTTGACGTCGAGCAAAGTAAAAGACATAATAGATATTGTGATTTTTATTTTATTAAGTAATATTTATTAAATATTTTTGTACTAAATTAACTATTTTTCTCGCATTCAAAGTGAAAAGTACAGTTTGCACCTCGAGGCTAAACGCCAACTTAATATACTCTCGGTTTCATTGACTCCCTCGCACGCTCGGGAGTCAAACCACCTCTGGTATATTATGGCTTCGTTTAGTCCCTCGATATAAAATATACTATCATAATATAAAAAATAATGTTATGTAATTCTGGCGGTTTTGAGTATTTTGTATATGGCCTATGCAAATGTCCCGCAGGTCTAGTAGCGTCGTGTGACGTGTCGTTGAGCTCCCTAAAATAACTGCACAATGACTAATGCATGCATGCTTGGATCAGGTGAGCTCAAAACTACAATGGTCCTTTCTTCAAAATACCCTTCTAAACACGGCCCTGCATTGTTAAACTCACATATAATCCAAATAATACTTTTGGTTTTTAAAAGAGACCAAGACCTTTGAGTTTGTTTCGGCATTTCTTCTCAGTGACCTGTCAGCTAGTGCTTCCTCTACTTATATATAATATAAACATTTCAGTTCTTTTCAGGTAGAATATATTTAACGATGTGAAATAGGTAATGTTTAGATAATACCTACTCCTAAACTAGATAGGAAGATATGAATAGCAGTAACGTGTAAGGTACAGGCCTGGCCTATTGTAACGTTAAGGTTCGTTTTAAATTGTAAACACTCAATGAATGTTGATTTGTTGTAAGAAGTGTAAAATGTGTCTTTCAATAAAGTTTTATTTATTTATAGTATCACTATTTTAAGTCTCCCATAAAACAAAATAATTGAGTAACGAATACAGTAGGTTTAGAAAAACAAAAACACAACAATTTTATTTACAAAGATAGAAAGTATATCCATGGGTCTGTCCACAGATGAGCCTCATAACTGGATATGACTCATAATAAATCATGGGACCCCATAAATGTCCATTACTGAACAGGCGCGGGCAACTCGATTAGTAGTCCGAGAGCCGGCTGCAAAAATACCTAAATACCATCGGCTACCCCAATAGGCTATCTTTAAATCGTTAATCAACACTTAAACACTTCAAAAAAATCAGGTCTGCCAGAGCTGATCCTGCCGGGTCATAGAAATAATCGATATTTTTGACGTACTATTTTAGTGAAAATGACGTCATAAGATACCCGAATTAAAGTGCTGGCAACAGTTGCCATTGATTAATTGTGTAAAAAATATGGGTCTGCCATTGCGCACCCTGCCAGAAGTAGGTGCTTGGCAGACCAATAATTCAAGTAACTATAATACCAACTTTAACTCAGTTTTTATTGTTTTACCTATATTGTAAGCAAGTTATTCGACTCAAACTGATCGTCGTTAAATTTTAAATATATATCTTTTAATGCTACACATTTTTTACACACTCACAGTTATTTGACTTAATTAATTCGGGTATCTTATGAAAAAAAATTTCACTAAAATAATACGTCAAAAAATATCGATTATTTCTATGACCCGGCAGGATCGGCTCTGGCAGGCCTGATATTTTTTACGTGTTTAAGTGTTGGTTAACGATCTAAAGATAGCCTATTGGGATAGCCGATGAGGTAGGTATTTTTGCAGCCGGCTCTCGGACTATAGGTCTCGCGTATCCTTTGCTTATTTTGGGCATAGATATCCAGAACACAGGATAATAAACATTCTCGTTCTAATAAGTTTAATTCATAGTATTATGTTAATTTGGAAGAAGAGAAGCAGCACAGAACTGGTCGAAATGGTGGAGCTTGGGGAAGGCCTATGTCCAGCAGTAGACGTGTTTCGGCTGAAATAATAATAATAATAATTTGCAAATTCAGTGATTTGATTATTTGAATAATTAAACGCTAAATAGTAATTTTTAATCTCCTTATAGATGTTTTTAATTTGAGAAG
Source organism: Antitype chi (assembly GCA_947359405.1). Lineage (NCBI taxonomy): Eukaryota > Metazoa > Arthropoda > Insecta > Lepidoptera > Noctuidae > Antitype > Antitype chi. Next base: position 1,828,481 of record OX375817.1, on the reverse strand, counting down.
TGAGATCACCGACGAAAATTGAGGTTTTATTACCTCAATTTTCGTCGGTGATATACCTATATTAACGATGTTTCAATTATAATTTAAACATATTATTGAAACAATAATTGTTATACAAAGCGATGAGATAAATAAAGTTAAAACCTTCAAAATACAGTCTGTCTATTCTGTAAAATCTCGCCATGAAAACTTAGATGAAGTGAGCTATCAATAGTGTAAATTCCTAACATCAGGCAGAATGACAGCTCATGTCAGACTCACTTCAACTGAGTTTTCATGGTGAGTTTTTTACAGAATAGTACCATATATAAATATGATACGAATTCCCTTTAGTTAGTAATAGGAATTTAATCTGAACAGATTTATTTACAAATTCTTCAAAAAAAGTTGGTACAGGGTAGGTACAGACACTAGCACATCAACCTATCCCAAACTGTAAACATGTACCTTATTTTTATGTAATAAAGTTGAAAATCTATCAAAGAAATTCGACAGATTGGGGTAGCTTGATGAGCTGACAATCATCATCTGCCGAGCCTTTTCCCTACTATGTTGGGGTCGGCTTCCAGTCTTCGCGGATGCTGCTGAATATCACTATTTTACATGGAGCGACTGACATGACCTCCACAACCCAGTTACTGGGTAATACGATATGTACCCCTTGCTAAGACTGGTTGACAGACTTTCGGGCCTCTTACGACCCGTAACGACTGTCAAAAATCCACATAATTATGACAGCCCGGCTTATCGTGCTTTCCGAGGCACGGAGGGGTCTTGGTTTGTAAATATGGTCACCCTACTCACAATTTGACCTTCAATTTCGAAATATTAAATGTAATCTGTACCTAACTTAATACTATTAAGTAAATAATCACAATACAAGATTAGCGACGCGACAAAGGTGTACGTGCGTAGGTACAACTTATCACAAAATGTTATTAATACCTACCCACATCATGAATAAAAATATTTTTTCACAAACTATAGTTACGTTTGCAAAGCAGTAAACGCAAACGTGGAACGTTCGCAATTTTCTAGAACGACCCTGTACGTAAATACTGCTAATTAATTTACTTTTGTGTTGCCAACTAATTTAATTTTTACCCGCCAGTGTACATTTTTAGGTTTCGCTCATCAAGAATTTAGCAAAATGTCGAGTTCACGTTTCGGTGAGGTGTTCGTTGGCTTGTGGGCGAAATGTGCGTAATTAATGCCCCTAATCTGAGTTACTTTGGATGGTTTTGTGAAATGACAATACATTTAGAACCGACTTAAAAAAACAACTAAAGTTGTTCAGGCGTTAGTTCAACTATTTTGCTGGCCGTCTCTAAAGAGAAAAACCGTTGAATTTAATTGATTGTGAAGTTATTATTCGTCTAGAATAAGCCTCATAGTTCTAGCAAAAAAATGGAGTGCCTCAATTTTAAAACAAGCGCACTACACCAATAAGCACTCCAACAATTCTATTCGCAGGACAATACGCAAACTCATAATTCGATTTCGAAATTATAAACAAAAGTTTTCGAGCTTAATCAAGTCTTCTCCATTCCGCCAATCGCGAGCTCGCATTTTACCGAAGTGAGACGTTGCTTGCATTCTAAATGCAAGACAGGATCGCAATTAAACTATCTGAATACGGAATGAATGAGCTTGCGAACGGGATGGCGTACTTAGAGCGTATTGTTTTGACTACGCTGCTGTGGTTCGTAGCGAACGGCGTACCTCGCGGATACTCTTGTGAAATTGAGTTTTTTTGTGTTTGTGTTTATTTTTTTGTAAGATTTTTGTTCACTACAGGATGTGTTTTCATGATTTGAGTTTTATAAACAAAATAAACATAGCTGCCGAAATGTAGGTGTCCCGACTATAGATACACATCTGCCTAAACTTTTGAGGACGCTAGGCGTGTTGTTGTGTTAGTTCCTTTAATGAGTGTTGATTTGATTATCAAAATACTTACTTGACTTACTTTTTTGAAAAGAAGAGATGAGACTTGTTTAAAGTATATAAATGATTATATTTCTGTAAATAGGTTTGTACAAATACTTTAACACATCAATCATATTCTAATTTTTTTTTTAAACACCCACTTCCGGAAAAACACTACAAAATTAAAAAAAGCTTTAATTTCGGAAGGCGGTGACAAAAAATAATAAAATAATAATACATAATATCCAAAGTCACCGACTTCCGAAATTAAAGTTATTTTTCACTTTGTAGTGTTTTTTCCGGAAGTCGGTTGTTTTTTTTTGGAAAAAGTTTTTGTTTTTCTCTTTTTAGTTATAGTACCTACCCCACACCAATCCAAAATTTCATCATCCTCGGGGTCAAAACAATGCATATTTATGCGATAGCAGCAATCGCGGTTGGTTTGCTGTCATTTTTTTATGAGTTCCGTTGTTTGTCTCCGAAACGCATCATCAGGCCTATATGAAATTTAAATGGGACCATTTCGAAATAAACTCCTTGCGAACAAAAAAAAATTTGCAAATCCGTCTATATATGACGGAGTCATGCCCAAACATACATGATAACAAAAAATACACATTTAAATATAAGCATGTCGAATTGATAACCTCCTTCTTTTTGAAGTCGATTAAAAACTAGATGCGGTCGGCGTTTCCTATCTAAAAACTCTGAGAACAGAGGTCGGAAAAGCTCCAGAGGACACAGTCTCTTTTAAATTCCAGACATAATCTTGATCAGATCAAGTGAAGACCAATGTGGGTTGGTGTCTGAAATTGTCTATGGGAAAGGACCACACAGATTGAGTGTACCTATCCAGTCTTTGCCCGCATTGCTCAGTAATCATGCAGCACAACTCTTAATTCTATAAGTACTAATGTTCGACGTAACACGCCCCAAAATCCGAATATCAGTCGCATATATCTTTATTGAAAAGCGCCAATGAAATTGCAAATATCGAAATTGTACAATTTCGAATATTCGTTACGACATCGTCAGGGAATCCGACGGCCGTTCAGAACCAGCATTTAAAACATGCACATTAAAGAATGAACAATTTTTAAAGACCGTACGCATATTTTCAATATAAATTACGTCGGATGAAAAATGGAAAATTTAAGCTATGAATATTAATTCATTTTGTTGTAACATTGGCTTACTTCTCAATTTCACGTGATGTCATTTGGCGATTTATTAATCCTCTTAAAGTCAACACTGGGATATTAATGTGAGTCGTCACGATCGGATTTCATTAAGCAATGTAATTCGTGAGTGAAATTTCTGATCAGTTATTCACAAACCGACTTCAAAAAAGGAGGAGGTTCTCAATTCGTCGGTGTATTCCCTGATTACTCGAAGACGCCTGAACTACTTATAAAATCTATAAAATTGTATTTGCTGGGCTTTTCAGCCACTTTAATAAGCTGTCCAGTTTCTAGCAGGTGCTTTTAATACTGGGCGAGTTGTTAAAAAAAAACTAAGACAGTCAGGGGGACTACCGACCTATTAATAATTAGAGAAAAAATAGAATTACGCTATGAAACCAAAAATAGGGACATGGCAGTGGTATCTATGTGTACAATATAACGTAACAACAAAATAATAGAGACTAGTAAATATCATTAACCAGGGGAAAAAAGAGGAACATAATGTAACGTGTCCCTCTTTTTCCACGCATAATATATGCGCTTCACTTGTTTTTTTGTTTGTTTGTAACCGACTCCTTTGGACGCTATTTTGACCCACTTTAAACGGTCAGATTTCATTGAAACTTTGTAAACTTATCGAGGACCGATGACTATAATATTTTTTTTTAAATTGAGAAAAATGAAAAAAAAAAACTAAAAAACACGCTTTAAAAACCAAACTAAAAAAGGAGAAAATAATTTAATTCAATTAAAAAGCGTGGGGTGCTTGACATTAAGTGATTATAAATATACCTCAAAAAGCATCCCACGCTTTTTAATTGAATTAAATTATTTTCTCCTTTTTTAGTTTGGTTTTTAAAGCGCGTTTTTTAGTTTTTTAAACTATTATTTATTTACAGAATAAACGGTACCTAATGCCCACGTAACCACGTTTCCTCTTAACATTAGCATGTTGGTGACGCCAATCCATAAGATTTTCCCCTACCAAAAATCGCTCAACGCGACTAAAGAAGTTTTTACTTAAAAAAAAAAACATACTTCCACGTTTTATCAGGACCAAATTGAATACATATTCCGTAATACTCATACAAATTATCTCTATTAGCTCCACTCAAATTTACTGCACAATATCGAATATCAAAGTCTTGTATACTTTTGGGATATCAAGGAAACTTCCTGAGGGAAGTTAACCGAACTCAGTGGAACGTTGCAATATCTCCGTGTTAATATTAACTTATAGGTTTAGTGAGGTGACATCAGCTGTCACGTTGCAATAGGGATGGGCGTTTATATCGATAATTAAATAGTGAGTTGCCCTTTATTAAGGTCCGTGTTATGGAATGATACTGACAGTTTGATCTTCATTGATATACAGAATGGCAGTGGAAGATTAAGTTCATACAAATACTCGAGTTGTAGGTCGTAGGTTAGAATCCGGCGCTTTACTTAGTGTACATTATTTCATCACCACTGCTCTCAAAACGGTGAAGGAAAACATCGTGAAGGAACCGGTATGTCCTAGAGCTAAAAATTCGAAGACATATGACATCTAACAACCCGCACTGGGCCCGCGTGTTGGATTACGGCCCGCTCCCTCTCACAGAATGTTCATGTCCTAGCAGTGGGTACAATAAAAGCTGATTTTGCTTATGCTTTATACGTAAACCTGCTCAAAAGATGTTTATTCATGACTATCTTTTGCAAGCGGCTTCGCCCGCGTGGGGGTCAAAGTTATCCTACTATCGTGATCAAAAGTATCCTATGTGTTTATTCAGGTTTTAAACTATCTGTGTACCAAAGGTCAATGCCCACATACTAGAACAACCGTGGCCTACAGTGAACACTGATAAATAGTATATGGAATTATAGTTTAAGTTGTTACACCTTCTAGTACTTATCAGTTAAGAAAATAAGTCGCCATTTGGAAATAAAACAGTTTTTTTTTACATTTATTTTTTCATAAGCACAGACTTATTCTATACAACAAAAAAAACTCATTGTTAATAAGTTAAATTACTTATTTATTTGATAAGATCACGGCGTCTTATTTAGAGATAGAACTTAAACGGATAACTCCTATTTAAATAATTTTTTTTTTTTTTTCGAAATGTTCGAAATGTGTTCGAGGTGGGCCATATCGGGCATTGTTCTTTCATCTACATCCGTCCAGCAGTTTATCGTGATTGAGTAACAAACATCCAAACATCATACTTTCACATTTATAATATTAGTGGGAGAGTAGGATATAATATGATTTAGATATCATACACCGATAAATTTTAATGGTTGTTTTCCCGCAGCAGAACAACTTGCCATAAGGAGTACTTTCGAAGCATAGAGTAAAAGTGAAAAAATTAAGATGTTTTTGTTTTAAAATAATTATTTAAAAAATCATCAACTTAACGAAAACGAGAGAATCAATAATAACACTAGAGGTAACTTGTAGGTACTACTCGAATCGCACGCGCCGCCGACAAAGGGAACAGCGAGGTGTAAATGTTCAAAGCAAAATAAACTCGCACGTGGTGATTTTTCACAATGGCTAATCTGCCATTTTTTGTTCCTAATATTTTATTTGTTTATAAAACGATTACATTACCAAGACAAACCCATTTCGCTGCGGGAAAACAGCCATTAACATTTCTCGGTGCATATAATACCTAAGTATTAGTAGGTTTAGTAGAAAATAAGATTGGACATTTCTTAAGATTCTTAGGTATCAAATGCTTTGTCAAGATACAGTTAAGGCAAATAATACAACGCTACGAATGTGCCATTACCCAACAATTATATAATACTCTCTCTAAATAAACGTTAAAGCGCGGATAAACAGAAAATAATGCTTTTAATTATCGAAGTCTCGCGTCAACAACACGTTCCTCGCTCCGTTTCTCTCGAAGTCATTTATAAAAGACCAACACAAGCGCTCCGATTACTCCAACAACAAAGTCGAACTTCCTTAATTTGTACTCAAGTGTACTTATAATAAAGTCAAGTGTGAAAGTCGGAAAGAAATTTGATTCAGGACAAGCAATTATGAAGCTTACGTGCTAGAGAATTTGGTCTCAATTGTAATTGGAATAGATGTCGTAGGCCCGTGAGGTGGGCCCCATATTATGGATATACAAAGGAGGTTTTGATGCCAGTTAATTAGTACTACACAGGGTGGCGCAAATGTTTGGCAGCTAACGTTCCCTATATTTCTAACAAAAATAAACATTGTTTTTGTGTACGGAATGAAAGTTCTCATTGTATAAATTCAGTGATCAGTCATGTAAAATGTTTGTGTGTTTTTGTTACTTACAGAAATATATTTTTCGCTAAGTTTTAGCTTAATTTTATTCTTCTTTTTAACAGCACAATATTGCTGTTTCTACTTTAAATACACCGTTACATAGCCTTAGTAGTCGACTCGCACAAATTTACTGCCCAAATCGGGCGAATCATCACTTTTAAATAATATTACTTTTTCTACAGGCGACTCGCGTGAAATTGACTTATTTGCGAGTGAATCGAAAATTCCAGAAATACGTATTGGGGAATTGGCAAGTTTGAATAAAACGTTAAGGAAAAGGTACACTAACTTTATTACATAAAATACGAAATATATGCCAATTGCGAAATACGTATTTCTAGAATTTTTGATTCGCCCAAAAATAAGATAATTTCGTGCGAGGTGCCTTTAGACATCTTTAGGGCGAGTCTATTCGTGCGAATTGACAAATAAGCCGTAACGTAACGGTCTCGATCCCCTCAATATGACGTTATCAGTGTACAGGTGAATACTCCCGTCAATGCACGTGATATATTGTGATCCCTTAATCTTCTTCGTCTTCCGTATATAGGTTCCTCAAGAAATATGTTAACTTCTACCTAGGTATATTATTTCCAAAAAATGCGTAGAGTATTTGTAGGAGTTTATATGAGTTGCGGTAGAAGTAGTAAGATAAGTTTTTAAGAGGAAATTGGGTGGGCCACTGCCGGTACAACTTGGTCAGGGTACTCCGATGAGATGCAGTGCTACTGTGGAGCAACATCTCAGACTATGCCTCATGTCTTGTCGTGCTCTCTGTGCACTAACACCTGCACTACGGAAGACCTTTGCGAGGCCAACAAAAGCGCTGTCGAAGTGGCTGAATTCTGGTCGAAGCTTATCTAAAAACAACAATTGGAATCATCGACACGATGATTAAGAAGAAGAGGAAATTCCAGACAAATCTCTTGATATCATTGCTTAAGGCATATGAATCTGTTAGTTGTTAAGTTTGCTATTCATAAACTAAATCATTTTAGCAGCGTATTATTATCGCACTGCAAGGCAAAGGCCTTCAACCGAACCAGTGTTTTTTTATTCTTTTTATTGACCTTATACTTACACCATGTTTGTAATAAGTAGGTACAGTCAACAAAAGAGATTAGTAACCAGGGTCGTTCGATATAGTTAAAGCTTAGCAAGAAACCGATGTATGTTTTACTAACTAAATTTAATTTGGTAAGTAAATGAACTGTTTTATTTTCTATGAATTAAATACAATTTTATTCGAAAACATCCATCGGTTAGTTATTTCTTTTGGTGACATAGTTTTACATACTTCCATATTAGTATCAATATCCATTTCTACCACAGCACAGCAGTTTTTCTGATTTGAAGGGTGTTGGTAATATTACACGCACGTGAGATATCAACTTTGTTTCTAAGGGTGGCAATACATCGGAAAACTCCTCGCTATGGTATCCCAGGTGTCAATAAGTGGCGGTAACTTCTTCCCATCGGGTGTGCTGTCAGCCCCTTTGTCAAGCTAAAGGTAACAAGGAAAAGAAACTGTTTTATCAACCTTTGTATCATACTTAAAAACGAATACGTCTTATAATACAGTGTGTCCCTGGATTGAATGCACAAACGCAAATGGGTGAATCTAGACTAGAACATTGGAGAAAAAATCGTAAATATAAATGTAAGAAAGAAATTGTAGACAGGAGAAAAAGGATAACATTTTCAGTAGCCGTCCCCCGACGCGACGGTGCTTTGATCAAAATATTACCTACAACTTCTTAATAAACTTAAAGAGTCAAAACATATTTTTTTTTACTTTTCAGGGTTTTATTTTTGTTTTAAATTTAATTTTTTCCAATAAATAGGTATAACTTGTGTACATACTTTTAACGTCGTCGCCTGCTCTTGATTTTGCATCATCATCATTTCAGCCGAAAGACGTCCACTGCTAGACATATGCCTCCCCCAGGCTCCTCCACTTCACCAGGTCTTGTGCTTACCATATCCAGCGGATTCCCGCGGCCTTCACAAGGTCATCGGACCACCTTGTGGGAGGCCTTCCCACTCTACGTCTTCCGGTACGCGGTCGCCACTCCAGAACCTTTCGGCCCCATCGGCCATCTGTTCTGCGAGCAATGTGCCGTGCCCACTGCCACTTAAGTTTGGCAATTCTTCAGCCTATGTCGGTTACCTTGGTTCTCCTGCGGATCTCTTCATTTCTCATTCGATCGCGTAGGGAAACTCCGAGCCAAGCGTGGTGATTATGGCAAAACCCCCCAAAAATGACAAGCAGCCCTGATTTTGCATATTCGCATTTATTTCCATCTAATAATAAGTGCGACAAAGTTCTAAATAAATCTAGTCAAGATTGTAAGCAAGAAAACCTTACCAAAACTTTACAATCAGCCCTCAAAAGCGCTATAAACTGCACAGAAACATTTCGACAAGCCAATCATTACAATTCCGCAGTAGCAAACGATAGCGCCGCCCGATATTAGCACCTACGTATAATACATTTAACCCTTTCGCAGCGACGGGGGTCGGGCGAGCCAAATTAGATTCAGTGAGTTATATACAACCTTATTGGCTCCGACTACCTTGGACCGGGTTGATTAATGCCTCTATAGTTCCGTTATATCGTTATCTCTTATAGATATGCGCACTATGATTATTTGAGTCCGACGGTGTTATTAATGTTGGACGGCTTGGGTTCGATATTTTGGTTGTGGCGTAGGGTTGCATGTATTTTAAGGATACCTAGTTTTTATAAACGTCTTTGCATATGCTTATGCAAAATCAGCCTACAATGTTCCCACTGCTGGGACACAGGCCTCCACTTTTTGAGAGAAAGTAGGCTGATTTGGTATTAAGGCAGAGCGGGTTGGAAGATGTCATTTGTCTTCGATTTTTTATTTCTAGGACTAGCCGGTTTCCTCACGGTGTTTTCCTTTCCCGTTTTGACTGCAGTGGTGATGAAATGATTTACACAAAATAAAACACCTGGGTTCGAATCGGGGCCGTTTCAAGTAGGCCTGCACACCACTGCTCCTTTAAAGTCTAAGCATTTATTTCAAATAGGCACTTAAAAGGCACTTTTGTACGTCAACAAATGTTACGTCACGTAAACGTCACAGAGCTGGTTATTTGAGTTTTAGTGCGTATATGATTCCACCAAAAAAAACTATCGGACTGCAAAATTAATAAAGTTTGCGTAGCGTCTCACTAACAGTAGGTACCTTCCTACTTTATGAATGATTGAACACAACACATAACATAACTTCACCCCTGTAATCTTCAAAGGGGTTGGCCAGAGGCGTTATTACCCTGAATTACACCAACATTTGGACAGTTACATTTAAGGCCCATATCTAATAATTGATTGATAAACTGTGATTTTTTATATTAAGTTTAAAGAAAACTCTATGTGGGGTTTAGAATTAGCAATGCCCGGAACCAATTCCCTTTAAGGTTCTTGCAGACAGGCACGACGCGAAAGTGCGACGCGACTTTACTAAAACTTCATGAAAATTGTTCAACTACAATCGCGTCACTCCGTCGGCGCCTGTCTGCGGAAGCCTTTACACATACCGTCTTAGCATAACAAGTTAGCAAGCAGCAAATTTTAATTTATTAGTAGCTTCGTCTATTTTATAATGAGCAGGTTTTAACCTGTTGACTTAATTAGAAGACATTTTGTAGAATGGCCAGGTTAGGTTAAAAAAAACAAAGATGTTCTCATCCTTTAATAATATAAAATAAAACTCATATCTAGTACCTATATATAACTCGTATCTAAGAATTCAGAATGCCAGGAAAATTCAAGTTTTTCACCAAAAAACTAAGAAAAGAATACGGAATCTGGCATTCGGGTAGTCGAGTCGTAAATGGGTAGTAAAAATGCGGTTAACATGCAGTTTTCGAGTAGTTAGCATGACTGCACCCAAAACGCCGCTCGTATAATGCTTCGTTTAATTCAGTTCTTACTGAGGTGTCTTTCTGAACAAGGAAGCAAAAAACTGGGGGCTGTGTTGGCAGTAACATGCTTGATTGGATTTAAATGAAAACGAATTACATGATAGACTGTTTCGTTTTATTTCTGTTGCCATTTCTCTGTATATTTGGGAGTGGTTTAAAAACGATTCAGGCACAATACGTTAAGGGTAGTTTAAAAATAAATATTTCATTATACAGTCAAAAATGTTACCTTCTAGTTTGGACCTACTGGGACCTGCTTGATGCATGGTCATAACCCATGACCATGATCGTTCCAAGAAAAGAATGAAGGAAAAGATAAACGGAAAATTAGGCACACAAGAGAAAATATGAATGGCAACGGATAAAGAGCTAAAACTTGTAGAAGTTGCAACAGTAAAGCCTGCAGTAGAACCTACAAATCACAATTACTAACAACCGTAGATGACTATGACACCCAATAAATCAGCAAGTAATTCATGACTAAAACGGAATACAAAGGCCTATCAATAAGGAAAAACAATTTACAAGCGAACCCTAAAAAAACGGTTCTCCCATACTTAACACTTACCTAAAGAGCCCACTTTTAAATTTCCCCATTTTCTGCGTTTAAAAACGTACTTTCGAACCGTCAATTTATAACCCTCTCGATAAAGGCGCGATTCATTGCGGGCGCGGCAGCGGAAGCGTGCGGGGGTTACTGGAGCTGTATTTTTATATTTGTGGTAAATTCTGGTGATTCTAGGTGTTCTTTGCTTTACATGTGTGAATATAGTTGACTTGCTGCGGTACGCCCGTGGATGGATGACCATGTTTACACACCAAGACCCCGCGCCGTGCGTCTGAAAGCATGTTAAGCTGATGGTCGTGGATCTTTGACAGTCATTACGGCTCTTCAGAAGCACGAGAGTCTCCCAACCAGTCTTACCAAAGGAAGATAAGGCAAGGCAAGGGATAAGGTGGGAGGAAACGCCCGGGTTTTTCCATTGCGTAGATCGCCCCGAGGACATAGTGGACCAAACAGTGGAGGTCTGCCCGGCTTGGGCGGAGCCCCGCCGTTCCACGTGGAGGCGATCGGTGGAGGCAATCTCTCGCGTCCGGCCCTAGTCCAGGCCATGTTACGGAGCGAGAGTGCATGGGAAGCCGTCCCCTCCTTCTGCGAAGCAGAAATGCTCGTAAAGAGGGAGGAGGCGCACGTGAGGGAGAGGCAATATATGTGCCCTCATGTCACTAGTCGCCGCAGGCGGTGTCCTGAGCGTTGGGAATCCCAGGCCGTTTCCCAGCTACCGTAGGCGCGGGCTTTCGGACGGCGAGTATTGGGTAGCTCGCTGTTCGATAAGGACCAAGCCCGGGTCGACGGCGCGTTTTGTTCCACACGCGACTCAAAGAGATGTCAGAAGCAACTGGTGGGGTCCGCAAGGGCCGATGCCTGCCAAGAGTGCGGGTTGTTTGAAAGACACACAGGAACCTGAAGGAACACAGCTGGGTTTAGTCAGCAAAAGTCTGACACGTCCTCCCGCCCAGCGGGAGAAGTTATTTGATCATTTCATTTTTTTTTTAACTCCTCCGTGTCTCTGAAAGCACGTTAAGCCCGAGAGTCTCACAACCAGTCTTACCACGGGGTATCGTATTATCCAGTAACTGGGTGGTGGACGTCCGATAGGCAGTCTATGAAAATACTGGTATCCAGCTGCATCCGGTTAGACTGGAAGCTGACCCTAACATAGTTGGGGAAACGTTAGGCAGATGATGATAATGATGAATAAATATAGTAAATGGTCGATCAAACAGTGCGTTTTCTTTGAAAAAACATTAACCTCCCACGATGTTATAAAAACCGATATTTCTATGAAACTCAATAAAGCTACGCCCTTGGCAAATCGAAGACAGAAATACCCAACAAATAAAAAACGGGAATTGAATAGCTGCCTTTGTGTTAGGATAAACAAACGCTAATTTATTTATGTAATTCTTCCGTAGAAACACATCGCTTAGATCAAAAATGTTTAATTAAACCCAATAATTACCCTGAAAACGACTGAAGTATTCAATGTAGATCGTTTTCCATAAACAAGATCTTGACTGTAATCTGACGATGATTAATTAAATTATTTTACTAAATAAGTGCCGTTATGTTTACCAAAAGGAGACGATTATATGCCGAGTGATTCGAGTAGAGAGTGTTGGGTGACAGTACTATACTACGTTCTTTTTGTGTTGGTCTATTTGACACACGCTATTTAAAGGCGGTGATTTCTTAAAAACGCTCATAAAGGTGGTTTTTTAAACCCCTATCTCTTTAGTCATAAATAATTTTGGAAAAAATAAAATATATGATATTTCCAAGTCTTTCTTGCATAGAGTGATGGAACTCAAAACGTAATTAAACATACTTTGATGCATCAAAAAAATCATCTAAGTCTCCTCTTAATTATATTTAAAACCAGTTTATCCCTTCAATAACAATAATAATTATAATTAAAAATATACCATAAAATTCCAAATGCCAAACTGCATCCAGTGATCGATTATTTATTATTAAATAGTTATTATCTAATTTTATATGATTTTATTTGCATTTTTACGAGAATGCTTGCTCATTTGTTTTTAGAATTTATTATAACATATTTTAACCTGTATCGGTTTGCAATAAGAACTATTATCGCTCATAAGGACAATATTTAAAGTTACCAGGGCCTTAAACGCTTTTTTCTCTTCTCATGCTCTAAAAGTACGTTAATATAGCCCTACGAAGCGGGACTAAAGTGACCACTTTAGTCTCTAGGGAGTAAAAAGTAATTAGTTTTTTAATTTCCTTCATGTGACATAGACAAATTCAAACAGCCAGTAAATATCTGTGTAGTGTGGACCATCTTCATTGTGAAAATGTTGAGAGTTTTAGTGCAATGGTTTTTGCCAAGGTAGTGCCATGTGGTTTAAATTGTTAATCTGTGACTGGTTTAGAAGAAAAAACTGACCGCAAAAATTTCAGAATTTTTGTCGAATGTAAATTTATCGATTTTAAATAAATTTATTAAGAATGTGCAGTGACAGTTGTGGTATATATGTTCCTTGGTGAAGAGTTTGACGTCGAGCAAAGAGCAAAAGACCTATTAGATATTATTTTATTAAGTAATAATAATGATTAAATGTTTTTGTACTAAATTGACTATTTTCTCGCACTCAAAGTGAAAAGTACAGTTTGCACCTCGAGACAAAACGCCAACTTAATATAGGTACCCTCGGTTTCATTGGCTGCCTCGCACGCTCGGGAGTCAAACCACCTCTGGTATATTATGGCTTCGTTTAGTCCCTCGATATAAAATATACTATTAAAACTGTGGCGTAAGATACATTGAAATTTGGTTGTTCGAATATTGATAGCTATAGATACTATGAAGATACAGGTCAAGGTATTTACTACGAAGATAGAGGGATCAGCATGTTTATTCCATAACTGAAACTCATATCACTTCACAATTATTTTACTTTCGCTTTTATAAAAGAATTATCTCCAGCACTCGCAAACACTCTGATAAACAGTTTGTTAACAGAGCACCTACTCAAAGAGGAATTGCGTAATACACTAACAGTAGCAATGACTTAAATTTTGACCATTCAACAACATTCATTTTTGGTTGACACAAAACGTTGCCACGAACGACGTCGTCGGTGGACCAAAAGTCTCTGTGGCTTCCTTTTTTGGAGTACAGAGGGCAGGATAAGATGTGGAACATAATTTGCAATACAGCTCCACACCACACCCTGCTGTATCAAAAATAAGAATAACCAACAATAAAACATGTCTAAAATGTCTGTCACGTGACTGCCTCGTTAGTGTTGTGGTCGTAAGCAGTACTGCTGAGCATGAGGCCCTGGGTTCGATTCCCAGGTCGGGCAGTATTGTTTGGTTCCCGGAGTCTAGATTCATGCCCGGTCGATGGCAATAGGCTCGCCCCCTATTACATGAGACTTAAACATAACTGGCGAAATGTGGGTGTACAGTTACACCTCTGCCCAACCCTTTGGGGACACAAGCCGTGATGTTATGTTAAAACATGTCTAAAACCTATAAAAGACCCAGAACTTGTGAAGCAGGCCAATAACCAACGCAACAGACAAGGGCTGGTAAATTAATGAAACAAATAAATAAATGTGCCCCACATTTACCCTCTGAAACTTTTGTTTTTCGCACATAAATACATCAGAGGCGTCGTAACTTACCCTGGTCACACCCTAAAGGATTCTATTGTCGTTATTAAATGGAACAAATCGAGGGAACACTTTAGTATTTTTGTATAGTTTCTATAATAAATATTATCTTTTAGCGTTCAATTTATTTGGTTCAACGTCAATTTGTTTGTTTACAAGAGAGTACGTGCATTCGTTTACTTATTTTAAAATTGGAAGCAAATGTATTGGGGCTGTTTCTTCTTTGTTTTCCAATCAAACTTACTCGAATATCAAATTTACACTTATAAAAAATACGCGTATTTCTAACACAGACTACACACTACACAGCTATGTTTCTCTTATTTGATATATTAGTGCTCGTAAAATTGTAAGCACATGCAATTGGAGCAAATTCATAATTTCAGCCGAAAGACGTCCACTGCTGGACATACTGCCTCCTCTAAGCACCGCCACTTCGTCCAGTTTTGATGTGCTTCCCGCATCCAGCGGATTTCTGCGGCCTTCGCCAGATAATCCGTCTACCCTGTGGGAGGCCTTCCAACTTTACGTCTTCCGAGACGCGGTCGCTCCCCGAGAAGAGAGAACAGATGGCCGATAGGGCCGCCCCGACAGGGCCGAAAGGCGGCCCCATCGACCATCTGTTCTGCGAGCAATGAGTCCTGCCCTCTGCCACTTCAATTCGGCAATTCTTCGGGCTATATCAGTTATCTAGGGCAAAGATTAACATAGGTTAATCTAATGTATTTTGGGCGTTTAGCTAGTTCAATTTTATACAAACAAATATCCATAGTTACCTTAATCTTTTCCTAGAACCTCTAGGCAATTTAACAGTCAAACCATTAGCCATAATAATTAGGTATGGTAGGCACCGGTAAAAAAAAATGCAGAGCCCTTACCGTGTTTGTGTTAATTCAGTAATTACTAAGGCGTGGTCGACATGCCAGTTAAATGGTCTAAATTACCACGTGCCGGTGTTCATGTGTGTCTGTTCAGGGAATCCCTAGAGCACTGAATAATCTGAGTGTGGTATGCGTACATATGGGGTAGTTAGTAGCTACAGTGAGTAGCGTTCCTTTTAATTTTGACGCTCACAACTTTTTATTACAGTTGATTTGTCTAGTTACTGCATTTTTCAACAGGTTTTTTGAATTATGATAGTAATTGTAAAAGTAATTTACTCGACCTTTCCTTTTTACCATAGGGAATCTCTTAAACTCTTACTGTAACTATGACCATGTGGCTTCAGAATATATCCTAGTTACAAAATAAATAATTTCAATGCAATTCCATACACCTGCACTTCTGAGGACCTAAAAACGCAACAGATGCCGCGATTATCATGGTCACTTGCTGGACCCAACTCATGTAACTGTAGCGACACTACAGAAAAACACTTCGCAACAATATGTAGAAATACAAAAAGAGAAGTGGCGCTATCTACAACGCCACAGGCGAACTACGCAAAGACGCACGTCATAGAAAGCCTAGATCGCGCAGTTAAAGTTTACCGCGCGATTCGGATAGGTACAACATCCCGACATCAACCGTCGGGCAGTTGCCCACCAGACACAATACCCGTCTGGTCGGAGGATCCTCCCTTTTCCATAGAGTATGAGTGAACTTTACACCCTGTTCCTCTATATAACAATTAACAATGAAATTTTTACTTTGTCATGGATTCGAGAAGAAGATGATATTCATTTCATTTAAACCGACTGACCTACCCCGGAAATACACTCATCCCGACCCGAGACTCTGTAATATTTGGTAATGATATATGTTTGCAAAGCTTACAATTAATGGTAATTCACTAAGTGATCTACAGTATTAGTTGCAGAACATAACGTTTTAATTAAATCTCACGTTACACTGATGTTTGACAAGCCGTTTCTACAATGTTGACATACATACACGAGCTTGTGTACCTATAATGTAAATATACATATAGACAATATTCAAATCAGAGACTATAATAATCTTAGTACTAGCTTCTGTCTACAACTTAATCCGCGTGATAGTTCATGGGACAATAGCGACTATATTACTTCCCATACGTTCTGTGTATTTGCTTTTTTTTTTAAAGGAATTGCAGAATGTGCCTGCTCGTGACGACGATCACACATGATGAAAAGCGATCGCTGAAATCTATGATGGAACGAGCGTGCCCAGAAGATCCCTGTTCACATTGTTAATTTCAACTTGATACTTCCACGCGTTCCTGAGAAAAAGGGTCGTGACAGAGAGACAGATAGATGTACGGACGGACAACTAAATGATCCTATAAGGGTTCTGGTTTTCTTTTAGAAGTACGGAGCCCTAAAAGAGAGAAAAATCGCAATACTGCAGCGAAAAATGTCGACAGATACATATGTAGCGCCAAAAAGAAATGTAACGTGGAAAACCGTTTTTTATACCTTTTAAGTTAATGTTCAGAACTTCTGTAGTAATTTTAAAGCTAAAATTTTACGAGCAACGTCTGTCTAGTTTCGGCAATAGGTATGTTTTGTTTTAGTTTTTTACAACATTTCTGTCAGTGTGTCTGTGTCAGGCATTTAACTAGGATTTCCGTTCAGCTTTGTTTTTAGGAAAATGTAAAAAGTGAAACACAACATCACGCCTGTATTCTGTGCTGGTACACAGAGGTACACCCTGCTCTGTTAAACACATTACACACACATTTAGAATGCTATGTTTAGTAATGTTTGTAAACGTGTGAGCACATTGTATCTATCATAAAATTAATTTATCTGTATTGCTTCAATTTGATTCTTTTTACATATTTTGGTATGGTGATTTAATTTTGGGTGCATTGTTTTCACACATAGTCATATAATGAATGTACTATGTTAGGTACTTACGTTAAATATTGTACTTATAACATTTTAAAAGAGTAACGGTGGAGTTTCTTGCCGATTCTTCTCCATACGAAACTACATTTAGGAAGGGACGACTAGAATCAATGTTAATGTTGACGTTCAAAAGTGCCTTTTAAGTGCCTATTTGAAATAAATGTTTTGACTTTGACTTTGAATGTACCTAATAAAGAGCGATCCTGTTGCAATGAACCGAACATAATTCCAGACTTCTTCCTGAGAATTTCCTGAATTTCTAAACTAAAATACATATATTGACTAGGGGATCGAAGCTGGGACCCCATGCTCAGCAGTCATGCTTCCGTACACTACACTTACAAGGCAGTCATAATATCATCATCGTCATTATATTTCATTTTTGGTTGAGCGCATTAAAACTGGACGGAAAAATAAGACTACTTTAATAAAGTAGTAGTTTCATTTTGCAACATAGCTTTTTCAACCTTGTTGCATAGAAATTATGTTTTAACTAGCTTCCGCCCGCGGCTTCGCCCGCGTGGAGGTCGGAAATTATCCCGCGGGAACGTACTACCGGGATAAAAAGTATCTTATGTGTTAATCTAGGTTATAATCTATCTGTGTGCCAAATTTCATCAAAATCCGTTCAGCCGTTTTTGCGTGAAAGAGTAACAAACATCCATTCATCCATCCATACTTACAAACTTTCGCGTTTATAATATTAGTAAGGATATTCAATAAATATTATAGTTTTTTTTTTATACGTTTACTTCAAATCAAAGTAGTAGTAATTATATTGCAAGCTTTTATAAACTTTGTTTGAGTGTTACAGTTTATAAATCAAGATATACATATATTATGTAATCGCGGCCATTCACACACATAATCAGCCTATAATATTCCCACAACTGGGACAGAAGCCTCCACTTGGTAAAAGGGAGTGGGTCATAATCTTTAACCACGCGGGCCCAGTTTGGATTAGTAGATAACACATGTCTTCGAATTTTTTGTTCTAGTACATGCCGGTTTCCACACGATGTTTTCCTTCACCGCTTTGAGAGCACGGCCGGTAACACTGGGCCATCACTGCTCCCAGGTGCTGCTGAATCAAGTAATATGGAAACGCGACCACCTGCGATGTGTTTTGTTCCTAATCCATAAGTTAGTGCTATTGTTGATCGATGTATTTGGAAGCGGCAGAGCATGTCTTCTTCCATATCTCAATAAATCATTATCTCAGTAGTCACCTCCTATCTAGCCTTATCAACACTTACTTACTAAACGTTTGCTTAATTCCACTCTAATCTGTAGACAATGCTTAAACAATGCAGAAACTTGCTTATTACGAAACAATTTATATTAAATCTAACAGGAATTTAAGTTATTACCCGGCCGCTAGTTTATAGCTTACCCTTCAAAATATAAGTTTATTAATTTCAGAGTATCGGCACAAGTTACTGCTTTGAATGTGTTCTTAAATAAACATTTATAGAAGTTAGATAAGCACCCTAGACCGAATGTAGGAATTTTGAAGATAGCACCGTACAATGAAAACTTTACATACGGGCGAAGATGCGGGAACACAGTCAGTTTCTGTACTTTTTATTATGAATAGACTTGTGGCTAAGTAAGAACAGTCGTTCCCACTCTCATAATGGTCGGAGGCGCTACACTCGAAGTTATGGACGAGTACGTTTACCTAGGACAAACTGTCCAGTTGGGTAGGTCCAACTTCGAGAAAGAGGTCAATCGTCGAATCTGTCTCGGCTGGGCAGCATTCGGGAAGCTACTCAATATCTTTATCGCATTGGGTTACCCGGTAATAGTAGATGTAAGAAGAAAAATAAATAAATCTTCTCGTCCCACATACCGCAGTATATGTATGAAGACGAAAGTCTTTGACCAGTACGTGTTGCCAGTGATGACATATGAAACCGAAGCGTGGTTGCTCACAATGGGCCTCATAAGAAGGTTTAAATTCACCCAAAGGACAATGGAGAGAGCTATGCTCGGAGTTTCCCTACGTGATCGTATCAGGAATGAAGAGATCCGCAGGAAAACTAAGGTTACCGACATAGCCCGAAGAATTTATAAACTTAAGTGGCAGTGCGCAGGGCACATTGCTCGCAGAACAGATAGCCGATGGGGCTGAAAGGTTCTGGAGCACTGGACGACGTAAAGTTGGAAGGCCTACGTAAAGGTGGACCGACAAGCTTGTGAGTGTGAGGGCCGCAAGACTCCGCTGGATGCGAGAAACACAGAACCGGTCAAAGTGGCGGAGCTTGGCGGGGGGGGGGCTATGTCCAGCAGTGGACGTCTTTCGGCTGAAATGATGATGATGATGAAGAACAGCCGTACGGGTCAATTGATCAGGGAAGGCTACGCTTGCCTCAGTTGTTTTGTGGATGGGTGACAATTCTCATTCTCACATCAAGACCCCTTCGGGCCTCGAAAAGCACGTTAAGCCGTTGAGCCCGGCTGTCAGTCGTGGATCTTTGACAGTCGTTACGGGTCTTCAGAAGCCTGATAGTATAACCACTAGTGTTATCAAGGGGTATCGTATTACCCAGTAACTGGATTTTGGAGGTCAGATAGGCTGTCTCTGGCAGACAGTCTCTGATCTTCCAGCCGTATTCCAGTCTAACCAGTTGCAGCGGTTATACTGGAAGCTGACCCCAACATCGTTGGGTTAGGCAGATTTATTATTGTGAATAGGTATACTAGTTGTGTACTATTAGTTTGATGTACAGGTGCACGTATTATTTGTTTTATTGTCTCAAATGTCCTCTTAATCATCTCTAAAACACAATTGCAAAACAATCGACATTCGCGGACAACCAGCACAAATGGGCCGCTGTAAAAGCAAACTTTACCTCCCACTCACCTCCATGTTTTAATACCAAGAATGCCAGATAATGGTACATAGTATGAAAACAGAACCACGACAGTGGCCGAAGTGGCGCGTTCCCCGTACAACACAAAGTTTCCTTTGCAACGGTTTGGCGCGTCTGAGGCTTCGAGCGGCTGTTTTGCAACGCTGCGTCATTTCAATGCTCTTTTTTCGGTCGTTTGTCTTTCCGTTAAGCTCGCTCGCTCGTCCCCTTCTAAGCTCACACAGCTCAATTTAAAACCGTTCGTTGTAAAGCAATATTTAAAGTTGCTCTCATTTGTGTAACGCAAGTTTAAATGGTTGTGCGAGGATGTTGTTGCGTGTTTCTTTTTTTTTTTCGTTTGTTGCCAAGTTGAATTGTAAAGTTAAATAATTAAGATGTAATGGACTTTGATTAAGTTGATAATTAAATTTCGGTATTGTTTTGACTGTTGGTGTTTCTAAAGAGATTATAATATTGAACTCGAAGGCTTAGCTCCTGACGTCTGTCGTTTCCAGTGTTTGCATATTTCAATATGAAAAAAAAAACATAACATATTTTGTGGCTAACAAGCCCTTATAGCGATGTTCTGCCCTAAAACGGATTAAGAGATAAAACCATTAGTTCCCGGCCGCAAACGAGCATTGACTAAATAACAAGCAACAGCAATATTATATGGGATTACATGTTTGTACGAATGTCTTCTTCTTTTCCCTAAACATAAGTTAAGCTCAGCTTAGGGATGATTTACTTTGTCAGCCCTAGTTGTCAGTTGCTAGGCAACGGATTAAGTAGTGGGCTCATTAGCATGGAAAGCGGCAGTTGCCTAGGCTCTACTGATCGAGGAACAATGTAGGTTGCTGCATCAAATCCGGCTCGAAGGACCACGAAATATATACCTACATCGACTACATCCCTGCCTTCCTCTGTGATAATAATGTTTTAAAAAAGGAGCACTAATTTTAGTTCTATTTATTAATTTACCTGCTCTCGTATCGCAAAATTCGATTTAAAACTTCAAAATGAGTTCATATTGACACATTTACTTTACAAACACAATACCGATTATTTTTTTAAATATAATCATGTTATAACAAATAAAGCATTCTGATACTGATTCTGATTCTGAACATTTTTACTCTAAAAAAATATTGTTATGTTATAAAACAATTGTTTACCAATACGAAACAAGGCAAATCCAAGAAGTAAATATCACCAAAGAGATTCCAGCAACTAAGCATAATTCTAATATAACGCAAATGCAGAACGGCGCGTTGTGTTCCACGCGCGCCTCAAAGAGATGTCAGTACCAAATGGGGGGGTCCGCAAGGGCCGATGCCTGCTAGGGGTGCGGGTTGTTCGAAAGAGATACCGCGGCCCCTAGCACACAGGCAACTGAGGGAACACGGGTGGGTTTTAGTCAGTAAAAGTCTGGCACGCCCTCCCGCTCCACCCAGAGCGGGAGAAGTTATTTGATGATTTCCCACCCAAAAAAAAAAAAAAAACGCAAATGCAGAGCGCGCCATTTCTATTGCATTACAAAACTATTTCTTAATCTTTTAACTTTGATCTTTTATTTGGTAGGTTCAATCCCAATGTATGACAGTAGATAAAGTACCTAGTGTATTTAACTATTCTTATCTAGGTATTAAAAAACTCTGATACTATTACATAACATTAAAGTTTATTTGGACTCAATAAAATATAGCCTAATACAGTAATATTCCTAAGAACTGGGATACAAATGAGGTAAGTGAGTTAAAAACTTCGCCTACGGCTCCATTTTTTCAAACGAAAACTCGTGTATTTAATGCCCCTTACTATGCAACAGTTTCATGAACTACTATTAACTTTATTGTACAACTGTCTATAAATTCAATCTAAATCAATAAATTGAATAGTCAATTCTGAATAAACTCCTTTCAGAATTTTCGCTTTACCGCTTTCACATGTTATGTAACACGTCTAACTCTTCAACCCACCATTTTATTTTATCGTTGGCACCACCTAAATCAGGGTCGCAATAAAATACTTGATGTCCAGTATTGCCGGCCGTCCGTCCAACTATAACTCTAAAGAAAGAAAGAAAGATAAAATATACAATCCCAATAGGATCGTTCTGTAGTCGTTTCGTCTTCAAATTCATAGTATTTATGTAACACCAAGTACATTTTGTATTAGTTGTATTTGATGAAGAAATAGAATCTCCTATATATTAGTACGTGATGCAGAAACTTTGATCCCCTTTTTACGAAAATGAGGAGGAGTATGAAAAGCACAGTTAAAGTTTATACGGAGAAGAAGTGCAGAAAAATTATAATTTATACAATAATGCATTAGAAATAAGTTAAATTTTCAATGAATTATGGTTGAATTTCACCCTCTGGGCGACCAATAGTTTGAATAAAAAAAAACACTACAAAGTAAAAAGTAACTTCAATTTCGGAAGTCGGTGTCTTTGGAGCTGTATTTGAATTTTTTGCCACCGCCTTCCGAAATTAAAGTTATTTTTCACTTTGTAGTGTTTTTTTGGAAGTGGGTTGTTTTTTTTTGGAAAAAGTTTTTATTTTTCACTTTTTAGTGGTTCACATGTGCTTACCCCTTCACAGCATACCGGCGTGACGTTATGTTATGCAAGTGTAAGCAATAGACAGACATGAGATTTCAGCAATCCCAGTCCATTTGCTATCATTTATTGAGGAGTTCCGTTGCCTATCTCCAAAGTTCTTCATCAGATCTTCACCAAATTGAAATGAGACCACTACCTACGAGAAAGTATTCTTCCAAAAAATACCTAAATCGCTTCGTGTGCCTATAAAATTTGAAGAGTTCTCTCTATTTCTCCAGGATCACATCATCAGATCCTGACTTGATGATCATGGGACCACCTGGGAAGTATACCCTTTCAAACAAAATAAACAAAATTCAAATCGGTCCAGCCATCTTCGAGTAAACGGGGAACATACATGAAAAAAGAAAAAAAAAAAGGTTCCGACGAATTGATAACCTCCTCCTTTTTGAAGTCGGTTAATAAATAAGTTTCATGATTTCGAAGTACAACATTGATTGAGAAGCGGTAGTCACTGTGAGGGTGTTTTTGACTGTCAGGATATCAGTAATATGTGTTTGTTTCCTGCCTATTATTGACGACATGTCGCAATACAGTTCGTGCTCCAATTACCTATTTAAAGGGAAATCCGCCACCAGAAGGCGTATGTTTATACCGTACTTTGACCGATTAAAACCAAGACAATCTTCTTTACCATCTTCTGTGCATGTAGGGAGGCAGATGGGCCTCAAGGCTCTCCAGTGGAACACCCAGATGCTGCATCTGAGTTAGCTGAAAGCTCACCAGTGTCTAATATAATAAATGCGGTAGTGACTCTGTCTGTCTGTTCCCGTTTCACGCCATAACGCCTGAACGGATTTCGACAAAATTTGGCACACAGCTTAACCACAACCTGCAACCTAATTGACTAAAACTATTAACCACTATCTGAATCATGTCGAAGAATTTTACTAATCTTCATAATTATGTTGAACTATCAAAATAAAATCTTTCCCAATATTAGTGTGTTACGCAATTACCCCCCACAATTAGATATATAACCTTTTTATACCGATAATCACGAGGACGAAGCCGTGAGCAAAAGCTGGTTTTTAATTAACTGACCTTAAGGTGAATCTAGTCGACATTTTTTCCATACAAACATCGGGAGTGTATTGCTCCATTGTCCGACAATGTACAGAAAAATTAAACATGGTAAGGTTTTGTCTTTAATATTGTTTGTACGGAAACAGAATACTAAAATAGAAATCCATTCAAAAGTTAGGAGCCAACAATGATTCGTTTTTCTTGCTAATTTAACCTAACTAACCTAAACACGCCCAGTGTTTAAGTAATGAAAGAAAAACCAAGACGGTACCGCGGTAACCCGATCTTCCGAAGGACTTTTCTTAATTTTTACGCGCTTGTCTTACTATAAATCTCACCCAATACCGTTGTGCGTGTAGACTAGCGTCTAACTGCTCATCACAAATGCTACCACTGTCGGACACAATGCCTGGTAAGATGGCGTGCGTTTTAGGCCCACCAGTGAGTTCAAGCCTGCGACTAGATTCCCCTTATACATATATCTCAATCAGTAAAGCATTTGTTTAGGTTCTACTCCAACCTGTTAGTTTGCCATCCATCACCGAGGCATACAATTGGCTGTGAATTGTTACGACCAACTAAAACTACGTTCAGAACTACAATAAAATTCACCGCGCGTTATAAAAACGTGCGGCCGTCAATTTGGTCAGTTAAAACACTATCAAATACTTGGTGGAGGCGCAATGGAGATAGATGCAGAAGTTTCAAGCAACGGTCTATAGTGCGATTTTCTGTAAAGTTCTGCTTATCTCATGATTATATTTCTGTGATTGGATAGCTAAAATTATGGAGCTTGACATTAATTAGCCTTCACGAGTAAATATACAAGGTTTAACAAAATAAACGCAAGTCCTAAAAGTAGTTTATAATTAACTACTGAATCTATTTCAGTAACTTTTAATATACATCACATATATTTTTCAAGGGAATAGGACTCAATTTGAAATGCATAAAATAATATAAGAGTTAACACAATTTTCTTATTAATAGTTAGCTTTAAAAAGAAAATTTAATAAGTTTAATAATTATTAAATAAGTTTTGGTCATTGTATATTGACTTTACCTTAATTATCTAATTGAGGTGTATGAGGTATTGCGCTAATTATGTTACATGTTGTATTTGAGTCGAGGGTGCAATGACAAACTAAGCTCTTTTTTGTCTACTATGTATTATGTGTACACTTTTGAAACACAACTCTTAAACATACCTAAGAGCTCTTACACACGAGCGGCATGTTCCCAACGGCAGAGGTAACTGCAGCCGTGGACGCGCGTCGGCGGCGACCGTCGACGCGTTGACTACAACCATCGACGCGTCGACGGCAGCAGTCGACCTATAGCGACACTTGATCTTCGAAGTTGAAATGTCGACGGCAGCCGTCGACGCGTCAACGGAAGCCGTCGACGCGTCGACGGTCGCCGCCGACGCGCGTCGACGGCTGCAGTTACCTCTGCCGTTGGGAACATGCCGCTCGTGTGTAAGAGCTCTAAGATTACTATACCAAAGTTCGTCCGGCGCCGTTGTTCCATCAGCCGCGCTACCTTACTGTCTGCTATTCTAGCTCTATTCATGTTTTTCCACCATCCATAGTGCCGATATGAGAAACGAAGCTTGGTATGAATTTCAGCAACTGGAGGTTTGACTGGACTGGTGCAGTGGTGGCCCAGTGGTGGCTTGCCGGTTGTAGATCGTGGGTTTGAACCCAGGCAGGCGCTTTCCTTTGTGTAAATAATTTCACTACCACGACTCTCAAAACGGTGAAGGAAATAATAGTTTAAAAAACTAAAAAACACGCTTTAAAAACCAAACTAAAAAAGGAGAAAATCATTTAATTCAATTAAAAAGCGTGGGGTGCTTTTTGAGGTATTTTTATAATCAATTAATGTCAAGCACCCCACGCTTTTTAATTGAATTAAATTATTTTCTCCTTTTTTAGTTTGGTTTTTAAAGCGTGTTTTTTAGTTTTTTAAACTATTATTTATTTTCTATTTCTTAGTTCTGCTAACTACAAAAGCGTGATTTTTCAGTTTTTTTTTCTATTTTTTTTTTATTATTGAATTGTCATCGGTCCTCGATAAGTTTACAAAGTTTAAATGAAATCTGACCGTTTAAAGTGGGTCAAAATCGCGCCCAAAGGAGTCGGTTACAAACATACAAACAAACATACAAGTGAAGCTAATAAAAAGCGCATAAAAATGGTCCTAGAACCAAAAATTCGAAGACGTGTGACATCTACCAACCCGCACTGAACCCACGCCCGTTCCCTCTCGACGAGAGGGGCCAGCAGTGGGAACATTATAGGATGTCTATGCTATGACTGGACTTTCTAAATGTCCTGTACTGTGACCTCAGTGTTGCAACGCGAATATTCCCACAATCTTTTCAAACGCAACGCACACAAAGAGTTTATTGCAATGCGGTTCTGTGTTTGATCCGTTCACTATGCAAAGACAAATGCGGGTTATTGCAGCTATATTGCCTCAACTGTACCTGTCGTTAACCGGATTTGAACTGGCAGTCTCTTTACATTCAAGTTAAGTAAAGCTAGTAAGCTTGTAACGTTTGATGCAGGTAACGCAAGTAAAGTATTATTATTTTGCGAAGCGACCCGCGCTTTCCTTGTGGTCAACAAGTGTTCAAACACGCTGTGAATGCTTGTGTAAGCGCAGGAGTTCCCTGTACCGTCCGAGACCATGGCGAAGTCAGAGGTGTGTGCGTGAGTGAATTATGTGCTGACACTGCTTGTCTTCGTATGTTAAACAGACTGCCTCTGGTAGGCCTCTACACACCATTCAACTCGATTCTCAGCTACCCTAATCCAGTCACTCCACGTTACTTACATTTGCTGATAAGAATACTTACCGTGGTAAAACTTTATCCAATAAGCAAGCTGGAAGCAAATCTGGTCCGTGGATGGGATGCCCATCTTTACATACCGAGACATGCCTCAGAAAGCAGGTTAGCCGTTGATCCCAGAAGTCAATCTTGGATAATTGTCAGTAGATACTATATATAGACCTATGTATAGGTAAGTATAGGTCTATGGATAGGTCGTCATAAGACCGACATTCTGACAATTAGGCTTACCAAGGGGCATTGTGCTACCCAGTAACTGGGTTGTGGAGGGCAGATAGACAGTCGCTTCATGTAAAATACTGGTATTCAGCTGCATCCAGCTAATTCAACCCCAATATAGTTCGAAAAAGGCTACACAGATTGATGTTAATAAGAATCGACACCACGAAAGCTAGTTCTAATTATAAGTTTCTCTCTAGAGAAACTCTCCTATATTATGTTATGCACAACCATTTATTTTGTGCTATAGAATATTCAATAGGGCTTCCAAGACCGACCCCATCTCCTAGGATTGAGCACCCTACGTTCTGAACTATGACATAAGTGGACTAATTAATACCAAACTTTAGACCAAGAATTAATTTCTGGCGACCATTCAAATGAATCGAGTAGTACAAACCATTTAAGATGGACCATATGATTTCACTAAGTAAATACGAACTATCTTCAAGCAAATAACATCTCTTCGTTACAGCAGATTAATCTCAGAAGCCGCTGTACCTATTAGATAATGAGTGGAATGCAAGATTGCACAGATAGGCACGGTGCTGTATTCATAGTAACCAAGTCTTGCACAAACACTTGAGCGTACTCGAAGTTGCGTAGTTTGAAATTGTTACCTTCGTAAGTTATTCTCGTAAGTAGCTTCGTAAACTTATCATTATTTATTTCCATACTATTATTATGAGCCGTAAAAAGGTATGACTGTTAATAAGCGCATTTAGATTTTTTCCTTTAGGGGGAAACCTTCAAAAGGCGCCCGGTCTTTGGCGAAAAGACCGAGTAGTGTGGGATTTTTACCTCACTAAAACCACCCTGGTGGTCATCATCTATACATGGAATGGGTACCGTTACCTCTCAGAAGACTAATCTGGAACCCCCTCTCTGCAACACCTGTTAGGGCACATCTCTGAGGAGACTGTAAAGGGGTCTCCTCCAAATCTAGCTCTGTGTAAGGCACCACGTAACCACTGTGCGCTCTCTTCCCTGAGGTCACTCAGTGGGCGGTCAAAGTCCCCAATCTGGGCGCCCACGACCCTAAATTCCCGCCTGCCTTAAATTAAGCAGGTGGGGTTTCGGCGTTATAAGCGTCGAGGCGGTTGCTTCCCCGACGCCTTCTTCTCCGAGCGGGATCAGCACTCTCGCGATCCTGCTCGGCTGCCTCTTTCTGGACCATCACAGTCTCACAGAAGGAGGCCATTACCCTCCAGTTATCCGATTCCGCCAGCATAGATCCAACTACTGCTGGTAGAGATAAATCTCGCCCGATCCTGGCGACCAGGACCTGTCTAACAGAACCACTCGCCGAGCACTCCACCAGCGTGTTTTGTGCAGAATCCAAGCCGCCTCCGCAGTGGTGGCAATTCGCCGTGGCCTCACGCCCAATCCTATTCAGGTACTCCCCAAAGCAACCGTGCCCGGTCAGCACCTGAGTGAGCCTATAAGAGCACAATGTATACCTAGGTACATTCCTTTATTTATTTATATATGCTTTATCGTACACCAGAAAATACATAACAAAAATAAAACATTTAAAACTAAAAATATACAATGGGTGACCTATCGCTTGCTGCGATCTCTTCCAAGCAATCTTGGAATGGACAGTGATTGCGTGAACATAAAAATGGGATTGTCATTGGTGCATAATATAGGTACAATTTACTATAATAGATACATAGATATATATGCTCTTTAATAGATATATATATACCTATACTAACAATACCTACGAGTATAAGCAAAGAAAATAAATGACGACTACAGATTATTAAGCTACATCAAAATCACAACAACAAGTAATGCGCCTTCACGAGTCTCTTGAACTTAGGTAAAGATGTGTGTGTGCTTTATGTGTAGCATAATCAGCCTATAATGAACCCACTGTTGGCACACAGGCCTCCTCTCACTGAGAGAGAGTGCGGGTTGGTAGATGTCTCAAGTCTTCAAATTTTCTGGTTCCAGGACATGCCGGTTTCCTCCCGATGTTTTCTTTCACCGTTTTGAGACCAGTGGTGATGAAATAATTTACACTAAGTAAAGCGCCTGTCAGGGTTCGACCCTACGACCTACAACTTCTAAGTTACGGTCGTTACCACTGAGCCACTGCTCCTGCTGCTGCATTTGTGTATGGTTGGGCATTATAGTTCTCAAGAGAAACAACTAATACTATACTGGATATGAACTATACTTGGCAGCATAATTAAAATTGGTTCCAAATCAGAAGCACTAGATTATTTTACCACTTCTTAACACAAAATGAAATTATGTTTGTCAGCCAAACATGGTTACCTATAAAGTATTCAATGTAAACAATAAATTTAAGCTTCCTGCTCCAAAAGAAACAATCAATAAAGTTCTGAAAAACACGGTGATTTGAGCATGAAATTCTTAACAAACGTGGAATGATAACATGGCGGAACCAGCTGTATAGCTGTATGGTTATCGCGTGTTATAACACTCTACGCAAAAATACATGATACCATTTTGAAGCTTTTGTATATTTGACTGTGATATCGTAGCTCCTAAACAGAATAACCAATACCATAATTTCTAAACATTTATATAGAAACGGAAAATATTAAGCTTCATATTCATTTCATCATCATCATCATTTCAGCCGGAAGACGTCCGCTACTGGACATAGGCCTCCCCCAATTTGGGAGGGCTTGCCATAATCGCCACGCTTGGCAGGCGGGTTGGCGATCGCAGTATGGTGGTAAAATGCATAGAGAACGCTGCTGCCCATTCTCTAGTAAGTCTCATAGTCGCCTCCTACGATACCCACGGGAAGAGATGGGATGGTGCTATTTTTACACGCTTTATATTAACTTCACTTGTATGTTTGTTTGTTGGTTTGTTTGTTTGTTTGTTTGTATGTAACCGACTCCTTTGAGCGCGATTTTGGCCCACTTTAAACGGTCAGATTTCATTGAAACTTTGTAAACTTGTCGAGGATCGATGACAATTCAATAATAATAATAAAAAATTGAGAGTAAAAAATCACGTTTTTGTAGTTAGCAGAACTAAAAAATAGAAAATAAATAATAGTTTAAAAAACTAAAAAACACGCTTTAAAAACCAAACTAAAAAAGGAGAAAATAATTTAATTCAATTAAAAAGCGTGGAGTGCTTGACATTAATTGATTATAAAAATACCTCAAAAAGCACCCCACGCTTTTTAATTGAATTAAATTATTTTCTCCTTTTTTAGTTTGGTTTTTAAAGCGTGTTTTTTAGTTTTTTAAACTATTATTTATTTACGTCCGGCACCACACGGAACTCATTTGCTATTGAGAAATTCGTGAACAACCTGGGAATTGAACCCAGCACCTCATGTTTAGGTAGCGCTTGCATGCGACCACTAGTGGTCGGCTGCCTCGTTAGTCTAGACCAACGAGGCAGCAGCTCAATTTCATTCAACTATATATTAGCTTTAGCACACAACTTTCAGATTGTCTCTCACAAGCAAATTAAATGCGACAATAACCAGAGAGTTTTAATACAAAACTTTAAATGAACAAACATTATATAGCGTGAGATAAACATGGCACAAAGATAGTTGTCACCATAAAGGACGATGTGTTACCCGGCACATAATACAATGAGGATTCCTTAAATGTAAAACGGTGCCACTCGGAGAGTCGTTGAAACCCCTATAAAAATGTTAGCCCGCCTTTCATTATATTCTGGTACGCGATTTTTTATCTAGCACAACTAAAACTTCACCTTAGCACACGCTAGATAGAGTTGGATTTTGGTTGGGTTGTGTAAAATTTATTTTGCCAAAATGTCCGATATATTCCTCGTGAATAACCCTCTCTCGGTATTTACTTTGTTTCTGTTACGGCTGTGTTGCGATTTCAATAGTTTTAAGTCTGACATGAGTAGCGGCTTTAAGCCGTCTTATCCTGGTGTCAACATGTAAGATTGATTACCACGGCTTACTCTTTAGACAAGTCGTTGGTTGGATTTGAGAACTCGGTAATGTTTTATGATTCGCGGAGTACCTACTAGGTGATGTTGGTGATGACTGTACGGCAGTTATAGATATCTAACATATATATTTTCATACTAACTTCTGCCTCCAGCTTCGGCGGCTTGGATGTCGGTATTATTCCCACGGGAACGTTCTACCGGGAAAAAAAGTAGATAACCTATGTTCTTCCCCAGGATGCCATCTATATCCTTGCGTAATTTTATTTAAATCCGTTCAGTGGCTTAGGCGTGAAAAGGTAACATATAGACTAGGTTACTTAAATCACTAAACCTGACTTGGTTCCCGTACGTCGTTTTCGGGTGACGACTGAAAGTCAGAGTTGTACTGTAGGTCCCCTAGTATAACATCATGCTGAGTAGCAGCCTTCTTGTCACAGTCACGGTGTGTAGTTGCCGTCTATTTGTGTTTTATGTTTATGAGTATAAATCAGTTTTGTTATTTATTCAAGTTATGTTATTTGTTTGTTTGCACGTGTTTCTGTGACAGATAATAGTTATTTGTTTTGCAAGGCTGCACAGTTTTTTTTTGGCGCGAGTACTTGTACTGAAAGCCGAGCAAGCGAAGGATTTTAGGATTGAACCATGAGCGAAGCGAGGGTTCAAAGGTACGAGATGCAGAATGACTTTGCTGCCGAGCGAAACACACAATTTTTCATCTCACTACAAAGAGGAAAATGCTAGGTGCAAGAAAAACAGACTATATAATATATTAAATTAGTGTAGTTCCATGAAGTATGATAGCATTGCATTGCAGTCTTCGAAAACGTTTTCACGCCTTTAGAATATCTCCATGCATAAGCCATGCATTGAAAAAAAAATTGTACGCTTTTATGTACTTTTCGCACGAGTTTTCCAGAAGATAACTGAATTAAGGAACGTGAATTGAATAGAGTCGGAAAATTTAAGTTTTTTTTTCATGCAATCGACATGCTGGCCTTTTATATTATTCTAAAAATTGGGATGGCGCACTGACATGAAATAAGTATTAATGCATTTTCAGTGGACTGGCTGTACAGAAAATTCTTGAATAGAAAAGTTCGAATTTCAAAAACTCTTTCCACGCTAGCGGATAAAATGCACTTTTGCACGCAGATTTCGAATGAAAAACAGGGTCTTTCCGAGCCTGTGAGGTAAAAACATATTTC
Organism: Antitype chi; assembly: GCA_947359405.1. NCBI lineage: Eukaryota > Metazoa > Arthropoda > Insecta > Lepidoptera > Noctuidae > Antitype > Antitype chi. The sequence goes on along the minus strand of OX375817.1, from coordinate 1,796,355 downwards.
TCTTTCTTCCTATCTATAATATGTTCTAGAGAACCAAGAAAAACTGACAGTCTATCAGCGATAATAATGATGGAAAAGTCAAAAATGTATCCTTACTTACTTATTATCAGCGTATAATGTTCCCACTGCTCTTGGACGCTGCGCTGGACTCTTGCCTCCACTGCATGAAGGAGTGGGCCGTAATCCATCACGTGTGCCCAGAGTGGGTTGTTAAATGTCACATGTCTTTAAAATTTTTGGTTCTAGAAAATGCCGGTATCCTAACATTGATTTCCTTCACTGTTTTGAAAGTAGTAGTGATGAAAATAAATTACGCAAAGTAACGCGACTAAACGGGTTCAAATCCATGACCTAACCACTACAGCTGCACCGAAACCAACTTAACAAGGTCATGATCTCTTTTAAAATCCAAACATTAAACTGTTAAGATTTTATGTGAGTCTAACAATCTTTCATAATAACAACTCACCACTTGGATACCTTTTCTCAATAGAAATAAACGAAGAGAATCCTATTGTACACTCGATGTTGTTACATTTTTGTTAAACTTTACATAAAGGAAGGAGAGGTTAGTCTGGAGGGGGATATATGCAGGCATGGCATTGCTAGTGTTAATAACGTTAATAATGCACTTTTGAAGACTGGTTCAATAAAAAAGCAATTTATTATCATAAAATGCAGGGAATTAATTAAATGTTCCTGCGCCACAATCCCAAATATAAGCATCAAGTTCCTCCCGCTATCTACGCCTGGGTCTCCCGCGATACCGTTGGACGTTTTCAGGGATCCATATGCTGGGTGTTACCCTTTATGCCTGGTGGCTTTTATGTGTGTATAGACGTATGAGGATCAGGGTGTAAAGTCCACTCATACTCTATAGAAAAGGGAGGATCTTCCAACCAGACGGGTGTTGTATCTGGTGGGCAACTGCCCGACGGTTGATGCTCGGTAAACTTTAACTGCGCGATCTAGGATTTCGATGACGTGCGTCTTTCGTAGTTCGCCTATGGAGTTGTAGATGGCGCCACTTCTCTTTTTGTATTTTTAGATATTGTTGCGAAGTATTTTTCTGTAGTGCCGCTACATGGGTATTGAAATCTTTTTAGCTTTATTGTTTTATTTTGTTTTTTATTATTTCTAACTGCTTCAGTTTAGTTACTGTTTTGTTGGTATATTGACGTGTGCTAGCTGACATATGGCAAATATTATTGTACAGCATCAAGTTCTTCTAACATAACAGACAGCTGTGCTGCTGGGGAGTTTGTTGCGCCACTTCTTCTTCCCAGCTAAAGCACTAGGAAGTGGTGAAGGGCGGGCGCTTTAGGGGGACTGTCTTATGTAATTTTGACGTTCAAAAAGTGCTGACTGTCAGCCTAGTTTGAATAAATGACTTTTGAATTTTGATTTTAGTAGTTTTAGCCCATTTAAGCTTGAGTAAGTCGAACTCCTAGGATCTACGCTCCATAGCACGCTGGCAAACCTAGAGCTAGGTTATTTGCTTAGCTGTCAAAGACCAGGTCATAACTAAATATGTTACCAAATGAATTAGGTATTAGGTAGACAATAGACATCAACTACAAAATTAATATACAATTCACAAATAAAATACTTTTTACGCACTTAATAAAACTAACCCTAATAAATTACACCAAAAACTGTAAACCAGCAACAAAATCAAAATTAATGTCAAAAGTAGAAGTTTGTATAGTTACGAACTATCTTACGCGGCATATCCCTTCGCTCACAAACCTCGGATATTTCCCCTGACAGCCATATTACTGCAACTTCCCACCAATTTACACTGACCTTCGGGAAACTTCCGAAATACACCCTAAGTTGTACTATAGGCAGGTTTGGAGGGCTCATTTGTAATTGGCTACATGATCAGAGGGTCCTGTTTCCCTACGGGTTATAGTTTGCACCTGTAGCCACTGATATTATGTGAGAAAATTTGTGTTACTTGATAGTATTCGTGATGTGAAAACTGAACTGTTTGTGTGTGATGCTATACGACTTTGATTTAATATTGTTATGTAGATTCCACAAAGTGAAATAGGCGCTTAAAGAGGTGTAGGTACAGAAAAAAAAAAGATTTGCTGCTAATGGATAATGCACATAACAGAGTTTCACGTAATTACGACGACTATTTCGTCTAGTCAGATTTTAGTTAGGTAAACGAAAGCATGGACACCCTTAAAATAAAATAAAGGCAGTCAAAACAAGCAATACATGTATCATGGAAAATAACTACTACTAATAGCCAGGGAGCTGACGGCAATTTCAAATTAATAATGATTTAATTTTCGATGATATTAAAATAGTTTAAAACTAATATTAAGAATTACATATAGGAACAGGCCCTTTTAGACGATACTGCGAAATGTGGTTGTACTATGGTTGTACTAATCTTTACATAGTTTAAAACAAAGTCGCTTTTCGTGTTTGTATGCTTAAATCTTTTAAACTACGCAACGGATTTTAATGCGGTTTTCATCAATAGACAGAGTGATTCAAGATTCAAGATTCAAGTTTATATGTATAATACACTGACCTGCACGTGGGCGAAGCTGCTAGCAAAAGTTAGTTACTAATAAACCAAGAGAAAAAAAATCCAGGGTGCAATAAAATCCTGCTTCAATATTTTTACGTGGTCTTAACATTGAGTGATCGTGAACTCCTTCATTTCATATTGTTATTTTTACAATATATTATTTGAAAGTGTCTTTAGATGTATGCAAAACTAGTCGTAACACTTTTTTTCTAAACACAACATACCTAACGCCTGTTCCTTCTGCGAAGCAGTAATGCTCGCGAAGAGGGAGGTGGCGCACGTGAGGGAGAGCCAGTATATGCGCCCTCACGGCCTTAGTCGCCGCGGAAGACGCCTTGGGCGTCGGGAATCCCAGGCTGAACCCCGGCCACCGTAGGCGTGGGCTTGCGGACGGTGAATACCTAATGGGTAGCTCGCTGTCCGGTAAGGACCAAGCCCGGGTCGACGGCACGTTGTGTTCCACGCGCGCCTCAAAGAGTTGTCAGCATCAACTGATGAGGCCCGCAAGGGTCGATGCCTGCCAGGGGTGCGGGTTGTTCGAAAGAGATACCGCGGCCCTTGGCACACAGGCAACTGAGGGAACACGGGTGGGTTTTAGTCAGTAAAAGTCTGACACGCCCTCCCGCTCCACCCAGAGTGGGAGAAGTTATTTGATGATTTCCCACCCAAAAAAAAAAAAGAAGCCTATTGCTATCAACCGGGCGGAAATCTAGACATCGGGCTACTACTGAAAAATTCCTAGTGGAAAAATCTATAACAAGTTAGTCCATTTTTGTCAGAATAGGGTTTTACAGTCTACTTTCATTATTACAATATTTATCACTGTCTTGTAACGGTGTGCGCGCCATCTCTACACTCTTAAAAATAGGCTTGTTACTTTTTGTTAGATACAGCAAAGCGTAAATAAAAACCTGAACCTTTTGTTTAATCAACCTCTTACAAAGAAAACAATGGAATCACTTATCCATATTGCTGCCACTAACTCCTAATCTATAAACTCTAATTTGGATTACGTATTTAAGGCTTCGTCTCGTCGGTCTAATTCAAGTATCTTATGGAACAGACAAGTCAAACAACAAACCTTTAAGGCTGTATATCCATTGGGATGGCGACGAGTGAAGAAGTGCGGAGCTTGAAGAATATTAAGCAAAAGAATTCCTGTAAAACCACGAGATCCACGCCATACTTAATCAAAACCAAAGGTCGTTTTTTTTTTCAAATTATTTTGAGCATCAGCACTTTTTGAACGTTAAAATGACATAAGACTGACCCTCACCACTTCCTAGAGTTCTTAGTGCTTAAGAGCGTTTATTCTGCAAGTTGGCAACGTCGCAAATAGCTGTCAAATATTTTCCTGTTTTTATTAATTTGTTAATATTACTATAAGGAATATCGCTAACTATAATAATATCGTGACCTAAAGTTGTTGTAACCGTTTTAGGTGTAAAAAGGGCATTTGGAAAGTTTCAAAGTTCTTTTTTTGCGTCTAAAACTAAAATATTCGTTGATAAGATATGAATTATTGCATTTCGATACAGTAATATCGCCAAATAATTCAAAACAGTGAAGTATTTGACAGCTATTTGCGACGTTGCCCATTTTCAGCATAAACGCTCTGAAGCTGGGAAGAAGAAGTGGCGCAGCTAACTATCTCTGTTATATTCGAAGAACTTGTTTCTAGAAGAATATTATTATATACAATAGTCATCATCTGCCTTTTCCGAACAATGTTGGGGTCGGTTTCCAGTCTGACCAGATGCAGCTTTATTCGTAGATTGTCATTAAAATGTAGAGTAACATTAAAAATAAGTATCTTTATACACTAGTTTAAAAAAACTTATTTTGAATGATAATCTACGAAATCATTTCGATAGTTAATAACATATGACTTTAGTTCAAAATAATAATTTAAACCTCATAATTTTCAATGCCTATATTATACATATTTATACATGTGCCTTATTATACATGTGCGTTGAGCATAATATTCCCTTTACCATACATCTCGCTATGTCGGTTGTCAATTTTATCGCTTTTATTCCCTCAACGGCGAGCATATGATTCTTCCTCTATCTTCTCCACTTACTCGCTCGGCTCAAATGGACAGGCAGCCTAAAACCAAACTATTAATAATTAAGTGGGCACCCCAACGGCGACTCGTTGACGTAGGTCGTTCCCTAATTTGATATTGAGCTATACAAACTTCAAAGACATAATTAGACGATTAGACAGGCGAGACACTTGAATTCTAAATACGTACCAAGAGACTTAATTATACAATGCTAATTATACGTAATACTTATCTGTGATACAGTTTCAAATTAGAATTTGTCGAGTGATTCTGCAAGAGAGTTTGAACCTTACATTGTGATATATAAGATAGAAAATGATGTTGTGATAAGTTTGTAAGTCCAGTCTTGGTACCTGAGTTCGTTGTAGAACGAAGAAAATAAAATTATGATAATTGGTAGATTTCTAACTTGGAACCCTGGGAGTTGTTTCCATACGGTTTGTAAAAGCTCTGTCTTTTACCTAGTTTTTATGATATACAAGCATAATCATAGCATAATCAGCCTATAATGTTCCCACTGCTGGGATACAGGCCTCCTTTATTCGAGGAGTGGGCTATAATCTACCACGCTTGCCCACTGCGGGTTGGTAGATGTCACATGTCTTCAAATCTTTGGTTCAAGGACATGCCGGTTTCCTCACGATGTTTTCCTTCACCGTTTTGAGAGCAGTGGTGATGAAATCATTTACACAAAGTAAAGCGCGCCTGCCTGGGTTCGAACCAACGACCTACAACTTGTAAGTCGGGGCCATTACCACTAGGCCACCAGTGCTCTCTAGTAGAACCATCAACAAACCAACCATTATTATATCTATTTCCCGTCTGGAGATTGGAAATAACCTTTAAGAACCTTCTTCGTGAAAAAAATATATAAAATGGCTAACTATAATGCTGATCGGTTAAGGCCCATAGTATCCTCATCTCCCGTTTGTATGCTAAAGCACGACTGCCGCCCGCGCCCGCGCAGGGCACCTCTGAGCCTTTATCTCAAAATGGGGATATTCCTTTGATTAATTTACAATTGTGCTTCGGCGATTCTGTGGTACCTCTAACTATCTATTTTTCAGTGTATTTTTTTTTCCAAATAACGAAGCCGTTTAGTAGGAGTATGGAATAGAAGCCAAAATACTGCGTGTTGGAAAATATCTTTTTACAGCAAAAGTATTAACAATACAAAAAAAGTACTTCGGGCAAAATGATCTATATGAATCTATAGCAAAATCATATATTTTTGAAATTTTCAAGACAAGCCGTTAATGAGCAGTACGGTTCATAAAGTGACCGTGTTACGCTACCAAACGGGACGTAGGCCCTTAAACGGTGTCGTAGTATTTTAATCTCAAGCAGGCATACTAACATCCACTTTTATATTTATCATACAGGACAAGGTTTTATTCAGTGCGCAAACTGTAACCATGAATTCAGCATATCATTCTAGACCCCCCAGCGCAGAAACTTTACGTCGGTTATACAAAAAAAAATCAGCTGTTTCATACATTTTGACCGCGTAGGTATTGCACTTTTCTATGAAACATCAGATTTTTTTTTTATCCGACGTGAATTATGTAAGCTAGGAGGTCAAGAACTAAGTCCTGTATTCATGGTTTCAATTTGCCCGTCGACGTCCTTCCCACCCTGTATAAATGAGCCTAAATCTTTATTAATTGGAACATAATGCGACACAAATCTAGATAGTTACGATAAGTATTACCAGTCGTAATAAACAGGCTTTTCTTCCAATATAATTACTGGAGCATAAATCCTGAATTACTTCTAGTTGAATAACATTGAATAAAATGTCTAGCCCATTGTTACTTCTAGAACTAATTTAAAACATTATTTTACAGACTAATAGGATTTATAAATGCATGTCAAAAGTTTTATCTGGAATATATTAAGCAATTTTTCGTCATTATCTAACTAGCACAATGCCAGTGAAGTTGTCCGTCCTTTATTCGACGTTCGCACGCGCGTAAAGAAATCGCGGTAGGACTTTATCGTGCACTAGATTTTCGACTCTCAGTGTTTAACCGAGAGTTGAAAATCCAACAGAGTGCATCTCAACACGTCGAAAAAACACACTTTTCGATCTTCAACTATTGACGCTAGCAATACTTGCTGAATGGGTAATCTGTTTTCTTGTACTCGTATGGTTTGTGACGACAAGAGAACCGAACAGAAGTTTATTTCATAAGCACTCAGGTACCATCATCATTGTCATCATTTCGGCTGAAAGACGTCCACTGCTGGACATAGCCTCCCCCAAGCTTCGCCACTTTGACGATCAAAAATCAAAATCAAAATATTTTATTTCACATAAGCCTGCATGGGCACTTATGAAACGTCAGAAGCTAGGTGCACGGTTCCAAATTGTCGTTTCCTATGGAGAAGAGCCGGCAAGAAACTCCACGGTTACTCTTTTAAAAATAATTGGCTTTTACAATGTTTTCAAATTACAGTGATAATAGGTATGGGAGGACAGTGCAGGCCAGTCAATAAGTACCAGGTACTTAGAGGAATGAAAATACAGAATAGAAAACGTCTACAAATCTAGTCTCTAAGGCCTACAACGTTCTCTCATTCACAATATGTAAAAGAATCTACCTATATAAAATGAATCTATTTGAACCAAGTGACATGATTTCGATGACAATCACTGAAAATAAATAGTAGGTAGTAAAATTGATGTATAATGTCAAATAATGACGAGAATATGTCAGACATTGTAAAAAAAATAATAATAAAAAGAATAAAAATTAACATAGCAATTTGGGAGCAGTTAATAGACTTTCACACGGTTTTGCTGTTAATGAGGTACCAGGGAAGCCACATGTGCAGAAGGAATTAATGCCAAACTTCCCTGTCTTCAACGTAGTCTTTTATCTTATAATATGCTTTTTTGATAAGGACACGTTTGATGTGAGTTTTAAACTTTCCATCGCTAAGTTCTGTAACCGACTTTGGCAACTTGTTATAGAAGCGGATACTGTTTATTAGAAATCACTTGCTAGTTTTAGTTAATCTAAATTTTGGAATCACAATTTCATCTTTACTACGTGTATTTAGATTATGGAAATCGCATCTTTTTTTGAAAAGACCTAAGTTTTTGCGAACATACAAGATATTTTCTAGAATATAAAGAGAAGGCAGAGTAAGTATATCAATTTCGTTGAATTTGTTTCTAAGAGACTCGCGAGGCCCCATTTTATAGATTGCGCGGATTGCCCTCTTTTGTAAAATAAAAATTGAATCTACGTCCGCTGCCGATCCCCACAGCAGAACGCCATAAGACATAATACTGTGAAAATAAGCAAAGTATACTAACCTAGCTGTGGCTACATCAGTCAACTGCCTTATTTTTCTTACTGCGTAAGCAGCTGAGCTTAATCTGCTTGAAAGCGCTCTAATGTGGGCACCCCATTGCAATTTTGAATCTAAAGTAATTCCCAAAAATACAGTTTCCGAAATAGCATCTAGTTTCTTGCCATCAAGTTTTAAATTTAGACCTACTTGGGGTACATTTGGTAGCGAGAACTTAAGACATTTAGTTTTGTTCGCATTGAGTAAAAGATTATTAGCAGCAAACCATTTCGATAGAACAGCTAGGCTTTCGTTGACATGTAAGACATCCGTATCTTTTCTATCTATTCTAAAAATAAGAGAAGTGTCATCAGCGAATAAAATTATATCCGAGAAGTTAGCCATCAGATAGGGAAGGTCATTAATATAAACTAGAAATAAAAAAGGACCAAGAATTGAACCTTGAGGCACGCCCATCCTAACTAGAGACCCCGAGGATGTCGCCCCGTTAACGTTTACTTTTTGCTGCCTGTTTGATAAGTAGGAAAGTACAAGATCAGCAGCTTGTCCACGAATTCCGTAGTGGTGTAATTTACAGATCAGTGTATTGTGGTCAACGCAGTCAAACGCTTTTGAGAGGTCACAGAAAATGCCAATCGCATCCTGAGAACTCTCCCAGGATTCCAAAATGTGACTGATGAGTTTTACTCCCGCGTCAGTCGTCGACCTACCTTTCGTGAAACCAAACTGTCGACTATGTAAAATCCCATTTGAGTTAAAATGTGACAACATCTGGTCCAGCATGATTTTTTCATAAATTTTGCTCAATGCTGGAAGCACAGATATAGGTCTATAATTAGAGGGATCACTCTTACTACCCGATTTGACGATGAAAAGACTAGCTGGTTCTCGCGGTGCCCTAGTAAAATTTTGAGATAACTGGTGTCAAAGTTGGGTTGGGTACTGGGCAGAGATGCTTTACTTTTACAAGTCCACAGGCAACTGAGGGAACACGGGTGGGTTTTAGTCAGTAAAAGTCTGACACGCCCTCTTGCTCCACCCAGAGTGGAAGAAATTATTTGATGATTTCACACCCAAAAAAAATCATAAAAAAATAAATTGCTAATTGCATAAAGTAAGAACTCCAGGTTGCTACTGAAAAAAAATGATATGGCTCGACACTGCATGAGGTTCAACCCATTATCTCTCGCTCAGAAACTTTGAACCCTGGTGGCTTCCGACCACTAGATAAAACAGAACTCTTATGGAGTTAGTAATAATAATCTGTATTTAAAAAATTAAAAAAAATCAAATCATTTTTATTTCAGGCACTGTATAAATAGCTGGCTGGCTGGCTGTGTGTATTAATAGGTGTTGTTGTAATAACAGTGTTATTCGTATTAAATAGCATCATTTGTATGGCCATGACGTGAGTACGTTTCAATAAGGAAATGTGTCTGGGACAACTTTACACATAAAGGCATAGTACCGTTTTTAGAAGCCATTTTCGCAAAAATAGCTGTTGTTTTGATACTTTTAACTTATCTTTATGAAGGTAAGTGTACAACAAAGTTATTTTACCGACTGCCAACATTTTTAGGAGCTACACAAGACTCATTAATTTTGAGTAATAAACAAGGATCTTATGAGTATCACGCTTTTATATTATAAGAGATGAGCAGTAAAATCTAACTCTTGAATGCTCTTTGATGGAATCCAATGAAAATTGAAATGTAGATATTGTTTTTTAATGTTTTTGTTTCTTGCTGAATGGGCCTGCTCTTGACCTCAATCACGTCTTATAAAAAGCGATGTAAGAGGTCTATGATGGAACCAGCGGCAGCGTATCCAGCCGATGCCTACTTACTCTTGCTTTTCAGGTAGACGGGTTAAATGTGGAAGGGAACACAGACGCTCGCAGAGAGTTCCACTTTGGCTGTGCGCATTATAAATGTGGAGGAACAGCGGTGATTATGACTGGTCGGGTGATACCTACTTATACCAAATTTCATAGCAGTACTTATTTTATTTTAATCCCAGAAACCTTCACTGGTAAGCTTCGAATAAATGTTATCTGTTCTCTTGTATCTGCACAAACTGTTTAAAAATACATAGCTCATATTGTAACAAATATAATGTATTGCCTGGCGGAGGCTATTTCAATGCAAAACATGAGTCTTATAAGAGTAAGTAAGGACTTATTTCCGAGATGATTCAAAGCACTGACTTATAGGAAATCTTCCACCAAACAACACTGTGCGACACAGTCCTCAAATAGTAATTAAAATCCGCCACATAACGTTAAGAAGATGACACAGTGTCCCTAAAATGGAAAGCAGGCTACGTCCGTGTCATCTTTCCCGCCCCCACATTGAGTCATCGCACTTGCGACGAAGACCATAGTGTGATCTCATCGAACTATATAAGGCAACTTGTTTTTATGTGTTTTTGTATTAATCTTGAACGTAAAAAAGGAAGAAGTAATTAATGTAAGCATGTTGGTTTAAGCAAGGATTGGGTGTTAAATAAATACTTACCATGAGACAAAAATGGAAAATGGCATTGAAAATTAATAGAGCTACTTCATTCGCACTATGAGGGGGGATTTCAATTTGAGTGCGATGTCGTCGGTTTTATTTGTATGAAAATAATTTAGGTTGTCAAACCTTTACTGGTCACAAGCTGTCTCTTTTATCTACTCATTTCGTGAACAAAATAACATGTATAAAAGTGTGTTGTTCATTCAGGCCTTTGAGAAACCAAATGAAATCCTGCTGTCCTAAGCACTTAAGAGCTAAACCTAAACTGTGGGCTACTAGACTACTACTACTAAGTGTTTCGTAACAAATCGTAAATAGATATTTGATAGAAAACTACAAAAAGGTTCCAATTTTCATAAAGGTTTTTATCTCTCATAGCATAAACATAAAGCATATCAATTAACCTATAATGTGGGAACATTATAGCTGCTGGCACCCAGGACTGTATTCTGTGAGAAGCAGCGTGCCATAATCCACCACGTGAGCCCAGTGCGGGCTTCCTTCACCGTTTAGAAAGCAGTGGTGATGAAATTAAATCTTAAACCACTCGTACAAGTCGGACCCGATGCCACTTGTTCCAAACTGCTCTTATCTCCTCATTATTATAAATTGATAAAACATTTTAAAAACAACGTCGAGTTCTAAAAAGAGAGCTTTCAGTAATAAGTATAACGAGCTACTTGTCTGTTGCCGAACGAGCTTCATAACAACGTTTTGTAGTGCAATTTCTTTACAATACTTCCATTTTGTTCAAGGATGACTGTGTAAGAGTATCTGTAGAATATTAGCCATTATTTATGAGAAAGATTACGCCTGTATACCTTGAAGAGGTATGCAGTGGTGTATGATCACCGCAATGGCTATTTATCGCCATTAAACGGGCATAAAACTTGACTCCAAGTTGCTACTGGGAATTTCCTAATAAAAAACTCATTAACACTGGAGTGTACGGTGTACCTGGGATCAAAGCCGCCCTGCGACCTTACAACACCACGGCCGATAGGGTGCCAAATTCCGCAATGTCAATTCTGCTTATCTAGACATTCCATTTTTTCTACACAACATTATGTTATTTAGACAGTAGACACTTTCTTGGTCCATAAAATTCAAAACTGCATTTTCGTATTTCGTATAATTTCTAATCAAAAAATACAGAAAAAATCACGTTTTGGGTTTGGGAAGATCTTGTTTGAATGTCATAACTATCCCGCCTTTGGCTAACAGCAGATTACTTGTGTTCTTGACGATAAACTCGCTCATTCCTTTTTCAAACGGCCACACAGACGGAATGATTTGATTGAAAGTCATATTGCTAATATCATGTAGGCCCTGAAACGCAAAGACACAAAAGTACAGATCTGTAGATACAAACAGTATGGCAAAGTGGTAACCAATGAATGCGGGTGTTCAAGTCAAGGTCATAATTTGAACAATTTTCTTTTAAAACTTTTTTCAGGCATATAATCTTACCGGTTGAATTGGGCAAGTCTTCAAGCCAACCATCCTCATGGTTTTACCAAGATAGGGATCATTGTTGATTAGATCGCATAATTTGAAGTGCATTTCAGGAAATGACCTCCTGAATTCGTTGTGAAGATATTGGTAGAAGATGACATCGAGCTGTGTAAAAAGTTCACATAGTTAATTTCTATACTATTAACAAAGTCTTTTTTTTCTACAATAACATAATTTGTTTGCTTATGACATGGTATACATAGGTGTTGTTAAAAATAACGTGGTGTTAAATAATAAAATAATATAGTAGATGTTTATCCTACTTCCTACTAATATTATAAATTTGAAAGTTGGTATGTTTGGATGTTTCTTACTCAATCACGCAAAAACGGCTGACCGAAAATATATGAAATTTGGCACACAGATCGTTTGTAACCTGGAATAGTACATAGGATACTTTTTATCCGGATAGTACCTACGTTCCCGCGGGATAAATTCACTATGACCACTTAACGATTCCTTACTCGTAACCACGTCAATCACACACGAATTTTGCTTATATCGTGTTAATAATACCGACAAATTGTCTTGGAACATACAGAATATGACATGTCGATTCCTTACCGTTACATTGGTTCTAAAAAAAACTATATTGACGTAGTTTGAACGTAGTAAGATTCCGCGGGGAATCATTATAATGATAGAGAATTGGGGCCCAGGCGCGACGTGACAGTGCGACGTGACACTCGTAGAACAATTTCTACGAAAACTTCATGGAAATGGATTTACAAGTGTCGCGTCGCAACTGTTTGAAGAATCCTTAAAACCTTGTTTGGACTAGTATCATTAACCAGGAAAAAAACAAAGGTATACGTTACTATGGAATGAATGCCAACAACTACGTTACTGCGTTTCCTCTTACGTCAGACCGATCAGGTCAGATAAGTTAGTGTTTAATCTGTATATAATACACATGCACTAAGCCAAGATACTAGTTTCAACTGTCTTCTGCAACTATCAGGTAAAATTTTAATCGATCTGGTTATCGTAAAAAGGCACACACAGTACGAATTTTGGACGTAGCTGAAGATAGAACTGACAGTGTACGGTAGCCTTACCTCATCCATCACGAATTCAGCCAAAAGCCGCCTAAACCAAACCGCTAAACGGCATGCCGTTTGGCGGTTTGGTTTAGGCAGCTTTTGGCTCTATTTTTGGTTCTAGAACATGTTCTAGAACCAAAAATTGGAAGACATGTGTCATTCACTAATCCGAACTGGGCCCGCGTAGTGGATTGTAGCTCATTCCCTCTCACAGAGAGGGGCCTGTGACCCAGCAGTGGAAAAACTATTGGCTGGTTATGTTCCGAAAATATGGGGAGGTGGAGAAGCGAGCTAAGAATACTCGAACGTCTTACCGTTACATTGTTGGTCAAAGCAATCTTATTGGTAAAGATCAGGTTTATATAATAATCTCCTTTTCGATTATATCGTCTCACATTAAGTATTGGAGTGTCTTCAAAGTACAATTTATTATAATATATAACTTCAGCACGTTCTGGGACTATTTTGAGGCACTAAAAGAGAAAAAAAATTGTCATTAATATGCCTCAAAAAGATACATTATTCTTTAACAGATTGTTCCCGATAGTGCAATAATAATTAATTATTCATATGAGAACTAACAGCTATGATAGATGGATAACAATTTTATATGAAACATAAAGCCAATTACAGGTACTCACGGATAAAAACAGAAATAAAAGTAGTAGATATCTTATCATCACTAACAAGCACGATGGAAAAGAATATGTATAAGGTACAATAAGCACTATGCACTTTTAAACAGTGCATAGTGCTTATTACTTTATTTTTAGAGCTTTCTACTTTACAGAGCGCCTAATTACTAAGTTCCTCTATTTTCATTTAAAATTAACTTTTGCCAGCGGCTTCGCCCGCTCGGAACTTTCATCCTCTATTTAACTCCCTTAAGGGTTGAATTTAGAAAAATCCTTCCTTATTCCTTGTCTACATTATAAAGGGAACCTCTGTGCAAAATTTCAGCTTTCTAGGTCAAAGGGTTTGGGCTGGGCATTGATGAGTCAGTCAGTCAGGACTTTTCTTTTTATTTATACAATGTGTAACTTAAATAACGCACAACCTCTGAAGGGGTTATTGTACTCATCATTATCAACAACTTTTACTATGGGACCAAATATGAAATCGCGAAAAAAAAGTCAGCTGTTCTTTACATTTTGACGAGTTATGTGATTACAAGTGTATGGAACAGCTGATTTTTTTTTCGCAATTTCAGGTTTGTTCCCATAGTAAAAGTTGTTGATAATAATGAGTACAATAACCCCTTCAGAGGTTGTGCGTTATTTAAGTTACACCTTGTATATATAGAAGATTGTTGTTGCTGCTAACAAGCAAGCAATGTTTAGCTCAATGTAAAATACTGATATTCAGCCAAATTCGGTTAGACTGGTAGCCAACCCCAACATAGTGGGAAAAGACTAGGCAGATGACTTTCCCCAGCCTGGAAATCGAACCTAGAACCTCTTGCTCAGCAGTCATAAATTATTTAACAAATATTTATGCTCTAAAATAAAAAAAATTGTCTCTTATCTATTTCCTGAACTAAAACAAAAAAACTGAATATTTTAATAGACTTACGTGATAATTGTTCATTACGGAGTAAAATAGAAACGCACAGAGACAAGCTGTAGAGTAGCTCATTGCTAAAAAAATGCTTAGGAAGACACTACACCACAGTATTTCTGATAACAAATGTAAAAAATTCAGAGTGTCTGTTCCGATTTTTATATATTTTTAGTACTATCAGACTGTTTATCAAACATCAAATCAGCGCTAATAACAATGAAAAAATCGTTTACTTACCGCGTTCCGGAAATGTTTATAATTAAGTCTATGGTTTAAAATTTTATCACCGTACGTAGGTACCCTTTTGAAATAAACACAAAACGTGTATTAAATTATAAGCAGCATGTATTTCAACAAAATGGCCATCCATTATAATAATAATCTATCCATATTACAATAAGCTGAAGAGTTCGTTTGTCGAATTGTTGAACTCAGTCGGATTTGTAAAATTATTTTAACAATTTTTTAAATTACTAAATGGGTCTGTTCTTGACCTCGATCACGCCTGATGGAAAGCGATTGATGAGGAAATTATTTATTTATTTATTTAAACTTCTCGCACACAAAAAGGTATAAAGGTGGACTTAATGCCTAAGGCATTCTGTACCAGTCAACCAAGACAACAACAACATGCCAAATTTTTGAGTATATGGTTATATATACAAATTAACACCACACTATGACACTTAGGAATCCGCTGGATGCGGGAAGCGCAAAACCGATCGAAGTGGCGGAGCTTGGGGAGGCCTATGTCCAGCAGTAGACGTCTTTCGGTTGAAATGATGATGATTACGATGGCATTTAGGAGCCGAGCAAGAAGAAAATTAAGTCAGTAGAACAGAAAATTTTAGGCAGCCGAAGTATATCCTTAGTAGATAATGATTTTTCATGCATACTTTGTCAGCCTATAGCTCTGATACCTCATGGATTTGGGTCTGCGACTTAGGCAGGGTTCATTCACTCGTTTTAAGCAATCGATATGCATACAGTTAATTTTATCGGATTCTTGGTTTTTGATTCATATATATTTTGAACCATCTGCTTTTTTTGCTAGCATTCTTGGACTTCGGAAAGTTTTCTAGAGGTTTTAATCAGTGAGTTAGTTAGTCAGTCTGACAAAATCCGCGTATTGGCTGCTATTTGTTTTGTGTTAGCAGGGGCAACTCTGTGCCCCCAGATTGCCTACGAAAAAAAGTGTACCTATCTTGTAAGATGTCATGTTGACACAAAATTATAAGGACTATTAGTAGCTACAGAATCTGTAACTACACTCGAGAGCAATGAATCCGGGTCACTTAAAGAATCCTAAAAATCTCGGAAACTAAAAATGCTAGGTTAATGCAATAAATTGTATTTAATAGACAATGTAATACTCCTTAAATGAAGGTATTAAAACTTCATAGTTATTGTAAAGTTATATCATAAAAAAATCTAATTTGAAAAAGGGCCACTTTCGAAGATGGAACTACGAAATTACAGCATTTGGTTTTGCTTTTGTTTGTAATCTGTCATTTATGTGGGTACATAAACCATGTTGATAGTGCTCTATATTCATTATTCAAGCTGAAATTATGTCACTTACGCCTGAAGAATGCACCAGAATACTTACAATGCTGGAAACCGGCCGGAGTCAGCGCGATACAGCCAGGACTGTCGGTGTGTCGCTGTCAACAGTACAAAGAGTTCTCCGACGTTACGAAGAAACTGGTTCTAACCTACGCAGACCAGGAACGGGCAGAACCAGGTGTACCACAGCACGAGAAGACCGATACTTGGTGAACACCATGCTTCGAAATCGCTTTCTCACAGGAACTGAACTCACAAATCAGTTTCGACGCCTCGGAGGAAGTAACCCAAGTGCATGGACAGTAAGACGTCGGCTTGCTGAATCTAACTTAAAACCCCTTAGACCTGCAAACGGCCCTAAACTGGAGCGTGGGCATCGTATTTCAAGACTAAGATATGCCCAGAGCCACGTAAATTGGAGTATTGAAGATTGGTCAAAAGTTATGTTCTCCGACGAATCAAAATTTATGCTCTACAAGCACGATGGAAGACACAGAGTGTATCGAAGACCAGGGGAAAGATTCAAGCAAGCATGCATCGAAGAAAAAGTAGCCTACGGTGGTGGGTCTGTACTTGTGTGGGCCGGAATTTCTTCTGAAAGTCGCACAGAGCTGGTGATCATAGAAAACGGCTCTTTAACTAGCGTAAGATATGTGGAAGAAATCCTCAATGATCACGTTGGTCCATTTATGGTCAATTTAGGTGAGGATGCTATATTTATGCATGACAATGCCCGACCTCATACAGGTAGGATTGTGAATGACTACCTTCAAGAGATGAACATTACTCGTATGGAGTGGCCAGCGCGCAGCCCGGATATCAACCCGATCGAGCATGCTTGGGACGAGCTAGGCAGATGCGTAAAACAACGAAACCCTCCCCCAATCACGCTTCGTGAGCTCAAAATTGCTCTCACAGAGAAATGGGAGAATATTCCCCAAAATCGTATAAGGAACTTGGTGTACAGCATGCCAAACCGCGTAAACGCAGTAATGGAAGCACGAGGAGGCAATACGAAGTATTAAAATTCAAGAAAATCGTAATAAAGTTCAAAAATTTCATGTTTCCTATTTTTGTTTTAAGGAGAGATCAGCAGTTTTTTTCTTTATGTAATTTTGTGTTAATAAAATGTATGGTGACTCATATTTTTTTTACTTTCATTTAAGGAGTATTACATTGTCTATTAAATACAATTTATTGCATTAACCTATCATTTTTAGTTTCCGAGATTTTTAACATTCTTTAAGTGACCCGGATTCATTGCTCTCGAGTGTATTAAACTGTTATCTTTAAGGTGGAAGCTCCGGGTAACCCGCGAAATGAAAAACTGTTGATTTTTGTCTATTTGCAGGTCACTGTCAAGCTGGGCTATGTTATGTTCAACAACAAATCAATTTTATCAGACACGTGGACGTAGGTATGTAAAACGTATGAACAGCAGTGTTCAAAGTAAAAAAAATTGAATCGAACCGCGATCGAGAATTCAAGAATACGCCTTTCGTTTATTCCCGTACGGGATAAGTAAAGCCACCTATTTGGTATTGCACGTAGCGAAATAGACACATCACACGTCTTATTATCAGATGCCTGAGATGCAGCTTCACAGAGAAGATAACAGGCTTTATGTAGTACACAAAGAACAATGTGTACTTTGAGAGACTTTATTTATACAGGATCAATTTTTAACCAGTGCCCAAACTGTAACCATGAATTCAGCATATCATACTAGAATCCCTAGCGCAGAAATTTTTCGTCGGCTATACAAAAAAAAAATTAGCTGTTTCATAGAAAAGTACCATAATTACGCGGTAAAATTGTTTAGAACAGCTGGATTTTTTTTTATAACCGACGAAAAATATTTGTGCTGGGGTGTCTAGAATGATAATTATGCTGAATTCATGGTTACAGTTTGTGCACTGGTTAAAAAATTTCCCTGTTTATAATAATTTTATTATGTCTGCCTCGTTGGTGTAGTGGTCGCTAGAGCTATTGTTGAGTATGAGGTCTCGGTACGATTCCCAGATCGGGCAGAGTGTTATTAGATTTTTTTATCTGGAATTTCTCAGTAGCAGCCGGAATCTGGATGTGTGCCCGGTTGATGGCAATAAACGAGTCGTACAATATTTAAGACCCTCAAAACAAGCCCTTTCATTTGATATGTAACACGGTAAACGGTGTTTGGGTGACAGAAATTCATATGGGTCCAGTAGATTCAGGACTGTGATAGATGGGCAGACAGACAGATACACGAGTGATCCATTAATGGTTCCATTAGGACTTACGGAACTCTAAAAACAAGAAGGCGGTGTTAGTTATGATTTTTGCCGAGCGCCAAAAGACACTTGCTGTACCTGCTATAATTTGACGTTTCATCATCATCGTCATCATTGGCAGCCTTGTTCCACCCAGTACTGAGTAAAGGCCCCGTTTCTTTTGTGCCACGCTTTCTTGGTCTGTTTGAGTCTGATCCCTCTCATTTGAAGTTTACAGGACTTTTATTCTAAGCACTATTTATTGAGGTGACGCTTACAAGACTTTTACTATATGTACTATACTATACTATACATTTGACTTTTACAGGACTTTTACGGTATGTACTATCTATACATTTGACTTTTACAGGACTTTTACTCTATGTACTATCTATACATTTGACTTTTAAAGGACTTTTACTCTATTTACTATCTATACATTTGACTTTTACAGGACTTTTACTCTATATACTATCTATACATTTGACTATTACAGGACTTTTATTCTACTGTAAATTTGGCATTTACTAAACTTTTAATCTAGTTTTCATTTTACGTCTCTACTTCTCTATGTGTTTGTTCTTTTCAAGAACGTTAAGACCTTAGGTCAATCTGCAATCATAGGCCTCTTTTAGCATGGCCTATGCCCCATTAAAATACATAGATATAGATCGTATCACAGTTTATGATCTTCATTGTAGCTTTAAAATATTATTCTGAATTATGTTTTACAGCAAATTGTGCGTAGCACTGAGGTCTTATATAATGGCCAACAGAAATAATTATGTAGTTTTACTTGTAATGAACGCTTTGTGTTTTATGTAGTATGTTTGCCCACAGCTCTGTTCGCGTGGATTATTAGAGTAGGTAAAAAACGTAAATAGGATATTACATGGCCGGTGCCCAGGAATAAGATGGAATAGGATAACGAATCAGCGTTTCAATAGCTAAAAAAGCACGTTTATAATATACTAGCTGTTGCCCGCGGCTTCACCCGCGTGGAGGTTGAAAATTATGACATAGGAACGTACTACCGGGATGAAAACTATCCTATATGTTAATCCAGATTATAAATTATCTGTGTGCCAAATTTCATCCAAATCTGTTCAGCCGTTTTTGCGTGAAAGAGTAACAAACATTCATCCATCCATCCATACTTACAAACTTTCGCGTTTATAATATTAGTAAGGATATAGTAGGATAAGGATATTATTGAAAAATATTTCTTAAATTAAAACAACATTAATTGATATTCTTTCTACAACAAACGCGACCAGTCGTTTCGTAGCTCAAATAGTGCAAGGACGATTTCTTGACGCGAACCAGTAAAATTACCTTTGTAACTATACTCGAAAAAAAAATGAGACAAACTACTAATTCCTGTATGCACCATGCAAGTGTCCTCCAGTTCCCACGAACACTATCATTTCAGCCAATAGATGTTCACAGCAGGACATAGGCATCCCCTAGAATCAGAACAACGTTCGGTAGTGCGCACGCATCCTGCTTTGTCACACAACCTTCAGTAGGTCGTCCGTCCATCTTGTGGGGGAAGGGGCGTCCTCGTTGTCAAATAAGGTTCCTTTCAGTACTTACGTAAGACATTTTAAAGACAGCAGCCAATACATATAAAATGCACCTCCGAATTCGAACATCCCGATTTTATTAAGCGCATGTCTCACATTATTTACAGTGGAGTCGGTGATCCCGACCAACGGTATACGCCTCCGACTCTAGAACGTATTTACCAAAAGCGTATTCATATTAGATTTCCGAGCTCCCAATGCCAGCCGGCCGTATCGAGAATGTCACCGATACATTCGATACTTTATTCGAGTGAGCTCGAGAACGCCCGTCGCGACACGGAAGAGTGTCAAATAAATACAGGTTGAAATATATCTCCTGTCGCGTACTGTGATCCTGGTATATACGTGCCATTTAAACGATGAATTTTTGTTTGGTTTTCGTGTTGTTCGGCTATTTTTTCACGTGGAGTGCTGGAATGCTGTACAGACGAGACTCCGACAATGTTTTGAAACCTGGTGGGTACTTTTTATTTGTTTTTTTTTTATCATTTTGAATTATCATTTTGAATTTACACTATGTATCTTAATACATAGTGTAAATTCCCGTCTTTTCCCAGTTCTGTGTTGTCTGTTTTCCTTGATCTATGCACTTCGAACGAATCGTTAAAATTGCTTTTATGAAACTGTTAATTAAAAACATTTTGTTTTAGTTGCGTATTTATTCAATTCGACACAAAACCACGCAGTTCATTAACAAATAAAATACAATTAGGTATTTGTGATTTTGTATCATTATTTTAACTTCATACATTCATGATTTATTTACTCACTCGCTACTATTTATTCAAACTATGTACTACTACTTACCTATTATTTTAACTATTTCATATACTATTTATATTGAACAGTTATGCATACACTGGAAGTGAAATTATTTTAGACAAACACGTGACTTATTTAAAACAAAAACTTTTACGTACAAAAAAAATTGCATTTTGACACTGAACAAAAGCCAAATAATACAGTAAAAATACCAAAGAAATAATAATTACCTATTAATGTAAAGTATGGGCAGGGAAAGATGTGAAAAAGTAAGACAGAAGTAAAGTGGATTTATCACTTGATTAAAGGACCATATTGCACCACACTGGTAGATACTGTGATCCAGCGCTGGTGCCGATTACGTCATATTGTGTTGCTCATGGTGCACTTTCGGTGCACTACTCATTTGTGAAGGTAAGTCACGGTTGCGCAGACGCAAAGGCATCTTCCAAAAAGCAACCCACGAGCCTCTTAGTCAAACTACGTAATTTCCGACATCGCTTGCAACAAATCTGATACATTTGTTTGAAGGGCCATTTAACCCTCTCCAAATTAGCTCCAGAAAACGTATGTGACAGATGTAACCTATGTTTACAAATAAATAATCTGAATTTAAATGATTTGACGCATTTTGTTTTACCAATTTCAAATTCATCTGTTAAACAGTGCCAATCCGGAAATTGTAATGGAAATTTCATTGCGTGTAACGAAATATAACGTCAAAAATAGAGCGAAATCTCAGAGACAGATAAGAACATGTGTCTCTATCACCACGTGTAATTAACAGTTGGATAGAAAGAGACGGAAACAGAAGGTCACGACAAAAATATGCAAATGGGTTGATAGTGCGACGCGGGCGCAGGTTGCACTGCGTTACCTTGATCAGTAAACTGCGCATGATACGAGAACGGTGCACTTTCGAATGTAGACCGTGGTATTGTCCTGCTTTAGACGTTGTCTATTGGTTCTAGACATTTTAATTATGTATTTTAATTATACTTTTCTGATGATAATCTAAAATGGCACTGACCGAATTAGGGTCACGGCGGCCGATCTCAACGGAGACTACAGCCACGACGGTATGCAGGATATTTTAAAGAGCACGCGTTTACGTAAAGACAGGTGCACTCTCATAGTTCGATGGTGGCGGCGATGGTGATGATAGCAATCGGTACCGACAGCAGAAATCAGGCATCTTCAGATCAGAATGAACCGCTGCAACCGCATCAGCTTTTTATAGTGTCAAAGTCAAAGACAAAGTATTTATTTATTATTTATTTATTTATTTAAACTTCTTGCACACAAAAAAAGTACAAAGGCGGACTTAATGCCTTAGGCATTCTCTACCAGTCAACCAAGGGTGGTGCAGAGATTAGATGGCAGGTGCTTTGGATGAGAGGAATGATGAAAAAACCTATAAAATATATCATAATGAATTGTAAATAATATTACATAAATAGGTTATTAACTAATAATACACATACATGCATACATATCTACTATAATATATACTTTAAATATATATATACAAAGCCTACCTGCCTACCTCTCACTGGCGAACGGTCTAAGGCAAAGCTAAAGCTGTGGCGAGATAGTGCTTTCCTACCAAACCCATTCGTTCCACCTGCTGAAAATGTGTTACTTTGGCTTATCTGGAAGTCTTTAAATAGCATTCAGGCAGACCGAGGCAAAGAGAACCTGCTCAGGTGAAAATTCACAGATGACTTGACCCTGGATAGTAAATGTGGTGCTGTTCCACAAATAATGGACCACTTAATATCTTGTCCAGCGTGTCCTGTTGTCTGCACGCTACAGGAGTTGATGGACGCTGCTGAAAGTGCCAAGCTCGTAGCCAAATTCTGTGCTGACTGTATTTAGATTGCTATTGACACGCCAATAAGATCAGATCAGACATAAACACGCTACCTAAATCACCAGTAAAATTGCACAAAATTAAACTAGCAGTGCACTTTTACGTTTAAAAAAAATATCAGGAGTCAATGCAGTTTGTCCGATTTGGTAGCCAGCCTTGCTTAACACAAAGCTACTATGTTTGCAAGGTAGTTACGTGTTTAATAAAACTGCGCAACACATGGTTTTATAGAGAGGATTCACTTATTTTATTAATATTAACACAAACCATTTTGTAAGAAGATTTTTTTATTATGATGACCGCACTATTTCTTAATCGATTGTTATTGTTGCATGCTGTTTCTAATTGATAGATACAAAATAGCAACTTTAAAGAATGAATGACTGAATGATCTCTTTATTTGCTGGATATACCTAGGTCATTACATGCTAATGGGAACTTATTTAACGTCATACTATATTCGACGTTTATGTCGTCGATTAAATTACAATAAAAAACGAAAATTATATTATAAAACTACAAAATATCCTCTGAATTACCGTTTAAAGTTACGAATGCGGATTAAATCCTCTGTTTACTTTTATTCTAAATTACAGTGGTTATATTGCGTAACACACTGACAGTAGGAATCGGTTTCATTTTGACAGATCAACAACATTCATTGCGTTATTTACGTTGTCGAGCAGACAATTTTTTCGAACATACGAAGCAATGAATTAGCAATATCCATCAAAATGATTCTGATTGGTAGTGTGTTACATAATTAGTGGGCAGGCAAAGCCACAACAAATACGTCATGTTGTTTTGTAACCACTTTTAACACATTTCATTATTAGGTAAGCAGTGATAGTTTGAAAGTCTCATCCGAACATATGTAAGTATAGGTAAATATTGGCAGGTGGGTTACATAAGCACGATGCATATTCAAGTAAGTCCGTATAGCGCAGTAAGTGGTCGCGGAGCGAGCGGCCTTGCGCGTGCGCCGGGCCACGGTCAAGACTTTAGCTTGTGAGATAATGCTTTAGTTAACCCGTTGATAGTGTTGTAAGGTAAGAGACACTGGATTTTACTAAAGACTAGGTTTTTTCAGCGGCGTCGCCCGCGTATAGGACGATAATTATCCCACGGGAACGTACCAACGGGATAAAAAGTATCATATGTGTCAATCCAAGTTATATACTATATGTGTGCCTCATCTAAATCCGTACAGCCGTTTTTGCGCGATTGAGGAACAAACATCCAAAGTTACAAACTTTCACATTTCTAATATTAGTAGGATGAAGTTATTTTTTTTAATAATCTACTTAAATCTATTTAAATAAAAGTCCTGACTGACTGACTGACTCATCAACGCTCAGCCCAAACCCTTGGACCTAGAAAGCTGAAATTTTGCACAGAGGTTTCCTTTATAATGTAGACAAGGAATAAGGAAAGATTTTTCGAAATCCAACCCCTGAGGAAGTTAAATAGGGGATGAAAGATCCGCGCGGGCGAAACCGCTAGCAAAAGCTAGTATTACATAAAGGAATGCTCTTGCACTTGCTCTTGCATCTCATCCATAATCAAATAAATATTTGCACCACGCGGGAGCGACACCCAGATTGCTTAACACACTATCAATCACAATGTGAAGAATTTTGAAGAATATTGCTTCATATTTTCGAAAAATTAGTCTGCTCAACAAAGTAAATAACGCAATGAATGTTGTGGTTCTGTCAATGAGATCCATTGCTACTGTTGTTGGTGTGATACGCAATAACTCCGCTGAACTTGCGCGACCACTGAAGCAGTTTCTTTTTTACGTAGTGTAATACGAGGCACTACTCTATTGTCTCCAGAAGCGGACCTGGGCAACCTGAAGGTACCTATCATGTAGGTACCTATACTCCATTTGAAATAAGATTAGACATTTAACGAAACCTTTTTTACAGTCCGATCAACCGATTTTGACTTCTATTGCGTTAGTGGCATGACAAAATTTAAATGGCAGCTGCAGTAAACAGTTGGTATTTCAACTCATCATCATCAGCCTACAGCAGTCCACTGCTGGACATAGGCCTCTCCAATTTCACGCCATTTAACTCGATTCTCGGCAACTCTCATCCAGTTACTACCAGCAACCCTGCGAAGATCGTCACTCCACCTAGCCTGAGGGCGTCCTACCTTACGTTTTCCGATTCGCGGTCTCCACTCAAGAACACGTCTACCCCACCGGTCAACGGTTCTACGACTAATATGGCCGGCCCATTGCCACTTCAGCTTGCTAATTCTATGAGCTATGTCGACAACTTGGGTTCTCTGCCGGATCACCTCATTCCGGATTCTATCTTTCAGAGATACTCCGAGCATAGCTCGTTCCATAGCTCGCTGAGCGACCTTGAATTCATGGACCAGCCGTACTGTGAGTGTCCACGTTTCGGCTCCGTAGGTCATAACAGGTAGGACACACTGGTTGAAGACTTTAGTCTTCAGGCTCTGCGGAATACGCGACGAAAAGACTCGACGAAGCTTCCCAAATGCTGCCCAACCCAGCTGAATTCTTCTGTTAGCCTCTTTCTCAAAGCTGTTCTTACCAAAACTATTATTTCATCATTTCACTATTAGTTCGTATTTCAACTACTTTTTTGTTTTTAATGCCATCCTTATGCCTACGGTATAGAAGTCAGAATCAGTTGAACGGACTGTAAAAAAGGTTTGTTTTAATGTCTAATCTTATTACAAATGCTTTATAGTTTGGCTAAATAAACTAGTATTTCATACACTTCATTATAAACCCCATGTAATAGGGGACGAGCCTATTGCCATCAATTGGGCACAAATCCATACTCCAGGCTGCTACTGAGTAATTCCACAAAGAAAAACCCAATAACACTTTGCTCGACCGGGGAATCGAAACCAGGACCTCATGCTCAGCAGTAACGCTTACGACCCCTACACCAACGAGGCAGTCTGCATTTAACTTCATCCAATTTTTGTTGTAACTGAAGTTTAGTTATTATTATTATTAAGCCTTTATTGCCAACACAATATACATTTAAAATCTCATAGTTAATTATATTAAACATGCAATTAAATAAATTAATTTTTCCTAGTATATATATAACATTACATTTTAAATTTACATTAACATTAAATTCGTTATTATTATTATATTACAATTGCAATAATTATTAAAATTCATTCGTTTTTTAAATTGGCATTAACATTAAATTCATCATTATTACAATTATTATCATTAAATTTTATTAGGTACTATCATTCATTTTCGATATTATTACTATTAGATTGGGCGTCGGCGTGTCTTTGCGACACGAAGGCCTCCTCCAGCTCTTTCCATTTTGCTCTTGTTTGGGTTAACCTGTGCCATATAGGACCCGCATGCTTTTTTATGTCATCAGACCAACGTTTTCTTTGCCTTCCTCGTTTTCTCTTTGTTTGGAATCTAGGGGTCCACTCTGTTATTGCTTTCGTCCATTTATTACTCTCCTCTCTCATCATGTGGCCTACCCATCTCCATTTGAGTTTTTTCGTTTTGACAACAACATCTTCCAATTTAGTAATTTTCCTTAGATCTACCGCTCTTTTTCTGTCTCTTTTTGTGTAACCCAGTATACTCCTTTCCATTGCTCTTTGGCATGTTATCAGTTTTTGGTTTTGTTTTTGTGTGTTTGCCCAGGTCTGGCACCCATAGGTAAGAATTGGTAATATGCATGTATTGTATACTTTCCTTTTTATTGCAATATTATATTGATTACCTTTTAGCACTTCTTTGAGGGACCAAAATCTCTTCCAGGCATTAGCTACCCGTCTTTCTATTTCCGAATCCATTTGGTTGTTGAAGGCAATCAGATGGCCCAAGTATATATAGGAATTAACATATTCTATTTCTTCCTCCTCTACTGTGATACTTATTTGGGATTCGCTCGTTATTATCTTGGTCTTTGTTTTGTTTATTGTTAGTCCCACTTTTTTGCTTTCACGTGACAAATCTTGTAGCATGTTTTTAAGGCTTTCCGGGTTATCTGTTACAAGTATTATGTCATCTGCGAATCTCAAATGATTTAAACGTGTTCCATTTATGTTAATCCCTATGTTGTCCCACTCCATCTTCCTGATAACGTCCTCTAGCACGGATGAGAAAAGCTTTGGTGGGAGTGGGTCTCCCTGCCTCACTCCCCTGTGTATTGGGAAAATTTCCCCCTCTGCTTCTAGTTTTATTCGTGCCTTGCTGTTAGAATATACATTTTTTATTAGCCTTATATATTTATTTTCTATTCCTTGATTTTTCAGGGCTTCCCAAATGTACTGATGTTCCAGGCAGTCAAATGCTTTATTATAGTCCACAAATGCCATGTATAGTGGGTAATGATATTCTTGACATTTTTCAATAAGCTGTTTTACCACATGTATGTGATCTATCGTTGCGAATCCCGATCGGAATCCAGCCTGTTCTCTTGATTACTAAACTTCAGTTGTTCTTGAACAACAATCAAGAACAACTGAAGTTTAGTAATCAAAATCAAAATCAAAAGTCATTTATTCAAACTAGGCTGAGAGTCAGCTCTTTTTGAACGTCAAAATAAAATTACATAAGACAGTCCCCCCAAAAACGCCCGCCCTTCACCACTTCCTAGTGCTTTAGCTGGGAAGAAGAAGTAGCGGAACAAACTCCCCAGCAGCACAGCTGTCTGTTAAGTTAGAAGAACTTGATTCTATACAATAATAGGTAATAAAAATTACGAAACACAAAAAAAAAAAACATAAAATGAAATAAAACTAATAATAAATACAACAGATTCATGCTTCATAAGTACTCACTCGGACCAAAATACAGAAATGTGTAAAAGTAAGCCAAAATAAAATAATGTGTGTAACTTAACGTTACCTCGGACACTTTATCACGAAATATAAGGCAACCTTTATTGCAATTTGGACCCTCTTTATAGCTAAAATGTGTGAGTACCATGTAGAAAGGTACCGCGCTTTTCTTTCTATGCAGAGATAACGAACATCCTCCACGATTGGATAAAGGCGATAAGACTTGACTTAGGACAACCCTTTAGCTGCGAAAATGATCACGTGAACATATTTTTGTAAGTGGACATGGAAAAGGAGGCCCGCCATCGAATGTTGAAAATAAATAGAGCTAGAAAAAATAATCTATACCTAGGATAGAAAATCAAATCAAATTGGGCCAGACTCAGTTCCTAAATTCGTCATGTCACATGTATATACAACGTGTAACATAATTAACGTAAGACCTCATACACCCCCATTAGAGTATTCTCGTATTCGAGAAAAAAAATTGACAAAAAATTAATCCTTTAAATTAAAATTATCTTAGTGCGAGTCGCCTGTAGAAAAAAATATATTTAAATGTGTCGATTCACCCAATTCGGGCTAGCAAATTCGTGCGAATTGACTTATAAGCCGTTCACAAAATGATAATGTTAAAGCAACGTAAGATGGTATCAGAATAACATGTAAGAAACAGAACTATTCTGTAACCTTTAAGAGTGCGCAATAAACCGGGTTAGTAATGGCGCACGTAGCAAGCCACCTCTCTCTACACTATACGGGGACTTTAAATCTAATACTTATGATCTATTGCGGAGTATAAAGTGGTTACTATTTACTCTCGTGGTTAAACACAAAGTACCAACTATAACTGTATTGGTTTTATGCGGGATTGATATGACATGTTATTATAGAGCTGTAGCATAACATACATCGGAAGTTGGTAATTCGAGTAACGGACTTTTGATGAAATACGTGTGTAAATCAATAAAACTAGACCCCAAAAACCTGTAGATACCACCCTAAAAGTAACACACTTAATCACAATCCAAAAGATTTTGAAGGAAATTGTTAATCCATTACGTCATACGTATGTTTTAATGCTCATCAACGTAAATAACGAAATGAATGCTGTTAAACTATCAAAATGAAAGCCTTTATGTGTTTACGCAATTATCCCGCAGTGAAGCATGGCACAAAAGCAAGGAGACTACCCAACAGTGGATGGAACAAAACTGACTATGACCATGATATTAACTATTTCGCTTCCACGTTGTACGCTACGTGGAACAGAAATAATGATCCCACTGTTAGAACACAGACCTACTCTCTATGAGAGGGAGTGGGCCATAAACCACCGCGCGGGTCCAGTGCGGGTTAGTGAATCTCACATGACTTCGATTTTTTGTTTCTAAGACATTCTTCACGATGTTTTCCTCCACCGTTTTGAAATCAGTGGTGAAGAAATTAAATACATGAAATAAGCCTGCCTGTGTTGGTAGTTCGAACTCACGACCATACAACTGTTAACTCAGGGCCGATCTTACTGGGCCACCATGGCTCTCCAGGTCAGTCACATGATAGAAATCAATCAGCCACCAAGCTTCCTTATTATGACAGCAAGATATTTCCATAAATATTATGTTACACATGTTGACAAACTAGGTACTTTTCGTCTCTTAGATTATTTTATGTTAGTTCTATTGCAAAGTGTATTTATACACAACATATTTGAGATGACGACCCTCTTAGTCATCAGACAATATGTAAATCATTGGTACCAGTCATCAGGCTACTCTCTCAAGTAGGCCCTAATGAGTAATTCGAACGATGACTAATGTATGTCGTACGTCCTACGGTGCTTAGTTGTCATGGGCTCACTGTCACGGTCAATTGGTTTTTGATGCCATCAGTTAGTATTTGACCTGTGTTTATCTACCTAAATACCAGAAAATAAGTTATATTTGTAGGTAGGCTTTTTTTTAGTTGTTGTTGCTCTGTGAGATACTTTATATTCCCATGTGAATGTTAACTTTGCCTTCCGTTTTTTTCTAAGCAGACAATGGTAAACTCAAAGCAAGATGAGATTTTTAAAGGACAAAAATATCAGGATCACTATTTCCTTAAAAAAGGATAACTTCTATGCATGTTTGTGAAGAATTTCCTCAAAAATTACCAGGCTACTTGGTCCATATCAGCGCATTTCCGCGTATGCAACGCATTCACGCAACAACTGCGCTCCACACATCATCGCTTATTTGGATTTCCGTGGTGCGGAACGAAAATGTGAGCTATTTGCGGCTATATTGCGTGTGTTTGATACGATGAATACCATTGTTTGGTCATTATTAAGGTCAAAGCTCAATTTTACTGTTCCTAGGGAAATAGTTATCATCAGCTGCCTCTTCCAAACTTTGTTGGAGTGTGCTTCCAGTTTAACCGGAAGCAGCTGAATACCAGTATTTTACACGGAGTGGCTGCCTCTTTGACCTCTACCACCGAGTTACTGGGTAATAAGATACCCCTTGAACTTAAGACTGGCGGTCAGATCAGGCTGATGTCAAAATTGTGGCAAACTTGCAGCGGTCCTTTTTGCTGATAATTCTGTCTGAAAAGGGACCACTACAAGTATATCATAATTTTGACATCAAATCCTTAAATATAACATAGCATTGCATAATATGACGCCTTGTTTCCCCAAAGGGTGGTGCAAATGTGTACTTATAGTACCTATACCTACATTTAATATCTATCCTTAAAATGGATCTATCATCCGAAGACCTTAGTAAAACTATGTAACTTGTATAATCTATTTTTAACTGGTGTTGGTTTTGTATTGTTGACTTTTATATATTTTTTTTGACATTCACACCGTTTTCTTTCATTTTCTGGACTTAGAGAGATTTCAGCATGAATTCAGGATTTTTTTAATGAAGTAACGAACTTTATTAATGTGGTGTAGTTATTTATTAGAAAATTAGTTTGAGTCGCTGTCGCCGGATACGGTGTGGAGGACTAAAGGACTATTATTCATTTATAAATGGTACCTCTGTGCGAAAATTGTTGGCTTAAATATAAATTGGTCACAGCATAAACGCTCTAAGTAACAGTGCGCCGTGTGACACGGCGGGTGACAGTGCCAGCGGACGTGGGCTGGACGAGTTCACCACATACCACGTCACTCAGCTTCATTTTATCACAGACCTATTCTGTTGTTCTCTAAGTGAGTTCTCAAAGGATTCACATTGTTTGTATTAAGTTAGAAAATGTAATTTTTGTCAAAATAATAAGTAAGGTTAAGTTGGGATAAGAGTTAATATAAGAATAACGATAAGATCTGGGATAAGAGTGTGGGTGAGAGTTAAATAGATTAGACTTGTGATTTAAATATAGTACGAACAATTTAAGTTGATAGTCAATTTGCTTCACACTTACCCTTTTAGTATTAAACGTTGTTTAAAGTTAAGTAATGATTAGCGACTGTTTAACTATACATTTTGACGTTTAAACATCTCTTAACTTTAACCAACGGTTATAAATAAACCCCTTAATTTCCCAAACATTACATGCCGTTTTCAATACAGTAACGACCCTCACCCGAAAGCGACCGCAGTCAAATTGCACAATATAATGAATAACAGGAAAAACGTTTCATGTTCCAGATCTGTTGCCAGTGTCGTCAACGGTGATGCCTCTGCCATACTACTCCGTCTACGGCTATGAAAAGAAATTACTCCGAGACAAACACAAGAAACGACCCACAGGGAAAATCTCCTTAGTGACGAAACAGCCCAAATAAATACACGTAATATCCGACCATTAGACACTTTTCCTTATCTTTCATAGAGTAAGAATGACTTTATTTGTGTTGTTCCGTTTTTTTTATTAAGTTTATTAACTAATAGGGTGGTCGCACATCTGACGGAAGCAGCGTCGAGTAACGCCAAAATGGACAACCGATGATGAGTGGAAGCTAAAAAATTACGTACCGCCCGCGCCGCATCTTCCGTCAGACGTACGACCACCCTTGATTGTTAGGGCCGGGTGACACTGGATGTAAGTGCAGAGCGGTAACGGGCGGTTTACTTGACTTTATGTGCTATCCAGCACCCTGATTGTGTTACACAGTATCAATCAAAAGATAAAAATATTTATAAATTTTATTTTATTTATTTAATATTTATGTACACACAGTAGAATACACAGGGATACGATATAATTGCAATTGGAGTACAAAGGTACTGCTTATTTCTTAAGAAATTTATTCCAGCAGACCTGCGAAAGTACAAATGAAAAAGAAATATAGACAATAGTGTGTGAGAAGAAGAAAAGATATGAATATTGTGTCTTAAACTAAAATATACCTACACATATAATGCAAGAAAATAATATATGCTTCGATAAATACATAGTTATCTGCTGTTGAACTGTCAAAATGAAAGCCATTGCTACCGTTACTGTGTTACGCAATCACCCCGCTGATCTAATATTAGTGTAATGTGTATCTATTTGTATGATGATTAACAGCAAAACCGTGTGAAAGTCTATTAACTGCTCCCAAATTGCAATGTTAATTTTAATTCTTTTTATTATTATTATTTTTTTTTACAATGTCTGACATATTCTCGTCATTATTTGACATTATACATCAATTTTACTACCTACTATTTATTTTCAGTGATTGTCATCGAAATCATGTCACTTGGTTCAAATAGATTCATTTTATATAGGTAGATTCTTTTACATATTATGAATGAGAGAACGTTGTAGGCCTTAGAGACTAGATTTGTAGACGTTTTTCTATTCTGTATTTTCATTCCTCTAAGTACCTGGTACTTATTGACTGGCCTGCACTGTCCTCCCATACCTATTATCACTGTAATTTGAAAACATTGTAAAAGCCAATTATTTTTAAAAGAGTAACCGTGGAGTTTCTTGCCGGCTCTTCTCCATAGGAAACGACAAATTGGAACCGTGCACCTAGCTTCTGACGTTTCATAAGTGCCCATGCAGGCTTATGTGAAATAAAATATTTTGATTTTGATTTTGATGCAATCAAAGTGTTTGTTAAATAGTTAACAGTCGGCCGTAATCAAAAAACCGTTCAACGGTTTTTCTATGATATACAGGATAAGTTTTTAACCAGTGCGCAAACTGCAACCATGAATTCGGTATATCATTCTAGACCCCCAGCGCAAAAAATTTCGTCGGTTATACAAAAAAAAATCAGCAGTTCCATACATTTTGACCGCGTTGTAATTGCACTTTCCTATGAATCAGCGGATTTTTTTTTTGTATAACCTTCGATAATTTTCTGCGCTGAAGGGTCTAGAATGATATGCTGAATTCATGGTTACAGTTTGCGCGCTAGTTAAAAACTTTTCCTGTATATCTCATGTTTGGTTTTTAACTAAAAGAAGGTCAAATACATAAAAATTAATGCTGCTATATTTTAAAATTACTCCTGTCTATTTTAAATCACTGAAACTGGCAGTAGTTAGCCAATTCTTGTAAGACATACCTACCATTAACTCTCAAGCCATTAGAACGAATCACTTCAATAAAGCTTGATATAAGTGAGTTTCAAACGATTAAAATGTTCAGACAATGTGTAAATGTTACCTATTAAAATGTTCAAAAAAATTAGATTTAATTTAACTTGTACTGATTTATAAAATTAGTTACAAAAATGCTTTACAATAAGTACAAAAATGCCTAAGTGTTAAAACATGCTTTAAAATACTCCAGATTTTTTTTTATGTAAGCCTGTTAACATGTAAAACGCATAAGTGCATAAACGAAAAACAGTAATTTGTTCACCCTGTATACAACAATGGACCGAAATAAATGTTATTTAAAAATATATCATGAAAAATTTGCGTGCTGTATTTCATGAGGAATAAAATACAAACGGAAGCTTGTGACAAGTGAAATAAAAACTCGTAATGTGAGTTCACTGTCACAGCATTTTAGTGAATAAAGTTTTAAAAGGTAGGTATTTTCTTTCCTTCTTCTGGCAATAAATACCAAGGAACTAAGTAGCTTCTTACTAAATAGCCTTAGCATGTAACCAACCCCCATATTTATTAACGTAGCTTAAGTTAAGTAATGATTAGCGCCATACATTTTTGACGTTTAAACATGTCTCAACTTTGAGCAACGTTTATAAATAAGGGGGTTATTGTTTAACTCTTAGGAATGTCGATTCTTTTGTTAACTACCCACATAAACTAAAAAAGAGTATTGCTAACTCTTACTGACAAACCACGAAAATAAAAAGACTGGTGACGCCTTAGAACTGACCAACTAAATTACGTCTCGCTTGCCAAAGCAAGCGTGATGAATCAAAATCAGGCGTGATTTTAAGCGTGATGATTTTTTTTTTTGTAGTTGTGTGCGTAGGAGAAAATTTTATAAATAAACACAGCTCTTATTTATTTCCGTCTCTTCTTTGTTTCATTATAAGGAAAAAGATAGCAAAAGCCTAAATTAAGTTTATTTGGTGCATTATAGAATCATCACCTTTATAATGCGCATGTATTTAAGTAAATAAACATCCATGAAAATTTATGTTGCTCTCAGCAGACTTCCACATACCTCACGTATCTGCTTGACATTTCAATCCACCTTAAGCCTCAAGCAACCCTTTATTATGAATCTAGGCATAATGTGCCTAGGATATTGCAAGTACACGTCACGATATACCAATAAAGTTAGGAATTATATTATACACACCTTAATGGAACGAAGTTGCTTAACCCACTTCGCAAAAGAGATCTAAACTGCAAAGTGTAAATTAAGTGTGTGTTTAGAAATTATTTTGATTTTGGCTGTCACGACACTTTTGTGACGTAATAAAAGTGCAAATTAAGCTAAAAGAACTTCGTTGTAATCTGTGGGGTAGCCACGATAGCGGCGGTAAGTCCCCTCTTTGAGGAGTGGCTTGAGAGGCGGAACGGCATCCGCACCTTCCGCCTGACGCAGGTCCTCACCGGACACGGTTGTTTCGGGAGGTTCCTGTTTCGAATAAGGCGGGAGGAAACGCCCGGATGTTTCCACTGCAGTAATGCTCGCGAAGAAGGCGGCGGCACACGTGAGGGAGAGGCAGTATATGCGCCCTCACGGCCTTAGTCGCCGCGGGAGACGCCCTAGGCGTCGGGAATCACAGGGTGATTCCCGGCCACCGTAGGCGCGGGCTTGCGGACGGCGAGTAATGGGTAGCTCGCTGTCCGGTAAGGACCAAGCCCGGGTCGACGGCGCGTTGTGTTCCACGCGCGCCTCAAAGAGATGTCAGCATCAACTGATGGGGCCCGCAAGGGCCGATGCCTGCCAGGGTTGCGGATTGTTCGAAAGAGATACCGCGGCCCCTGGCACACAGGCAACTGAGGGAACACGTGTGGGTTTTAGTCAGTAAGAGTCTGACACGCCCTCCTGCTCCACCCAGAGCTGGAGAAGTTATTTGATGATTTCCCACCCAAAAAAAAACACAGTAACAGTAGAAATGGCTTTCATTTTGACAGTTAAACAACATTCATTGCGTTATTTACGTTGTTGATTGAGCAGATAATTTTTTCGAGCATATGAAGCAATGGATTAGCAATATCCTTCAAAACGATTTAGATTCTGACTGATAATGTGTTACACCATTTGATTGCTCCTCTCGCCTGATTTTTATCAGGACATCTACGTTTCAAATAGCAGCTTTTCAGATTCTGCCAATCCGAAAAACTCTATTCCATAGATAGTAGGTTGTAATTGAGTCACAACAATGTTTCTTATAATCAACTAAACGAACGTATTTTGTTTTTTTATTTAACTATAATGCACTGAAAAAAACCTGTTTTCTTACTGAAACCTTTATCTAAGTTGAGTTTTACAATGTATGTGGGATGAAAAGCTGCTGTTAAATGACTGCTATCTATCCTGCCGACGTAATCCCTTAGTCGTGTCTTATTACATCCCCCGGGAGTGAAATGGTCTTTTCTCAGCCAAGGATATACCAAAATTCAACTGGAGTTATTAACCACTGTAAAATTATGGGATTAATTACTTGACTGCCTCGTTGGTATAGTAGTCACAAGCGCAGTTGCTAAACCTGGGGTCCTGGTTTCGATTCCCAGGTAAACCAAAGTGTTATTGAGTGATAACTGATAACAGACTGGAATCAGGATTTGTATCCATTTGATGTCAATAGGCTCGCATGCTGTTAACTGGCGAAACGTTTGTGTACGCCTGTACTTTACTGGAAAAATAAGCGTGATGTTGCCTAACAATATGATTTATGTCATGTAATTACTTGCCTTAAGTGAAGAAAATATCTATCCTAGTAGTAAGAAGTTATAAGTCCTACAGATATGCTCAGAAAAAAGTGCAGAACTTTGGACCAATGCGTGTATTAGCAATGTTACACGTGTCAACCAAATTGATTGACTTTGATTGAAAGGCGCCAAAGATATGGCCAACCATGAACGATTCATTAATGTTACACAATTCAATTTGGTTACTTCATCAAATCTTCCCATTTCTTCCCGTGGGTGTCGTAGAAGGCGACTAAGGGACTATCAGAGAATGGGCAGCAGCGTTCTCTATGCATTTTACCACCATACTGCGATCGCCAACCCACGTGCCAAGCGTGGTGATTATGGCAAAAACCCCCTTTTGGGGAGGCCTATGTCCAGCAGTGGACGTCTTTTGGCTGAAATGATGATGAACGATGACTTCATCAAAATTAACAGGTATTATTAAACCGTGATTATTCCAATCAGAATTTTAAGTTTCCCAGCGATGTTTTCAGCCAAAGTATTCTTCTCGACATAAGTAAGTATCTACGTCAGATTTCTTAATAATCTAAGACATCAGAAGTAGGTTACATAGGCAATCCTAATAAAGTAAACTACATATGAGATATGCGTGTAAAAGAAAAAACGAAGAAAGCTTTACATTCAAAGTGTGTGTGCAACGAAGTTGAACATCTTTCCATTCAAATGAAGGTACCCGCCTTTAAGGACTGATTACTAGTATCTGTTCCAATTACTTTATTAACTTAGTCTTAATCTGTTTTCATTGTACATAAATAACCATCAGTTAATTCAAATTAGGTAAGTACTAACAGTCAAAAGACTTCCAGGTAAAACTGACTTAATATCTTAAACATAACATAAAAAAATATCAGTAAACATTGCTGATTATATAGAAACTAAGAAATTACAATTTTATCAAGCTTAACAGCCTGGCGTCATGGGGAATTAGGTGAAGGTTACTTCTGGACAAGCCAGAACCATTGTCGACAGCATCACTTTTTACTGACTGGTGAGATGCAAAAGAAAACATGTCATATCAAATGTAATGTTCACAGATTTAGGAAAACCTATTTTTTCAGGAAACGTATTGAATGATGCAAAAAAGTACAAAGATTGGAACCCCATGGGCAGAGAAAGTAAGAACCGATATCTTTTCCGGGGACAACACAATAAAGAAAAAAAGGAGGAAAGTATAAATTCTATACAGGCAAAACCACAAGCAGTAGCCAGATCCCATAATCCGACTACCTAACGTTATAATCGGCTTGAACGTTAATACGATCAACGAATATTTGCCACGGGCTAAGTTGGCATTGTCAATCAAATGGAACATCCACAAACAATCATTATACGTATAGCTACAGTGTTGATTGCAGGACAATGGATCAAATCAGAACATACTCCACTATTGTCTTACTGCTAATTAATACAAGCCGATAACAAAGCTGATGCTACTTGTGATTCAATCAAATATGCTATAATAATATG
Source organism: Antitype chi (assembly GCA_947359405.1). Taxonomy (NCBI): domain Eukaryota; kingdom Metazoa; phylum Arthropoda; class Insecta; order Lepidoptera; family Noctuidae; genus Antitype; species Antitype chi. The sequence goes on along the minus strand of OX375817.1, from coordinate 1,759,151 downwards.
TCCAAAAAGCGAATTTGAATTTAGCCTAATAATTCAGTGAAATACCGCTGAAAATTCGCACAGAAACTATTTTCCCAGGGACTCCCAATAAATTCCCATTAATATTAAACTTCAAATCAAAATAATAGGCTGTATTCAATGGGAATCCATTGTAGGCAATAAAGCTGGACTCCAAATCCATAATTATAGCATACTATTTGTATAAGCTGATATGCATCAACTGTTTTTTACATTCACATGCGACTAATCGTAACTCTAAGCCTGAGGGGCACAAATGGTCGCACTGACAGCAAAATATACGTAACTTTATGGTGGGTACCTCACCAGGCGTCGAAGCGGTTACGCAACAGGATTGAGCTACACGGTGTCTGATGCATGCATGCCGTCTCTTGGGACAGGTCAGCTTAAAGCTGCAATGGTTCTTTCTTCAAAAGGCCCTTCCAGACCTGGCCCTGCATAGTTAGACTCACACAAAATCCTAATAGTATAACTTTTGGACTTTATAGAGTTTATGACCTCTGAGTTTGTTTCGGCATTTCTTCTCAGGAATCAGTCAGCTAGAAAATGCAGGCGCCATCTAGTTTTAGAATATTGGCTAACAAAATATTGACGTGTTATGATCTACTTACTAAATAACATTTCATTTCCACCATTTGTGTAACTACTTTTAATCCAAATTTATTTATTACTCCTATTTATGACTCGCATTGTGTCCGCATTTTTTACACATTTCATTTAATAAACATAACTTTTAGCCTTTAAAAGTAAGTGTAACATAAACATAACATTATGTTATCGTTAGCGTAAACATTGGTTAATAGCCGTCACGAGGAGGGTAGGTATAAAAATAATGTATTAGTGGGATTTCGCTAAGCTGGGTATCGGAGGGTGTGCACGAGATGTGTGCGTGTGCGTGGTCACTTGGACGTATTAAGGATATAGAAGCTCCGTCTTCAAAGAAAGATTTCCTTTTTACTAATAATTTTATCCGTGTGGATTTCGGGAAGACATCGGAAACTTTTTTTATAACCATTCAGAGAAGCAGAATTGCATCATTCATTTCCAGGGCCGGTACGTGTAGCAACGGACCTTGCTGACAGGATGTATACTACCAAGACTTACGAGCGGGGCAGTTGGAAATTGCCGTGTATATGTTTGTATTTTCAGAATCAGAATCAGAATCAGAACTTTATTTGCTATGAATGTAGGTACAGGTATAAGATGTTGTACATAAATAAATGAGATCGGCTACAGTCTACCTTACGGCGTGCAAATTATTAGGTACATAAATTAAACTATTAAAACAAATTAAATAATGTCAGCAAAACAAAACAAAAATTAAAGTGAAGTCAATTAATATTATTATAGTCAGGTACATAAGTCATAATGGGTCAAATTTGTAATTAATTATAACAATCATAATCAGGATAAATTTTTATCATTTAGAAAGTCTTGCACTGAGTAATAATATTTGCCTAATAGTAGTGCAGTAACCTTAGATTTAAAAATGTTTACTGAATAATCCTTAAAATTATGAGGTATTTTATTATAAATGACAGGTCCCATTGTCATAATACTTTTTCTTAACAGTGCCGTTTTGTAACTACCCGTATGTAGCAAGTTCTTGTATTGGGATCTCAAGGGGCCATTACGTGTTCTTATATTGGCCAGTGACGGAAATAAATCTAAGTTGGCTTTTACAAAAATAGCCACCTCCAATATGTACAAACATGGAAAAGTCAGTATCCTCAGAGACCGAAACATAGGTTCACAGCTGTCTGTGCTTTTAAGATTTGACATAGATCTAATACACCTTTTCTGGGCCTTAAAAATCTCCTCCCTCTCACTACAGTTACCCCAAAATATGACTCCAAATCTTAAGACTGACGCAACCAGCCCATGATAAGCAAGTAGAAGTGTATCATTGCTAACTTTGTGTGATAGGTTATACAGTACGTAGGCTGATTTATTTAACTTCTTACATACGTCATCGGCATGCGGTTTCCAAGTCAAATTGTTGTCAATCAGGATGCCTAGAAATTTCGCTACACAAGTTGTATCCACTTTTTGACCATTATAACTAACATTAATCTCATCAGCGCGTATCCTTTGGTAAAAGTGCATTACTTTTGTCTTTTTTAGATTTATTATTAAGTTATTTGTATCAAGCCAGCCTATAATTGTTTCTAACGTGCCATTAATTTCACTTTCGTAGTTTTCTTTATTGGTACACTTAACAATCGCTGTACTATCGTCTGCAAATAGTACCATGGGTTGTCGTGTCTGTCGTGGCAAGTCATTTATATATAAGAGAAATAGAGGCGGTCCCAAGACACTCCCCTGCGGTACACCGTATTTGACCTCCCTACCGGCTGATGTATATCTAAGCTCACATTTGGTTTCAAGGCATATTCTAGACATTTCTGTATGTTGAGTTCGTCCAGTAAGATAGGAGCTTATTAAGTCCAAGACATTTCCCCTTATACCATAGCTATTTAGTTTTTTAAGAAGGACGTCATGGTTAACGTAGTCAAAAGCCTTGGTCATGTCGGTATATATAGCACATACAGGAGTCTTATTATCTACACTTGGCATTATATTGCATAAGAAATTGTATATAGCCATATTAATATTTCTATTTTTTCTAAAACCCATTTGTTCATTGCATAATATTTAGTTATTAATGTGCAACAGAAGCAAGGGCGTGGTTTTATCTTGGTGTGTATACACCGTGACATTTTAGTCGTCTTACAACGGCAGCCCACTTCATCTATCCAATGACTACTAATCATTTATAAAATATAACAAAAAAATATTTTTGGACATATGAATAATAAAAAAATAGTGATGTACCGACTAGTCGGGAATGTCGACTAGTCGGCCATATTTGTAGCCGGCGATTAATCGGCTAAAACCGCCGAGTAGTCGGCCCAATTTTTTACTCTTATATTAATATGCTTAAAAATTCAAAAGACGGTGATTGAAAAGAAATTTTGCTGTTATTATTTCCGTTTATTTATTTTCATATATAAAAAGCATATTTTTTTTTTAATATTTTTGCAAAAATTGAACATAAACATTTAAAAATATATTATTATTTTTATTTTTTTATTTTTATTATAGAATCAGTTTTACAGTTTACTTTCAGTGCAATCTAGAATAGGATAGGAAGAAACGCCGATGATAGAATTAATGCAAAGCAAATAAAAACACCCTGACAATAGGGTATTACACCCATTTTTGAAAAGTGTCTTAGTTAGGTTATAAAATGCTAATAAACCACAAAAAAATACAGCATTTTATTGAATCGATTAGTGCCATAAAAACGCATTAATATTTTAAATTTTTATATTTCGCGCCTAATTTGACGCGTTCCGTGTGGTGCCGGACGTAAAAGAATAGCACCTTCCCGTGAGTGTCGTAGAAGGCAACTAAGGGACTTACTAGAGAATGGGCAGCAGCGTTCTTTATGCATTTTACCACCATACTGCGATCGCCAACCCAAGCGTGGCGATTATGGCAAAAACCCCCTTTTGGGGGATGTCCAGCAGTGGACGTTTTTCGGCTGAAATGATGATGATGATGAACTAAAAAGCGTGGGGTGCTTTTTGAGGTATTTTTATAATCAATTAATGTCAAGCACCCCACGCTTTTTAATTGAATTAAATTAGTTTCTCCTTTTTTAGTTTGGTTTTTAAAGCGTGTTTTTTAGTTTTTTAAACTATTATTTATTTTCTATTTTTTAGTTCTGCTATCTACAAAAACGTGTTTTTTTTTCCTCATTTTTTTTTTAATTATTGAATTGTCATCGGTCCTCGACAAGTTTACAAAGTTTCAATGAAATCTGACCGTTTAAAGTGGGTCAAAATCGCGCTTAAAGGAGTCGGTTACGTACAAACAAACAAACCAACAAACAAACATACAAGTGAAGCTAATATAAAGCATGTAAAAAGGAAAACGAGGAGTATGTATGGATCGTAGCAGGTGGTAGCAGGTTCTGCAGGTTCTGCCTACCCCCATGGCAAGAGGGCGTGAATTTGTGAACGTGTATGTGTATCTCCAAAAACGAATAGCAACCTTCTACAAAGCTACATTTTTATAAAAGACATCCGTATCACTTTCATGTCTACGGCTAGAGATTAAAGCGAGTTCATGTCATCTGTCGGTGCTGACAGCACACGTCAAATGCCACCGATACCCTTCAGTAAAAAGCGCTGGATACTAAGAATTCGTACCAAGGGAGCACTATATTGAAATACATTTTGGAGCCATAAATGGTCCTCTTGGCGAATCTGTACTGTGTGTGTAACTTCGAACATAACTGACTCAAACTTTGAAAGGAATATACCTACTTTGTTTAAAAAAATGTGTGCTGCCAGGCGAACCCCGCCAGAAACTAAGCTGGGAAGAGGAAGTGGCGCAACAAACTCCCCAGCAGCACAGCTGTCTGTTTAGTTAGATAGTCTTGATTCTATACATAGGTTGTCAAAAATTTACATTACGAGACACAAAACATTAATTAAAATATTTGTCAAATGTCAGCTAGCCAGGCCAATAGCTTACATATGCAATGCTGGATTATGTTCACATAGCTGTTACGACCCGCACTCGAGACCACAAATGATAACCTAGGACCATCGACGTAAATTAAATAAACAGGTAGGTAGGTAATTATTAAAACCAATAACAAAATCATGGTCAGCAAGACGATCAGTCACCCAAGCAGATAGAGAGAAAGTCGCATGGAGGGGGAATAACGTTTTTTCCTTAAGGTGAATCTTGTTGACATTTTTTCCTTACAAACTTCGGGAGTGTATTACTCTACTGTTCGATAATGTACAGTCACGGACTTTAATTGATAAGCCACTTGCCACAGTTCCTATTTTAACCGTGTAATGCAAATCGGGTTTAGTCGGTTATACTCGTACATGTCCAGAGTGACGACCCAAAGTCAACCAATTGCAGGGCTAGCAACCGTAACCTAGCAACAATTGTTTTAGCGTAGCGATGGTAACGTTATGATTAGTCATTTCGACATCGGAAAAACTCGCACCCACGATTTTATCCGAACGCGTAGCGTCCAAGAGACGTTCATGACAAATATGATAACTGTTGCATATAAACGTAAATAGTTACGGCTACGATTCACCAAAATTCGAAATTATCGTCTCTGACATTTCAACTGTCACTGTCTTTGGATAGGTTTTCAGAAATAACGAGTATTTAATTAGCTCTTATTCAAAGGAGGTCAGTATCAAATAGATTGGATAAACTTATGCAACAGTGTATTGATTTATCATTGACAATTTATTAGTCAACCTCTATGGATAAGACTATTTCCGATTATAAGTAATTTGTCATCTTGTTTACGAGCATGCGGTTTAAGTTCGTGTTTAATCGTGTAATCTCGTGAATGTATAAAACTGCAAAATTGGAAAGTTTAATAGTGGCTTATCAATTAAAGTCCGGGACTGTACATCAAAAATTAAATATGGTATAGTTTTGTAATGTTGTCTGTGCGAAAACAGAATACTAAAATAAAAAGCCATTAAAAAGTTATGAGCCAACAAAGATTCATTTTTCTTGCTTATTTAATCTAACTTTGGGCGTGTTTGAGTAATAAAAGAAGTGAAAAATCTCCAAAACCAAGTCGGTACCAAAAAAGCTCAAAAATCGAAAAGTTCAATCAACTTTATTGGTCATTGATTTATGCAGTCGTTTTTTTTTATGAAACCCGATCTTCCGAAGGACTTTTCTTAATTTATTACGCGCCCTTTTCACTATAACTGATCCTGCATCTCACTCAATAATGTTGTGCATGTAGACTAGTGTTTAACTGCTTATCACGGGTACTCCCTCTGTCGGACACGATGTTGAGACAGCGTGCTTTTTAGCCAGGCCCACCAGTGAGTTCGAGCCCGCGACTATATTCCCCTTAAGGGACGATTTCTACCAGTCAAAACCGCGTCAGTCGCATTAAGGGGTAAGCAGCAGAGTAGCCCGTGAAATACAAATTCCGTTTTTTTAGGAATTTGCAGTGTCAGACTGTGTATAAAACAAAACATAATACGCGAACATAACATGAACCTATGTATTTACAGATTTAAATTCACTTTTTCACTTAATATATTTTTCATGAAATAGTCATTCAATGGGATTAAATAAACTTACAGGATTGTATTGATGATTAAAATTGTTGTAATTCTGTAAAGCTATATTTGTTAGGTCGCGAATCATGTTTTAATCAACATGCAATTGCACTCGATCCTGAGCCAATATGAACCAATCCAATTGGATTGGTTCATATTGGCTCAGGATCGAGTTGAGTGGAAAAAGGAAAGGGAGGCCTTTGCGCTACAGTGGGAGAATATAGGCTGATTATTATTATTGTTGCAACTGCAATAAAAACGGAACAAATTACCATTTCGCGGGCTACCATAGTGTTTGACCACTTATGGATCCACCACTTAAGGATCCACCACTTAAGGATCCACCACTTAAAGATCCACCACTTAAGGATCCACCACTTAAGGATCCACCACTTAAGGATCCACCACTTAAAAATTCACCACTTAAGGATCTACCACTTAAGGATCCACCACTTAAAGATCCACCACTTAAGAATCCAACACTTAAAGATCCACCACTTAAGAATCCAACACTGAAGGATCCACCACTTAAAGAACTTCGTTCTAAAAGAAAGTGTAAGCGTATGACCACACGGTAGAAGTGCACCTATGCTTACGACTGGAACCGAGTATACGCGATTCAGCGCCGAGTATACACGATTCAGCGTCACCAACCCGAGCGTGACGCTTTTCGTTCACTGTTCCGAAGGAGCGCAAACTGCGCCTAAACATGTTTTCATTTAAAAAAAACACAGGATTCCAATTAAATAACTTTCAAATTCGAAACAAATTATGTCAAGAATACACAACCACCAATGCAAGAAAGCAAGTAGGCAAGATGCTGCTAAGCAGCACCTACGTATGTGCTGTACACTGGGTATTTACGAGTACATGTAGCTACTATAACATGTTACTAGTAAGGTTTCAGGATAAGGTACGTAATATGAAACCTGATATTTTCTCATAGGTAAGTTTCAGATGATCGATGGCAAATTAAAAGGAATATATAGCAGAATATAATAATATTTTATTCTATATCAAAATTTAAGACTGTATAATATTAAAGAACTTTCAACACAAGCTAGCAGTAATACGCCTGCAGATTGTTTTCCTTAGAGAGTAAAACTTCGACCTTTTCCGATAGTTACTAAGGTTTGATTTTAAATATAAAGTATCCTGGACGTGCCGCGAAAGCTGGTTCGCAGAGGCAGGAAAGGGGAACTTGAAAGAAATAGGGGAAACATTTGCCAGTTGTAATGGCCCCGACTTACGAGTCGTATAGGTCGTGGGTTCGAACCCTGGCAACAAAAAAAATTATGTGTCTGTGTGTAATAATTTCATCACTACTGCTTTCAAAACGGTGAAGGAAAACATCGTGTCAGAACCAGCATGTCATAGAACCAAAAATTCGAAGACATGTGACATCTACCAACCCGCACTGGGCTCGCGTGGTGGATTACAACCCAATCCCTCTCGAAGAGATGAAGCCTGTGTCCCAGCAATGGAAGCTTTATAAGCTGATAATGTTTTGCTCAGTAGTGTGCTAAAAGGACCACTAGTATGAAGAAATGAACATAAACTTTTTGGCGATCTTCCTCAACTATTTATCACTAGCTAATCCGACTGACGTTGTCATGTCCAAGCAATAATTCATTCAGGAAATAAACTTAAATATTTTCAAAATCTGAAGGTTTTCCGGATTTTTTTTGTATTTATTTCTCTACACAAACCTGAACCAGACTATAACATGCGAACAGTATAAAGATTGATTTAATATAACTCTTGAACGCCCAGTGGTCGAATTCGACCATCATTCATTTAAAAAGTAATGTATTTGTAATGCATCAATGTATAAAAATATTAGCTTTCTACACTCTCCTTCCCCATATAAACTTTAACTGTACCTCTTACTCCTCCGCCCTCGCAATTTTTGTAAAAAAGTTTTTGGTTCACGTATATAGATGATACAGTAAAACCTCTTTTGGCCCACATTAATAGCCTCGTTGGTTTCATTACTCGGGAGAGCGACCAAAATATTCAGAATCTCAACGCAATAACCGACAAAATTCGTAATAATTTCCTTGTTAATATAAGTTTGCAGACGTTGAGTGAGCGAAGATCTTTTTTGCTCGAACCTAAAGATTCATCTCGCAAACTTTTCCTTCTACGGCTCGCAATTTACTAAGAATCCTAAAAAGCAACAACTTATTTTCTTTCAAACCCTCTAACGTTTGAGTTTATTTATCTACTTTATTATCTATCATGTACATTTGAATCGGCATTACGTAGGCGGGTTTTAGTTTTTAACGAGTTTTTGTTGAGTTTATCTTAGACATTACTGGCATCGGTGAAGGAAAAATCTTTGAGAGAAAATCTGGATGATGACTATCTATATAGTCATCATCTGCCTAGCTTTTTCCCAACTATGTTGGGTCGGCTTCCAGTCAAACCGGATGCAGCTGAATAGCAGTTTTTTATAAGGAACGACAGCCTACCTGACCTCCACAACCCAGTTACAGGGTAGTACGATAACCCTTGGTAAAACTGGTTGTTGACGGCTAAGTCGTATAGCTAGTATAAGTCTTGGATTGGCTCTTGTGATAAAGAAACTCCTAATACAAAAGCCAGGGCTACAACCCGTCTTGAGCAAGCATGGTGATCAATGCTTGTGCCTTATAAAAATTGAGAAGTGGCCTTTTTCGTGCAGTGGGTCATTACTGTCCCAATATTTACCATACCAGCATATTACTATGCTGGTATTATAATTACTATGGGCTTGGGGGCTATGCTTGGAGTTTCCCTGCATGATCGAATCAGGATTGAAGAGATTCGCAGGAGAACCAAGGTCACCGACATAGCCCGAAGAATTGTCAAACTTAAGTGGCAGTGGGCAGGGCACATTTCTCGCAAAACCGATGGCAGATGGGGCCGAAAAGTTGTGAAGTGGCAACCGCGCACCGGAAGACATAAAGTTGGAAGGCCTCCCACAAGGTGGACCGATGACCTTGTGAGGGCCGCAGGAGTCCGCTGGATGCGGAAAACACAGAACCTGTCGAAGTGACGGAGCTTGGGGGAGGCCTTTGTCCGGCAGTGGACGTCTTTCGGCTGAAATGATGATGATGATGATGATTATAATTACTATTTTATGAGAAAATGTTGGAAAACAAATTTACGTTAGTCTCATCTTACACGCTACGTGTGTGCTCAGTGACAATTACATTCACGATGACCTCCGGGAACCTATAGTAGCATAATCAGCCTATAATCTTCCTACTGCTGGGAAATAGGCCTCGTCTCAGTGGGAGGGAGTGTGCCGTAATCCACCACGCTGGTCCAGTTTGGTCGGTAGACTCACATGTCTTCGAATTTTTACTTCTAGGACATGCCGGTTACCTCAAGATATTTTCCTTCACCGTTTTGAGAGCAGTGGTCATGAAATAATTTGTACATTGTAAAGCGCCTGTCCGGGTTCGAACCTATGACCTACAACTACAACTCGTAAGTTGTGGCCACCACAGCTCTTACCTTATAGCACCAGAGAAATAACTGTGAAAAATAAAATGGACTAACCGACTCAATCGAGGACCGCACAACATAAAACCGGTCTGTCACACTTACCGAACTAGTGAAGCGATCAAGCCAAATATATGTAGGTACTTATTCTATCGATGATTTATTGGCAGTTCCCAAACAAGTAACGAAAAACATGAAAAACGTTTCAAAAACATCAGTCTTATCAACAAATACATTAAGCCGTTATTGTATTACTTATATATCAGGCGTAATGGAATCCCGCCGGATTTTATGTACGTTGCAATAATTCTCCTCCGTTCCGAGCGTTATTTTAACGAAATTGAATGGAGTTTATGTTTTCTTGGTCTATAAAAAGAAAAAAAAGAGCAGCATCACTTTGGCAAGTTTAAACAAGAGCCTTTTTCGCCAAATGAAGTGGTCGGCAAGTTTATCGAAGGCCGGCACTGCTTTAGACACGTTAATCAATCAAATATTTGGCTAAGTCATGAATAAATCTGCTGGGGGAACTTCCGTAGTGATTTTGCTGACACACACCGGGATCTTGATAGCGCTTGTTGGTGACTTGATGGATCTATGTTTTAATGCCGCTATTGTTCTTGTTCAGCATGAATTTTTGGTGTTTAATTATACTTTCAGCGCTCCGTAGGAAGATCCTTTATCGGGGTGAGCTTTTTAAAGTCAGCTTTCTCACTAATACAACATTGAAGTCAAAGCTACGATAATTAAGTTATTAGCACCTATGACAGGAAAGAATCTGTGAAAGTCTAAGATTTTCCTAACTGAGACGAGAGAGAGACTTCATTCAGAAAAGAAAGATGTTTTGACGTGAATCATAATTAAATATATGAGGGATTAGTACATAATTTGAAGAAGAAATACGTAGATTCGTTTTCCACTCACATTACAACAATAACAAACACACCAAAAACGCATGATCCAATTAAAAGAAACGATAACAGGCAAACTCAATAGTGGAACATAATAAATATAACAATAATCTCCGTTTTACCGTTCGGGAAAACTCTAAAAAGTCGGAATGGAGAGCACTTTCCACATCAGCGGATTGAGGTCACTCCGCCGATACTATTACCTCCATCGCTGAAAATAAAACAACATACACGATACATTATTGGATAAAATATACGTATTCTCCTCTCAGTTTTTGTAGTGGGGTAAATATTTTTTAACCGCCACGTATAATTTTTGGTAACTGTACAGTCTAGGAATAAATAATGAAACGTTTAAATAAACTTACGATAGACGAGATGATGCGAATATCAACAAAATCTTCTTGGTTTAACCTTTAAGTCATCTCGCTCAGTTTAGTTCTTTGTCTCGTGTCCTAGACCCTAGATAACAGGTCTGTGTGCAACGGAAAATCATTTTCAGTTACATTTCATCTGATAACCTCTCTACAGTATCCTAGATTGCACTATAAAACCTAATTTAAACGGAGCGATTTAATTGCCTCGTATAGCATAGTATAAGTTGAAGATACAATAAACGTTGCACCGTCTATACATTGCTTACCAGTGATTCCCAAAAGTGGTGCAGGTGGAACCCCAGGGGTCCGGGAGACTCGACGGAGGTCTATAGGGGAAGTAAATGTGGACCTTACTATTTTTCCGATTACGTCATTGCTAACATCTTCAAGGAAAATTACATTCGGAAAAGGTGACATGCGCCCGCTGTGTGGTAAAGGAATTTGTTTGAAAATTACTTTGACCGTACCCTCCTGCCTATATTCTGGGCTGTAATGTATCAGTTGCAGGTCTAACTTTGGAGTTGTAATGTTATTCTTAGAAAGATTTACTACATTATTGAGTATGGTAGGCTTCTTCTCTCAAAACAATAATTCAATTGCAAGTTTTCTAGTTTCTCAACAACTTTGTAAAAAATTAAATTATCCGGTAGGCTCGCAATCCTTTTTTATCCTATGGACACGTCTACCTGACTATTACAGCGCCCCCCGGTCTACTTCTTAATAGGCAATGGTCTTTGTAGCACCATGAAGCATGAGGCTCCAGGGGCAAGTGCAAATCTTGGCGTTCATTCGATTAATCGAGTCTGGTCAAGCCACGCTGGGATCGGTGCGTTTCATTAATTAATTCATTAAACTTTGTAAAAAATAAAATTATGGCATGCACTATCGGAAAAAAAATCATTGATACAACATGAAATAGGAACAGGCTTTCAGCTCATATAAAGAATGATGTATATCTTGAATATCTTTTCTGATAGAAATCTCTCATCTTACTTTTTTATTGTACCTACACAAAACATAATATGTACTTTCAACAGGATTTACGAACTTTTTGTGTTTGTTTGGCCTATATATACGTACTCGTGTCCTCGTTAAAACATGCCTACATTGTGAAGTTTAAATATCGCCTCCTGCATGTGGTTTGAAGCGGAGCTGATACGAGCGACAGAACAACACGCCTTTTGTTGACTTGCCTTCAATCCCTGATTAGCTCCATAGGGGGAAAACGTTAACTAAGCCTGCTATAGCATGTCGCTCGTGAAACTACCTCGCAAACAACAGCATTATATGTACAGTATACGACAAAATCCAATGCAACATCGTTAATATTAAGGGGAAAGCGCTAGGGTAATGCGAAATTCAATTTTATTTATTTTTTTGGAAAGCCATATTTGATAAGCAGAGATCGGATATTCGGATGCATATTCACCTAAAGTTGAGATATTGGCTAACATGCAATGCGCTTTTGTATCGAAAATGTCTCAATTTAGGTAGGTAAGTAATTTGTTTATTTTTTGTTTTAACTAATACAAACCACCCCTCTTCCACTACATACACATATTTGCATCGGGTTAAACATTAATTTGAATATTAATTTCACATCTGAATAGTTATGCAATCCAAAAATCCCGGGGTTTTTAATAAATAGTACAAATCATTTATAAAGCCGCTTCCATACTTTTATAGCTAAAAATTATCTTTAGATAAATATGCATCCGAATATCCGATCTCTGTTGATAAGGTTGCGAATCATATTTTAATCAATATACAAACTGACTCGGGCTATTGTATAAACGCATCTAGTTTCAAAAGAAGGTGTTATACTTACGTTCTCTCATAAATTGAACTAAGTACCTACTCTTTGACGCAAACTACACAGTATAGGACCTAACACAAAAATTGCCACTTATCGGTAGAGATCTAATATTTAATAGTTGTGTTTAAATTAATGGTTGTTTAAAGTAAAATAATGACAAACCTGCAGCCCACTAGAATAGAAGGCCACCCCGACATAGTTGATTTAAATAAGCCAGACGCGCTGAAAGTACCCACATAATATTATTTGTACCAAACGAAAGCAAATAGAGGGAAGCTCAAACTTGATATTGTTTACGTTGCTCTTAGCTTCCTGAATATCTAAAGCAACCTATAATGTTTATTTTTGCGCGAATAGTTTTTAAAATTTTCTGCTCTGTATTTTCTCTTAAGAAACATTTTATTCGCGCACCTCTCGTGTGTCGCTTCCAATTTGTTTGCTTGGCTTTTGCTTAGCATATCACGGAACAGCCGCATTCCAACTGCGCGAATAAATGTGAGCATCCGACCCTCTTATTACCTCCCTCAAAATTCGACTTTACCCTGTCATGTTCAAGGTATTCATTTCTTCGTGGTCGTCTCATTTGTTGCGACGTTTCGTAGTCGGTAAGGCGTCTCTTGCTCGCTTTACCTCCAGCTCATGTTTGCATTCCTGGTACTTGGCAAGCAAACGCTCTTACTTTGCGTTCCTCTACTTTGTGATACGTATTGTCTTTCACGCCTTTGAGAGAATTGTATGCATTTCCCAACTTTTTGTTAGAATAATGATGGAGTTCCTTCTCTGACGGGAAACTAGTGGAGGCGGTGTTCGGAACTTTTGTATTGAGGTGATAATGATGTAAATTAGTGCGAGGTGTGGGTTGTGTGATTAATGTTACGTTGAAACATTCCATTTAAGGTTATTAAGTGGATAGAATGAGGATCTTATTGACAAAATTTTAGAGTTTTAGGTTTGTGACCAGCCTTTTGATAACATTGATCGATGTTCGAATCTTAAGATCCTGTTTTTGGAAGATGGTTTTTTAAATACCATCTCATTTGAAATCACGCTTTTTGTTAATCTTACTTATTAATTCCATTAATACCGTTAAAAAAGGCTTTCAAAAATCAATCAACTCAGTCCATCGCACTTTAATACTTGCACAGAATATCTAAAGGTTCTAGATAGGTCTTAAATTCTGCAAAACTTTCCTTCAAACGGAACTATGCATATTTTCGAATTTCTAAACAAAAGTGTCATATAGAGTATAGTCCAGAAATTTGGTTAATTTATCATTTTGTTGTGAGCAGAATCTCAAGTATCTTAGAATTTGTGGAGACAGTCAAGTTTGATCAGATACGTCGAGCTTCTCAATACTTCTTTGTTTATTAAACTTAGTTTGATAAGCTTATTAATGTTTTGTCAATAACTGCTGCTGAAGGTGAACATTTTAATGAATTATTTTGGTTTTTGTTTCTTTGGAGCGTTGAATTTTTTTATCTTTCTATTCAAGACAACGACAGATTTCTAATACCTACTGTTTCATGTATCTAATGAGCATTTTCTTTAGTTCACTTCACAGGATGTTCATGTTGTGGAAACTTCAAGATAAACCTACATTCACTGATGGCCTGTATTCTCGCAAGTATAGTATTTGTACAAAAGCCAATGCTATTCATGATACTAGGTTGTAATAACCTGTAATTCGTCCAAAGATACCCTCATATTATTATTTTTTTACAATTCTAAAATACCTTCAGTAAAGCTCACAACAGAATGAGTTTCACCAACAAACTCAACGGTGCATCGAAAGTTCGGAACCCACTTAATTAAAACTGGCCACCACATACCATGCGAATGGGAAATAAACAAATGAACGCTCTAAAACTCCCACAGACTGTATTAAGCCTACAACAAAAGTTTTTTACTTTAACTTTGATTTCAGAAGTCGATGTATTTGTATCTGTATTTTCGTCTTTTGCCACTGCATCCCGAAATAAAAGATATTTTTTTACTTAGTAGTCTTTTTTTTTTGATAGCTGTTGTTATTTTTTATTTTTTTTGTTGTGGTCCGCTACTTTCTATGTACACACGGCTACACATCAAGCTATCATTTCCAGTTTACGCTGATCTCGCACTGTACGGAAATCCTATACAATGCGAGATCAGCTTATACTGGAAATTGTAGCCGTGTTTACCTAAACAAGAGTGCCAAGAAGTTTTCGAAATTGGTCCACAGTTAGTTATATTGATATAAAATACCGATGAACATACATACAATAAAAATACACACACACGAACATAAAACATCCACCTTTGTTAAAGTCGGTTAAAATGAGAGGAACCTCCTTTGTTTTCTTGTCCAATAAAGAGCACCAACATTTTTATGAACCATTTGGAGGGTCGAACCTTTTCTAAATTCTTCAAGTACGGCTTTAATCTTTCACCAAATATTTTATCTGTGGCTCAGTTTTCTGAACCTTTATGTTTTCCGAGAAAGATATTTATGACAGCTCCTTGAATCTGGTCCTATTGTATCGATACCACGTTTTACTAACATTCTTTTTAGTTTTTGATTGTACTTTTTCAACAGTTGGAATAGTTGGTGGTGTTGCCAGATTCATCGTAAATCAATAGTTTATAATAAATTGCATTAAAAAAACTCTCAGAAAATATTTACGAAGTGACTATGATTAGGTAGGTATAATGACAAATAAATATACAAATAAATACAAAAACAAACATTTGTGTCGACACCCTTGCGCCATTCCATGTCCCTAGCACGGTGGGCTGTGCTAGCGCCGCTGCTGCGGTTGCTGAGACCCGAGGCGAGACAAGAGGCGTACTGTAACCTACAGTTTTGAGCCGTTTGGGGTCGAAACGCTCGGGTCATGGGGCCCGAGTGCACGTCTTCTCTTAAAGGAAATTTCTCGCCGGCTGGTCGACACTTCACGTGACCAGAGGGCTGGGTCGTTCTTTACCAAAGAATTAGCATTGCCATTCAACGTGGCAATGCTGCCAGTCTTCTGTGCACGTTTCCTGATGACAGCGATGCGGACGAATACCTCGACGCCTAAGTGTCCTTTTGTTTTTGTATTTATTTGTATATCAACTAGATTAGATTCGACGTCCATAATTATTTTATAGGATGACAGCCACGCAGTCTTCTGACATCTCGCCTGTTGCTAAGTGGTCACCACCGCATGTGGACTTCTGCAAACCCAGAAACATAGCATGAAATTAAATGAAATTGTTTAAGATAAATACGACACAACATCACGCCTTGTTACCCCGAAGGGTTGGGCAGTGGTGTACCCATAGTGCACCCACCACTAATCCATACTTCCCTACTAATATTATAAATGCGAAAGTAACTCTGTTCGTCTGTGTGTCTGTCTGTTACGCTTTCACGCCTAAACCGTTGAACCGATCGTCATGAAATTATAGCTTGGGATATGGAAATGGACACAAGCTTCTTTTTTACGCAATAACCGACAACCATGCGGACGGAGCCGCCGGCATAAGCTAGTATTTTATATTTTCTAGTTAAAAAAATCTTTATAGTATATTGTTTATCCTGTAAATACGATATCGGAATCACTTTTACACGACATATTATAAGAAAATAAACTAGATGGAGTTGACATTTCCCATCGGACAACCCCTGAGAAGAAATTGCGCAGCAAAATCAAGGGTCCAAGTATTTTTTTTTAATCCAAACAACCTTGGTCAGATCTTGTAAAGAAAATGTAGATGGAATGGACTTTTGGGGAAAAACCATCACACAGATTTGAGTGAACCAGATCTATCAGTGCAAGCACATATAACTCAGCAGCTTGAGAAGCACAACCACTCGACGAACAATACCAAATAAAGGACATTGTAGGCCACATAAAGTACTTAAACTGCCAGACCATCATTAAAACTAACAGAGAAAGAAAAAAACCCACATAGTCATCACATTCACAATAGTCAAAGCAAAATAATACTTAACAAAGTAAATATTCATGTGTGTTGCCAACCCTGAAAAAGGCTGAAATATCTCATGACCTTGTAGGTAATTACTCCGGCCCCATACCCTTCAGATTTCAGAGCAAAACTCAACAACACTGCATAGCAACTAGAACAAAAATACTGGTAAAACTTTTCTAGACGTTCTTCTTGCTGGGGAAAATTAATTTATTAAGTTCAGGTTAAACTACGCTTGTCCCGGCTGTCGTAGTGTGGTTAGAAGCCCGAAGTTCTGGTATTACGGTTTTGTATTACCCAGTAACTGGTTTGTGGAGGTCAGATAGGGATACATAAATAATACTAATAAAAAAACGAGATATTTGCTGAAAACCAGCGCTGTTGACGATAGGTTTTCCGAAGACACAGCATTTTGCTGAGCAAAGACCTGTCCTTGTACAGATGCGACCTTTATTTCAATATATACATATAAATTACATTTTTAAATATAAGTATAAAGTAGATACAACTCTGCTTTAATTGTTCTTATTATTGTGGTATGTTTGCTGCAAAAGTATTCATTAGTGCTCTCTGCAATTGGCATTGTGGTTTTGTTTTGATTGGTATATAATTGCCAGTGTCGTAACGCAGATGCCATCTCTATTGTCTTTGTTCACTAGCCCTGACATTACCAAGTAATGGACAAAATTGTAAACTTTTTCTACTTGAATACGGGGCTGTTGGCTACTTTGTATATATGCATTTTATGTCTATTTTTTATTTTGTTTATAATGTGCGTTTTGTTTGTGCAGAATAAACAATGTTTTTTTCTGAGTACTCGTTGTTTTTTTTTTGAGGATGGGAAATCATCAAATAACTTCTCCCTCCCGCTCTGAGCGGAGCGCGAAGGCTCCTGCTCCGCTCAGAGCGGGAGAAGTTATTTGCGTGTCAGACTTTTACCAACTATAACCCACCCGTGTTCCTTCAGTTGCCTGTGTGCCAGGGGCCACTGTATCTCTTTCGAACAACCCACACCCCTAGCAGGATGTAAATACTGGTTAGACTGGAAGCTGACCCCAACATAGATGGGAAAAGGCAAGGCAGATGACGGTGATGATCTTGGTACAAACAATCTGTAACAATTGAACATCGTCAGTCGCAATTTTGTGCCCTTATCTGCAACACGAAATGACCTTTACATAATAGTAATAGCCATAAAATACATAGTTGCATTAGCCGCATATGTCACCCCTACATTTACGGCTGGACGGGCCACAAGGTTGTGCACTAAAAACACTCTGACCACAAAATGACAATAGTTAGTAGCTACGAGTAATTTGGCTGGCCTTATTCACTACATATTGTTTGAAATCAGCCGTGGATTTCTAGCTTAGTTTGGAAATCGCATGTTATATGTACTTTTCTGCTATTGTTAGTACAGTTACTAACAATAGCAGAAAAGTACATGTAACATGCGATTTCAATTTCGATACACCAGTGTGTATATACTTTATGTTTCCAGTGATTCGATGGCCGACCATTTATGTTTTATATGCCTATGTATAAATATCTGTGTTGTTTTCAGGTTTTTTTTTAATGTTATAATTATCAGCTTTTTATATGCACGTGTTTCTGTGACAAATAAATATATTTTTCTTTCTTTCTTTTATCTGCAACTTGATATTTGAGGCATGGAGGAGTCTTGGTATGTAAAGCTGATCACCCATCCACAGACCCACCGCGGCAAGCTTAGCTTAACCTAATCAATCGACCGGTGTGGCTGTTATTATTTAGCCACGAGCCCGCCCATCTAATTATATAAAAAAAGCAAGGTCAAGTGTTGTATAATACGGCTAAGGACAGCCTGTGCACTGTAAAACCTTTGTTTGGTACATTATTAAAAAAAATCTTTCTACAATATCAATGTTGTATGAATAAATAACAAATTTCAAAGTAATAATCCAACATAAACACAGACAACAGCTTTAATTAAATGCTCAACATTTTCCAAAATGAAAATCCAATAACTGAAACCGGTAGGAACAAAAATAAAATAAAAATCCATTATTTCGACGTAATATCATAATCTACCAACTTCCAATATCCTGTAATCCGATACAGTTATTATATTGAGTTAATGTTATCCATTAATAATGAAGCAGCGGTCGTGGGCCGAGGGCCGCGGGGCGCTAGTGTCGCCATCTACCAGTAACTATGGGGGCTTTATCTTAATTGCCTATATATTTGTACATACCAGGAAGTTTTTGTAGAAAATCCCTATTCGCTGAGTAAGGACTGATATCATGATCTTGTGAAAATAACATGAAAATATTACCTACATCCTGCACTTATCAATACGTTTTCTAATACCTAGTATTTTAACAACCTAATTAAATTATACGAGTAGTTCAGCATAATCATCGTATAATGTTCCCGCTGCTGTTACACAGGCCTCCTTTTGCTGTGAGGGAGTGGGCCGTAATCCACCACGCGGGCCCAGTGCAGGTTGGGTAGATGCCACATGTCTTCGAATTTTTGGTTCTAGGACATGCCGGTTTCCTCACAATATTTTCCTTTTGAGAGCAGTGGTATGAAATAATTTACACAAACTTAAGCGCCGGTCTGGGTTTGAACCTACGACCAACAACTTGTAAGTCACGGCCATTACCACTGGGTCACTGCTCTAATCTAATTTTCACACATTACATCTAAACTTGATATCTACGCATCTCATACAACAAGTAATTCGGTCATAAAACACGAAAGTAGCATCTGCATCGCGTCTGTACGTCCGCATTAAACTTACTAACTAATACAAATGTGTTTTGCTCAAATATCTGGAACGTAGGCCGCGCGACTTCGATACGAGAAAACAATGAAATATGACTACCATTATTGTTTCACCAAGTTTCACCCACTTAGGGTTCCTACAGACGCGCCACAATAATGCCACATCACAGCGACAAAAATGTTGCCGGGGCAGTGGCTAGTATGGATGGGGTGTCGATGCAGCTGCATGAAATTTTGCATGGTACAGACGCCAGCAGGTCAATCTATCCCAAACTGTAAAATTTTCCCAATTGAACATGAACCTTATCATATTGTAATAAAGTTGAAACTCTATCAAAGAAATTTGACAGATTGGGGTAGCTTGATGTGCTGGTGTCTGTACATACATAAAACTCACGCCTTCCACCCATAGGCAGAAACTACAGAACGCCACCAGCTATGATCTTACATACTTTCTTTTACCTTGTTTATGTTCATACATCTGGTCATACCTACACGCACGCTGGTTGCGACTACTGCATTGTAGTAGTCACAAAGTCACTGTGCTGGTAATATAGTGAATTGCACTACATCTCAGGCTTCAGAACTGAATTGTGTTTCGGAAAGATGGCTTGTGAGGTTGTGGCCAAACCCAGCATTAGTCACCGCAATGTCGTATTAACACGTTCTCAAAAAAAAATGATAGAAACTGTAAATTATCCTAGATACTTGTAATTATGAGTAAACGTTTTCATCCGGTGTCCGGTCACACTTTTGCCGCAGTGTGGTGCGTCGTATTTTTTTAGCCGCGGAGCTGTGGCTCGTCTGTACAAGCCCTTAGTTCCCTGATATTGGGTTCGTGCAATTGTTTTCGGCTGAAATACAAACTTAAGTTTTGTATTTAGAATTGCAGTTTGTGTAAATCAATTTGTTGATTGTTTGCTCTGATTGGGGAAATGAAACGGTTCGAGTTTTCAGTTTTTGTTTATGGTTTGTTTATTGGTAATGAAGGGAGCTCATGAAATACAACTTTATTTTTACTGAGATGAGTATGTGCACAAACCTATCCTATTAATATTATAAATGTGAAAGTCTGTGTTTAGATGTTTGGATGTTTGTTACTCAATCATGCAAAAACGGCTGAAAGGATTTGGATGAAATTTGGCACACAGATAGTTTATAACCTGGATTAAAATATATGATTTTGATCCCGGTAATACGTTCCCGTGGGATAATTTCCGACCTTTACGCGGGCGAAGCCGCGGGCAAAAGGTAGAACTATATAAATACAGATCTACAAAAAACTATGTAAGTCATTGTGTTTTGTCCGCTGTGCAGGGCCTGCATGGAAGATGACGAGACAGCGGCTCATGTGCAGGGGCTTTAGTCTGCTATGTTTATAAATTCGTCATTCCAACACGATCCCATTGTCATTCATTTGTCATTTTGCTAAAAGTTCGTAATCTGCTAAATTCATAATGGTCGATCATTGGTCGGTCAATGGTCTCGTAATAGAATTGTGTCAGAATGGCATTTTCATATTGCCATTATTATAAAACTCGTTAGTAGAAATGTTTTTCGAAAAACTACTACTAAATTTGAACATTTATTCATGCCAGATTTCATTTATATATATTTTTACATATTATTTATTAGTGTCATAAGCAATCTAAAGTAGTAGGAAGTACGAGATTACCAATAAATGCCATTTCTTTCAATGGAGTGTCAGTGGCTGACCATTGGAAAGTCATAATGACGCCATTTTATTAGTAGATTACCAAATTTGTCAAAATCAACAATTATGAAATCAATGATAGACCATTCTGACACTATTGTAATAGCAGACTTGAGGCCCTGTTAAACTGCCCGGTGGTCGCTAATTACAGGGCAAAATACTTCGGTAACCCAGGTACCCTACGTGAGATTGTCAGCAACACCAAGGCGTTGCTGGCCTTTCTCGAGGAGCTGGGGTGGATCGAATAACCGATTCTCCCACCCGTGCGCAAAATACGCACTTTGACGTGGAGTTGCGGACAACAGCCCATTTTACCAATTACCTATTACCTACTGTGTTTTGTTTTCATGAAAAAGAACTCCATGAAACTTCTCATCAGTCATCAGTCACCAGATTTATTTTTTTCTTTGAAAAAAGAAAACTGTTTTTTTTTATACAGGGTAAATATTTTACTTGTGGGCAAACTGTAACCCTGAATTCAGCATGTCATTCTAGACCCCTAGCGTAGAAATTTTTCGTCGGTTATACCTACAAAAAGAAATCAGCTGTTTCATATAAAAGTGCAATACCTACGCGGTTAAAATGTATGGAACAGCTGATTTTTTTTTGTATAACCGTCGAAAAAATTCTAGAATAACATGCTGAATTTATGGTTACAGTTTGCGCAGTGTAACGCACTTTAATTTTTATTTACGCAAGAGCAATAACCACCCGAAATCCATTACCTGAACGTGTAAAAGTCGTCCCTAAAACCCGCCGAGAATGCAACGTATGCCAAACTCTGCCGACCTCCGATATTGGGGTCCTGCGGGACCCCGTCATATTCCCGATATTCAATAAGGCGAACTAACACGTTTTGCTGTCGCCCGGCCTTTCAGAAAGTCCCTAGCGCATTACTATATAGCATCAATACCTTGGGCCCATCGTGTCTCCGATATTACGAAGACTTCCTAAGGTCGCGATATTTAAATCAGAATACATTTGCCAGTTCACCACGTAGTTTTGGATAGCGGTTTGGGTTATTTAGTTTATTTTTTATTCGTTTAATGGAAGGACGCAGCCGTTTGAATTGTGGTGGTGTTATCGAAAATTTTCATATT
This sequence comes from Antitype chi, assembly GCA_947359405.1. NCBI lineage: Eukaryota > Metazoa > Arthropoda > Insecta > Lepidoptera > Noctuidae > Antitype > Antitype chi. Next base: position 1,736,878 of record OX375817.1, on the reverse strand, counting down.
TTGTGTGAACGTGTCGCTATATTGGTTGCTTATACAATTTTTATAACTGCGAGAGGGTCGTGACTTCGACAGTCGTTTTTCCGAGACATGAACCATGAGTATGGAAATTGCATACTTACCTATATTCTTCGCTAGACTTATTAAGGCTGAACAAGTCAAAAATTTTCATACAAACTTCGGAAGTGTATTACTCCACTATCCGACAATATACATCAAAAATTAAACATGGTATGGTTTTGTCTCATTATTAATATTGTCTGTACGGAAATAGAATACTAAATTAAAAAGCCATTAAAAAGTTAGGAGTCAACAAAGATTAGTTTTTCTTGCTAATTTAACCTAACTTTGGGCGTGTTTAAGTAATAAAAGAAGTGTAAAATCTCCAAAACCAAGTCGGTATCGACAAAGTTCAATTATCGTAAAATTCAATAAACTTTACTGGTCATTGATCAGCGGTCAGCGGTTTTTTCATAAAACCCGATCTTCCAAAGGACTTTTCTTAATTTTTTCGCGATTTTATTACTATAAATGATCCTGCATCTTACTCAATAACATTTTGTGTGTAGACTATCGTCTAACTGCTCATCGCTGGCACTATCTCTGTTGGACTCGAAGCCTGGTGAGACAGCGTGATTTTTAGCCAGGACCACCAGTGAATTCGAGCCCGCGACTAGGTTCCCCTTAAGTACTCTGCTACTGAGTATGATATCCTGGGTTCGATCCCTAGATCGGGCTAAGTGTTATTGGGATTTTCTATCAGGAATTTCTCAGTAGCAGCCCGGAGTCTGGATTTGTGTCCAGTTGATGGCAATAGGCTCACCCCTATTACATGGAACTTAAACATAACTGGCGAAATGTGGGTGAACTATACAGGGACACGTCTGCCTAACCATTCGGTAAAATAAGGCTTGATGAACAATTCGCCTACACAATATATTTTATTACGCAATAAATGAAACCAAACATCGTCTAGACTGGGCACTCCACGATAGCGGCGGTAAGTCCCCTCTTTGAGGAGTGGCTTGAGAGGCGGCATAGCGTCCTCACCTTCCGCCTGACGCAGGTCCTCACCGGACACGGTTGTTTCGGAAGACTCCTGTTTCGGATAAGGCGGGAGGAAACGCCCGGGTGTTTCGACTGCGAAGATCGCCCTGAGGACACGGTTGAGTATACGGTGAAGGTCTGCCCGGCTTGTTTGTGTCTGTTTTTTCTAGGAAAACTGTGAAGGAAGCTTCACAGTTTTCCTAGAAAAAACACACGTTTATTCATTATGAACTTAAGGAAATTTTACTTCACATTCCATCTACGTTGGTATTTTAATAACCTTGTATCTTCACTGTTATTTTATGTTTCAAGGCGATGCTGTAAAATAAAAACATAATTAGGTATTGAGAATAAAGTAATAAACAAAATTGTGAGTATATTTTAATATCCCTAAATAATAAACAAGAACGCCGTTTTCTTAAATGATTTTCGTATCATATATCCGAAATTTGGTGGAATAGAATCCCTTGAATGCCTGACAAGCGTAATGGCTTTCTGGGCCCTGTTTTATAAACGTTACAAATTTTAAATTGTAACTGTATTTTACAATTTACAAATCTTTCAAGTTTCTGTATAATAAAGATTACAATTTACAAATTTACCATGGTGGAAACTGTCAAAATTGAACAATTTTGCCTACAAATTGTACATATTTTTATGTTTAATAAACATTTTCTCTTTACAGGTGAAAATTTACATATTTGTAAGGAAAACTGTTTTATTGAACGCATAATTGTAATTTCAAATTTACATATTTTGTAAATTGTAGAACAATTCCGACAAGTGGACTCGTCTTGTGTCAGAACTTTACAATTTTGTACGTAAATTTTATAAGTGAACAATTTTAACTGTTATAAAAAAAACTAATAGTGGAAGTATTGAAAGTAGTAATGATGAATATATGAGTGAACGGCAATGGCGAGTTTTTCATAAAAGGATAAACTTTACTTTTGATGTGACAGGTTTTACATTCAACGAAAAATTTCAGGTTATCAAATCTACCGTCGAATATTTGGTAACGAAAATAGGACATGATCTTAAGACGATCTACCAGGGGTGCGGGTTGTTCGAAAGAGACATCGTGGCCTCTGGCAAACAGGCAACTGAAGGGACACGGGTGGGTTTTAGTCAGTAAAAGTCTGACACACCCTCCCGCTCCGCCCAGAGCTGGAGAAGTTATTTGATGATTTCCCAACAACCTCAAACAAAAAAAAACAACTTAAAAACGATTTCAAACAGAAATGCAGCCCTTACTCAGCAAATCTTAGATGCTCAAAGATTTCTACTGTTCCGCGATGTCGTTCCACTTTTTATAATTTTCATAACGGGAGTTAGTTTTTCACTAAACCGCACAAAACATCTTTATTCTCATAAATTAGAGACAGACTAATGATTTTCGTTACGAATCAAACAAATAGATAACTAACCAAAAAAAGTAGGTACTTACTCTGTAAACGAAATACTAATATTTTAAAATCTTATTTATGATTTTTTAAATCTACCTTCGATTTAAGAATCTTCAACAAAAACTTTCATTTTATGTAATGTAGATACCATATTATCATCGAAATCTACAAGCGTTTTCTGCACATTTAAACAACATTTGTAAAGCTAATAAATTGTAACGTTTTACATAATTTTTTACACGCTTTATATTAGCTTCACTTGTATGTTTGTTTGTTTGTGTGTTTGTATGTAACCGACTCCTTTGATCGCGATTTTGACCCACTTTAAACGGTCAGATTTCATTGAAACTTTGTAAACTTGTCGAGGACCGATGACAATTCAATAATTTAAAAAAAAATTGAGAAAAAAAAACACGTTTTTGTAGTTAGCAGAACTAAAAAATAGAAAATAAATAATAGTTTAAAAAACTTTTTAATTGAATTAAATTATTTTCTCCTTTTTTAATTTGGTTTTTAAAGCGTGTTTTTTAGTTTTTTTAAATAGTTAAAAAAGAAAAAAAATTATAAAGAAAATAAATAATAGTATTTATTTTCTTTTTACTTAATTGTAAGGTCTAATAAACAGCACTTGTCATACAACTTTACAAATATGTCATTTATTTACAAAATTGTCGGATTGTAACGTTTATACACAACTTCATTCAACTATCATGTTTTGTCTGACTAAGACAAAACCCTCGAAAACGATATGCCGTATTCCACCACGCAGGCCCAATACGGGTTGGTAGATGTCACAGGTCTGTGAATTTTTAGTTCTAGACATGTCAGTTTCCTCACAATGTTTTCCTTCACCGTTGTGAGAGCAGTGGTGATGAAATAATGTATACAAAAAATGAAAATGTTTTTTTATTTATTACTAGCTTCCGCCGCGGCTTCACCCGCGTGGAAGCCGGAAATTATCCCGGGGGGACGTACTACCGGGATAAAAAAGTATACTATGTGTTAATCTAGGTTATATTCTATCTGTGTGCGAAATTTCATCCACATCCATTCGGCCGTTTTTGCGTGAAAGAGTAACAAACATCTATCCATCCATCCATACTTACAAACTTTCGCGTTTTTAATATTAGTAGGATTTCAACAAGTAAAACTTAACAACTAGTGATTGGAGCCTCCTTTAAAGCAGATAACCCTGTGTTAGGAAACTCCAAGAACATCATGATAAACGGCAAATACATATAAATGTATACGCAATTCTTCCAACATATTCAAATCACTGTTGAGGCATGACTCACAGTCGAGAGCACATATTCCATGATCTTCCCTTGCTGTACATGCTTGCACGTCTGCACATTTGTCTACACCAAGTTCCATCATTATGGCGTTACCGAAAAGTTTAAATGTGGGTGCACATAGACACACTTTTGCCCCTCCCTTCAGAGATTACAGGCGTGATGTTATGGTGTATTATGAAAGCAAATATTTTATTTTAGTTTGTACCAAATATTACAAAATAGTTTGAACAAAAATGTGACTGCTACCGTCTCGTGACAACTTTACCGCACAGGCTATTTTCCGAGCCACTGATCGTATTTATTTGACGTGAGTACATCACTCGTAATGATATGGTTTTACTATATACAAGTTGTTCGCAAAGATACTTTATGTGTGTATGTCAAAACGGACATCAAAGACTATAGAGATCAGAGGTTTCTACAAATCATTGGTTCCTTTGAACAATGACTTTCTTTGAACATAAAAAAACCCATAGTTATACTCGTAAACCAATTCGAATAGTTCGATTGGCCAATGTTTATATATATATGTATAATTATTCTGTACGTGTGTATGTCACTAAACTTCTCTTAGATAGCTGGACTGATTTTGATGATTTTTTTTTGGTTTTCTTCGAGTGGGGCTCTGGATGGTTTAGAATTAGATTTACAATTGGACCCGGTAGGCAGCGCTACGACCGAGTTCTAGGCGTCTAGGAACCAGGTCAACATCTGTCTGGTTAGCTAGTTTACTTTTTATTTTATTTATTTATTTTCCAAAGTACATACATCTATCATTACAGGGTTGTACCTAATGCGATAGTGTACATTTAAATTCTTACCTTAACCTAGTATAATTTTGATAATATTATATTTTGTAACATACAACAAACAAAGCATTTTTTATAGACTCACTCAGTGAAAAACAGATTAGGTCCGTGTCACTAGCTATGAGTTAGATATCAATTCTAACATTCATTATCTTACATAATTATATAAGATTCTAACATTCTCATAGATCATGAATTCATCACATAGAAAACTAGTATTTATTAAGACCATGATTAAGTCAGTTCATAAAATTTTACTATGATACTACATCATTCGCCTTTCTCCATGTCTGGCCACGGCCACTAAAATATCATCCAAACATACAAAAACAACCGTCCATTAAAGAGGACCATAATACATATCATAATATCCATACGGAGTACACTTTAAGAGGCTCTTTATTTAAATGACACCATAAAGAACAACCCCCTAATATCGGAACATCTGTCGCCAAAAGAAAAAGAAGTTACAATGTGAGTTTTTACGGCAACACCGCACTTTCCAATGTTTAGCACTAAAATGTTTTTGATTGTTTACTTCGGGACGTCGTTTTTATTATTATGATGACGTATTATGATTCTCCTGTGTTCATAATAACAGCGTTTATGTGTTATACTGCTGTTTTATGTGTGTTCTGTCATTACGTCTGCTCGGTGTTCGGGAACTTTGAATTTTAAAGTCAAGTTTTGAAGTTTGATCATTACGTAATCTAGCTTATTGTACGCAACTTAAAACGAGGCAAGTCGAAACTGTGTTTAGATTACGTTATTTCTAGAAACCCAATAATACTTTGCCCGGCACGGTAGGTACTGTAAAGTTTGTCTGGAAGTTTCGACCTTATAATGTACAGGCTGGCAGAAAAATAACTCAGTTAAGCTACGCTTGTGGCGGTTGGCCCGTGGATGGGTGACTATCTTTACATACCAAGTCCCCTCCGTGCCTCGGAAAGCATGTTAAACTGTTGTTCTCTGCTGTCATACTGAGATAGACAGTCGCTCCATGTTAAATACTGGTATTCAGCTGAATCCGATTAAACTGGAAGCCGACCACAACATAGACACTTAAGAAAATTCTATACAGATTAATCATTTAGGTAATAGTCCCTTTAATACCTACCCCATGCTCAACAGTCGCGATTTCGACCATTCAAATACCGAAGTGTTAAATATTAAATTAGTGGCTTTTGTGGCTCTTAGTCTACTTTCAGCAGAAATGTAGCGAATATCACGACACAATTCCTGAAAAAAACCTTCCAATCATGCCGCAACGTACTCCAATTCATCATATTACTTTTATGAAACTCTCAACACCAAGTTATCAATAATCAAGTAATTGTTTTAACAAACAAAGTGCACAACAAGATTACATCGGCAGTTTGAGGAACACAACAAACCGCTTGGCAACGCAAGCTAGCCGGGCACTAAACAATGAGTCCGCAAGATTTGCCCGGGAATTATTAATGTATAGCCGCCATATTGGATTCACTTACACGCAGAACTAAATTGGTTACTGAAAAGCTTAGAAAAGTGGATAAATACGGCGGTACCTATAGGTTATTAAAATGGAATTAATTAGTTTTACATTTTAATAGTTTTACAAGTTGTCGGTCATGTCTTTGTCCAAACTTGTCTCTTGTCGCATAACCACAGACCAGGACCCTAATTGCGTATCACACTATCAATCAGAAACTAAATAATTTTTAAGGATATTGCTAATCCGTTGCTTCATATGTTCGAAAAAGTTGTCTGCTCAACAACGAAAACAACGCAATGAATGTCGTTGAACTGTCGAATTGAAAGCCATTCCTAATGTTAGTGTGTTACGCAATTACCTCTGCACCGCCCATTTGTAATATCCACCAAGTTTTTGTCTCATTCCACCCAAAGCTCTGAAATATTTTCAGTAGCAAGCCACATAACAGATTAACTTAGATTATTTACTAGTAGGTACCATGTCTGAAATTCTCTAGGCATATTCCTTCGCAAGACTTCCCATTCTGAATAGGTACCGAGAATACTAGAACAATTAATGTTACCACAATAAGGTTAATGATAATTAATATCTTCAGCTAATTTGAGGGCGAATAATACGGAATATAGACTAGACTCCGTTCAGCCACATCTCGTTAGATTTGCTAAACTAAATGTTATTACTCTCTAATCTCTCTCTCTCTCTCTGTTATTTGTCTCTCTCAGACTGGATTATTATGACGATGTAATTGTCTCATAGTGACTGCAAAATTGGAAGCAGTGGTGGACCAGTGGTAATGGGCCCGACTAAATAATGTAATAGGTTCGAAATCAGGCAGGCGTTTTACTTTGTGTAAATAATTTCATCACTACTGCTCTCAAAATGGTGAAAGAAAATATCGTGAGGAAACCGGCATGTCCTCGAACCAAAAATTCGAAGACATGTGACTTCTATCAACCCGCACTAGGTCCGCGTGGCGGGTTACAGCCCGCTCCCTCTCTCAGAGAGGAGGGCTGTGTCCCAGCAATGGGAACATTATAACCAGCTTATGTAAATGCAAAAAAAAAACTTACGTGAAGCACTGAGTATCAGCATGTACTAACATATAAACATTATTTTTACACGCTATAAATTGGCTTCACTTGTATGTTTGTTTGTTTGTTCGTATGTTTGTCTGTAACCGACTCCTTTGAGCGATTTTGACCCACTTTAAACGGTCAGATTTCATTTAAACTTTGTAAACTTGTCGAGGATCGATGACAAATCAATAATTTTAAAAAAAAAATTGACAAAAAACATCACGTTTTTGTAGTTAGCAGAACTAAAAAATAGAAAATAAATAATAGTTTAAAAAACTAAAAAACACATTTTTTAGTTTTTTTAAATATTATTTTTTACTCAGCAGTCGTTATTATCAGACCAATCGCATCCCCAAAAAGGTCGCACGATGTTTTTCGTGAAGATATCTTGATTACTGACAGAACTTGTCAAACTTCTTTGACCGTCGGACGGCCTCAGACTTCTGTCTTTGTTCGCAAAGCAGCTTATAAATACCATCCCTGCCTACAGCAACAACCCAATTAACAGCACAAACAAAGAAAACATCTCCGAAAAATAACGAGCTAATCCAATGTCCTTCCCAAATCCCGGCGGAAACAAAGATAAAAGATTAAATACATAATATCCGCAATACATTTATGAATCTTTCGTACACAACAATAGAAAACATGATTGAACGGCCAGGATCGCTAGTTTGTGCGGTATTAATATCGAAAGTTCGCGACCAATATGGCAGTTTTCGTAGAGGGGCTAATAAAAGATATAAGTTTGGCCCAACTCCCTTCTAAGTCGACTCGTATTAGTTGCAATGTTATTAATTCTATTAACATTGTTTTGGGGGTCAGGGAGTAGTTTTTGAAGGTTTATTAATTGATATTGCTGATCTAGTAATCAGGTTACATAATATCTGATCAACAGACAGTGTTATTTGAAAAGCATCTTTAAAAAACAGTACCTATACATTTATGGCAATTTGGGATTGAAATTCCCTAATTTGTGTAAAGATTCGAATCTGCCAGATTGCCAGAATCTAGTTTTCAAATCGATGTTCATGCTTGAGCATCGTTCTAGAAAAGAGACTTAGAGCTATAAAAACCACCCATTTAATACAGAGGATCTATAAAGAGGGAATGCAAGCGTTGGAAAGGTCCTCATTAACAGTCCAATGGTTCGAATAAATTCTACAAAATAGACCGACGCCATTGCATAAAGAGAACCGTTTATGAAGGAAACTTTGTTTCGAGGCTTACCGTCTTGTTAGACAACGTATTAAACAGACGTTTTGAAGTCCTCCTGTTTGCAGATTAAGCAGGCTTCAGTCGTACAGTTTGTTTCAGTTGGCGTAAGTTCTTTTACGGCGAATTGTGCATATGAAGGTATTAACGTTGAGAGGGTGTTTGCGCTGTATAATTTTATTTTATTACTTTGTTACTTAGGTTTTCACAATAAGGCTAAGGGTGTCTCATATACTAACACAATGGACCTCATTTGTAGTCTAAATAAATAATAATAATAATATAGTCTCATCCTCTTGTGTGCAGTATCAAGCCAAGCCTCGTCTTTTGTACCTCAAATGAAAAACTTTAATTAAATTATATGTTTATCTATAAAAATACCTGAATCCCTGATCCCTACAACCTGTATAGTAATAAAATCTGCCGATACTCGTACTTCTTCATATTCTAATCATAATAAAGCGTACGGCGCGCGGACGCCGGCCGTTATCAGCGCGGTACAATCGTGCCCACTCTAAGTGGTTATCGAATAGCTTCCAGCGACCTTTCTGGATTAGGGGGCGGAATAGATCCCCCGGAACAGCGGCCATTGTGTTTCGTTACCGATCTGTGTTATTCCGGGCCGTATACGGACGACCGAAACGGGAATTCGGTCGTAATGCGTAGTGGTTATAACGGTACGCCGCCACGTCCACGGGTCTCGGTGTTTCAGTGGTTTTTCAATTTGTCCGCTTGGATTTGTGCTCTGTTGCGTCGGCTTAAGATGCCTTTGTATGGGCTATGGTGTAGTGTAGCCATCCGCCTGTCTGTGGAGATTGAGGGCGAGATAAAACGCGTGCGTCAAGAGAACTCAAAGAAAGTGGTGTAGCGAAATTACTTATTGCTTCCTTTATTTTTTAATACTTACTCCGGTAAATTATTTTCTTTGCCAAGTCTCATTTAAGAGAATCAAAGCATCCACTCTTAGATTTATTAATGGGCATTTAGAAAAAAAAAATTGGTACCTTCTTCAAGAAACGCAATAGAGTCTATAATAGTTTATTGTCACAAATAAACATGGCTTAATATACATACACTGTTCATCAAGATGCTAACTACGCTGCAGAAAGAAGTCTGTATACAGATATTGTGAGCCCTGCCTCTCAAACTAGGATAACCTGTATCTTAAGAGACAGTGTTCAGCTGTGAGGTTACATAAAAATAGGGATTATACAACTGCGGACTGTGCCAACCTATTGTTCGTATTAACCTTATGATTGAGTTTTAAACATATTATATTCTAAGACAAAGGAACGATAGGGAAAAGTTATATAAAATATGAATTAAACTATGTAATTTGAATGGATGAATGTGTGTGGGGACGTGTTTATGATGTATGGGTGGTGAGTTTTTGTATGAGAGTAGTGAGTGTGAGTGTTGTATGTGAAGAAATATAGAAATAAGTGCAAAATAATGCAATATTAGGAAATGTATTTGAGTAGTGATTCAGTTTGTGCATAGTCCTGTCCAAGTAGCCATTCCATAACCTTAGCTTTTAGTTAAAATTTATTGCAATCGAGTATATTTAGTTCTTTATGAATTTTCTTGTCACCATTATAAAAATTATAGCAACATACCTACAAATTCCGCATCTAACTTCTACCAGGCATCTTGCTGCTATAATTTCGAATAATTTAGAGACAATTTGGAATGCCGAAATTGTCTCTACAACAACCCAAGCCTGGAGACTCTATTACACAAAGTTATTTTGGTAATGTTACAGCGCACATCTCTTCAGCTGTCCAGCTCAAATTCTATTTAGGTTTAACTTAAAGCTATGTTATAGGTGCGGTTTGTGAGGTAGTTGTAATGTCGCGCTGGTAATATCTTGCATTTGCACATCTCTATTTGGTATTGTTCAGTCCAAGTATCGTCTTTTTTTTAACTTTAGTAATAATTGTAATGTAATGTAATGCACCGATCCCAGCGTGGCTTGACCAGACTCGATTAATGGAGTGAACCCCAAGATTTGCACTAGCCGCTGGAGCCTCATGCTTCATGGTGTTACAGAGGCCATTGCATATCAAGAAGTGGACGGGGGGCGCGGTAATGGTCAGGTAGACGTGCCCTTAGGATAGGAAAGAATTGCGAGCCTACCGGATATGCATCCTTGAGTAAGCATTGGACTAGTGGAGAGACGGGTGGTATTTATTTATAGGAGGGCGTCTTTTCACAACTTCGCCGGCATGTTGATTCAGATCGAGCTTCTTGGGTAGGTTCAACTATTTTCTTAGCTCTTTTCTATGCCGTGGCTTCGCTATGTACTGTGTTGTTGTTTTCATTGTCGTCTTCTGAGTTCTCGCTGCTATCAGTTTCCGTTTTTTTTTTTTTGTAGATATCGCTAGCCGCTTTCTTGATCTTGTTTCTGTCTCCAGCCATGTCCTTCCAATATGTGATTGAAGTTAATTCCTTGGAAAAACTGGCTTTTCCATTCTGTATTTTCATTCCTCTAAGTACCTGGTACTTATTGACTGGCCTGCACTGTCCTCCCATACCTATTACCACTGTAATTTGAAAACATTGTAAAAGCCAATTATTTTTAAAAGATTACCTAACCGTGGAGTTTCTTGCCGGCTTTTCTCCATAGGAAACGACAAATTGGTACTGTGCACCTAGCTTCTGACGTTTCATAAGTGCCCATGCAGGCATAAGTGAAATAAAATATTTTGATTTTGATTTTGAAGAGTTGATGACTAGGTACATCCTTCCTGCGTGGGTAGAATTTCCGTGATGTCACCAGTGGCGCGCTTGAGAATCGTTTCGTGGACGTACCAGGACCAGATGCGACATCATAATTAGTATACCTAATGTTCCCACTACTGGGACACACACCTCCCCTCTTCGAGAGGAAATCGGCTGTAACCAAGCACGCGGACCCAGCGCGGGTTGGTAATGTTAGATGTCGTCGTATTTTGGTTCTAGGATATGCCGGTTTCGTCACGATGTTTTCCTTCACCATTTTGAGAGCACTGGTGGTAAAATTATTACCAAAAAGTAAAGCGCTCGCCTGGGTTTGAACCTAGGACCTACAACCCGTTACTCGAGTCCTTTACCACGGGGCTACCATTACTCTCTATTTATCATTTAATGCTAAATCATCAAGGCGACATATCTATATTATATCGTTAAAATATAAATAAATCTTGCTAAAATAATGTGAACATTGAACCTGAGGCCTGGAACCCACCATTAAATAATCCTCGTCCACAAAACCACATGATTAATGCACCATTATGGACGAAGGAGTCATAAATACGGCGGTATAGCATCGTGCCTAGCATCCAGCTAGAACTTTTTTCTTTCCCATATAAAACACGTTTTAAAATACTCCACACATGAGTTATGAGCTGCAGATTAGCCGCTTTTAAAATTTTGTTTAATACCACACCCTTTTGCGGCAGTTTCCTTGATAAGGGGAATTAAAGGAAAAATGGATCGGTGGTTTTGGTAAATAGATTAGAAAGACTGTATTGTTCGTTGACAAAAGTTTCATGATGGCGTGCTGTATAGAAATCCTAACTAATATTATAAATACGAAAGTAAGTTTTTTTTTTTTTTAATTCAATAAATAAGTTTGTTTGTTTCAAACACTTTTTCGCTAAAACTGCTGAACGGATTTGGATGAAATTTAGCACTTGGGTAGACCATGATCTGGGTAAGGACATAGGATACTTTTTATCCCGGTCTAACCTCCACGCTGATGATGCCGCGTGTTAAACTTATTGAAGTAATTATATGTAATTTTATGGTTCTATTTCATAAACAACAGAAGAAGAAAAAGCAATTAAAAAGCGATAAAGCAAATGTAGATAAGAGATTCTACTCAAAGCTGATGCTGGATGCCAGAAACACAAAAGCCTTCGATGTAGCCTTGTGTGTAGACGTATGAGGTGTGGCTCCTTGGGACAGGCCTGTGTAGTTGTCTTGTGGCTGAATGCTGGTAAACAAAGAAATTCCTACTTAGTTGTTGGTCCACAAGTTTTTTCTTTATATCTATACAAATATTATATAATTTTATATAGAAAAATATATAAAATTTATGTGTCTGTTTGTAATGTCAAAATAATAGCTTTTGAACACTTTTTTTTTTATTTGTCTGTCTGCCTGTTTGTTTTTTTTCGGCTAATCTCCGAAACGGCTGGACCGGTGTTGACGGGGCTTTCACTGGCTATAGCAAGTTTACACAGATAGCTGTGTTTTTTCCCGGTGACACGTCTCCGTGGGATAAGTTCCAACATCTACGCGGGCACAGCTAGTACAAAAATAATATTGACGTCCAAAATTGTTTCCGAGCACAGTAAGAGTCAGCACTATTGATGGCCTGGTATCCACTGCAGTAGCCAACATAGCGTAGAAGTAAATAGTCGAATGAGAATTTTAACTGGATCCACAAAAAGAAGAATCTTATTTCCCACCGTGTGTGTATTTCGGCGGGATTAAACGAACTCCCAAAAACACTACCTGCCTAGTTTTTAGAAGTCCTGTTTGATCCCACTTTTTAGGATTACGTACGTATAATGTTAAAACGGAACTCTTATGATATCTGTCGTTGTCTGTTTTTTTCTCAGTCCCTTTCATTGATCGCTATAGACGTCATGAAAGAGGCATTGCAGAATATCATCTTCAAGGCAAAGTGGTCAATGAAATAATAGAGATACGGTGATGGACAAGGGACATGGTATTTCTATTAAGTTTTATCTCCATCACATTTATTGACAGGATTAAGAAAACGTGTTTAAATACCAAATGAAAGCTCATAAAATGATTAACAACTTTTATTCTTTACGTTTTTTATAGGAATTTCCAACCATTTTCACATTTTCCCTACGACGAGGCACCGTTTTTTGAAATATTAGCGAAAAAATCCAGAAGTTAGAACTTTGCCCCTTTCTCTTCGGCTCACCTCCTAGACGTCAGGACTTTTAATATCTTCACTCCCTAAGCACCCTGAACAAATTTCTGAAAAAATTGCTTAGGTCTCTGCTCACGCACTCTATAACTTCTTTATTGACGGGACTAGTAAACCTAAGTGAGTTGATTGATCGCGCGAGTGTCATATAAACGCGCGTGACGATCGTTTCCCGTATAGACTCGGTCTTGCACTCTTCTCTTCACTCATAAAGTCACAAATAAAAACATGTCTAGTCCCGTATTTTATATTTGCAAACAAAGGCGCAGAAATCAGCTAGCTTTATACACGAATATCCTTAAGCCACCACACGTGTGTCCCGAAAACAATCTTATTCTACCTAACCAAGAAACAACCCCCGAAAAATCACCGCAAATAATAATAAACAGCCGTTGTCCAGCAAACGGACAGAATTCGCCCCCGGGGGCGAATAAAAATAATATACAGGGGATCGGCTTAATCCTGTATGATAAATGGGGGTTAACAGAGGCGCGGGCGCGGCGCGGCGTGGTGCGGCGTGGACACAGCACTATTGATGCCGCCTTAATTAAAATGCTCTAGTTTTGGCTCGTAATGTTATTTGCTACTGCTTCCCCGAGTGACTATGTTGGTATTTACTGTATTACTCGTAGTTATTCCATATGAACAGTGGTCATTCATACAAATCAATTTACAGTGTTTGTTTGCGTGATTGTGTCTATTCTATGTATCTATCTGATAATGATAATTGTGTATTACAATTTGTTCTAGTTTTTTTTTTATTATGACTGCACCTAATTCATAATTATTATTTTTACTATATTGCGTATCCGACATGATTGTGTAGATTGTTGAGCCTAAAAATGTTACGTTTAAAACAACAACAAATGTACACAGTTGTACAGTAAATCTTTATTTTCCAGGCCATTAATGCCAATTAGATAACACACCAATACTTCCAAGCATAGAAATACTACTTAATAATATAGGACATAGTGTTCAAACTAACGAACATCAGTGTGCTAAACCTACACTCGAGAGCAATGAATCCGGGTCACTTAAAGAATGTTAAAAATCTCGGAAACTAAAAATGATAGGTTAATGCAATAAATTGTATTTAATAGACAATGTAATACTCCTTAAATGAAAGTAAAAAAAATATGAGTCACCATACATTTTATTAACACAAAATTACATAAAGAAAAAAACTGCTGATCTCTCCTTAAAACAAAAATAGGAAACATGAAATTTTTGAACTTTATTACGATTTTCTTGAATTTTAATACTTCGTATTGCCTCCTCGTGCTTCCATTACTGCGTTTACGCGGTTTGGCATGCTGTACACCAAGTTCCTTATACGATTTTGGGGAATATTCTCCCATTCCTCTGTGAGAGCAATTTTGAGCTCACGAAGCGTGATTGGGGGAGGGTTTCGTTGTTTTACGCATCTGCCTAGCTCGTCCCAAGCATGCTCGATCGGGTTGATATCCGGGCTGCGCGCTGGCCACTCCATACGAGTAATGTTCATCTCTTGAAGGTAGTCATTCACAATCCTACCTGTATGAGGTCGGGCATTGTCATGCATAAATATAGCATCCTCACCTAAATTGACCATAAATGGACCAACGTGATCATTGAGGATTTCTTCCACATATCTTACGCTAGTTAAAGAGCCGTTTTCTATGATCACCAGCTCTGTGCGACTTTCAGAAGAAATTCCGGCCCACACAAGTACAGACCCACCACCGTAGGCTACTTTTTCTTCGATGCATGCTTGCTTGAATCTTTCCCCTGGTCTTCGATACACTCTGTGTCTTCCATCGTGCTTGTAGAGCATAAATTTTGATTCGTCGGAGAACATAACTTTTGACCAATCTTCAATACTCCAATTTACGTGGCTCTGGGCATATCTTAGTCTTGAAATACGATGCCCACGCTCCAGTTTAGGGCCGTTTGCAGGTCTAAGGGGTTTTAAGTTAGATTCAGCAAGCCGACGTCTTACTGTCCATGCACTTGGGTTACTTCCTCCGAGGCGTCGAAACTGATTTGTGAGTTCAGTTCCTGTGAGAAAGCGATTTCGAAGCATGGTGTTCACCAAGTATCGGTCTTCTCGTGCTGTGGTACACCTGGTTCTGCCCGTTCCTGGTCTGCGTAGGTTAGAACCAGTTTCTTCGTAACGTCGGAGAACTCTTTGTACTGTTGACAGCGACACACCGACAGTCCTGGCTGTATCGCGCTGACTCCGGCCGGTTTCCAGCATTGTAAGTATTCTGGTGCATTCTTCAGGCGTAAGCGACATAATTTCAGCTTGAATAATGAATATAGAGCACTATCAACATGGTTTATGTACCCACATAAATGACAGATTACAAACAAAAGCAAAACCAAATGCTGTAATTTCGTAGTTCCATCTTCGAAAGTGGCCCTTTTTCAAATTAGATTTTTTTATGATATAACTTTACAATAACTATGAAGTTTTAATACCTTCATTTAAGGAGTATTACATTGTCTATTAAATACAATTTATTGCATTAACCTAGCATTTTTAGTTTCCGAGATTTTTAGGATTCTTTAAGTGACCCGGATTCATTGCTCTCGAGTGTATTTCAGAACCCAGTCATAAACTCATAATAAACATTAAATAATTTTACAGCGCTGTAAAATTACGCAAAACTTAGGCATAACCAATTCCCCACACTTCCACTATCTCCGCTAACAGTTCGTAATTCAGCCTTCACATCCCCAGACTGTCATAAAACAAAATTTACCCTTAATTACAGTAGCTCATGAAACTATTTGTGTACAGGACTTATCTTAAGTTATGTAACAACGCTGTTCAAAACAATCCAGTTTGAACAATGACTTAGGACATCTATTCACTAGAAGACACACACGCTAATCTCTATGGCGTTGTGTTAAGGACTACTTTAGCTCGTAATGTGTGTCAAGTAGTAATGTATCGGTAACAGTGCAGCAGCGCGGTATTTGTTGGAGCGGGCAACAGTTGGAATGTTCCGTACACCGCTGGTCCGAAGGCAATAATAGGGAATGCGATTGTAACATTTGTACTTAACTGCGGGAACTCCAAACCGTATTTGCTATATGAAGTTTTAATTCTGTGTATAATGTTTGTTTCAATCATAGCAATACTAGAGGTATACAGGGTGTAAGGGGAACGCTTCCGAAGCCAGAACGTAGGTTATATACAACCTAAATGCAAACGGATACCAATAACCTTTCGCCTTATATTGGCTATTTTGCATCAATTTAAAACGTTTGACGCTTCTGTAATGTTTCTACTTATTTTATTTTGGTGGCGCTTTACAAAGGATGCCTAAACCTAAAGTCGCCTTGGGGCCGTTTTTAAATATCAAATAATCACAAATAATCGTTCATTTAACTATTCTCACAGCATGGTGTACAAAAAATGCTTTAAAAAATAGGTAAAAACTGTGAAAGAAAAACTAGTTTTTTTTTTTATGTTCCTGTACCGAGTCTTCGTTTTTAGAAGCGTTTCCCTTATACTCTGTATAGAGTACAGTGGCCCAGTATTAATGGCCCAGACTTACGTGTCGTAGGTCGCGGGTCCGAACCCATGCAGACACGTTACTATGTGTAATTTATTTCATCACCTCTGCTCTCGAAACGGTGACGGAAAACCTCATGAAGAACCCGGCATTTCGTAGAACTAAAACTTCGAAGACGTGTGACATACACCAACCCGAACTGGACCCGCGTGGTGGATTACGGCCCACTCCCTCAAACCGAGAGGAAGCCTGTGTCCCAGCAGTGAGAACATTAAAGGCTGATTATGTTATAACTATACTTAATAAAGCTCGCAGTTTTCCCACATTTATGTCGAATTGTGGACGTATCCCGTACAAATTGGTATCAGAACGAAATTTGGTCGTTTCAAAGTATTAAATTGAGTAGCGCGCAACGTTTTAAACATTTTAAAGTAAATATTGGACGAATTGGTATTTTCCGTTTTTCCGCGGCACAGCAACACTTGCGCGGCCATGTTCCGCGCAGTTGATCGCTAATGGGGCACTAAATTTAAACGATTGTTAAATGAAGTCTCTAATTTCGGTTAGAATTGTTTAACTCCTATTGTTCCGTAATATATTGCGTTTAGTTAGTTTTGTTATTTTGCCAGATATTTAGCCGTGATTCAGGCGCGATAATGGTCGCTCGTTAGCACTAATATATTGACTCCGGTGTTGTAATTAATGATATTACGTGATTTTAATGCGTACATAAGAAAATTATGCTTCGTTGGTGAAAACCACGTACATTTCTCAAACTGACAAATGACTGGAAGAAAATAAATAATCGTCTTGGTGGTGCTTTGAAAATGTATAAAATTCTGTTAGCATTATGCTTTTTATTTCTCCAGTAAGAGAATATGGCTGCAGTGTGCTCATATCCGGCAAGAGTTGCGTCACTACCGGTTTCCTCTTATAGAATAAGCCAAGCGTGACCATTGTGGGACATTTCAATGGGATTGCTTTAGTCCTTGAGTCCATGAACAGACTATAAAGATAAATACAAACACCCTCTTTATTTTCCTGTGGTCTGATCGGAAGTCAATCGATTCCTTTGCAGTTTTTTTTCTTTTTAACATCACATTGGTAGAATTTTCTTACTGGTTGCTAAGACTTTATTATACCTTAGATTTATCGGTACGTTGAATCGTGAATATGCACAACTTTTGTCGTGGGACCAATCTATCTGTATTAATATTATGAAGAAGTAAAAATGTGTTTGTTGGTAAGTTTTTAAGGGTAATCTTGGGAACTACCAAGCAGCGGATAGAAAAAAATCTTTTTGCATTTGATAGCCCAATTAAGGACAAAAGTTTTGGGATATTTAACATCACGCTACGGCCTTAAGGAGATGAGTAAAAAGGAAAAAACACAGAAGGAACGCTGAAAAAAATACGGAATAGGTATTATCGCGGACGGACCTAAAATATATTAATAAATGATATATTTTAGGCTACATAAAACTAGAAATTTCACGAGGACGAAGTCCTGGGCAGAAGCTAGTTATTTATTTATAGCAAAAAGTCTCACAACTTATCTGTTAACAAGTGATTGGTTAGGTACCTACTTGTTGGATTTTTGTGTAAAACAGCAGATTTTAGTCGATATTTATGTGTCTACGCTACATTGCAATGTTAATTTTTATCCGACTTCAAAAAAGGAGGAGGTTCTCAATTCGACGGTATTTTTTTTATGTTTGTTGGCTCAGAACTTTCGACTGGGTGCACCGATTTTGATAATTCTTTTTTGAATGCTGGTGCTTCCATTTAAATTTTAAAGTTTCGGAGACAGACAACTGAACTCTTCAAAAAATTACAGCAATTCAACCGCGATTGCTGCGATCGCATAAATATGCATTGTTATGACCAAGGATGATGAAATTTCGAATTAGTGTGGAGTAGGTAGATACTCTAGCTAAAAAGTGAAAAATAAAAACTTTTACAAAAAAAAAACAACTGACTTCCGGAAACACACTAAAAAGTGAAAAATTTCTTTAATTTCGGAAGGCGGTGACAAAAAGCTCAAATACATATCCAAAGTGATATTTATGTGTCTACGCTAAATTACCTACCATGTCAATTTTTATTATTTTTATTTTTTACAATGTCTGACATATTCTCGTCATTATTTGACATGATACATCAATTTTAATTTCGACTATTTATTAGTGATTGTCATGGAAATCATGTCATTTAGTTCAAATAGGTTCATTTTATTTATGTAGATTCTTTTACATATTGTGAATGAGAGAACGTTGTAGGCCTTACAGACTAGATTTGTAGTCAATTTTCTATTCTGTATTTTCATTCCTCTAAGTACCTGGTACTTATTGACAGGCCTGCACTGTCCTCCCATACCTATAATCACTGTAATTTGAAAACATTGTAAAAGCCAATTATTTTTAAAAGAGTAACCGTGGAGTTTCTTGCCGGCTCTTCTCCATAGGAAGCGACAAATTGGAACCGTGCACCTAACTTCTGACGTTTCATAAGTGCCCTTGCAGGCTTATGTGAAATAAAATATTTAGGTTTTTCTTTTTATTACGACATAACATCCCGCTACCAGTTACAATAAAACAAATTACTCCATTAGTCAATCTCCACTTCCTAACTAAACCCAAGTCCTGGCCGCCTGCACGTCAGCCTGCAGTATTCCTCGCCACGTTGGTCCCCATTGTGTTTGCTCATCCGGTCCGTGAGAGGGCCCCTTGTCAAAACGGAACTCCGGAACTCGTGTGATCCGGATTTAAGACAATATGGCACACCACTTCGCTTCAAGTGACAACGCTCTTGGGTCAACATTTAAATAACTGCGGATTTCCAGTGATTTTAGAGAGGCTTGTTGGTTTGCGGTGTAATTTGAAAGGAATTTTGACTTTGAAATGTTTTAGAAGAATGTTTGGATAGTAAATTTATTGTACTATGTTTGTTTTTAAGAGTACAGGCTACTGGTAAATCTTCGTACTTACATAGAGATAAATACAAGACAACTAAAGAAAATATCTACGGGCTTTAAAACAACCTTTATTTCAATGATCTTTATGATCTTACACACAAACCTCTACTTACTAACTAATAGTGAATAAACAACAGGCGTTCCCGAAAATAATAAAATATTACCATAACAATGACAAATGACCGCAGAACATCCCCGTAGCTATTAGTTCACAGGTGCACACTGCCCACACTGCCCATACTGGGCAGTACATGCTCTCGCTCATTAATCCAACTTTACCACCCCCATGGGACAAGGATATAACCGCCAAAACAATTTAAACGTGTCATGGCAAAACACCGTGAACCATTAAGCCAATAATCTCCAAAAAACATTGGAGGGAACTGCCTTTCTGCCTTGATCGAGTGCCTCGTTGGTCGAGTGGTCGCAAGTGCAATAAATGCTGAGCTTTGCAAGGGGTTCAGGTTCCAGTTCGCGAATTTTTTTTTCAGATTTTTCGATTTTGGCATGACTAAAACATTACAGTGATCAAACCTGTTACATAATTAAAATAATAAAATGTACTCTTTAGACAACCAACCATACCTTATGCTAAATAAATATTGCGAAGTAGAGTATTGTCGCAGTTTAGTATTAGACTCTACCAAAACAATTAAAACATTATAAACCAAATAAATCATATTCTAATAATGTCAGAAGTCCACGGTGCCATCAGATTTATTACAATAATAGTGGGCCAGTAAACTTTTAAATCACTTGACACGGCTGGACATAAATACGGGCGGTAAATTGACAGGGGACCTGAGTTGTGTCCACCATCTTATAGAAACTGAACCCCAATAACTCTCCGCACAGATTCACGGGTTTTCAAACAAGGCGTTTTAGTTATCGTTGCCATTTAACTGTGGCCCACAGCTTTTTGTTTATTGATTTCGTTCGTAGTTTGTGTAAATGTAAATACGTTGTTGGCAATTAGTTTTCTGTTTGTTAGATTGGTTTGGTGTTTGACTTTATATTGTTGGGATTTATTATTTTATTTTTAACTCATTTCAGTATTGTTTATCTTCATCAGAAACTCGTTGGTTTTTTGGAACCACCTGGTTACCGACCTCAGTATATCACGTGAATCTTGGGATTAAACTTCTAAATAAGGGATCGTGCTTGTCTGTTCAATGTTACAATCTTCTCCTTTTTAATTAACTTTAAAGGTAGTTAGTAGTTTAGTTTATGTATGAGCATGTCTGTGACCCAATAGTGGAAATATTTTAGCCTGATAATGATGTTATGCTAGAAATTGTATAAACGTTTATGAATAAAAGTATTCGTTTAATACAGGAAAAGTTTTTATTTAGTGCCATGAATTCAGCATACCATTCTAGACCACCGAGCGAAGAAATTTCTGGTCGGTTTTACAAAAACAAATCTGCTGTTTTATAGAAAATTGTACTATACCTACGCGGTCAAAATGTATGGAACAGCTGTTTTTTTTTGTATAACCGAAGAAAAAATTCCGCGCTGGGGGGCCTAGAATGATATTATGCTGAATTCATGGTTACAGTTTGCGCACTGGATAAAAACTTTTCCTGTATACATACTTTTCCACTCCTTTTTTGAGAGTGAGCATTAGGTATATGCTTAACTATAAAAAAATCTATATATGCATATGCTGAAACTGCTGGTGACACAGAGCATCATTTTTATAATACGCTGGTGATTTAACTTAAAACTAAATTGGAAAAACTAGCTTGAAAGCACAAAAGTGGCCAGTTTCAGTTTTTATACGCTTTTATATCTAGTTGCTTTCAGACTATTTTTTTTTTTTTTTTTTTTTTTTAGCTTATAGCGTCCCACTGCTGGGCAAAGGCCTCCCTACTCTCTTTCCACCTCTCTCTATCCAAAGCTGACAAGGACCAATCTTTACAATCACCAACCAACCACCAACCAATCCACCACCAACCACCAATCCAACCAACCAACCAACCACCACCACCAATCCAACAACCAACCAACCAACCAACCAATCCACCACCACCAACCACCAATCACCACCAACCAACCACCAACCACCAACCAACCAACCACCAATCTTTCTTTTCTTTTTTTTTTTTTTTTTTTTCTTTTTTTCAATCTTTCAGACTATTTAGTAAAGAATAATCTTCAAACGCGCCCACCGAAAAAGCAGCACTGCTATTACCGTAGAATGGGCCATACATTAATAATTCAGACAAATAGCACGTAATGTGACCGTTATCAAAGTGTTTACGAGCCGGCCGCCATGTTGCTTTGCAAAATTTACAGTTCTCGGCAACATTTTACAAGGCAATCTACACAGCATGAACGTAAGCTCTGATGGAAAAGGTTTTGTGATAACATTAACTTTAATTACTGAAATATCTGGATCTTAATTCCATTTAGGTAATTGAAGATTAAAATAAAGTTTTAAAAACAATATAGGAACAAGATAACACTATTAATATATGTCGCAGATTCAAATGGATTATCGTCCGCGTGCTAGTTGTTGATGTCCGTCATGTTGTTTTATTTACAATCAGTGCGCACGACCGGCACAGGCGCTGTCTCAGGAGCAAGAAGACTCCAAAATTGAATGCATTACTGGTACACACAACATTGACAACTTGACAAGCCGTCAGTCGTCTATGACGTTCGCGCGGTGTTGCTATTCGAATGAATTGAATAACTAATAAATTATTATCTCTGACATATATTTTATGTACATGTACAAAAAACAAAAGGAAAAAGCTCATCGGTCATCGTAAAAATTGTTCGCACTGTCAGTGGGAACAGGATCCAAAAAGCTTGGCAGCTTTACCACGTGGGATGGATAAATGCTGATTCTTTGGCCTAACAATAGGCCAACCCTCTGGTCACGTGAAGAGTCGACCAACCGTTTGGTGCTAACCCGAAATACTCGATGAGCACTGACGTGCTCAATGAGCACTCGGATCTCATGGCCCTAGTGTTATATCTGGATTAGTTTTGTGAAATGAAAGTAACGGAATTAAAAGCTAGACTCCCTGTTAAACCATTTCAGGGCATGCAGTACTGAAGAAGGTCTGCATAGAATAAAAGGTCGAAACAATTCTCAATAAAATAACTGCTGTTTGCAAAAACTTTCCATACCGTAATAACTTCAAACTTTCAATAGCCATAGTGATCCGAGCCGGCGAAAGAACACAGCATTTCAATTAAAATAAAGACAACAACAACAAACTTACAAGGAAACTAAGTGGGTGGAGCGAGGATCATAGAAAGTAAAATAGTGTGGATGAGTCACTCCAGCCTGTATCTAGTCATTTTTTTAAAGGGTGATTCTAATAATGACCAGTATTCGCTTGTTTTGTGTATTGAGCAAAAGGATATCGGATTGCTACTGATACCCAAGGAGGGTCCTTAACGAAGATCGAGGTCAGTGGCTTGCCATTGGAAAACCAGTCCAGCAGTGGACAGCTGTAATAGACCATTGATGTGACCTGTGCTCATACTTCTGGACTTTTTATAGCTTCAGACATGCTGAAATGCTGCACAAAGTTAATCACTAGGCCTAGGTACTATTTTACCGTACTACGAATGCGTAATTTTCTAAAAACCTAAATGTTTTGATGACACTGTAAAATATACGAGCTTGGAAGACTTTAGCAAGGCAGACATACACATTAAGCGTATTTTATACATATTAAAACAGCGAGTTTCGTGCACCTACCGTGTCGTTTTTCGTTCCAGGGATGGAGTTCCAGCATCGAACTCAAACAGAACTCGCGGTGAACATGTTTACGAGACCCCCATACCGGCGACACGATCAAACATGCACGGAGATCACATACGCGACTTACTTTGGGAAAAAACATTGAAATTGAATATGGAACACATGTAACGGCAGACAAATTTTGTTTTAAGTGGACTGTTATTCAGATGATCGGACTTGTGATGCGGAGGAATGAGGAACATTTGACAAGAAAATTGTTATGCAGGAATGTCAGAAATGAGACAGACCAAATAAGTAGACGGATTGTATAGGAGGTAATGAAGGGCACGGGGGAAAGATTAATGGGTAGCTCGCTGTCCAGTAAGGACCAAGCCCGGGTCGACGGCGCGTTGTGTTCCACGCGCGCCTCAAAGAGATGTCAGCACCAAATGAGGGGGTCCGCAAGGGCCGATGCCTGCTAGGGGTGCGGGTTGTTCGAAAGAGATACCGCGGCCCCTAGCACACAGGCAACTGAGGGAACACGGGTGGGTTTTAGTCAGTAAAAGTCTGACACGCCCTCCCGCTCCACCCAGAGCGGGAGAAGTTATTTGATGATTTCCCAACCAAACAAAAAAAAAAAAACCCTGTAATTGAAGTCTCCAGGTCCCAGGGCATTTCATTAAAAGTACTAGCACGCATTCGTCTGAAAAAATCCATACAAATTTGCGTCCAACGAAAAAGGATTGAGTGTCTCTAATCAAATGCAATTCCCTAATTAATCACTTCTGTCACCAAAAGCACGTCTTTAGAGTCCCTTTTCGCCTCTCAAGATCAATTTCAGTAGTATGTTGTGTGATTACTTAATTCCACGGCTAGTGGGCAGGGACCCTCATAAAGATAAGACGGGAATGAGTGGGGCTCTTCTTAATTTATGAACAAGTGTCCTCTCGGGAGCCCCTTCATGTAGCCACGCTCTTACACGGATATCGCGACGTATAATAAAGTCTAGCTGATGTTTATCTTCGTTTTTTATCTTAATGCCTTACATTGGACCCTTAAAATAGATTTTTGTTTTAAGTTGTGATGGTGGTAGTTTGTGTAACGGTCTTGGAAGCTGTGACCGGAATATTTTTTTATGAAAATGTATTGAAATGGTTAACAAGAGATGGGGTTGGGTTTTTCCTACTTAGCCACCCGGGAAACATTTCGCTGAACATATGGTGATTATATTTCAAAATTTAACAGCACTGGTATTTCAATGGTGGTCCGTCCGTACAGTAGGTACGGTTTTGTAACTGATGCTAACGCGTGATTAACCAGATTGTGATGATTGCATCGCTGGTACCATGAGAGCCTGAACAGCTCGCTAAACCAGAATCGAGCTATGACACACTTTGATTTACGATTTTATATCGATATTTCATTTATGCCTGGAATGCAAGTATTTTCTATCCGAGACAAAAAACCTATGCTAAAACATTTGAAAGCTTATTCTAAATCAGCTTGATGGTTCGAAGATGATTAAAGTAATTTCAAAGCCAGCTTATTTATCATATGGTCGTCTTTAGGCAGACAACTCCTACAGTTTATAGAAGTCGAAATGCTAGCGCTGTCGCTACATTTTGGCTACTTATTGTTGCCTTAACCACAGCTCTTATCAAAGAGAAAACATAGACTCGATGAAAAAATTAAGAAAATGGACATGAATATTTTTTAAACTGTGTACCTACATGATTGACACTTTGGTTCTGAGAGGCTGGTCACGCTGAAAAACTGTGATGTAAACTTCTATAATCACCCTCAGGGCCGTAGTCGCCGCGGGAAACGCCCTGGGCGTCGGGAATCCCAGGCTGATTCCCGACCACCGTAGGCGCGGGCTTGCGGACGGCGGGTAATGGGTAGCTCGCTGTCCGATAAGGACCAAACCCGGGCCCGAGAATTGGCCCTCTGATGAAAAACCCAATA
This sequence comes from Antitype chi, assembly GCA_947359405.1. NCBI lineage: Eukaryota > Metazoa > Arthropoda > Insecta > Lepidoptera > Noctuidae > Antitype > Antitype chi. Next base: position 1,711,464 of record OX375817.1, on the reverse strand, counting down.
GTACCTACTTTACCCGACCTGGGAATCGAATCCAGGACCTCTGCTCAGCAGTAGCGCTTGCGACTATAGACCAACGAGGCAGTCAAGTCATGTTATTTCTAGCTATATCTACCAGATATTGTTTTGCTCAACGAAAGATTCCAACGCTTTTTCTAATCTTCAACAAGTTCAGTGAAAACAAGATATTTGAAACTAATGACCCGTGAAAAGTCATAGGTACGTGTGTATGACTGAAACTTTGGCGAAAGTACAAGTTTGGAAGCTTTATCACACAGTTCTGCTTCCAAGTTAAATCGGCAGAAAGTTAAAGTATGTAAACAGACCGTAACATATAAGTCAGTGGTTCTGGTCATAAAATATTGGTACTTATCTTTCTACCTGTCATGTACCTCTGAATCATTTTAAAGGATATTGCTAATCTATTGGTTCAAACGTTTGAAAAAAAATCTACTCAACTACGTAAATAACGCAATGAATGTTGTTGAACTTGCAAAATTAAAGCCATTTATACTGTTAGAATTACGCAATTACCGCGCAGATTAGGACCAATTGATTAAGGAATAACTCTTCCTGAATGAATTTTTATAACGTCAGTTTTAACCAGTAGGTCCAATGGGTGCCAGGTAGTTAAAAGGTAGCTTAGTAGTTACAATTATTTAGTTTTCTTAGTATTTATATATTTAATAAACACTAATGGTCTTAGTTATAAAAAGGTGTCGAACATCTAAACAGTTGCTAAAGTCTGGTTTTCAAAGAGAAACCAGACTTTAGCAACTGTTTAGATGTTCGAAAACTTTTTATGAATAAGGCCGTTAGTCATTGTAAGAAAGTCTAACAGGAATAAAGGCTTAAATATTTTATTTTATTTATGGGTGCCAGAGAAAGTCAAAGGGATATTCCAGTTCATTCTCTCTGTGATCCCTCTGGTATTTTAGCAGATGTCCATAGGCTGCGGTGAGCTGGTGGACATTTACCAGCAGGTGGGCTGCGTGCTTGTTTACCTAACCAAATCATATCAAAATCAGCCTTATATATTCCCACTGCTGGGACACAGACCTCATCTCTGTCAGAGGGAGCGGGCCGTTATCCACCACGTGGGCCCAGTGCGGGTTGGTGAGTGACGTCTTCGAATTTTTGGCTCTAGGTGCCACAATGCCGATGCCATCGTCCTCTACATGCCGGTTTCCTCACTATGTTTCCCTTCACCGTTTTGAGAGCAGTGGTGATGAAATAATGTACACAAAATGAAGCGGCATTGGGTTACCAATGCTCGCTGTTTACCACCTATAATAACATTAAAATAACGAAAACGGTATCATTTTATACACCACTTTTCGATGAAAGGCAACCATACATCATAACTTTAAACAAAGAGCAGACTTAAGTACATAGGAAGTTAACTTGCAATGATAACTCGAATCCTTTCAGTGGTTTTAATCTTACTTGGATTAAGTAAGCAGCGAGTGAAGTTTCATATGTTCTGTAGAGGAGGACGGTGCGATAAGATTGAAGAAGTTGAGTGGCATAATTAATATTATTAACTATGTTCTAGAGAAGTTTAAGCATTTGCTGTATGTATTAAGAGATGGCGAGATAACCTGGACGCGTACCGCGAGGGCTGGTGGGAGGCGGTGCGGAAAAAAAAGTTTCTGGAAGGATTTAGGGGAGGCCTTTGCCCAACAGTGGACAAAATATACAAATATATTAAAAAAAAAATGATAACATAAACAAAAATTTTGTGATTTGATCATCCTTTTAGGCAAATCGTGCCTGTAATAGGAGATGATATGAATACCACAACCATTTTCTTATATTATTGTTGAGACCCTACGATTATTAAGAGCTAGTTATTAATACTGTCAACTAGATGAGAGTAGTCGAGGTCGGATCGACTTGGTTCTTCAAAGACGTCTGCTGTGGTGAAGTATGCATCGCCAGGCTGAAAACCAATCCAAAAACAACTGATCATTGTACAAGAACGTAAAAAAACCAAATTAATAACATTTTCTCAAGGTGCACACTTAATTCCGTCCTCCAATTAGCGAGTAGATGTCATCTTTCGCGTCTCATTTATCCGGATTAGGCTTGTCGAGGGCGGCCGGGGCCGGTTACAGCCGGTTACAGCCGGTTATAGCCGGTTATTGCCAGTAAAGCGCGTCTTGCCGGCTAATAGAGGTAGTGCTCTTAATTGAAGCCCTTCGCTTCTATGTATGTTATCATTGTGCCCAATATTCTCTAAGCTCGTTGTTTTCCAAGTAAGTTTTATGCAAGCTATGTAGGTAATTAATGAAATTATATATTATATACATTTTTGGGAAGAGGATTTGTCTTTGTTTGATGTTATTTTACATACATAAGTAGCTGTTTTGGGTTTAATAAAACTTAAATGCACCAGTCATTGTCAACTGTCAACCATTAGCAACTACCAGTCGCCAGTTAATTTTTCATAAAAAGGGCACATAATGAAAAGTTTCAATCAATTAAAATGAAACGGAAATATTTGACCAATGACTACAATAAAATCGGCTCGAGCCGCAAACTAAAAGACTAGTAATTGAATAATGAGTAGCATTCACTGAAAACTGTAAAGCTTAAACCGTGATGAAATTAATCCACATATCGGTTACGAAAGTCCCGCTAAAGCAATTTTTACAGCGAGTGCGGCACGCTTTAAAATAAATTAACTGGGACACGTTTAATATTAAATTAAAATGACAGCAATTTCGGATACAAAGCGTCGTTTAATGCAAATGTTGCAACTATTGTGTCTGTGATTTATACCTGGAGCCACTAGACATTATTTAAAATGCTCGTAAAAACCGTCCCAGATTACAGCGACCAGCATTTGTGTCACATAAAAGGCTAGTAATAGCCGCTGTAAATATTGTTAGTATTCGTACGCGATGTCTGGGTCATTTCTCCTGAATTGTGGTCGCACATATGCCACGTATCTCGCGTACTATCATTTTTTTGCGGGCATTACCGGCTTTTTGTTGTAATAAAAGTCAGCTTACATTATTTTGATGGAAGACTCTCAGGACGAGATTGAACTTTTTGGATTGTCCCATTTTTTTGGAAGTGGACACGTTTGTGACAGGGTAACATATCTTCGTGTAAGCACCACGTTGGAGTTACTCTAGTGTGCTATGAGTAATGGCAGTATCAATTGTTGAAGACAGTGACAAATCATTGCTATCCAGAACATTGAAACTAGAGATTTCTAAGTGACACAGGTAGAATGAGGTCCATTAAGTTGGTATAACATTCAGCAATTCTGCCCTCTTCAATAAAATGGCCTATACCTACTAGGTATCTGCTGATTGGGCTTTTACATGTAATTTTGAAGAACAATCATATACAGATATTAGATGAGCACCTTAAAAATAAGTAAGAAAAAGGTTATGAGAGTAATATTTAACTACAAGACCAAGATACGCCATCCCGACAATTTCTAAGACCATAATCTGGAAGCTCATACCGCGATTGATACTTAAACTGGCGATAATATCTTCTATGACAGTTTGTGTGGCCATTAACGTAGCGATAACCACTCCACAAATACCGTTCAGAAGGGGATGATCATCGGATGGAAACCACCCGCCGAACGAACGATAGCGGGACTGACCGCTTAAAGTCTACTTAAAGTATTGTCTCTGGTCTAACAGCTAATTTATATTTTTCAATTTTGTGGTGTCAATACGACTGTACTTAGTTTGGCAATAATTCATGAAGGAATAGGATTCTGGGCATTGGAGGAAGAAAGACAAATATTTTATTTGGGACACGCACAGGAAATACAAATAGTACAAAGGAGCTTTTAAAACTAACATAACTAGCTGATTTTTTGCAAATTGAAAGAAAAATGTAAAAAAACCGGTCAAGTGCGAGTCGAACTCGTGCACCGAGGGTTCCGTACCTATACCGCCAAAATAAAAAAGATATGGGCAAATTTAGATTTTCGAAAAAACTTATAAGTACCATAATTTACCTTAGTTATCAACTTTTTTTATTTTTCGGAATTTTCCCTTTACTTCTTCTTATAGCACAAGTAAAGAGGAAAATCCGAACAATAAAAAAAGTTTTGGTACTTACAAATTTTCGCGAAAATCTAAATTTGCCCATACCTTTTTACTGTGTTGACTCAGGACCTTGATTTTTATACATCTAATAGGGACTATAGACTTCAGTATCTGGTATCAATTTCAACTTGCTAGGTCCACCCATTCCTGAGAGAATCGGTGGTAACACACGGACAGACAGATAGACAGACGGACAAGAGAGTGATCTTATAAGGGTTACTTTTTTACCTTTTGAGGTACGGAACCCTAAAAAGACCTGTGCGTGGCCAAAAAGGTCTATATCAGCAATTCAGCATAATGCTGCGAAGCTTATAAAATAAATAGGTACATCAGGACCAATATCTATTCCAATGTTATAAAAATGTCTGTTTTTTGGCTAAAAGGTGATGTTTGCAAGACACAAAACTAATAAAAGTTAATTAACTGACTCACATTAAGAGTTCTGTAACTTCATACAACAATCAAGAGATGTTTTCGTATTATGAAATATTCTCCTTGATGAGATCTTTCTATTAGTATCATCTTAACACTATTGGCCTTCAGAGCAGAATCGCCCAATATCCTTTCCCGGAAACAATACAGTATAAATCTATTCCCAATAAACCGCCTTATGGTCCTACTTCACAACTATTAACTAGTTTTGAACCGAGCAACTGTATTTTAAAATTCAACCCTTTACAAACTAAAGGAGGTTTAACCCGAACTCCGTTGTTTCGCTCCCAGCTGCCGCTTGCAACATTGTTTCACATTCAAACATCGTGTAATTTAATTTATATTAACGCTGTAATAAGATTAGCTTAAATTTAAGCGTCCTGTGTAAATACTTTGATCTCGTTAGCATTGTCGCGTTGTGTTTATTAAACCAGTTATAATAGAAGACGGGAATCCCCGGCTAGCTACAAGTAAGTCATACCTAGTTGGACACAAAAGGTAAATTGTTATTACATTTTGCCGTTTATAAGCCAGTCATTATCATCAACCAATTTAATTTAACTTGCCAAGGAGTTACAGAAACTGACATAAGCTAAAAGCTACCTTAGTTTGACGAAATGCGTAGGTACTGCTTGCCTACTTGCACCCCCGTGCGTGTATAACGTGGAGCAAAAGGAGTATGTAAAGATCATAGCAGATGGCGTGGTGAAGTTTCTACCTAATTCCATTGGAAAAATAATTATTCAAAATGAAAAATTATTAGAGATACCAAAGTCTAACTTAGATTTTCAAAGACCTAATCAATGAAACCTCACTTGACATAGTTCGTCGATTTTCTTTTTCACAATATGGCTTCTGGCTATCGCTATATTGATTTTTTATTACTGTAAAGTCTTTAGTGATACTCGCAAGATTAAGACAAATCGATTGACGTAAGAATCATCAAAATCGGCCCAGGTGTTTGGTCTCTAGTGTGCCACAAAGGAACAAAGATACATACATAAGCTGATAAACAGATTACCCACCTTTGCGTCGCGCTGTCGGGAAAAACGTCGTGAGTATCTATGTTTGTGTGACAGAGCTAGTAGGTAATTATTTCCACCAGCCAGTACCTAAAATGAAGAATCACTATACTTCTCAAAATCGGCAAAATCACGGAGCTGCCACATGTCACTTTAGAAATAAATATAAATCTAGAATTTCAGTGTCTACACAGCTACTCATGGACCAAAAAAACAGCTTACTATTTCAGTATTCCGCAGTAAGGACTCATTTTAAAGTGTCAGCGGGGCCATAATATGTTGCCGGCAACTGGGCGTGAAGCCGTAGTCAGTGTAGCAGGGTTACCTGTCTGGTCCACTTAGAGCACATCGGCCGTGAAGCGCTGTGTCGCTGTAAAGCACTCATTAATTTTCTACGCGAGAATTAAAAAGGCTTTGAAGCAGGAAAATATTGCTTATGGTGGTAATTACAATTATTACCTTTATTTAAAGAAGTGTTGAAATAGAATTCTTTCAGGTTTCATAATGTCTGTTGCATGTGCCTTTAATTGTTGGCAGAAATATGAATAAGAAGCCGCACGGGTCGATCGATCAGGTTAAGCTACGTTTGCTGCAGACGGTCCGTGGGTGGGTGATCTGTACTTACCGAAACATCTCCGTACCTACCTCGGAAAGCATGTTAAGCAGTTGGTACATGTGGTTGGTACATGGTCATTCGTGGATCTTCCACAGTCGTTACGGGACGTTCGAAAGCCCGAAATTCTGTCAACCAGTCGTACTAAGGGTATTACCCAGTAACTGGATTGAGGGGTCAGATAAGCAGTCGCTCCATGTAAAATACTAGTATTAAATATAGTTGGAAAAAGGCTAGATAGACTGACTGACTGGTCGTTCCCCAGACGACGGGCTCCTTCACAAAAACCTCTAATAAGTATTTACCTAATACTTTTTTCACTAGTTTATAACAAAATAGAAGATAAAATATAAATTACGATTGTAATGCTTTTGGATTTCATTTGGTACCGCAATCCGCTCACTAAATTCAAGTTCCATGTCAAAGAACTTAAGAACGCTAAGTGTTTTATTGTCTCAAGTGTAAAGACATCTATTATCCCCACTTTAGTTCTTAAGCGTAATGTTATTAAGTTTCTACGTGACGAAACATCACACACAAGACTCACGTAATGCTTTTCTGAGAGAAGGTAATTAGAAGGATTAATTCTGTATTTTTTTTTTTATAAAATGCCAATAAAAGCAAACGTTCATGGCGAATCGAGAGCTTTCCTCTAGTTTAGTAAAGGAGAAAAAATTAATTAATTTGGGGAGAAAAATTATTACATTTATTCAGCCTATAATGTTCCCACTGCTGGGACACAGGTCTCCTCACCGTGAGAGGAGTGGGTTCACCACGCGGGCCCAGTGCGGGTTGGTAGATGTCACGTGTCTTCGAATCTTTGGTACTAGGACATGCCGGTTTCCTCACGATGTTTTCCTTCACCGTTTTGAGAGCAGTGGTGATGACATAATTTACACAAAGTAATGCGCCTGTCAGGATTCGAACTCGTAAGTCGCGGCCATTACCGCTGGGCCAAAACTCTGAAAAAATAATTAATTAAAATCATCATCATCATTTCAACCGAAAGACGTCCACTGCTCCAGTAGTGGAGGTTCTTGGGGGACGCCTATGTCCACATAGGCGTCCCCAAGCTCCTCCACTTCGGCCGGTTTAATTAAAATAATGAAAACATATTTTAAAAGGGATTAAAGTATATTTAAAGAAGAAGAAAATTATAATAAATTAGTACCTATTGTAAAATAATTTTTAATTAAGTGAAATATGTATAAAATTAATTAAAAATAGTTTTAATTTAGGAAAGAAATAGACTAGGCTAGCGATTAAATAAATAGTTTCTAAATCACGTTTGCATTGATTTAGAAACTATTTATTTAATCGCTCGTCAGACATAATGACGTGTCAAGTGATTTGAATGGGTGCTTTTAGTTCACAACGCATGAAATTAACAGTCTGTTAGGTAATTTTGTATGGCTTATCAGAAACCGGGTGGTAAAAATTCCTAAATCTTAATTTCAGTAAATTTTTAATCTATCATTACATAGCTCATCATTATCATAATCAACATAAAATATTCCCACTGCTGGGACACAGGCCTCCTCACTTGTTGAGGGAGTTGTCTGTAATCTACCCCGCCGGCATAGAGCGGGTTGGTAAATGTCACATATGATCGTTCCTCACTTTGTCCAACACCGTTTTGAGAGCAGTGGTGATGAAAATTATAAATGATTTATACACAAGGTAAAACGCCTGCCTGGGTTCGAACCCACGACCTACAAACACATTAATGGACAGATAAGAAATGGAACAGATCTCGTTTAAAAAGTTAAAATCAGTCAGTAAAACTTTAACCTAATGAATAGGTACACTCCACGGGCAGCCGTCCACGCTCTTTCATTGCTCCATTCCACTGAAATGATTTCACAGTTCGGATACAGGGACTAATAACAGTAGGTAGATATTTTAATTAACCATTTGGTGTAATGTGACCCCGTATCCAGTCGCCAAATAGCGGTGCCCGCCATTATTTTGACAATGGTGGCGCAAACGAGCGCCAACTATTACTTAGCTGGTACGCATTATAGCGTATCTGCGATGTACCTAACTTGTTTATAGCTTTGTACCTATCTATTTTGTGTAACTAGGTACCTACCTATCGTTAGACTGCAAATGGAAACGGTGGAGAGAAGACGCTTTTAACATTAAAATTGACACTTACTATTACATCTAAAACTCGAAGGCTACTTTAAGGCAGAGTACCTATGGTTACACCCAATTTACACCAGCTTTACAGGGTAGCAGGGACATCGACGTGCAAACTGTAACCATAAATTCAGCACAAATTATTCTAGACAGCCCAGCTTAGAAATTATTCGTAGGTCATCAAAAAAAAATCTGCTGTTTCATAGAAAAGTGCAATACCTACGCGGTCAAAATGTATGGAGCAGCTACCTACTTAATTTTGTTTTTTCAAATAACCGACGAGATATCTATGTAACAGGGGGCAAACGTATTGTTATCAACTGGGAACAAATCAAGCCCGGTGGCTGCAGCTACATTAAAATTATAAAGTATTAAAACGCAAAACGGTTGCGCAAAACCCAAAAATAGCTTGCAAAATCAAACAGAATAAAAAAAAACTTATTTTTAACTGGCAACATTGTCGCTTGACAAAGCACCTCTAAACACATTACCTTCACCTCGTTCAATACGATAGAACAGCTTTGCACGACACAGCAGAAAATATGTAAATTTTATGTAGGTACGTAATTAATTTCATCATCCGAATAATAGCGCATAATGATATCATTCGAAACGCTCACACCCTCTTCGAGATTATTAATTTTGTCAGCGGCCATTACACACTTCATGAACCTTTTAATATACAGGGAGAGTTATTAAACTGGCGTTACTGAATATTCTATAGTAGAAGGATTCGTGGTCGGAAATCAAAATATTTTTTCTATAAGCTACCTCTTGTAGGTACTATTCGTGATTTACATACCTTTGTGCTCAAAGTAGCCCGTCATATTACACATAGGTACTCATAGTCATTTATTCAGTAACAATATTTTTTTGTATCTGAATTTACCTTAAACATAAACATTGAAATAAAATATCAGTTATCAACTTACATAAAACAAAACATATAATATTGATTCTAATTGAATTAAGTAGGTACATAAATCATATAATACATTTAATTTAAATAAGATAAGAATTACAAATCTTCAATGGCGTATAAACATTTGTTAATTATACCACGTTGTTATATTGATAAAAAAATAAATGAAGGTTTCTTCATAAATCTTTAAATACAGTTTTAACAAGCTAGAAAAACTAACCGTAGAAGGTTGGTGAATTTTCAGCTAGCTGTCATTGCTGCCATTGCGATCCGTATTCAAAAACCCCAACCTGTATAATATAGCTTAATTAATTAATTCGGTGAGGCACTCCAGTATAAGTTTAATGTCTTTTAATATAAAGGTAGCCCAAACGTTATATTCCTCGTTGATAATAGAGAATAAAATATTAAAATTAAATTTTATTATTCAGAGAAAACTGCAGTTTTTGTTGGCTTCAGAGGCTAAAGGCCAACGTGAAAACATTTCAATTAACGGGAAATCTTCGTATAAACTGATCCGAATAAAAAAGAAAAACATTTTAGGTACCTATTAAAAGAAAATTTGTTTGTTGTTTTAATATTAAATTGTAAAAGAATTACAAGCATTAATCATAACTTCATAAGATATACCAATTTTATGTTAATTCAAGAAATTTCAGGCGGATGAAGTCGCGAATAGGGTCCCCTATTTTTCAACATAAGTAATTCAATAAAATTCCAAAGCGGAAATCGCTTGTACATTTGTACAAGCAATTCTACATACACACATAACATTAAAACTCAAGTAAGTATTATATAATCTGTGCTCAAACGCCCAACGAATCTGTCGCAGCCAACAATGAAATCCGCGTTTAACAAACGAAGTCGACAAACTCTACACTATTAGATTTTAGTAATAACAGCACAAGACAGAGTTACGTTAAATAAAAACCAGCCAAGTGCATGTCGGACCCCGCACACTAAAGGGTTCCGTGTTTACGTATGGACTGGGTGATTCTACTGGTTGGAAAATAAGTTGGTATTTCATAGTATAAATTTTACTTTCGAAAAAGCTATGAAACACTTTCTGCGGTTGTAACCAAAAATAACCTCTATCTCAAAAACTATTGACCTAGGTACATACCAATGGCAAAGTCACTAAGAAACATGAAACAGTATACCTAAACTTTTTAACATTGCATACGTGCATTCATTTTTTGTTGGTCATTACTCTGTTCTATGGGTTCCGTTTTCGCCATTTGGGTACGAGACCCTCAGAATACAATGATGCACGCTAAGGTTAGGATTACCACACACCTTTCAACTTTTGAGTAGCGTGGCCACCCCTGTCTTCACGCCTTTTTTTTTTTTTTTGAGTGTGTGAAATCATCAAATAACTTCTCCCGCTCTGGGTGGAGCAGGAGGGCGTGTCAGACTTTTACTGACTAAAACCCACCCGTGTTCCCTCAGTTGCCTATGTGCCAGGGGCGACGGTATCCCTTTCGAACAACCTGCACCCCTGGCAGGTATCGGCCCTTGCGGACCCCACCAGTTCGGCGCACCAAGACACATGGCACGCCGTGACCACCCCAGAAACCAAGTAACATAAGGGCCCCAGACGACCCCGTGTCTGGCAGCCTTGGTCCCTCTGCGACGGGTCAGCGCAGTGGCCGCTCACCTGTCTTCACTCCTGAAGATCATCATTGGAAAGCCGGAAAGAACTCAATTTTAATCCAGTTTCTTAAAATTTCTGAAACCTGGCGCTCTATTTTCACCACAATGAACCGTTTAATGAATAGGAAAGTACTCCTAAACAATAATTTGAGTGATGACTGCCTTGTTGGTCTAGTGATCTGAGCATGAGGTCCTGGGTTCGAGCCGGGCAAAGTGTAATTCGGTTTTTCCCTCTGCAATTTCTCAGTAGCAGCTCATAGTCTAGATTTCAGCCGGTTTGATGGCAATAGGCTCGCCCCCTATTACATGGGACTTGAACATACCTGGCGAAATGTGGGTGAACCTACTGTAGCTATACCTTTGCCTAACCTTTTGGGGAATACAAGCGTGATGTTTAGGGACCCATAAGCTCTCTCTTAATTTGGTCATCGCTCGCACGTAATCATATAGGTACTTACTTACGATACGATAAAACCAATGTTCTTATTGCTGTCCCCCGTACCTTACCTTAGACTTGAAAAGAAAACAAGGAAAACAAATTTACGAAATCCATTCGTACTGTTAGTGTATTCCACAATTAGCCCGCCGTAGCTACTTTACCAATAGTGTATGTCCTGTTTAGAGGTCCTTTGACATTGAAATCACATTCAGTCCACAGTCACGCAGTCAGTTTGCCTGTGGTGGCATCACTGCCGACACTAATTGCACGAAGTGTGACACGGCTGTCGGCCGTTGACGGCTACTGTCGGATATTGTCGGGCCAAGTTTACGTGCTTGCTTGCGTGTTTGACGCCTCGCTACTACTATCAGAACTTGCATTCAAAGGAATTTTATGAACCTACCTACCGATCTATAGCTTTTAGGGCTGTAATTAAAATGTTTTTACTGTTACCTACTTTACAGAAGCTTATACGCACGGCGATATATCAAGCATAAGCGTCGTTTCCAGTAGGTATAAGCTAACTTCTCATTGTATGTACGAAACACCTAAACGTTGCTTAAGCAGGGTGTCAATTTTTTTTTTCTCGAAGCAGTTCGTCGTTTTTTGAACTCTTTTAACTTGGATTTGGATTATACCTGTAAATAGTGTAAGTAAGTAAGTATGATTCGTATTATTTTGTAGGCATGTGTATGTAACCAAAAGTATATTTACGACTTTCTGGGCTTGGCCGTTTCGTTACTACAAGAACTATTGTGTAACAGAAAAGTAATGAGCAGTAGATTTTTCTCCTTACGCCCATGTGAATGTAGCGAAATGGCCAAGCCACATATTTTGACAAAGGTGTAGAGTTTGTGAAGTTAGGCCTTGTAGAGTTAGGGTGTGTAGAGTTAGATGCTCTACATGAGATTTGATAACTTTTTGACAGTGCGAGTATTGGTGGGATAACCTTTTCTGTAGGTTCCTAAAATGGAAAACGCCTTTGGAAACTAGGGATTAGTTTCGATCAAAATCTATCCAAATTATTTGCATTCTCTAAAATTCAAATTAGAAGCTGAACATATAAGCTATTCATTGGCAGTGTTGGAACAAGTTTAACATTAACAGCGGCCAATCGCGCTGCGGCTGCATTGAATAGTGCGGTGCTTAGTTGTTATTGTTGGTGATCGAGGATCGAGTCAATTTTGCAGCGAGCCAAATCGAAACAGCCACTATTTCGTACTTTACTGGGCTGTTCTATACGAACATCACGTGTTGTGGAGATAATTGAGCGCTTAAAGCGCTTAGTAGGTTTTGGTGCAGTGAGCGTTATTGTTTCGGGGAGGTATTTCGGAATGTTGCTTAGCTGGCATTTATGTAGGTAATAGAGGTAGCCTAGAGCTCCCTGTGAAACGCCTTAGGTAGGTAGGCAAGTACTCAAGTAAAACACCACACCTACTAATGCAAGTGTGCTATTTAGCTACAGTAGGTTAGGTAAACAGTTAAATAACATTAGCCCCTGTATTCCCCGATGAATTAAAATCAGGTGTTTGGAACTTTTTAATTGCCTTATTAAGCCTGTTCATATTATTAAGCCTTATAATGAAAGTACCTATTAGGTAATTAGTAATTAGGTATGGGACATTCCTGAAGAAAACACTTAGTCACAGCGGCGTAGCGTGGGTGTCGGCCGTCCATGGCGGAAGACAATTTTGCTGCCCTCTTATTTAGGTATTTAAATGTAGGTACACGTAGCGGAAAAATTCAATTTTTCACAAAGTTCAATAATTTCACAACCACTACACGTACCTACTTATTTGCACAAAAATTACAGTTTTAAAGTGTAACATAAATTACGATACGAGACAAATGGACACTGACGATCCATCAATAAAACTTTCTTTGAATTGTCAAAGCATCACGTACTTCCTTGAAGGGACATACCCGCACCTATACTTAGTTCTTGCAAATCACGAGCGCGGTCGGCCCTTGGTGTGTAACTGTGTACATGCATGGTGTGACAGTCAAGTGTGCGTGCCCGCATACACCCCGCGCACAAACGTTAACACCATGCATGTACACGTCTAAACACAAACAAGGGCCGACCGCACTCGTGGTTTGTAACAATTTTAGGCGTTAATAAACAATATTGAGCTTAATACCTATTTATGTAATAGAAGTCAATCTCGCTCATTATTAGTCATAAATAATCCAAGCACAAAATAAAATACGGGGAATCCCCGCACGCCAGTAAAGACGGTGCTGCCAGCAGTCGCTACAAAATATCATTCATTTTTTTGTTTTTTCGTGTAATTGTTGTTTGGAATGGACATTTTAATGACAGTAGTTCATATTTTTATTGACGAATTTATTTATTGACTACTTTGACATTGTATTGTTTATAATAAATATGCTTTTTGAATTGTAATGATGCCTAATCTTTAATTAGTAATTATGTTTTCAATGTCTTCAATGTAATTTTGATTAATATTATCGCGGTTTATGCACCATCTCTTCCTACCAATTTGTACAACACTATATGCGGCTGAACATGTTAGAACTTTATTTATGACTTATTAATTATCTTGCATGTAATGTATCATGTTTAAACAAATAAAAAAATCTTACCTTATCTCAAAGAAAGGGGATTCCCCGAATTCGTCACAGAATAAGTAAGGAAAAATTCCGTGCTCTTTTCAATCGGTCCGAATTTGTAGTTGGGATAAAAATATAAAATGGTTCAAATAGGTATTTTTATTTTGAAATTTTGCCGAACCCTAAAAAGTGCCTAATCAAATTCTTTATTTATTTGTACATACCTAGGTATAATGTAGTAGTAGGTACGGTCTACCTACATGATGATCACAATTTATCGTAGATACAACATTTCACTTGTCGAAGGTTCTCCACATGCTGATAAATGGGTAGATAAAGTCAACCGCTATTACCAACTGCTAGGGCATAAAGACGCTATCAGTGTCCAATTATTACCACTGTAGTACGGTTGACTGTATCAAAACTTTCCACTGTAAAGCAGGACGATACGTAGAATTTTTACAGTGCCTTATTTTCGTAGCGTTATGGGTGGTTTGTGCAGTATAAGTACATATCTACTGACTTGCGATTGCCTGTCCCTATCAATAAGAAAAATAAAGTAGCTGCAATAGCCCTATAATATAGCCCAATGGTTGAGCGATTGATTGTGAGCCCCAATTCCCCAACGTGAACCTGCTTCTAGCAGCATAAGCTTAGTTTACGCTTTGTTGAAATTGCTTTGTTAACGTGTTAAACTTTGTAACCTCACACAGCTGAAACTACTGAATCAATTTCAATAAATATGCCACCTGAATCTCGAAAAAGATAAGGGTGCCTGCACTGCCTGTGTAATTTGTACAACTAGCGCCATCTCGTAGATTAATGATGTACAATTATGGATTATGACTTCATGATTGAATTGAAATAATTTCCTAAGAAATCGTTAAAGATAATAATCATGAACAAGAAAATGCTTCTTATTTGAAACGGTAGGTAGTGTACTAGCAATCTAGCATAGCACTAGCTACTGCTGTGCCCAGTGTGTTAGTGTCAAGTCAACAAAGACAAATAAATACCTACGTTATAATTCGGACACAACGATAAGGCGTTATACCTTTTCAATTATTTCTCTCACTCACTGTTTTTGTTCTTCACTTTTATGAAAGTAATTTTTTCATCTACCGTCTAAAATGAACTTTTTGAGTTGGCAACACTGTTGCGTTTGTTGATCTCTCAAACTCATTGTCTGAGAAATTGTTATCCCTAACCAAAATTCTTTGAAACTTACTTCTCGGTCTTTAAATAAGTCGAAAATGCACCCTGATGATTTTTAACCGTGCCTTAATTAATTTATGTGCTAAACAAGTTAGTGTAAAAGTGAAATAAACACATGAAAGATTGGACGATTGTTATGCATTTGTTTTCATTATGACAAAACGCCGAAGAATACTTCACGCGGACAAAATAATCCAAAATATTATGAATGTGTTTTGTTTGTTAATGTTCCTGCAGCTGAAAGGTTAGTCCATATTCGTTGTTATTACTTGTTATTGCTAGAACGAGTATGCTAAACATTGCATATTTATCACCAAAGATGTGAACTACTTGACTTATTCTTGAGAGATATATACTCGTGATTTATCTATAGATTGACCTTTTCCTTGTTTCTGCAAGACATCATAATCATAATTTACAAATAAGCATGTTGTTTATTTGATAATTGTCACTTTGTTTATAGTTGACATGATAACATTCCTGCAACTTTTGAGAACTAAAATTAGTACCATGAAGTGGGATTTAAGATAACTCAGCGCTGCTAGATTCTTGTGTTTTTATTATATTATTAATAATTATTGACATGTTTTTCACACATACAATCATTATTGTGTTATTCGATAGTAATTTAACTTGCCTTTTATGTGATAAACATTCAGTACAATTTAAATTCAAACTATTTAATGTTCAGAATCAAATGCATTAGATTTAAATTACCAAATGTTAGAAGTAGCGAATGTGACATCATATTGAATGGAGAAAAACTGGAATTTGTTAATCAAACGGTGTTCCTGGGAATCACGCTAGACGAGAAATTACAATGGGGAGCTCATATAACATCTCTTGCGGGGCGGCTAAGCTAGGCCGCTTATGCTGTTAGAAAGATCAGATAGTTAACAGATGTAGAAACCGCGCGATTGGTCTATTTTAGCTACTTTCACAGCATTATGTCGTATGGCATTTTACTGTGGGGTCGGGCCGCTGACATTGAATCCATCTTCATTTTGCAAAAGAGAGCTGTCAGAGCCATTTATAATCTACGTCGCCGCGAATCCCTCAGGGAACTGTTTAAAAGGATTAATATTATGACGGTACCTTGCCAATTCATTTATGAAAATATTATGTGTGTAAGAAAAAATCTACATCTTTTTAATAAAATAAGTGATAGACATAATTTTAATACTAGAAACAAAGACAAAATAGATCAACCATTTTTCAGATTAGCTAAAGTACATACATCTTTTATGGGGTACTGTGTTAAATGTTACAACAAAATACCTTGTGATATATTGCAATTAAATGAAAGGAAATTTAAAGCTCACATTAAAAGTAAACTTTGTAAACTAGCGTATTACAAATTAGAGGATTATATCCAAGATAAGAATGCTTGGAAACATGCTGGTCCTGCTCCATAGGACAATCTAGAGTCTAGACAAAATCAAACTGGTTGCTAATTGAATTGTACATATAATTAATTATATTTATGACATTGATTTACACTCAGTAATTATTTTAACTCACACACTGACTCATTACTTGTTAATATTGTAGGAAAATCATACCTATACTTACTTTTACAATGTTTGTAAATGTGTGAACACCATGTATCTATCACAGAATTAATTTATCTGTATTGCTTCAATTTGATTCTTTTTACCCATTTTGGTATGGTAATTTTATTCTGGGTGCATCGTTTTCACACATAATCATATAATGAATGTAAATATTGTACTTGAAACATTTTAAAAGAGTAACGGTGGAGTTTCTTGCCCATTCTTCTCCATACGAAACTACATTTTGGAAGGGGCGACTAGAATCAATTCTATTTTAATGTAAATGTTGACGTTCAAAAGTGCCTTTTAAGTGCCTATTTGAAATAAATGCTTTGACTTTGAATCGCAATGTGTCAAAATATAAAAACAATTTCACTATTGAATAGATTAACTCTAAACCTTAGAAACTAGATATGATACTAATCTTAAGCCACTTCTTGTTTATTATAATTACTTACTTACATTAAAAATATTTCAGGTTTCTATGCAGTAGTTAGTAATCCAATATTATTGTACTCAACGGCATCAGACATACGAGTAGTGAACACATCAAAGCTCAGTAAAGTGAACACTATAGTTAAGGATCTGGAGCAAGGATCAGCCGTGGACTTCCTTCACAGAAAGGATCTTATATGCTGGTCAGATCAGACTGCAGAATTGATACAATGTATGAGTTATAATGAAACTCATGTAGGAGATAAGGTAACTAATTGAATATATTAAATATCTCATAAAAGATTATTGAAATCATTACAGGAGGCTTTTTCCAAGAAGCACAATGAACTCTGAGATATAAATATAACTCGGGAAAGAAAATAATAGCAATTAAACTAGGGCAAGAAAGGAGTTTCAGGATCATAGGTCTATTGATCGATTGAAATAGTTCATGACAAGTAAACTCTAGGCTGGATCCTCCAAAAAAACTTGTATCTTTACAATGCAAAAATTACAGTAATTTATGCATTGTGTTGATACTCTGCCTATCTTTTCAGGGGTTATAAAATTATTTTTTAAGAACTATTACTTAATATCTATGTCTCTTTACAGGTTAGAATAGTATCAGAGGGATTAATAACACCAACCGGTATAGCAATAGACTGGTACACAGATAAAATATATTGGACAGATGGAGAGACCAATAAAATTGAAGTCATTAGCATAGAGCAGAGGTATAGAAAAGTACTGTTCTGGTCAGAGGTAGACCTCGCTCGAGCTATTGCCGTTGTTCCTAAAGAAGGGTAAGATTATAATTTCATTCATCTATTCATTTATACAAATGATTCAATAATTGATTTATTCTTAAACAATTGGGGCACATTAATCAAAAATCACACATCGTCGGCCTAATTCGTTAACCTGCTAAGTTCATTTTGACATAGTTTACAAGACAAAGAAAAATCTGAATAATATCTCTATTAATTTAGCAATCAAAATTCTGAAAATCCCGTTGGTTTCCATAATTTTTCTTGATATTTTAACAATATATGTAGCAGCATAACATAAACACATTTTATAAAATTTAGAAAAACAATTATTTAGCAGTTTGTCGAAAAATGGACTTAGCAGGTCAACGAATTAGGCCGACGACATGTCAGATGTTGTCATCAAACAAAAGATTAAGTTTTATTATCATGCTCGGTAAAACAATAGTAGTAATAGTTAATCTATTTATTCATTGATGTTTAAAAGTGTCTTAAAATATCTACTTACAGGAATAAACATAGTTTCATAATTGGTTTCCTCTGCAGGATATTTGTTTTATATGTTTTGATTTATTTTAATATCCTTTTCTTCATTGTCCAACTTTTAATTTGAGGCTTGCTTGTAATTGCGTAGCTTCAATTGAAGATGTCATAAATAAATAAATCTCGGTATTTTCAGTCTCATGTTCTGGACAGACTGGGGGGAAGTACCGAAAATCGAGAGAGCTGGCATGAATGGTGATCCAGCTACACGTAAAATTATAGTCAAAGACCACATATTCTGGCCCAACGGTATCACAATAGATTATGACAACAACCTAATATACTGGGTGGATGCAAAGCTACATTTTGTTGATGTTATTGATTTTAATGGAGAGAAGAGAAAAAGTGTTGTTAAAGAGGACCTTGTGTATCCGTATGCACTTGCGTTTTTTAACTATAAGCTTTATTGGACTGATTGGAAAACATGGTAAGGTTTTACTTTTTAACAATTTTTATTATTTTTTATTATTTGTAATTGCAATCTATCTAATTGATATTCAGCAATAGTTTGGTGTTTATTAACTACTAACTGTGCCCGCGACTTCGTCCGCGTGGAATAGTGTCTTTGGGTCTTAGTCTCTTGTTGCAAACTAATAAAAAAATCACATAAACCTTACATATTTCCATACAAACTTTCATCCCCTATTCCCTATTGTTATTTTACTCCTTTGAAGGTAAAACTTTTACAAACTTTTGATGTCATATCGAATCAACAGCCTAGATAATAAGTTTCACGCTTCTAGCTCTAAAAATTACGATACTTCCATGCAACTTTACATCCCCCCCCCCCTTTCAACCCCTTATAACCCTTTTTTCGCATTAAAAAGTAGCCTATGTTCTTTCTCAGGCTCTTGACTATCTGTGTACCAAATTTCATTTAAATCTGTGCACTAGTTTTGGCGTGAAAGCGCGACAGACAGACTAGAGTTACTTTCACATTTATAATATTAGTAAGGATTGATATAAATTGAGTGCCTCGTTGATCTAGTGTTCGCAAATGCTACTACTGAGCTTGCGGTCCTAGGTTCGGTTGTCAGGTTTCGCAAAGCGTTATGAAGTTTTTCTATATGGAATTTCTCAGTAGGGAGAAGTTATTTGATGATTTCCCAACCTCAAAAAAAAACCCTTTGCGGAACCAAAGCTGTTATTATATAAATTGAGATCTAACAATTTGTTATCACTTGTCAGTCTGTCTTAACAGTTGCTATTGTTTTTTAATTGTCTTTTTTAATGGTTAACTGATTTTTATTCATCTAGACTTAATCATTGAATTGTTTAAAATAAAGCTATATTTTAAATTCCCGTTTAAGGTCAATTCACACATGGGACATATCAACAACAGGCCCGATGAAGGAGATAATAAAATCCGACCCAGTGCCTGTAGATTTAAAGGTATATGATGGAAGCAGACAAGTGATGCCCTCTGGTGACTATCCATGCAAGGGGAATAATGGAGGATGCTCACATTTGTGCCTTTTAGCACCTACCCCACCAGGTAATTCCTATTGTACTTCTTAGCATATTGATGGAAATCTTAATTGGATGTATCAGCCCAGAATGAAGCCACGAATATCACATTATCAGTATCATCCCTAAAGAGGATGCACTATGGTAGCCCTCGAAATTCAAATTTTCTTACTGTTTTGGCAATTTGCAGATCACTGTCAGGTGGTCTGTCGATTAAAATATGATTCGTGACCGTAGCAAATATGGCTTTACCGAATTATAGTCCACATAATCATCAATACAACCCTCTAAGTTCATATAATCTCAATGAAATTTTTTGATGACTATTTCACAGTGGCGAAAGCACCATATAACACGATTCCTACCGGCTTCCCTTCGGGAATTTGCATCGGCAACTCTATCGCCATTAAAAAATGGCACGTCAATAGTGGTTACTGTTGTCAAAAAATATAGTTATGCGATCACGTAATGATGTCACTTTAGGTCACGTGGCACCGCTTTATATGGACGAGAACAAGCCGCTGTACAACAAGTTATGACAGAAACATATATAGAAAAATACATCAGCGAAAACGAAATGGAGGAATATTGCACATTCCATTTGGTTTTCAGCTGTTTAATTTTATTGTATTTAATTCTTTACATTCCTATATTAATTTTAGAATGATAGTAAATATTATTTATTGATAAGTCAGTAAGTTAAAGCCGACTTCGCTTCGGCTTCTCTCTTAGAAAAATTTACTCCTCGCCGCTGCGTATTTCATGAATAAGTATAATTCATGAAATAGTCATAAAAAAGAACCCCGAGCTACGCTGGTGCTTCCCCCTTCAAATCTAGTAATAGTATTGTGCAAAACGATGCACATCCCTGGTGCGCAAGGTACACGCTAGCTCCAGCGGCATCCTGAGGGCATACGCGGAAAGGTTTGATTGTCAGTACCTGAACTATTGCTGTATAGTTCACTTACTGAGTAATCGAAATCTGTAATACAATATGTTTATTATGTGCTTATTTGAATTGAATGTAGCTATCAAAGTTTTTATTGGCTTTTCCCAGCAGTTCCACCCACGTGGAGGTCGGTGTATTATACAGATAAACCTTCCTCTTGAATCACTATGTCTATTGATGAAAACCGCATTAAAATCCGTTGCAGAGTTTAAAGGATCTGAGCGTAAAAACGCATGGTGCGGGTTGTTCGAAAGAGATACCGCGGCCCCTGGCACACAGGCAACTGAGGGAACACGGGTGGGTTTTAGTCAGTAAAAGTCTGACACGCCCTCCCGCTCCACCCAGAGCGGGAGAAGTTATTTGATGATTTCCCACCCAAAAAAAAAAAAAAAAAAGCGTAAAAACGCAAAAACTACTTTGTTTTATACTATGCAAAGACGACTTTGTTTTATACCATCTCCATAGAGATCTACGTTATGGAATGGGCAACCAGCTTCAACTTTCCAACTGGTCGACTTTTTGACAATTCAAAAGTGCCTGTAAATGGTTTATTTGAAATAAATGCTTTGAGTTTGAGTTCATGTAAAGATAAAGATTTAGCATGACGTAAAATAAAGAATTGCACCATGTAGGACCACTATGGCAAAAAACAAAATGCAAGATAACGGGAAATCGCTAGAGGAGGCCTTTGTATCTCATGGACACAATATAAGGAGAACTGATGTGCATTTATGCATTAATTAGATTTTTTATAATTTTTTTTTGTGTTTTTTACTTTGTGAATAAGGGCTTTGAATTTAAATTTGAACAATAATGAGTATTCTCTATACCCAGGTTACCAGTGCGCCTGTCCAACGGGCTCAAAACTCCGCGAGAACAGCAACACGACCTGCTACAACAGTCCACAATCACTACTGGTTGTGGCCCAACGCTCCTCTATATCCAAGATATCACTCGACTCGCCCGACTTCACGCCCTACACGCTACCGCTCAAAGATCTGAAGAGGGCTCTGACTGTGGACTTTGATCCTAAGTTCGAGTATATCTACTGGGCTGATAGTTTGGTGAGCGAATGAGGAGCGAGTTGCCTGATATTGAATAATAAACTTTATTATAAATGCTATAATATATATGTACCGTCGATACAAAAAGAAGAATTAAAAACGGAACAGCGCTCGCAAATGCCTAAGGCGCTGTTATATGTCTGCATTGTGCATACAATTTTGCACTTTGTAACGAGTGTCACAAAGTGCAAAATTGTACGTCACATTAAATAATAAACTTTGTGTGTGAGTACACACAAAGTTTATTATTTAATGTCAACAATTTTTTTATTTGTTTTATTGTTATTTGTACACATGTTGTAGGTATGTACGCTTGACGTGCGAGAGGTTAACTGATTTTGGTAAATCAATTTTCTATTTTAATTCAGGCAAAGACGATATCCAGAGCAAGACTAGACGGAAGCGAACAGACAGTAGTAATACACAGCAGTGGAGTGCCTGACAGCATTGCCATCGACCCTCTGGCAAGGAACATCTACTGGACAGACCCGGTCACTGACACCATCAACGTGGCGCGGCTCGATGGCACCTCTAAGAAGGTATCATTTTCAAAATGTTTACTAAGAACAATCGAAAATGGAACGTATCTTTTTGATGACTTATGATCGGATTAGAAATAAAGAAAGAAAATTCGGAATAAAAAACCTTAAAATCATAAAAAATTAAAAACAAAACAATGATAACCCCAAAAGGGCTTCCGCACCCTAATTGCGTAACACGCGATTAATCATAATCTGCTTCATTTTGACAGTTCAACAATATTCATTGCGTTATTTACGTTGTTGAGCAGACACATTTTTCGAACATATGAAGCAATGGTTTAGCCATGTCTCAAAACGAAACAAATTATGATTAATCGTGAGTTACGCAAATTTGGTGCAGGTCAGCGTAATGTCAGATGACAACACAAGGTTACTTAAGGTTATGTGTTCGCAAGTGCAACAGCCAGAGGCTGGCTTCGATCCCCAAATTGGACAATATTCGTGGGTTTTCAATCAGAAATTTTCCATAGCAGTCCGGATTGTGGATTTGTGCTTGATTGATGATAATAGACCAGGTCCTTATTGCTATAATTCTGTTGATGGCTATCAATGTCCAAATTGGGCAGGTGCTTGGGTTTTTAATGAAGAATTTTCAGCAGCAGCCCGGAATGTCGATTTGTGCCCCGTAGAAGGTAATAAACCAGGTGTCGGGTTATTCCCATAAATCTGTTGATAGCTATAGACTAAGCCCCCTATTACATGCATGAGACTAAAGTGCAACTGACATAATGTGAGTGTACAATACACTTTTGCCTACCTCTTCAGAGAACACAAGCTTGATGTTGTGTTATGTAATTCTAGGTGATAATCCACAACGAACTGTACGATCCCCGAGCCATAGCCCTCCATCCAACCGCCGGCTGGATGTTCTGGTCAGATTGGAACGACAAGAAGCCGAAGATCGAACGCGCCAACCTGGACGGCACTGGGCGAGTGCTGCTGGTCTACGAGAAGCTCACGTGGCCCAACGGCATCGCACTTGACACAGTGAAGAACAAGCTTTACTGGGGAGACGCAAGGACGCATAAAATTGAGGTATCCTCACAGAAAATATTTTTAGTAATTTTAATATTCACTTCTTTAAAAAATAATCGACGAAAAAAACTGAAAAGCAAAAAATAAACTTTTTAGTCTAAGTAAGCTCCTAAATTAACGTAAAATACATACTAATATTGAGTCGGCGCTAAACTAACAATCATCGCTGCAGATTAATCAAACTGCTATTATTTTACTTGTCGCTTTTATGTTTGTTTGGATATGCCCCAAAACTTGGCAGTAGTACAGACACGTTACTAAGACGAAAGTTTTCTCTAGATTTAATATGCTAGCACTTCAGTTGGCGTATTTGTCCAAACGTTTAGTTATGTAGCCAATACAAAATATAACCTCTCCACAAATATTTGAACGAAATTCCTTAACGCGGCCTGCGGTTTCGTAACGCTGAAAAACCGTTTTGCCCATGATCCATGCGACTTTCTCTCCCTCTGTCTCTTTCTATTATATACTAGTATGCGTGAGTACGCGAACCCCGCGCGGTCCTCCGCGCGGGGTTCGCCAGCTGGTTAGAGGTATTAAATATTCGCGATATTTTGTACAAATACGCCATCTAGGCCCCAATACTGAACCGCCGTCTTGCAGGACACCTTTAACTGGTGATTTCTCCTATTCTTATAGGTATGCAACATGGACGGCACAGAGAGAAAAGAACTACATAGCAGTGAGATCTTACACATCTTTGGTCTTACGTTACTGGGCGAGCACCTTTACTGGACGGATATGCAGAAACGGACGTTAGACAGGATTAACAAAAATACAGGTAAATGGACGTTAGACAGGATTAACAAAAATACAGGTAAATGGACGTTAGACAGGATTAACAAAAATACAGGTAAACGGATTTTTACAAAAAAGAACATCACGTTTTGTTTCCCTTATGTGGTTGGGTAGAGATGTAGCTTTAGTACACCCACATTTCGCCCAAATTGCGGATAAAAATCCGAATAACACTTTTATGATCCGATTTAGTTCTAAAATATATATTGAACAGCCGTGAAAAACCAACAAATAGGTACGAATCGAGCATTGCAGTTAAAATCTGGGTGGAATATGACGCATTTACCTGGTTAACGTCCACATTCGTTTTAGTATCGTTCAAAAAAAGTACATATCATGTCACAACTGACAGTTGTCTAATTCTGAATAACAGCTTAAATAATAACAATTTTAAACCAAAACCAATAATGATTTATATCTCAGGGGCAACAATGAGATATTGATATAAATAACTAGTACTTGCATGCCAAATAGCAGAATGTACCTGGAAACAAACATTATTTATTTATTTTCATTACTAGCGGTTACCCGTGCGCGATATTGTCTGCGATCAAGGATGAAAAGTAGACTATGTCTTGTATATGTGTACGTCTACCTTACCCAGGTCATGTTTTATCTCTGTGAAAAATTTCATCCAAATCCGTTCAGTCGTTTTTATCGTGAAAGCGTAACAAATAAACAACAACAACCCACTATCGCATTTATAATATTAGAATATTCAATGCAAATAAAAAACTTGAAAAAAAAAGGAACTATTTTATTCTAGGTCTAGAACGTCAGCCAGTAGTAGAGCAGATGGCGAACATGATGGGAGTTAAAGCGTTCCGCCTGGGCGAGTCGTTGGGCTGGAACCAGTGCGCCGACGGCAATGGAGGATGCTCACATCTCTGCTTCAACACTCCCGAGCGCTATGTGTGCAGCTGTCCTGTTGGTAAGTACGGTACTATACTTGGACTCATAATCGTATTCAGTAACTTGACAGTTGAAGGGTTGCCAGATTATGACAAAAAAAGATAGTGAGGTGGTGTAAGAATGAATGAAATTGAATGAATTAAAAATAATGTACTTACATGCAAAAAATATATTTTAAACTTTAGCGTTATTAAAAATAGTAAAAATTGTTATGTATTCTTATATTCCACATGTTACAAACGAATTTTAAAGTTTTATAACGAAATTAAAATTAAACCATTTTTATCATTCGTCCTTTACGCAAAATCGTTCACTACCCCAACACTATTAGTTTTACTATGGTAACATTATTTTTCTTCGAACTGTCAAGTTACTGACTACGAAATGAGTCCAGGTATAGTTAGATTATTGTCTAAAATAAGCAATGTAAGCAAAATCTGCTTTAATGGGGAAGGTCGGGCAAAGCCAATTGTAGATGGCGTGATCATAGTTAGATACCGATGGCCTACAATAAATTTGTAATTTCGATAATTCATTCCATTTCGGGTTCATTCATGAATTAGGATTCATTTCAATATTTGGTTAGTTTCGGTGATTTCAATAGTATACATCAAGTATTATATACTTTAAACGTTTCCTCAGAATCACTTTCTTCAAATTGTTATTCGTTAAAAAATCTCTAGGAAAAGCTTAAAGCCACAATCTTCTAATTTTAGTGTCTTTCTGGAAATGGTGGACTCTTATTATATTTAGGAACACACCAATGCGTCATTTTCGCAAAAATAAAATAAAACCCCTTCACGTCTTGTATTATTAGCTAGTGTTAGGCTACGATGGCGCACAGGTTGACAGTTGCCTTCCCATTTATTTAAGAAAAATTAAAGCATGATTAAAATGTGAAAACAATAACTTTCCTCTTGAAATATTAGTAATACTGTTTTTTTTTAGCGTAGATAACAAAAGAGAGCCCTAAATAATCGCACCTTTTCTTCTCTTTCAGGTCTGGAACTAACCAAGGACAGGAAGACTTGTGTGGAACCTGAAGCGTTTCTAGTGTACAGTCGCAAGAATGTCATCGGTCACATCAGTATAGAGAACGAGAAGAATGACGTCATACTGCCTCTCAAAGATTTGAAAGAAGTCAGGTTAGTGCGTCATACATAATTTATTTTGGTCATTTTATTTCTCTCTGTCAATATTCTCCTGTTCCAATTTATTTAGGGTCGGTGCAGCATCTCTGGAACCTATGATTTGCTGGACCTATGAGCATTTCTGGAACATATATAAACTCACGCCCTCTTCCTATGAGATAGGCAGACTACAGACCGCCACCTCCTGCTATCCATACGTATTTTTTTTTTTCTAATATACAGTGTGGAAAAAATCTATGGGCCCTGAAGAGAAACCACTTTAGATCCTTAAGATAGATTATTTTACTTATGGAAACATTCCTTTATTTTTTTCAAGAAACGAAACTGTATTCACAGATTTCTCGACAAGCTTACTTATACCGGGAATCTAACCAGCTAAAAATAAAATAAAATAATCATTGTAAAAGTGTTATTTTTACCCCATTTACAAAATGTATACTGTTATGACTATCATTTACAAAATGTGTACTGTAATGCTATCATTTACAAAATGTATCTATACTGTTGTGACTATCATTTACAAAATGTATACTGTTATGACTATCATTTACAAAATGTATGCTGTTGTGACTATCATTTACAAAATGTATGCTGTTGTGACTATCATTTACAAAATGTATACAGATATGCAGATCTCGATATGTTTGCGAATGAATGGAAGATGATGCTGTCAGAATATTTGAATTTTTGTGAGAAGATGCATGACTGTGTTAAATAGATTGTAATGTGTATATTGATATGTTTAAATAGTGTAATTGGCTTCGGCCGTTCTATTTAAAATAAATAAATAAATACTGTTGTGACTATCATTTCCAAAATGTATACTGTTGTGACTATCATTTCCAAAATGTATACTGTTGTGACTATCATTTCCAAAATGTATACTGTTGTAACTATCATTTCCAAAATAAATACTGTTGTGACTATCATTTCCAAAATGTATACTGTTGTGACTATAATTTCCAAAATGTATACTGTTGTGGCTATAATTTCCAAAATCTATACTGTTTTGACTATCATTTACTAGCTTTTGCCAGCAACTTCATCCGCGTGAAATTTAAGCCCGCGCTGTTACTTTTCGTTCAGCGTTCTGTCGGTCTTTTTTTTACTTTTTTTGTCTTCTAAGTCATAGCGTGATGTTAAATAGCCTTCCTTAAGAATTGGGCAAACAAAATAAAATAATAAATTAAATCCGACTGGTTATTCCAGAGATCAGCGCGCTCATACAACACAAACTCTTCAGCTTTATTATATTGGTAAAGATCACTGTTACGAATCCCCTTAATGACTCAGTCAATCAATAAATTAATCAACTCAGCCTAAGTCTCCGTGCCTCAATGCACTGCTAGACATTGGCCTCTCGCATGCTGCGCCGCAGTACCCTGCCCTCCGCCTTCCGCATCCAGTCCGTTCTGGCAATCCTTTCGAGGATCAAATAGCTCTGGGGGCGAACTTAATGACTACGGGTGAGTTAAATCGACAGCTTATATAGTTTTTTTTTTTTTTTTCAGTGCGTTAGCAGTACATGTATCTGGCAACAAGCTGTACTGGTCGGACAGCAAAACTAAGACCATCAACCGATGTTCTGTCAATGGCTCCAACATGGAGAAAGTTTTGGAGTGGATGGGGTTGGTTGAAGGTATGTACGGCATGGTTAACAACGCTTTTTGGTTTTTGGGATGGTATATAAAGAGTTTTTGCTTTTTTGTAATAAAAATTTTCTTATAAAAAAATGCCTCGACTTCAGAACCTCCTCCTTTTATTTTTCTTCGGTTATAAAGTGGTGAATAGTTTATTGAGCTGCATGTCCGAAAAGATCAATCAATAATTTTTTACAATAAATAGAAATAAATAGACGCTTTTCAAGTATAAACTATTATGAAAATAAAAAATATTTATATGTCCCAAATCAGTTGCATGGTATATAAATAGGACATCCCCAGTGAGTAATTGTGTTGGGGATATCTCGCTCTTTCCCTTAATCTTAACAATATTGAGACGATTGATTACCGTATAAGGTGACAAAAAAAATAATTTACGAAGAAAAACATATAATAACAGTAAAATAATACCTATAAAAGAAATTGCAGCTCTTTGTGTAACTGTAGTTGTATGATGTGAACCTGTATGTGCGTCTTATTTTTAAGCTGGATTTGTGTTGTTGAGTGTATATGTTTGTGTGAGTATGTGTTTGTGTGTGCGTATGTGTAAGTGTAGGTCTTCTTTAAAGTGCCGATGTGCACGAAGCGCAATTGATAGATTGAACTTGTTGAGTACTTGCTTAATGATACGACAGAAATAAACAAAAGAAACAACAAAGTCTAACTAAAACTTGCTCAGTTTCCTCATATATTAAGGTTTTAGCCACTCTGTTATTACCTTTTTGCATTTATGTAAGACGTCATGGTGGAACCTTACTTTTAGACTTATTTTATTGTAAATGTAGGCTGATTGGGTTGCATACTGACGCCGTGCAAAAGCGGTTCGGACCCCTGAGGAGTAAGCCACTATCTCCTCTCGTCTTTTCTCCTGACTCTTTTGGTTAAATGGAATAGATTTTTGTAAGCGTAGGGTTGTAATAAATTAAGAAATATAGTTTTCTTGCGGAAAGTAAGCCACTTGATTCTGTATAGATTGACTGTGGTGTATCTGTATGGTTTATAGTACATGACTTTTATAAGTGACCTTTGGGCTCTTTCTTACTCAAGGAATTTAGTTATAGCGGCTCCTCCCCCGACTGGTAAACAGTATGTAACAACTGATTGCGTGAGTGCAATGTAGATGCTATTTAGTGTCCTCGAAGACATCACATATCTTAGACTTTTTTAAATCCATATGAATTTTCGCACCCGTGACGTGACAACTCAATATGCGAATGCCAAGTTCAACACTCTTCATCTATAACTCCCAGGTATCTTGTGGCCGTTACATGTTTAATGGCTTGACAATTACAATTTTGGTCCAAGTAGTCCTCACACGTGTGGATTCGAAGTCTAAAGTTAAGGCCTGGTTTAGACCGTATACTGAGAAAAAAACACATGTAGTTTGTTTTAGGAACACTGAGGGTTAGTAGATTGGCTTTAAGCCACCTATCTATAGAAACTAATCCTTGCTCGGCATTATGTCACGCAGTTTCCCACGTTTGCCCATGGTAGACAATGGCCGCGACGTCCGCGTAAGAGAAGGTTTCCCCCCCACCGCTTCGTAGGTTGCAGATTTCGTTGATATACTCTAGAAACAGTGGTGGGCCGAGGACCAATCCCTGCGGGACACCAAAAACAATGTTTTCCTCCCCACTATACGAGTTATCTATTTTAACTTGCTGTCTCCTACCTTGGACGCAACTGTCAAAGAGGGGCCTTTCCTCTCATCTCATCAGATGGACAGCTACGGTGTCAAAAGCCTTTTTCATTTCTGGGAACACTGTAACGCATTTATATCCCTCGTCCACCTTCTCAATGATTTCAGATGTCAACGCAATGACCGCATCCTAAATTGACCGTCCCTGTCTAAAACAGTATTGTGAATCGGAAATAATGTTGTATTTATTTAGATACCTTGCTAGTCTTTTTTTTTAAATATTTTTTCTATTATTTTCGAAATTTCGGATGATGAGACAGATATGGCCGATAGTTGTTGACATCGCTCTTATCTCTATCCTTGTGCACAGGCGTAATTATTAACGTTTTAGCGCGTCTGGAAATATGCCCGTTTCGAAATACAGATAAGTTAACTGGCTGATAAGCGGGACCACAAGTTCTCCGAGATAATTTAAGAAAACCCACAGGTATGCGATCCCACCCCGTAACTGTCCCTGAGTCAAGCGACTCAAGTATACTATCCACTTCTGCCGGATCTGTCTCCAGCAACACGAACGAACTAAGAAATAGTTAAGTTAGTGACATGTCTAGATGCTTGTCCAGTTAGGGTTATTATTTCTTCTGCAAGTGTTTTCCCAATAGTTACGAAGAATTGGTTTACATGGTTTAATGAGTCAAGGGGTCATGGTGTAATATGCATTAGTTGTGTACTAGACACCTTGGGTTTTTATAGTGGGTGGATATCATTAATTGTATTAAAATAATCAAATTACTCAAAATCCAATGGAGGCCAATTCTCATAATTAAAAACGTTCAAAATCTAGTCGCAGTGTCACCTTGGCAACAATCAAATGTCAAAAATTTATGCAAACTCAAGGTATTTCTGACAGATTGAGACTAAGATTAGACTGTGAACGTTCTAAAAATTACGAGAAATTCCTCTTTGGTCAAAATGTATAATATGGTATTACACCCATTTTTGAAAAGTGTCTTAAATAATTCTAAAATGCTAATATGAAACCACATCAAAAAACACAACATTTTTATTTAATCGATTAGTGCCATGAAAATACATTTAAATGTAAAATTTTCATAACGCGCATAATTTGACGAAAATGCTGGATGCAGTGGACGCCATATTGGTATGTGGGTATGACGTCAGTTTTCTATGTAAACAAATGCGCTGATATTTTGTATGATAATTGTTTATAATTTAAAAAAAATGAGTACTTATCGTTGGTTTGCTGTTCCTGAATGTAAGATATTATTTCAATAAAAATTACTTTGGTTACGAAAATAATAAAAGTACAAAGTTGTTCAGTTGATTAGTTTATTCAGCGGTAGGTATGTCATAATAACATGGTGGCTACTATTTTATGGTGTGCAAAAACAGATTTAAAAAAACTGAAATCTTTGAATTGAATTTTAAAATTAATTTTGTTATTTCATTAGCTAAAACTAACATTTTCCGACTGCTTTTTACCTAAGCTATCTCAATAATATTTTTTTTTTCTCAAATAGAGTAAAATATCCTATTCAATTAGGCACTTTTGAACGTCACAAATCACAAGAAAAACAAAAACTTCTTATGTTTCGATATTATTTTATTATTATCGAATACCGAAAGTATTCAATAATTGGGCGAGAATGAGAGTGAAAGAGGAACGGGTCACGTTTGGGCGCATTTTGTTACATTAGAGAGAAGAAAGATATATACAACTCTCCCTCCCGCTCTCTCTCACACACTAAATCTCTCTTATTCTTTCTAAAAAAATATATTTTTATTTTAAACACTTTTTTAGCTATTTATACTGAGCTAAAAGCTACATACCACCTCCTAATTCAAAATTG
Source organism: Antitype chi (assembly GCA_947359405.1). Classification (NCBI taxonomy): domain Eukaryota; kingdom Metazoa; phylum Arthropoda; class Insecta; order Lepidoptera; family Noctuidae; genus Antitype; species Antitype chi. Next base: position 1,679,986 of record OX375817.1, on the reverse strand, counting down.
ATAAATCTCTTTTTTATTTATTATTATTATGTTGAAATGTATCTAACTGCTAGAGGGTGGAGACCGGGTGTCCTGATACACAGGCCCTTAAAGCCTAGCTTAGGCACCATTCTCCCAAAGTAAACCAAACCATATCATGTACCGTAAGTGTAAAAATATCTGTAATGTTTATTGTGGTGAGAAAAATAAATACATAAACTCAAAAATACTTATACTTAATTAGGGTCCGTCAAGTAAAATTATCAAAACTATAATTTTAATACTAGGTATAGCAATCGACTGGTCAGGACAGAATATTTACTGGACGGACACGGCGACCCAGCGTATTGAAGTGGCGCGACTGGACGGCTCCAGTCGAAGAGCTCTTGTCTGGCAGGGACTCAAGAAACCTAAGAGCATCGCTCTGGATCCTAAGAAAGGGTAAGTTGAGGTCCGTATTAATAAAAATAACTTTTGGTAAGATATTTCAAAAACAAATATTGTTGGCAACATTTAATTTTTGTATTAAAATTACAAGTGCGGCAACTCTGACATTAATAACTTGATTTCTCTTTTTTGTATCAGCCCCGTAATGTTCTATCGTTAACCAATATTATAGCAAATTTTGCTTAAAACCAAACGTTAGGTTTCCAAACATAAAGAGTTTATATTGCCAAAAATTAAAGAATGCTGGTTCGGAAACAAATCTTTCATTTGGAACTTCGTTTTCTCAAGTAAAGCCCGACGCTAAGCATCTTATTCATTATTCCAGCTACATGTACTGGTCAGAACTAGGCTCTAAAACCATCAAACGAGCCGGCATGGATGGCTCATCACCTACCATACTCTTCGAACAAGTGGGCAAGGTGCACTCCATAGCCATAGACTATGAACGACGCGCCATCTACTGGGCAGCATTGGACCCGCCCGCGATTGAGTTCGCGTTTCTCAATGGGACGGGAAGGAAAGTTCTAGTGAACAATGTGTCCATGCCCTATACGTTGGCGCTGCATAATGACAGGATATTTTGGGGGGATTGGAATACAGGTATGTGCTGATATTGACTTAAATATTTTGTAGGCATTTCTCCACAATCGTGGGTTTACTTAGAAACCCGAAGTTCACATACACAAACTGTTCGACTCAAAGTGGCTCAACAGCACTGAAATGTGGGCTTTATTATGTGTTGCGTAAAGTAATATTTGTAGTGAGCAAGTGGCGCGGCGGCTCGTAGTCAATGCTGTTTCAATCTGTCGTCAACTACGGTACTTTCACATTTTTTATGAAAAGTCAAGCTTGTATATTTGTGTAACTGTCTCTCACTAGATTTCAATGCTTTACATTGAGCCGAGTTGGTGCTGAGTTTTGGTGTGATAGCCAGAAACACTTAAATACTTATTTGTTTTGATTTACGGATATAAATCAAACAAAATCTCAAATATTTGTCCATTCGTTCCACCATTGCGTCAAACGTGCTATCAAAAATATACTACAAAGTGAAAAATAACGTTAATTTTGGAAGTCAGTGGCAAAAAAACTAAAATACAGGTCCACCAAGGGCACAGAAAATACAGACAAATTGTGGACCTACTTTTTTATTACAGACTAAAATTATAGACGAATTTAAAACCTCCTCCTCTTTGAAGTCGGTCAAAAATGTATTTTTTACCAACAGGCATCGTAGAATCTGCATCAAAGACCTTAGGGGAATCTCGAAAGGTGATCTACTCAGGCGTTGAGTACATCTCCGAACTGAAAGTGTTCGGGCGCAGTGCGCGCGGCGCGGGCAGCCAGTGCGCGGCTGATAACGGTGGCTGTGCGCACCTGTGCGTGGCCGCGCCGCCCGACTACCGCTGTGCCTGCCCGCAGCACTACCGGCTCAACAAGGACAACCTCACTTGTACAGGTAGGTGCCCCTACTGAACTGGTGTCGTACGTGCGTGGCCGCGCCGCCCGACTACCGCTGTGCCTGCCCGCAGCACTACCGGCTCAACAAGGACAACCTCACTTGTACAGGTAGGTGCCCCTACTGAACTGGTGTCGTACGTGCGTGGCCGCGCCGCCCGACTACCGCTGTGCCTGCCCGCAGCACTACCGGCTCAACAAGGACAACCTCACTTGTACAGGTAGGTGCCCCTACTGAACTGGTGTCGTACGTGCGTGGCCGCGCCGCCCGACTACCGCTGTGCCTGCCCGCAGCACTACCGGCTCAACAAGGACAACCTCACTTGTACAGGTAGGTGCCCCTACTGAACTGGTGTCGTACGTGCGTGGCCGCGCCGCCCGACTACCGCTGTGCCTGCCCGCAGCACTACCGGCTCAACAAGGACAACCTCACTTGTACAGGTAGGTGCCCCTACTGAACTGGTGTCGTACGTGCGTGGCCGCGCCGCCCGACTACCGCTGTGCCTGCCCGCAGCACTACCGGCTCAACAAGGACAACCTCACTTGTACAGGTAGGTGCCCCTACTGAACTGGTGTCGTACGTGCGTGGCCGCGCCGCCCGACTACCGCTGTGCCTGCCCGCAGCACTACCGGCTCAACAAGGACAACCTCACTTGTACAGGTAGGTGCCCCTACTGAACTGGTGTCGTACGTGCGTGGCCGCGCCGCCCGACTACCGCTGTGCCTGCCCGCAGCACTACCGGCTCAACAAGGACAACCTCACTTGTACAGGTAGGTGCCCCTACTGAACTGGTGTCGTACGTGCGTGGCCGCGCCGCCCGACTACCGCTGTGCCTGCCCGCAGCACTACCGGCTCAACAAGGACAACCTCACTTGTACAGGTAGGTGCCCCTACTGAACTGGTGTCGTACGTGCGTGGCCGCGCCGCCCGACTACCGCTGTGCCTGCCCGCAGCACTACCGGCTCAACAAGGACAACCTCACTTGTACAGGTAGGTGCCCCTACTGAACTGGTGTCGTACGTGCGTGGCCGCGCCGCCCGACTACCGCTGTGCCTGCCCGCAGCACTACCGGCTCAACAAGGACAACCTCACTTGTACAGGTAGGTGCCCCTACTGAACTGGTGTCGTACGTGCGTGGCCGCGCCGCCCGACTACCGCTGTGCCTGCCCGCAGCACTACCGGCTCAACAAGGACAACCTCACTTGTACAGGTAGGTGCCCCTACTGAACTGGTGTCGTACGTGCGTGGCCGCGCCGCCCGACTACCGCTGTGCCTGCCCGCAGCACTACCGGCTCAACAAGGACAACCTCACTTGTACAGGTAGGTGCCCCTACTGAACTGGTGTCGTACGTGCGTGGCCGCGCCGCCCGACTACCGCTGTGCCTGCCCGCAGCACTACCGGCTCAACAAGGACAACCTCACTTGTACAGGTAGGTGCCCCTACTGAACTGGTGTCGTACGTGCGTGGCCGCGCCGCCCGACTACCGCTGTGCCTGCCCGCAGCACTACCGACAGCACTACCGGCTCAACAAGGACAACCTCACTTGTACAGGTAGGTGCCCCTACTGAACTGGTGTCGTACGTGCGTGGCCGCGCCGCCCGACTACCGCTGTGCCTGCCCGCAGCACTACCGGCTCAACAAGGACAACCTCACTTGTACAGGTAGGTGCCCCTACTGAACTGGTGTCGTACGTGCGTGGCCGCGCCGCCCGACTACCGCTGTGCCTGCCCGCAGCACTACCGGCTCAACAAGGACAACCTCACTTGTACAGGTAGGTGCCCCTACTGAACTGGTGTCGTACGTGCGTGGCCGCGCCGCCCGACTACCGCTGTGCCTGCCCGCAGCACTACCGACAGCACTACCGGCTCAACAAGGACAACCTCACTTGTACAGGTAGGTGCCCCTACTGAACTGGTGTCGTACGTGCGTGGCCGCGCCGCCCGACTACCGCTGTGCCTGCCCGCAGCACTACCGACAGCACTACCGGCTCAACAAGGACAACCTCACTTGTACAGGTAGGTGCCCCTACTGAACTGGTGTCGTACGTGTGGTAATAGGACGAAAAAGTAAAAAGTATGGTTTAAAAAAATTCATACGCTAGCTGCATCTCGAAAAGCGAGGATGTTTATGTTTGTAGCATGCCCCACAAAACAGACGACCCTTGATAGGAAAATAAATTGAAACCATAGACAAAAGAACGAATTTCGCATCACAGTAATTTTTTTTTGTGTTATTGTCTTATAATATCTATACTCATATTATAAAGAGGAAAGATTTGATTGTTTGTTTGCATTGAATAGGCTCCGAAAGTACTGAAGCGATTTGAAAAATTATTTCACTGTTGGGAAGCAATACTATCCCCGGGTGACATAGGCTATATTTTATTCCTGTATTCCCACGGGAACGGGAACTAGGGTGAAACCGTGGAGCGCTGCTAGTATTACATAATAACGTAGACGTTTTTTTTTGTCGACTTGTTTGATTATCACAAGCCGGTAGAATTTTCCTAACAACCGAACGTCTAACTTCAGTAAAATAAATAACACTCGTTATAGAAGCGAAACTGGACGTAACGTGATTATGCATACATTATAAACTGAACAGTAAAGTAGTTTCGCTTCCAAACGAGGTATTATTAATTTTTCTATGATTGCAGAACCCGAAGAATTTTTGATATTCGCTCAAAAAAATGCGATTGGACGGATAGTTGTTGCAAACGGCGAATGCAACGATGCGTACATACCACTGACCGGATTGAAAAACGTGAAAGCCATAGAATACGACCCAGTAAACAAGTAAGTATACTATGAGGAACACTTATAAAACTAGAATTGCACATAAATCCGCATAAAACATATTTAATATTCGTGCCATTTTAGTGTTAACGTTATTACGATAAATTAGAATAACCTTATCCTTTGCTAAGCGTAAGAATCAATCGGTAATTGCATTATAACTGTGTTAAATGTTGAGATGTGGCAGTCACTGTCATAAAATGCGGGAGAAATCTTTACACGAGGCTGTAAGTATAGATTTCTCGTACTAAATATTCATGATCCCACCAGCACGTTTTATGACCGAAATTGCCACCAGTCTTGGCCTTTAATATCCATGATTTTGCTATACATCTAGCCTAGGTAGCAACTTAACTATTACTCTAACTTCCCCAGACATTTCTACTGGATGGACGAAGACTCTCACTCAATCCGTCGAGTCCCGATCTCTTACTCGGTCACCTCCGCTATCACAGAATCAGTAACAGTGATCTCAGGACTCAGTCGTCCATTCCACATGGTCCTGGACATATTAGGACGAGCCTTATACTGGACCTGTGCTGATACGGACTCGATCAATGCGACCTCTATTGATAATAACTCGTCGTCCGGAGTGATTCTGAGAGGAGATAATATGATGCCACGGTTCTTGGCTTTTCATCAAACTAAGAGGTGAGTTGTGTTATTAACTTTTGTATTGTAAAAAAGCAAAACAATACTATAACTCAATGACACAAGTTGTGTTTCGGAATAAACACAGTACACTACAAAACTGCCATTCTGCAACCACTACATAGATTTAATTTGATATAGTTGTGTTCATGTTAAATAATGTAATCGTCTACGCATTTATGGTGCTGACAGTACATCCATTGAGGAATGAAAAGGTTTAGAATCTGTAGAGTCAATATTTTGAATGCAAATGTTAAGCATATAATTGGATACAGCTGTAGAAGGATTTTTTCGCGTGTGGCTGAAATTAGAACTAATGCTGCCATATTGTTTTTTCAATACATCTCACAAAGAAAATCACAATTTTTTTACCAAAAAGTCCGAAGTCAATGATATTCAACCGCAAAAATATATTTGTAACACTAATTGCCCAACCCACATTTTCGCAGGTTCTTGATCTGGAACGACGCAGCCCTAGGCGTGATAATGCGCGCGAACGTGGACGGGACATCACGAGTGGAGCTGGCGCGAGCGAGCAATGTTACAGCACTCACAGTGGACCATACTACTGGCACAGTGTACTGGGCTGTTAGCAGACAGATTCACGCCGTCGATCTGGATGGCTCCAACAAGTTAGTCATTTACTTATAGCATGAAATGTCACCGCTCTCATAGTAGACCAAATGTGTCTAAATCTTTGAGAACATAAATATATCGTATTTTATCTTACCATACTACTGGCACAGTGTACTGAGCTGTTAGCAGACAGATTCATGCCGTCGATCTGGATGGCTCCAAGAAGTACCTACAATAATCATTTGAAACGTAGGTTAACGTGGTAGTTAATAGTTGGTGAGTTCACAATATATAAGCGCATGTGAGTTCTCTTTTTGCGTAATATTCACTTAGTATAAAAAGGGTATAATTATGTTAACCACCAAGTTATCTTCGAAATAAGATATTGATATATTTACAGCGTAATTTTGAACTTATTCAGAGCGAAATTTTCACTTTTTCACTCACTCACTAATATTAAACTTTTTATAAAAAAAGGACTAAAATAATGAAACCTGATTTTATTTTCGAAAGCAGGAAGTCTTTGGTTTTGTTTGTTTTAGGGTTCCGTAGTCAACAAGGAACCCTTGTAGGTTCGCCATGATTTTTTTTCTCGTCTGTCCCATGATGTGGGGCATAGGCCGTTCTAAAATACTGCGGGTATGTGAAACCCATTTTTCGATCAATTATTATTCCTTTTTTTTTTTTCAATGTAAACTTACATTCTCTGTACGCAGCACTCTATTTATATGTAAATAAAACAGGTAAAACGCAAAAAACCAGCAATGGATGTTGAAATAGAGAAGGACAACGCGCGAAATTAGCTGTTATAATACAGAGTTCATCGAACTCCTACCCCTTTCAACTAGTAACAGACGCTCCCATTTGTGTATTGCTGCGTCCCTTTCGGTCAGATGGTCGTTCGCCACGTCCTTTTTGCTACGGAAACGATACATTGCGTATGAAGTGATAAATATAATCAGGTTTATTGGATTCTCATAACGTTCCTGAAATAATTATTAATCGCAACTACGGAACCCTTCATTGTGCGTGGTCGGACATGCACTTGGTGGTATTTTTTTTTCATATTGTCAAATTGCCACTGGCTTTTGAAACTATTTGTTTTCACTTTTTAGCTGTAGTACCTACTTTTCACAAAACAACATCAACACGACGAATTGATTTTAACATAGAATGAGGTTTACTCAAAGTTCATACAAGGAAAGTTAATTAAATTATTATGGAATTCCACAAAATAAAAAATAACACGTAAATCGGGCCATAAATCCCGGAGAAATCAGTATATCAGTCTCCTCTTTTCTTTGAAGTAGGTTCAAAATACATATTAAAAGCGTGTATTATCCCACAGACGGGTGGTATGGCAGGGCGGATGGGCCACGGCGCTGTGCGTGTGGGGCGGCTGGGCGTACTTCTCGGGCCAGGGCGGCGCCATGCGCGTGGCGCTGACGCGGCGCGAGTCGCCCGCCGCGCCCGTGCCGCACGTGCCGCGCCTCGTGGCCGCGCGCGCCGTGCACAAGGTATGTGCAGGCGAACGTTTCATGTTCCTGGCGGCGTTGGCACGCAAGCGACCTGTGAGTAACGACGCCGCGTGTGTGCAGGTGGCGCGCGCGCACGCGTGCTGGCGCGGCGGCGCGTGCGGCGGCGCGCCGGGCGCGTGCGGCGCGGGCGGCGCGTGCGGCTGCGCACTGCGCTGCGGCCTGCCCGCGCCCTGCCACCCGCAGCGCTTCCTGTGCGACCCCGCCGCGCCCGAGCCGCGCTGCATCCCGCACCACTGGAAGTTAGTTTACACACTACTTTTGAAGCCAATCTTTAAATAATATACTTATATATTTATTGCCACTATCTTGACTATGATAATAAATTCATGAATTGGCCGGTACCTTGGATTATGACTTTTTGATATTCGAGTTTTCAACAGGCTTGCTAAGTTAAACTTATAAAACTAATATTTTTGGCAACTCTTTATTATTTTCTTATGATTTGTTTAACTTAGACCGCATTTTCGACATCAACACTCCAGAAAACTATCAAATTGACACCGGTATACTTATTAAAAAAAAATGGTCGCCATTTTGTATCAAATTTGCGGCTGTAAGCTAACTTCGGTGTTCGAAATACTGCATAAAATGTATTTGGTGTGGTACAGATGTGACGGACAAAAGGACTGCGAGAACGGCGCGGACGAGGCGGAGTGCGGCGCGTGCGCGGCGGGGCTGCGCTGCGCGGACGGCGCGTGCGGCGCGGCGCTGGGCGCGTGCGACGCCGGCGCGTACTGCGAGCACGCGCCGCTGCCTGACGCCTTCCGGTACGTGCGCGAGCTACGGAGGTCAAAGTCAAAGTCAAAGTTTATTGCGAACTAAGTGTACAGTGTTGGTGTTATCTGGTGTTAGTACTTATGACTTAGCAGCCTTTTACAAGCATTGCAATTCATCCTAAATTAGCATGCATTAAAGATTATTATTATATTATTATTTTCTTACAAATTATAGATTATAGCTAAGACCAGATTAATGTCAATAATAATGAATTTAATACAATTATTCAGCAATATTCAAGTCATTCTTTTCAGGTAGTATAAATTATAATTAAAGTATCATAATTATGAAGTTAAATAGGATAGGATAGACTAAATCTTATGGTTTGTATAGGACAGATCGCCACTTTTGTACATTAGAGAAAAACGTTATTTTAAGCTAAATTCTAGAAATTCTTTCACTGAGTAGAAACATTTTTGAATTAGGTATAGTTTTAGCCTTTTTTGGAATATTGTTACTGATTTTTCAGTTTTAAACATGTTTGGCAACTTATTATATATTTTTATTGCCATATAATATGGGCTATCACTTAACATTTTTATTCTTGAGGATGGAGCGCATAACCTCTTTTTATGGCGAGTGTTGACGTTGTGCGTATCTTCTACTTTTGTGAACTTGTCGATATTTTTAAAAACAAATACGCAAATGTCAAGTATGTATATTGACGGCAGAGTTAGAATCTCATATTTTATAAACAAAGGTTTGCAGCTCTCCGTATTATCTATTTGGGCTAGAATTCTTACTAATTTCTTTTGCATTATGAATAGTTCATCTACATTAACACTATTTCCCCATAGCATGACGCCATATCGCAACCATGAGTATGCGTATGCGTAGTAAGCAGCCATAGCTGTTTGTGTGTTAGTGCTTTGTTTAATTTGAAAAAGAGCGTAGGAGAATCTGGAGAATTTTGTTTTTATGTGGTCTATGTGTGACTTCCAGTTAATGTGTGTGTCAATATTTATGCCAAGTAGGCTAAACGTATTAACTTCTTCTATTTGCGTGTTTTTGAATGTTGTTTTTACATTTAGAGGTGGTTTTTTGTATGATCTAAATTGTATTATTTTAGTTTTATTGATATTAATTTCTAAGTTGTGGATCTGGAGCCAAGTATCTACAGTTTGGAGGGTATCTTGTATTTGCAGACTAGGGTTATTTACATTTCCACACTTGATTAATATTGAAATATCGTCTGCAAATAATACTGGTAAAGCGTTATCTTTATCTAATATTTTGGGAAGGTCATTAATATAGATTAAAAATAGTGGGCATCCTAACACACTCCCTTGTGGGATTGAACAAGTTATTGGTTTTTCTTGTGACCTAATGGTTTTGATCTGATTTTTAGCATGGTCGTAATTTTCAATTTGTACTATTTGTGTCCTATTATGTAAATATGATTTGAACCACGAATAAGCTGGTCCTCGTACGCCACAACCATATAGTTTAGTGAGTAAGATGTCATAACGGACCTTGTCGTATGCTTTTGTCATGTCTAGTAGTAGCCCAATTACGTATTGTTTGTCGTTTATATGTTGTAGCGCTTGTTGAACATATTTATAAACTGCTAATGTTGTTGATCTACATTTTCTGAATCCATTTTGTGCGTCGTCAAGAATATTAAACTTTTCTAAGAACATATATAGCTGATTGTACATAGCTTTTTCAAATATTTTTGAAAAGGTTGGTAGCAGTGCTATGGGTCTATAATTGCTTGGGATATGCTTGTCACCTTTTTTATGTACTGGTTTTACTAAAGCTACTTTAAGTGCGTCTGGAAATTGGCCGTCTTGGAAGCTTTGATTGATTAAAAACGGAATTCAATGGAATATATTTATTAAGATAGTTTTTTTATTTTTGTAATGAAGGCTTCGTAATTTGTGTGTACACTATTATTTTTATTTAGTATAGTTTCCCAATTTTCTGATTTTAGTGAGTTTTTAAAACATTCGATGTTATTTTTCGTAAATAATCTTTTTTCGGTATACCAAGTTTTACTATTGTTATTTGATGAACAGTCTACATTTAACTGAACATTTATTGCCTTATGGTCAGATAGTCCATAATCTTTGACAGTTGCTTTGTTGATGAGCGGTGGGTAGTTTGTAAAAAGTAGGTCAATGCAAGTGGATGTCGTCTTGGTCACTCGTGTTGGTTCGCGGATTATTTGTTGCAGGTTACATGTTTTCATAAAGTTCAAGAACTCCAGAGTCTGTTTATTTTTATTATACACGTTTATGTTAAAGTCTCCTCCTATTATTAGGTGTTTATGTGATTTTTTAACATTTAATTTATGTAAAACTTTACCCAATTGTTGAAGAAATATATCAATATGACGATCTGCTCTATAAAGTCCTATAAAAGTACAGTTTAGTTTGGGAACATCAATAGCACTAAATTCTATAACATACTCCTTTGAATGATTTACGATGTCTATTCGTTCAATAAAATCTAATGAGTCTTTAACAATAATGCAAACTCCTCCGCCTTCGCGGGTATTGCGACAAAAAATGGACGCTATTTTATATCCCTGTGGCAAGATTGATTGACAATAATTTTCATTTTTCCACAATTCGGATATTGAGATAAAATCAAAATCAGAATCTAAAAGTAATTGTTCTAATAATTCTACTTTGTTTCCGATGCTTTGGATATTTTGGAAAATTAGTGTAAACTTAGTCAGTCGACCTATTTTGTTTCCTTGTACTCTGTTTCGTTTATGCAATCCGAAGTTAGAGAAAAAACTGAGAGCCAACACCTGGTTTTCTTTTTGTCTTTGATTGACCCTCTTGTTCGAGATCGTAGTTTTCGTTTGTCATAAGGTTTACAGCAATTATATCTTCCATTTGCCGTTTTATATCGTCAAATATGGTGCGCATTCCATTGTTATTCAGTCTTCCTGTCAAATTGCTAAACATTCTACTGTCATAAGTAAGATGTAAGTTAGAGTCCAATAGGTATGCATGTAGATGTGTCATTATATCTAGATACAATAAGTTGGCAAAGTTTTGTACTCGCCAGTTATACAGATTTGAACTGCTATTTAACTTGAAAGTAGGTAGGCATAGGATTATATTTGTATAGTCAATTTCTTTCAAGGTGTTTCTTATGTCATAGATTAAATCATAGTGGTCATTTGTTGTTGTGAAGTCGTCTTCTCCAATTAATATTATACAGAAATCTTTCTTAGTAAAGTCTTTAAGCATGTTATTTATTCCTTTGAGTAGTTGTTTGATTCCGCTGTTTGTTTTTAGGTAATGATAGGTACTATAATTGTCAATTTTTTGCTCTGCAATCGATAATACTTTATTAGATTTGTTGGTGCTGATGATACAAATTTTGTTTGCTATGATTGTGTTGCACTGTAGTTGTAGTATTCATTTCTGCTTTATTTAATACTAATGATTTGCTGTTTTCGTCTAAATCTTGGTTTACTGGTATTTTTACTTTTGAAGAACTACATGTCATGTCTTTATAGTGTTCATTTTGCTCCAGCAACTCCTGATTAATACGCTTGAGGTTAGTATTTTCGAAAGATAATGATTCTATTTTATTGTTAGCGTTGTTTAGTTCTATTGATAATAGTTCAAGTTGTTTTTTTAGTTGAATAGTTTGGTTGTCTTCGTCATCAGAAATCTCAGGTAAGCTTGTTGTGGTGCCATCTATAGGCGATTCAGTTGACGTTTTACTTTCATTCATAATACTAGTTGTGCTTGAGTCGGACCTAGTATGGTTGCGACGAAAGGTGATGTTATCTAAGAAATTCATATTTGAAATTTGAAAGTTTCCAAAAATATTTGCGCTTGGCGAGGTTTGAACTCGGTGTCACACGGCGGGTGGTCAGAATTTATATCCTTACTGTAGCTAATTAGCCACTTGGTTATTACACACTGATGTTGAAATTCTCTAGTACTTACTTCTTCGTACAAAATTTGAATCAAGAAAGTGCGTTACTGTGACTCATTAAGAAAAAATGTTTGCCACACTATGACACTTCACTTTTGTTTTTGTATTGATTGCCTTTTTTTAATTACGGTCGTTTTATCACTGTTGGTGGTCACTTTTATGTTTGTTGCTTGTCTTTATTTGTTGTTTTTACTTACAATTTTAAGTTTTTGACAACTTATTAGTGAAGTTCACGATGATAGTTCTTGAGGCGTTTTATTATGATTTAACGCGTCACAGTCCACTCACTAATAATATCACTATAGCTTTAGATGTTTTAGTACATTTTTAGATAACATTGGTTCCGAACAGGGCACAATTTATAATTTTAAAGTATTTTTAAACACGGACTCGAAGTGATCGTGACAGCACTCTACCCGCGTTTTTCGGTTCTTTATTTGAAGTCAGAATCTTAGTCACGGCCATTCTGATAGTCTCTTTGATTCTGACCTCCACAGGGACGGTTTCCGTTACCAATTAAATACCGGTAAAACTACCAAAACATATCGTTCCCTTACGTTACATATCATATTTATCGTTAAAATTACCGTTAAATCATAGGATTTACCGGTATTTAAATAGCGTTACTAATATCGTTATTTCGCTAAAATCTAACAAGAAGCAACATTTTGTACGACGTTGCCAAACCGAACCAAGCGCCTCACGCGACTTGCGTTCGGCTCTTCTAAGCGGAGCGGCAACAAGGCATTTTACGACGATCGGAAAGATACAAATACGATAAGACTCATGCTCGGGCGTGTTTCATTTCATAATCATACCGCACACAAACATCACGTCGCGTACGCCCAACGTATCTACTGCCTTTGATTAATCAATTAGTTGTCTATGTAAAAAATATTATTATGGGCCGATAGAAGTGTACCGATATTTCAACGTTTTCAAAGCAAACGTGATAACCTTCCTACCTTTCAACATTAACCCTATTAAGTATTATAACTATACTGCTACTTTTTAATTAGTCTTATGCCTTTATGTTGATACAATGGACCATACATCTCTGGATACAATATTAAAACCGTTATCATATCTTACTTGCCTCATAAAGGCGCTATCAAGGTCAACTTTATTGTATCCATAAACATGTGGGTGACTGTACCTTTGACCTGGTGACTATACCTTTTCGAAGACAGGAATATCTCGTTTTATAGAAATATTCGTTCGCAGCTAATTTGAGTATTTTTTTTTTCAATTCTATTGCTATTCTGAATTTGACGTTTTTAAAGATGTTAAGAACTTAGCACTTAAGCACCAAAAATTTTGATTGTCATACTAAATCTGACTATTTTTCATCGTGATTAAAAAGGAGTGGAATAAAATTAGCTGTCATGGACTAAAATTCGCACCAACACCTCGACTTCAGGTGCAAAAACAGTACTATATAAGTAGTACAATATTGTATACACGCTGAAGGTAGTCATTCATGGTTTCAGTTTTCGCGTTGATGACCCCTGCCACCCTGTTTATTATAATTTTCTGTAGCACAGAAACAATCTTGTAGACACGCTGAAGGTAGTCGCACGTTCGGCGTGTATATAATATTGTTTCTGTGCACACGCCGAAAGATGCTAGTCTCCCCACCGTCATAGTTAGAAAGAGATAGTCATATAAATAACTGGTATAAGAATCGTTATTTTTACCGATACTAATACTGCTAATTAGATAACGTTAACTGACTGGGTATAGTTATTACTATCGTTACTTTTTTATTGTTTTCATAACGGTAATTGGTTACGTTATAGAAAAAATACTGGTAATTCGGTCCCTCCTCCATCCTCAAATCCGGTAACTTGCTCTATTTCCGGGAGGGCGACCAGCAGTCCCAAGGTGGTGTCGGGTTTATCGTCTATAAGTCCCTTGTGAGCAACTTGGTGAAGATCCAGAGTGTGTCGACCAGGGTGGCGTACCTTATACTCAGAATATCCGCAAGGTATTCGCTGAGATCATACAGGTCTACGCCCCGAGCTCGTCACACCCCGACGATGAGGTGGAGACCATGTATGAGGATATTTCCAGAGCCATGCATGGTTCCAAAACTCACTTCACCGTTGTCATGGGAGACTTCAACGCGACACTGGGCAAACGAAGCGATGATGAGTTGCGAGTGGGGCAAATTGGAGTTGGACGTAAGAACCACCGAGGTCACCTGCTGGCTAGTTTTATGGAGAAGGAAGGCCTCTTTATGATGAACTCCTTTCTTAAAAAACGTGAGCACAGGTAGTGGACCTGGCAGAGCCCTGATGGTGCAACCAAAAATGAGTTTGATTTCATTATGTCGACGAAGAAGCAAGTATTCAATGATGTCTCTGTGATCAACGCGGTGAAAACTGGTAGTGATCACCGTTTGGTAAGAGGCACATTGAATCTCAATATCAAGCTCGAAAGATCTCGGCTGATGAAATCTACGTTCCGTCCTGCACCGATCCAATTCCAAAACTCCGAGAGCTTTCATTCAACTCGAACTTCAGAATCGTTTCCAGTGTCTAGAGAGCTCTGTGGACGATTTTAACGAGGGTTCGTCGAAACTATCCATACAGTCGAGTCTAAGTTTTTCAAAACCCGTCGTATAATAAAAAATAAGAAGCTCTCTGTTCCTACTTTGCAGCTCATGAAGGAGAGGCGCGAGATGATCCTGCAGTCTTCAGACGATGCGCTCGAGTACCGGCAGCTTAATAGACGGATCTCTAAGTCCTTGAAAAGCGACCTCCGCCCCTTTAATGCAGAACGTATTAAGGACGTGATAGAGCGGACTAAAAGCTCCAAGATCTCATTAACGCGCGTGTAAGAGCTCATCCTGAGCACCCTGATGTGGAGCAACTTTGGCTGGGCCTGACCATAAACAAAAAAAAGGTTCTTATTGGGACTGCGTACCGGCCCCCTTGGCAGGATTTGGAGCTTTTCCTTGACGCCATAACTGCCAGTGTTAGTGCATTGGCCCCTTATGATAACCTGGTACTGTTGGGTGACCTGAATGTTAATCTGTTGGATGCAAGCACCTCAAAATCAAAGCAGCTTACGGACTTTTTTAATTACCTGAACCTTACTCAACTAGTTCAATCAGCGACACACTTAGTGGGTAACAGTAGTTCGCTCATCGACATCGTATGCACTGATGCTACAACACGAAATGTTCAGGTGAGCCATATCAGTGAGCTCGGCCACCACTCCTTCATTACATGCGAATCTGTCTTTAAGAAGCCCAAGGTTAAACCTAGGGTGGTGGAGTTCCGCTCTCTTTCTGACATCATGCCGGAACACTTCCATAATGATTTGAACATGATACCATGGTCTACTATAGGAGATATGTGTGATGTCGATACTATGGTGCACACTTTCAACTCGTTCATGCTCCAGCTTTTTGATCTTCACGCTCCTATCAAGAAAAAGACCTTCTATAGGCGGCCTACGCCTTGGATCACTGACAACATCCGTCTGATGTTCAAGCTACGGGATGAGGCTAGGGACAGATGTCGTAAAACCAAAGAACCGCATCATAAGCAGTACTACCTGGATCTTAAGCATGAAGCCGCCGCCGCATTAGTGAGGGAAAAGACAGCGTATTTTACAAAAAACATCAAGGATCAGAGTAAGGACCCCAAACTACTGTGGCGTAACTTGAAGTCAGATGTATTTCCGGACCATAAAGAAAGGCTACTGCCAACACATTTTGACAATCCAGATGTTATCAATGCGGCTTTTTTGGATGTTCCAGGAAACTGTAATGATAATGTCTCACAAATATCCTGCTTCAATTCTCGCAGGCACAGTTCAGCCGAGTTCTCGCTTACTGCGACCAACAAGGAGACAATTCTGAAAATAGTCAAGAGTCTACGATCAAACGCTCAGGGGGTTGATGGTATCAGTTTGGAAATGTTAACACTCACATTGCCAACCACCCTGGAAGTCATCACTGATATCATCAACAGGTCAATAGAATCGCGCACTTTCCCTAGCCTCTGGCGTCGCGCAATTGTTCGCCCTATCCCTAAAATCAGTGATCCAGTCAATTTGAAAGATCTCAGGCCAATTAGTATACTGCCCTGCCTGTCAAAGATTCCGGAGCGTGTGGTGTATCTACAGGTAACTGAATACTTGGAGGCAAACAACATTCTCCCCGAATTTCAGTCAGGATTCCGTAAAGGAAGAGGCACTGCAACAGCTCTGATGGATGTAGTGGGCAATATCCTGGAGGCACGTGACAGGGGGGAGGGGTCGATCCTGGTCCTACTGGATTTCTCACGGGCTTTTGACGCTATTAATACCAATCTGCTGCTGTCCAAGTTAAAATACTATGGCTTTGATCGTGACGCTGTCGATTGGTTTAGTAGCTATTTGACTGGTAGGTCCCAGTACGTGCAAATCCACAAGGGGGATGGATCGACTGTGTCTTCTCCCCCACTACAGGTGTCTAGGGGAGTCCCCCAGGGATCGATTTTAGGCCCTTTGCTGTACATCCTCTACAGTGCTGATGTTACCGAATCCTTTGTAAACTGCAAGTATCACATGTATGCTGATGATATCCAGTTGTACATATCATTCAAGGGGGGTGATACAGCATTGGCAGTGCAAAGGGTGAATGAGGACCTGCATAGGGTGGTGACCTGGTCTGAGGAGAACTCTTTGGTTCTGAACCCACTGAAGTCCAAGTTCATGGTGCTGGGGACAAAAAAACAAATCTCTGCAATATTGTCGGCCAAACCAGAAATTTTTATTAAAGGGGAGATAATTGAGCGAGTAGAACAGGCATGTAGTCTGGGTCTAATCCTAGATCCTGAACTGCGTTTTGAGGCTCATTTAAAAAATGTACTAAGAAACTGTTTCTATAGGCTTAAGGTTTTATATGGCATACGTAATTTTCTTACCGTATCACTTAGAAAACAACTGGTTGACAGTCTGATCCTATCTAAGCTCAATTACTGTGACACTGTATATGGGCCCTGCCTGCTTGGTAGGACAGATAGGCTAGTTCAGCGAATTCAGAATGCCTGTATTCGTTTCTGCGTTCATGTCCCTCGCCAGCATCATGTGACGCCATACATAAATCAGATCGAGACTCTAAAAATGGCTGCCAGGCGGAAACTTCATTTAGCGAGTTTAATGTTTGGTATTGTAACAACCCATAAGCCGCACTATTTATATGAAAAGCTCACCTGGCGACAAGCAAGTTACAAATATGGTCTTCGTTCTGTAGTTGGCCCGCTAAACATGCAGCAACATAAAACTGCAGCTTTCAGAGGTAGCTTTAGGTTTGCGGCCACACGCTGCTGGAATGACCTTCCACCACCAATGCGAGGCCTAAAAACAATACAGTCATTTAAATTTCATCTTAAGAAGTTATTGTTGCATAAACAGCTCTCTGAACAATAAGTTTGTATTTTCTCTAAAGTTTTTATCTTCTTTGCTTACCTCATGGGTCATGGCCTGCAGTACTTGGTTTTGGATCCCCAGCAGCGCTGCAATTGGTCCCCTGTCTGCCGGGACTGCTGGCAGCGTTTCCCCTGTCCACACTCATTTTATGTTGACAGCCTTTAATTGAAATACATTTTGATCATATTACTTAATCCATGTTTATTGCTAAATAGTTATATTTATATACATAATCGCCCATTTACAATCTAATTTCAAATCAAATCAAATTTCAATAATCTTATATTTCTATTCATGACTTCCATTTCATTTTCATTTTTTACATACTTTGCTATTTTTGCTGTTGAAAGTCGCGACGCCCCCTTTAGGAGGCGTGGCGGGTCGCGGCGGGGCTTCGCCCCCGTCAATGGTGGCTTCCTGTTTTTGGAGCTCCAAAACTCTTTAGATGGTGTTTGGCATGTCGGGTCACCCTCCAGATTCCAAGGTTTTGTTTTGTCTTTTTATTGGGTCCATCTCATCTTTCACTTTCACTCATAAATACTTAAAACACTGACCTACGACACTGACACACAACTATTGCATAATTTTAACACATTACATAATTCATTGGCCTGATTGGCCATTTTGTAATTTCTTACATCAATTTTTATGACGCACACGCACATTTTGTCTATGGATGACGCTTCGAAATGTTGCCACTACATAAAGAGAAAAATGTTTATTGGGGATGATATTCTCGTAGCATGTATGTCTATTTCCATTTTCTTTTTATATTCCTTATTCTATTACATTAACATAAAATTTATATAATTTTTCTATTAGTTCGCTGTACCAGTAGTTTCATAATTATTGTTTAATGCACCGGGTGACGTCTTTACGTCAAAGCCGGCTATCCCTGAAAACCAGCGCTGGGGCTCTGTCTTGCATAGGGTCGCAGCATAATGCTGAGTGATAGCCGTTTTGCGTGGATGTGACGCATGTTTCGCTCAACCTTTTCTTATTTTTTTTGTGTTCCTTAACTTTTTGCGTCATGTTTACCGCAAATAAACGTTTTTTCTTTCTTTCTTTCTTTTCTATCTTTGCTAGGGATCTGTCTATAGGGCATAGTCAGCTTACAAAACTGTAGACCGATGAAGGCAGGATCGTATCCACCAAGACTTAGCTGTTGAGAGAGATTGAGAGGTTCTATGGACAGATATACACGTCAACAAGCAACCCTGTTACAAATCTGGCAAACGACCCAAGAGCTAGGTTGACCCGACACTATACTGAAGACATCCCGGACATCAGCTTGTACGAGATAAAAATGGCTCTGAAGCAGCTCAAAAACAACAAGGCCAAGTGATGACGTAGTTACGGCCGAACTCCTAAAGGCCGGCAGGAAAGCCGTTCTTAAGGCCCTCCAGAAGCTGTTTGATTCCGTCCTACTCGAGGGCAAAACGCCACAGGCATGGAACAGAGGTGTGGTGGTAGGTTAGCAATGCCTTTCTTATGAATTATAGGCTCATCTCACTTCTGAGCCATGTCTACAAGCTGTTCTCTAGAGTGATCACGAATCGTCTAGCGCACAGGTTTGACGACTTCCAGCCTCCCGAACAAGCCGGCTTCCGTAAAGGCTTTAGAACCGTAGACCACATACATACGCTACGGCTGGTTATACAGAATACGGAAGAGTATAACCTGCCTCTCTGCTTAGCTTTTGTGGATTACGAAAAAGCCTTCGATTCGATCGAGACATGGGTATACTGCAGTCCCTCCCACGGTGCCAGATCGACTATCGGTACATCGAGGTGTTAAAGTGTCTGTACGAAAACGCCACTATGTCAGTCCGGCTCCAGGACCAGACCTCAAAACCTATCCTACTGCAGCTTACTGGTTTTGACGTCTGGTCCTGGTAACACCTCGGTGTTAGACAGGGAGACGTTATCTCTCCGAAACTCTTCACCGCTGCACTGGAGGATGTCTTCAAGGTTCTGGACTGGAAAGGGACTAGCATAAACATCAATGGCGAGTACATCACTCACCTTCGGTTAGCCGATGATATAGTTGGCATGGCTGAGACCATGGAGGACCTCAGTAGAGCTTCCGAAAGAGTGGGTCTTAAAATAAACATGGACAAGACAAAGGTCATGTCCAATGCCCATGTAACACCCACTCTCATAACGGTCGGCGGCGCTGCACTCGAAGTTTTTGGCGAGTACGTTTACTTTAAGTATGTAGGTCCAACTTCGAGAAAGAGGTAAATCGTGGAATCCGACTCGGCTGGGCAGCGTTCGGGAAGCTTCACAATATCTTCGTGTCCCACATACCGCAGTGTCTCAAGACGAAAGTCTGACCAGTGCGTGTCGCCAGTGATGACATATGGAACTGAAACGTGGTCGCTCACAATGGGCCTCATAAGAAGGCTTAAAGTCACCCAAAGGGCAATAGAGAGGGCTATGCTTGCAGTTTCCCTGCGTGATCGAATCAGGAATGAAGAGATCCGCAGGAGAACCCAGGTAACCGACATAGCCCGAAGAATTGCCAAACTTAGGTGGCAGTGGGCAGGGCACATTGCTCGCAGAACAGATGACCGATGGGGCCGAAAAGTTCTGGAGTGAAAGGCCTCCTACAAGGTGGACCGATGGCCTTTTGAAGGCCTCAGGATTCCGCTGAATGCGGGAAGCACAAAACCGGTTGAAGTGGCGGAGCTTGGGGGAGGCCTATGTCCAGCTGT
Organism: Antitype chi; assembly: GCA_947359405.1. Taxonomy (NCBI): domain Eukaryota; kingdom Metazoa; phylum Arthropoda; class Insecta; order Lepidoptera; family Noctuidae; genus Antitype; species Antitype chi. Next base: position 1,659,717 of record OX375817.1, on the reverse strand, counting down.
GGACGTCTTTCAGCTGAAATGATGATGATGATGAATTCGGTCCCTGGACTTCACTATCGGTTTTAGCACCCTCGAAAACCATGAAATCAAAACCTTAGTAAATCAATCATTTAAAAATACATCTCGCCATATCTGAACCCTCCAATCTGTCGACAAATAAGGCTGGCAGCCCACTTTAATCTCGGAGCCCCGGCCTATGAAGAAAAATTTGTTAATTTTCGCAGCCGTCATCTTGGATTTTCATTTTGACCTCATTAGCGGCTTCAGTACTCTCAAAAACAATGTAAATTATCTTACTCTCTCTGTCTCTGTTTCTTTCCAATAATTATACAGGGTGTTTGGTGCATCGTGTGCCAAATTGAAATGGTCGACTGGGAGGGGTCACCTGCTATCCTTTCAGACCCCTAAACACTTCTCATGCCATGAGGATTTTTTTTCATCGACTTTTTATTTTTTTATTAACAAAATACCCAAATTTTATACTCAACTACAAAATAAAAAAAAAGTGTAAGCCGTAGACTGAATTTTAATTTTATTTAGATGTGTATTGTATTACAGTACTTTTAAATTCAAAATTAGTGACATTAGCCATCCAGTTTTTTTTTTTTTATTTACTCGCAAAGTTTCGGACTTCAATTAAAGCTGTCCATGTTACAGCTATTTACATGGCTATAAAAAAAAAAACCAAAAGCGACCGGGATCTTCCAACTCCCTCAAAAATTCTCTAGTATATCTTCTTGCTAGTGATGTGTCACATGTCATAAAAATCTTTTTACAACTTCGTGAATTCGCTAAAATTGTGAATCGAGTCACAAAATACTAAATTCGAAATTATGATTTAAAAAAATATTTTACACACATTTTTACTTACACTTTTTTTTATTTTGTAGTTGAATGTAAAATTTAGGTATTTTTTTATAAAAAAATAAAAAATCGATGAAAAGAAATCCACAGGACATGAGAAGTGTTTAGGGGTCTGAAAGGATAGCACGTGACCCCCCCAGTCGACCATTTTAATTTGGCACACGATGCACCAAACACCTTGTATATTAGAAAAAGTCGCATTTAGGGGGCATAATGCTTTTTTGTTACGTAACGGTTTTCCGTTAACTGACAGTTTCTAAAATTTTCATAATTTTGAAAACGCTGGCGCCGTGTGTGTGGCTAGTGATACTTACAAATAATAAAAACTATTAGTATGCTGAATTCGTTTAGGTTCTATTAGTACTACATAGTAGATTTTTATAAAATCGTCTTCTACTGCAGATGCGATGAACGCCTCTGTCTCGCGCCGCGGTTGCTATGCGACGGGCACCAGCACTGCGAGGACGGCTCCGACGAGTCCGCGGCCACCTGCGGGTTCGCGGGCGCCAAGGAGCACACCGCGCCCGGCGCGCGGCGCTCCAACGCCTTCGTGGTGTGCGCATGCGTCGTGGGCGCCGCCGCCGGCCTGGGCGCCGCCTGGGCCGCGCTGCGCCGCCTGCGCCGCACCGCACGTGCGCCGGCGCCGCGCCCGCGCGCGCCCGGCCCCGCTGCGCTGCAGCCCGCGCTGGCGCCCGCGCTCGCGCCGCTGCACAAACGCGACCTCACCGCTCTGGTCGCCCTCACCACCACTTACACCGAGTCAGTATACCTACTTTATTTCACTTCTATTTTCATTTGTCATAGTGGAAAATGACGCACTATGCTGAGACATGAATCTTTTTACGTCGTACAAAGTTTTTTCCTTGGTTTGCAATTTACATTCGTACACAAACATAAAAATTAAATTATTGCAGCACGTTGGACAGCAACTGCGCGCGGTACCCGCGGCCCACGGCCAACCCGCCGCCCTCTCCGGCCACGGGCAGCGACGACGCCGCTCCGCGCCGCCGCGCCTACAGACACTACCGCGCCTCCAACCGGCCCCCGCCGCCCACGCCGGCCTCTACTGACGCGTGTGAGTCCGAGCCCGAGCCCGCCGCGCGCGCCCCGCCGCCCTCTCCCGCGCCGCCACTCTACTGATGTCAGTAGCACAGTATAGCGCGCCTACAGACACTACCGCGCCTCCAACCGGCCCCCGCCGCCCACGCCGGCCTCTACTGACGCGTGTGAGTCCGAGCCCGAGCCCGCCGCGCGCGCCCCGCCGCCCTCTCCCGCGCCGCCACTCTACTGATGTCAGTAGCACAGTATAGCGCGCCTACAGACACTACCGCGCCTCCAACCGGCCCCCGCCGCCCACGCCGGCCTCTACTGACGCGTGTGAGTCCGAGCCCGAGCCCGCCGCGCGCGCCCCGCCGCCCTCTCCCGCGCCGCCACTCTACTGATGTCAGTAGCACAGTATAGCGCGCCTACAGACACTACCGCGCCTCCAACCGGCCCTTGCCGCCTCTACCGAGTCAAGTCAAGTCAAGACCGACTCAAGTCCGAGCTTAGTGTCAAAATTCCCGACCGGCCAAGTGAACCTTAAAAAGCGGGGAAACGACCGTATAAACGCGGTATTAGCTTCCCGGGATGACGGATGCGCCGGTGACGTGGTCCATGTGCGGACCACAAGGGCTTAAGCCGGTCAGAAAGAAATTTATGTTTATGCAATGAAAGCAAAAAATAAGTAATTTGCCTCGTTTCGGTTCGGACGACGCGACGACACCGATCGGAAAAACTTTGTGACTTAAGTGTGTCCACTCCCTTCTCCCCTCCCTGCCCCCGCCCGTGTACAGTTGTGTGCCTACCGCCCCGCCCCCACTTTCTAGAATGTCCTATTAGCACTACCGCCCCTCGCCCCCAGCTGGACATTGCTATGCTCAACATTGGCGGCTTCAAATTATTTGACGAATGCCAAGGTTGGTAATGACGTAGTTAATGGCTAATTACTTGGCCTAGCCGTTATTGTAATATTACTGTTTGTACCATAAGACGACAGTTGTTTCACATTATCATTTAAAGACACACCAGACATACGTCATTAGTGAATTCTAAAAAGTGTACACTTTATACTGATTCATGTTTCTAGTCTCCATATCCGACGACACAGTGCACGATAAAATAAGATAAAGATTAATTGACGAAATTAACACTGATCTGGATGTTTTGTTATTAGAGTGTGAAATAACTACTTGGTGCTATTTCACTGTTCGTGCCTCATTAATCGTTATAAGAATAAAAACTCTATTATTTGTATTATATAGTAGTAAACAAAATAAGTTGAGGAGAAACGCATAAATATGCACGTGTAGAAATAACAGGAAGTGTATAAAAAAGAAATCTAAACTATATGCAGAAATTATATAAAATACAAAAACACTTCCAGGCTCATACATATTACGTACAGTTAGAGAAATTTATGGTTCAGCAAATTGAGACGCTACGTAAGTAAGCCGTGTTACAGCCATAAATATCGTTTACAAATTCAAAACATTAATCCCCTTATTCATAAACGATGATTAAAGTTAAATAATGATTAGCGTCTGTTTAACAATACATTTTTGACGTTTAAACATCATTTAACTTTAATCATCGTCTATGAATAAGGGGGTAAATGGTTACTTACAGAGATGCACTGTTCCAAATTGGTCGTCTCTTATGAAAAAGAGTATGCGAGACAGTTGTGATTTCAATATACGGACGATTTAAGTAGATACTCAATTTGTTTAACAACCCGGCTCCATGAATATGCCCGCGTTCGCACCTGTACAAGGACAAATTAAATTAGCTGACCATACTTTACCCACGTGTTGGGCATTGAAATCGAAAACTAATGGAACAAAAAAAAAATATTAGAGTAGTAAGTTAAAGTTATTTTATTATTTATTTATTTTAATTAATTCAAGTACCTAACAAGACTCATATACAATCAGATACATAAAAGGGTACAGACAGGATAACAAGCACAGACAAAAACGAACACTCATAAGGTAACAAAATGTCTGCAGCAGCATTGACGGATATAAGAGCAATCCAGTCTATTGGCGATCATCTCCAGGACTGTATAGGCCTGTAATCAATCAGCGGGTTTTGTAATTTTTCGTGGAACATAGATAATTTTTACGAATTTCCAAAAATCATAGAAAAACATCATATGTTTTCGTTTATGTACAAGTCTGTATCATTTAGACCCGAGTTCACCAACACATGGTTAAATTTAAAATAGCCGGTTAGACCATAACCGGCTGATTAACAATATTTTGCTGTTCGCCACACACTAACCATTTAGGTTAGGTACTGTAATCGGATGGTTAACTTAAACGACATGGCCAACTCAGTTTAACCGTTGGTTTATGCTTTCTGATTTGAAGTTTTGCATTGTGAATCACTTTTGATTACAAAATTAAAACGCAAGACGCTTTGAGTTACTTATTCTTTGAAGAGGATAATGTGTTAGATGATTTTGAAGATAATATATAATTTTGCGCACTCTCCGTATATTCCAAACACGGCACAATAATTTCGAGAAATATGACGAGAAAGCATTTGGTACAAGATTTCGTACATACAAACGTAGTGAGTGCTCTGGAATTACTTGAATTAATTGAAAATAAGTTTGAATAGCCAAGCACGTTTGCAGTGAGTGCCGAAAGCATTAAATTTGTCAGCCAGATGCTTCCGACCCCATTTTTTTCGGCATTGTCGTAGCTTCTTTCACAAAATAATGTTAAACCATTCGATCATTCGGTCATTTTCGACTCACTCATTCAAAAACGTTCGGTTATTAACCGTTGGGTAGAATTGAATAGTGAACTCGAAAAAGACGCGGTTTGTTTAAACATGTTTAATGCTAACAGGACGGTTACGTAATCAATGGTTATGTTGTAGTTGGTAAAGTTTGAACAAAGTTCCAACTTTAACCACACTCACTCACCACACACTTCACCACTTCACTTTCACTTTAACTTTATTCCAATAATGAATTTTTTGTATCATTAGTTTTGGATTTCTATATCCAACTCGTGAGTAAAGTACTGTCAGCAAATTTTATTTGGTCCTGTATACGACTCGCTCCAACACTTCTATCACTATAGAAAAAAAAATGTTTTCTTTCTTTTGGTCTCATAAGTGACGTGTTTCTCCTTATGGTGTAAATAAAATATTGTAAACATGTTTTTATTAGTTAAAAAATATAATACATATTATAAATTAAATATAAATATTGCTTATTATTATAGGTAACAGTGCACCTACTTACGTATGTTATTTGTTAACGTGCTTAGTAAAATTTTGTCGTTATCAAACTACTTCTACTTTTTTTTTTTTTGCTGTGTTAGTACAATGTACTGTGTAGTTACAATGTTTATAAATATGCAACCTTATGATCCTAGCTATTAGAGTTCACAGCTCTATTCAACGCTGGTATTTAAATAACTTAAGTCACGACGATTATATTTTCCTTAAAGATAAAATAAGAAATAAACGGGATTGAAAATGAACAAATTAATTTTGAAAGTAATTCCTAACTCACTCCAATAAATACGTAACATTAGACAATTAAGTTAAGCCTGAAACTCGCTGAAGTTTAATATGTAAACTTACGTTTGGCAGTTCTGAAATGTTACTTGCATTTTCTAACAAAGATAGTCGTACCTACTCTAATTTTAGTTAATTGGTCAACAAAAAAATCAGCTCTATTGTTTAAGGCTGATTTTACCAAAGGCAGATATTTTTTATCTGTGGAATAAATTTGACGTCTGACAGTATTTAACTGTCAAAAATTCAAAATTTATTCGTAGGATAAAACTTATTCTACGTATAATAGTTTGGTGGAATTCACCCTTAATAACATAACTAAAGTGTTTCCAAAGTCGTGTTTACATTAACCCATTGATGTATGACTTTGATTTAAAAATGTGTTTATTTTTAAACAATATTGAAGAATACATTTCTTTTTTATCAATATAAGAACTCAATGTCTTACTCTATACGCATGTGACAAGCCGAAATATATAATTATTTGTGATTATTTGCAGTTGCCATTTATATTTGCATTTATATTATTGTATGTAAAAAAACTTGATTAGTTAATTTTATTTCGATTCGTATTAAATCTAAAACTGACTGATTGTGAGATTTTTGTAATAAACTTTTGTACCTGTTACAATGTATTTTTTTTTCGGTTTCAAATTCCCACCATATTTCAGTAGTGCTGATACAGCTAATGATGGCAACTGTCTCAATCCAGGGCAAAGTCTGCGAGAACAAAGGAGCTTGATTAAGGGGGAATTGCGTAACACTCTAACAGTAGGAATGGCTTTCATTTTGACAGTTCTACAACATTCATTGCGTTGTTTACGTTGTTGAGCAAAAAAAATTGTCTTGGTTATTGCTATCCTTTAAAATGATTCATATTCTGATTAATACTGTGTTACGCAATTAGGGTGCAGTTTCTTCGTGTTGCATGCTTTTTTTGATTGGGACACGATGTTTTCCTGAGCCACTATTTTTTGTTTAAGCAGCTTAAATCGTGCCACAAATAAAATGGTGATAATAATTTCATGAATTCAGAGTTGGTCCCGTTGCAAAAGTTGTGCAGAATGATGATTAAATTCATTGTTTTCAGATTCGAAACAAACATTTCGCGCCAGTTAGGTAGTACATAAGTCCCAAGTAATAGAGAGTAAAACCTGGAACTCTTGGAAGACCGCAAAGGAGATGCGTCGCATGGAATTGCGATGCTCTGCAGACGAGGAATTGTAAAGACGAACAAGATCAAAAGGGTGGTGAGTCTGATTAGATTCATTAACATATAGGTATAAGGTGTTAAAAAGCTACGTTTAGAAATTTAAGTAGTTGTTTAAAATAATTATTAACAAAAAAATTTTTATACACAACAATCCGTTTCAAAGATATGGAATGTTTTCCCTACGCACTAATTATTAAATATGCACATGCTCACCGTACCTACACCACGGTAATATTATCTTTACAGTATTTATTTATTCTCTTCTTACATCTACCATTACAGGGTAACCCAATGCGATAAATGCGCTTATCCTAACTTAATTATCTTATACTAACATTCATTCACACATATAATCTTTGAAATAAATGCCTACAGCCACGCGGTACGTAAACATTCGATAGGGCTGCCCGCCTCCAGCATTTTAATTACATTTGCCTACTTTGTGTTTCCATTTAGTTTTCTGATTGTAAATATACTTTTTTTTATGTAAACAAATAAAATACTTTGTGAATTGAATAGGAAGTGTTCAATAAAAATGCGTGTTGCTTTTAAATTAAAAAAACCATGTTTATGTTTGAATAACAAATCGGTCTTATAAATTTGCGACCGAAAAATATTTGCGCCTCGACTGAGACGTACGAAATGCTTTATTTATTAAATTTGAAAGTATAAAAAATCCGCATTCTAATATAAAGCTTAATTTAAAATTGTTTTGGGAAACATGGACAAGGTGGAGAAAAGGAATATATTTTACTTGGTTATAGATACCTGCAGCTACTTTACAATTTATATGTCTGGTTTTAAATGAATTTCGGAATATTTCCTCCATTTTTTCTATATATTCCACAAAATCATCGCTGGGTACAATCAAAAAAGTTTGCGAATTAATCTTATTGTAGTCCCGGTACCTTAAATACCGACTCACTGAGCTGAAATTGTGGCTTCTTTGATCAGGTTTCACATAAGACTTCAATGACGAATTCATGCAACCAAAAACAGCACAATATATCCTACTCGTCATATTAAATATGTATTTGAACTTATTTTTAGTGAAAAAATCGCGCGGTTTTTGTTAAAAAAAACAACACACCATCCGTTCGTCACTGCGGCACAGTCGCGACTGTCTGCATGCCGAGCGCATGCCGAGATCGAGGCGCGTAGGCATAGCTCGCACTTCGTCCGTTTATATGAAGTTGGAATACTGTATAGATAATATTACCGTGCCTACACCGTGTAGGCACGGACGGCCGCGCGAGTTCAAAGCCTACGTAAAAAAAAAAATCAAATTTTCCTATCACATTTCTCAGACTTTGGACTGGCAATTTATCGAACTTACCTACAAATAGCTTATTTAATTACTGTTTTAAAATAAAGTAAGCTCAATAAGTTAGTATGCTTAAAAAAAAATTGTTTAAAAAACTAAAAAACACGCTTTAAAAACCAAACTAAAAAAGGAGAAAATAATTTAATTCAATTAAAAAGCGTGGGGTGCTTTTTGAGGTATTTTTATAATCAATTAATGTCAAGCACCCCACGCTTTTTAATTGAATTAAATTATTTTCTCCTTTTTTAGTTTGGTTTTTAAAGCGTGTTTTTTACACTATCATTTATTTTCTATTTTTAAGTTCTGCTAACTACAAAAACGTGATTGTTTTTTCTAAAAATTTTATTTATTTATTGAATTGTCATCGGTCCTCGACAAGTTTACAAAGTTTCAATGAAATCTGACCGTTTAAAGTGGGTCAAAATCGCGATCAAAGGAGTCGGTTACATACAAACAAACAAACATACAAGTGAAGCTAATGTAAAGCGTGTAAAAATGAACCAACTTATTTACAATAATTTAGCTATTTACAAAAAGTCTTTATTTTACCTTATTTACAAATGATGTTGAAAATGTCCACCACCTTGTTCAATGCATAAGTTAGCCCGACGCACAGTGGATCGTCCCCATACAAGAGGTCGGACATAGAATTAAAAATTGAAAAAGTATTTAATTGAAAAAAATGAAATATACAGTTGCATTACTCTATTATGGAACTACAAAAAATGTTACTACAATTTTTTTATTTGACCAGTACTTTATGTGCAATTTGATGAAAACTGTTATTTTTCTATGGAAATGGTCACAAAAATGTCTGTATCTCATGATTCCCTTCTTGTTTCGATTTGCGGTTTTCACTACTGTTATTTACCCATTTTATGCCACATTTTCTTCAAGGACATATGGTGCCCCCAGCGACCCCCTTCCGAGATATTTTGCTTTTAGTAACTATACTTTTTATTGTATAACTGATGAAATGGAGGTACATTAAGTATATTCATTACTGAGAATAAGTCATCCCTAAGTAGTTCCTTAAATAACAGGTGCATTTGCGATTACTTTAATGACTTATGAACGCTTCTGTTGCCATACAACAAAAGCGTGACAACAACATTTTCTTTAAAGCAATCTGGCCAAACGATATCGGAATTTAACCACTCTCCGTTCTTGTTAATGAACCTGTCGACTGTCCTTCTTGATTGCACCCATTTGGTGTAAACCCTATAGCAAAATCGTCGACACCAGTTCTTGAGATTCGTCACATCACTTTCACTTAACTGGACGTTAGTACTCGACTTCAATGTGTTAAATAAATTGTCATAGTCACGAAGATCTTTATGATTACGAAGAGCAACGTAAAGATCTAGATAAGTAGAAAACCCACGGAAAGCCATAATGACAACACTTGATAGAAGTTATAATTACAACTGAATTACATTTGCTAAACACACTCAAATATATAGGGCAGCAAGTAGGCAACTAGCAATGAATTTGATAAGCTAATGATGACATTAGACAATCACAATGCAGAGGATTAAGGGCTGTTAACATAGTAATTACAATAACTAATTAGATTAAGCAAGTACTCGTAATCTTTACTTAAGGACTCATTAACGCTTTTGTTGTATGGCAACAGAAGCGTTCATAAGTCATTAAAGTAATCGCAAATGCACCTGTTATTTAAGGAACTACTTAGGGATGACTTATTCTCAGTAATGAATATACTTAATGTACCTCCATTTCATCAGTTATACAATAAAAAGTATAGTTACTAAAAGCAAAATATCTCGGAAGGGGGTCGCTGGGGGCACCATGTGTCCTTGAAGAAAATGTGGCATAAAATGGGTAAATAACAGTAGTGAAAACCGCAAATCGAAACAAGGAGGGAATCATGAGATACAGACATTTTTGTGACCATTTCCATAGAAAAATAACAGTTTTCACCGAATTGCTCATAAAGTACTGGTCAAATAAAAAAAATGTAGTAACATTTTTTGTAGTTCCATAATAGAGTAATGCAACTGTATATTTTTTTTTTCAATTAAATACTTTTTCAATTTTTAATTCTATGTCCGACCTCTTGTATGGGGACGATCCACTGTGCGACGTAGCACATTATTTTTCACTCGAATTAATGTGTCCCTGTCACTTTTAATCACATCGAATGCACTAATTAGGATACGGGTTTTTAATTCGTCCACGTTTCGAATATTATTGCCACTATGTCTACACGACCCCAAAGATAAGAATCTAGCGGCGTAAGGTCGGGCGATCGAGGCGGCCATGCAATAGGCCCACCACGGCATATCCAGTGATTAGGATAGGTAGGTAATATCCAGGTACGCACGGGCTTCTCGGTGGTAGTGTGCAGGCGCTCCATCTTGCTGGAAGTACTGGTCCCTTATTTGTTTAAGAACAACATCGTCCAGCATCTCTTGCACAGACTCGTGCAACTGTAGGTATGTTCCACACATTCACTGAGAACCGGTGCTGAAAATGGTCAGGGCCCACAGCTCGTAGGTTTTCGTACGACCACCAGTTAGTCACCATACCTACAGTTCACGGTACCGGTTACGTGCTGCACCTAAACTTTAACCGGATATGATGTAGCACACAATCACATCTAAATACTCGCTATTTGTACACGTAAACGGCATTATGGTGGGTACGTAATTTACGAAACAGCGCGAGTGCACGTAAGTTGCGAAATGACACTGCGACAAACCCTTTTTTTTTTGGGTGGGAAATCATCAAATAACTTCTCCCGCTCTGGGTGGAGCGGAAGGGCGTGTCAGACTTTTACTGACTAAAACCCACCCGTGTTCCCTCAGTTGCCTGTGTGCCAGGAGCCGCGGTATCTCTTTCGAACAACCCGCACCCCTGGCAGGCATCGGCCCTTGCGGACCCCCCCATTTGGTGCTGACATCTCTTTGAGGCGTGCGTGGAACAAACACAACGCGCCGTCGACCCGGGCTTGGTCCTTACCGGACAGCGAGCTATCCATTACTCGCCGTCCGCAAGCCCGCGCCTACGGTGGCCGGGAATCAGTCTGGGATTCCCGACGCCCAGGGCGTCTCCCGCGGCGACTACGGCCGTGAGGGCTGCCTCTCCCTCACGTGCGCCGCCTCCCTCTTCGCGAGCATTACTGCTTCGCAGAAGGAGGTGACGGCTAACCATTCACTCTCGCTCCGTACCATGGCCTACACCAGGGCCAGACGCGAGAGATCGCCACCGCCGATCGCCTCCACGAGGACACGGCGGTGCTCCGCCCAAGCCGGGCAGACCGCCACCGTATGCTCCACCGTGTCCTCAGGGCGATCTTCGCAATGGAAACACCCGGGCGTTTCCTCCCGCCTTATGCGAAACAGGAACCTCCCGAAACAACCGTGTCCGGTGAGGACCTGCGTCAGGCGGAAGGTGAGGACGCCATGCCGTCTCTCAAGCCACTCCTCAAAGAGGGGACTTACCGCCGCTATCGTCGCGTGCCCAGCACTGGGTTGCGACAATCGCGCTCTCCATGTCGCCATGAGATCCCGCCGGAGCTCTGTCCGCTGCACCTCAATTTCTCGCGGCAGCGGAGTAACGCCCCGGCGTTTGGCCTCCTCGCGCCACTCCCAGATATGCGCGAGGACCTTTGCCTCCAGATCCCATGGCGGTAATCCGGCAGCGACAAACCCTTGCTGCGCGGCAGATTACGGGCGACTGAAGGAAGCGGAGTGCGGACGCGAAAGCGTAGCGGGATTCGCGCTGCGGAGGCGCAAGGTCGCGCAGAGCCGTAATCGCAGCCTTATGTACAGTGTACGGTGGGCTGCATCAATTGGGTACCCCATTTGCATTAAAAAAATTATGCAACTGGGGTACCCAATTGATGCAGCCCACTGTACGTAAAAATATTTTACTAAATAGTTTTTGTATGTGAAAAAATAAAATCGTTCTTATTTTTATTTTTTTTGCAATATATTGGTTTTTTGATACCGAGCAAGTCAACGAAATTTGGAACTTTATTTTTTTAACACCTTATATATTCAAGGGCGTATCCAGGGGAGGAGGGGATCTGTGTCAGCGGCACAGGATTTTCGTAGTATCATTGAAATAGAATTAATCACAAAAACAGCATAGTATAAATCCTGGATCCGCCCTTGCATATATTTTATTTTATATTAACATAACATAAAACGGCCATCGGTCAAATAATATCAGTTAAAAAGGATTACATTATTATTACACTCATGTATAGTAAAAACTTTTTCCAAAAAAAAAACAACCGACTTCCACAAAAACACTACAAAGTGAAAAATAACTTCAATTTCGGAAGTCGGTGTCTTTGGAGTTGTATTTGAATTTTTTGTCACCGCCTTCCGAAATTGAAGTTATTTTTCACTTTGTAGTGTTTTTGTGGAAGTCGGTTGTTTTTTTTTTGGAAAAAGTTTTTATTTTTCACTTTTTAGTGGTTCACATGTGCTTACCCGTTCACAGCATACCGGCGTGATGTTATGTTATGAACTGGTGTAAGCAATAGACAGACATGAGATTTCAGCAATCCCAGTCCATTTGCTATCATTTATTGAGGAGTTCCGTTGCCTATCTCCAAAGTTCTTCATCAGATCTTCACCAAATTGAAATGAGACCACTCCGAGAAAGTACTCTTCCAAAAAATAGCTAAATCGCTTCGTGTGCCTATAACATTTTAAGAGTTCTCTCTATTTCTCCAGGTTTCCATCATCAGATCCTGACTTGATGATCATGGGACCACCTGGGAAGTATACCCTTTCAAACAAAAAAAACAAAATCCAAATCGGTCCAGCCATCTTCGAGTAATCGGGGAACATACATAAAAAAAAATAAAAAATAAAACAAAACAAAAAAAAAAAGGTTCCGACGAATTGATAACCTCCTACTTTTTGAAGTCGGTTAAAAAAAAAAAATATTAAAGGTACTTTAGCTTTCTACGCAATTTCGGCTTAAATAGCAAGCATTTGATACAAGAACATATTAAAATAAATCTTTTTACTTTTCTGATTATAACAATAAAACTATATTCTTTACTTGTTACTACACAGAGGCCCAAAATATCGTTGTTAAATTAAAATTTCAAATCTGGAATATTTTGTATTTTCTTTTGTTACGACTCATGCTTCGGGGTTACTGAGTGGAATACCTCATTTTTAATATTGTTTGATTGCTAAAAAGTTTTAAAATATTTTTATTTCGCTATGTCAGTGCAACGTGGAACTATAGAGGTATGAGGAACAGGGTGTAAAGTTCACTCATACTCTATGGAAAAGGGAGGATCCTCCGACCAGACGGGTGTTGTGTCTGGTGGCCACTGCCCGACGGTTGATGTCGGGATGTTGTACCTATACGAGTCGCGCGGTAAACTCTGATTGCGCGATGCAGGATTTGTGTGACGTGAGTCTTGCGTAGTTCGCCGCTGACATTGTAGATGGCGCCACATCACTTTTTGTGTTTCAAGATATTTGTTGCGAAGTATTTTTCTGTAGTGCCGCTACAGAACCATAATTTCATTGCACGAGCGTGGAAAAAGGCAGTGTGAGATAGTACACATTCTTAGTGTTAGTCGTCAGTTAGTTTCTTCAGCAACTAAACGTTAAAATGAGCTCGTCAACATAGGAGACCGACCGGGAGGACGCCAGAGGACTGTTTGAACTTCTAGGAACCGACACATTATCAAACAAAGATTAGTCCGTAATCCACAGGCCACGGTGAGGAAAATGTCGCAAGACTTGGATATTAGTGGCTCCACCATACAGCGTATCGTAAAACATGATCTACCTTCCATATAAACTCAAAAAAGCGTACCTAATTGGTTACGGACAAAGACAAAAAGTTCGGCTTGAAAGATGTTGTTTGCTTAAACAAAGTTCCGCAGCGTAAAATTAGGAAAATATCGTATTCTCTGACGAAAAATTATTTTCGTTAGAACAAGTCCATAGTCTCCAAAATGACAGGATCTGGTCTTCCACTCGTCCTAGAGCTGCTGTATTAGTTCCACATCCCCGAAACGCTGAAACCGTTTTAATTTGGGGTGCGATTTACGCCACTGGCAAAACTCCCCTTGTTTTTTGTAGAAAAGGGTATCAACCAAGAAAACTACCGACGAGATATTCTTGAAAATTGGTTTATTCCTTGAAAAAATCAGAAAAAGTTATCGAACATCTAAACACTTGCTAAAGTCTGGTTTTTCATAGAGAAACCACACTTTAGCAACTGTTTAGATGATCGATAACTTTTATGAAGAAGGCCGTAAGTTTTTAACACGCTTTATTAGCTTGGTATGGTTGTATCTATGTATGTATGTAACGGAATATTTGAACGTTATTTTCATCCCCTTATCAAGATCCGATAACAATTCAATAATTTCAACTAAAAAATAGAAAATAAATAATAGTATAAAAAACTAAAAAACTCGATTTAAAAACCAAACTAAAAAAGTAGAAAATAATTTCAAAATAGCCTGGGGTGCTTGACACTTGATCCTTACTAATACTACAAACACGAAAGTTTGTATGTATGGATGTTTGTTACTCTTTTACGCAAAAACGGCTGAACGGATTTGGATGAAATTTGGCACACAGATAGTTTATAACCTGGATTAACACATAGGATACTTTTTATCCCGGTAGTGCTTTCCCGCGGGATAATTTCCGACCTCCACGCGGGCGAATGCTAGCCATAATATAACAATATCTACGAGTATGTCGTGGCCATATCGTACATTTGCTCACTTCATGAAATTCTCGGGAATTTTTTTCGAGAAGATGGTCGACGTCAGGGGCACCCCGAGGTTCGGTTTTGTTAGGTTCCTTTAAACCCTGCACACAGAAATAGGAGCTCCACGCAGTGCGGCTTCGTTAACCTGACTTCAACCGTATTCTTCTGTAATATAAGAACCAGAAGAAGACGAGAATTTCATGACATGCGACCATTTCATAAAATTCTCGAGCATTTCATGAAGTGAGCAAATTACGATATGGCCATTTCATGAATTGAGCAAATCTGCGATATGGCCACGACATCTATAAAAGGAAGCACAAAAATATCCGTTGTTGGGAATCTAACATAGGTTTACAAAGCAGTCGTCCCACCGCTAAGATTCTTTGCTGAAAATCGACAAAAACCGCCGCTCTCATAATATTGTGTCATGAACTCATGATTAACTGCATAGCCGTCTGTTACGTTATTGTTAGTATACACTTCCTGCCTCTGAGAAAAGTCGAACAGAATATACAAAGCTTCCAGGAGGCGATAAAAATATTCGTGCGCGTAAGCAAAATTAGACGTGACACTCTCGAGAAATCGCGGTGAATATAACCGAGCTCAGCTGAAGTTCGTATTCGGTTCAAAACACGTTCGGCGCATCCCTAGAACATTAAATCACAAAGAGGCGTGACAAAGCTGTTGTTGGTTACCACGAAATCCACACAACAACATCGGTTTAAATTCATAATCGTACAAAGTAATAGAATCTTTTAATATTCTAGAAAATTCATGATTCCATATCATCGATTACACCAGATGGCCCGAATTGGTTAATCATAAACAAGTTATCATCGGTAGGGGCGTACAGTAATACGCCCCCTTTGATAATACAAGTTAGAGAGGAACTCGAAACACCAGTGCAGCCCTCAGTGCGAACACAACCGTCTACCTAGACACATGGACCATGTCCAGTAAACTCGGAAAATGCCTCTTCCTGCTAGGCGTACTTTGTTTTGTTCCTCTTGATTGTGAAATCTACCAGGACCGTCCAAAAATCGAGACTTCGGGAGGTGATCTAATTCTAGAACCAGCTTTTGATAAAAATATATATCTACGCCCCAATGGACCGAAATCGAGCATCTTTGTTGGTGATATTAACGTACTCCAACCAAACATCCCGAATGAGGGAACGCAGTACCAGCCATCGAATAATGAAAACACCGACAAGAACATACATGGTATATTAGAAAGACTTGAGAATCTAGAGAACAAAGCGTCTACACTTCCGAATGACTTTCTGTTCAATATATCAATGCTTTGGCGGAAAGTTAACAATATTCACAGGAAAGTTCTAAATCTACAAGTTCAATTAAATAATAGAGGAAAAGACGAATGTCAATCTCATCCGTGCGAGCATGGTGGAACTTGCCTCAACTTAGTTAACGGCTACCACTGTCTTTGCCCTTCAAATTGGGAAGGTAGAGATTGTGACATCGATGTAAACGAATGCCGGAATTTTGCTGGAACGGACCTTGGGTGTCAAAATGGAGCTACGTGCATCAACAGACCAGGCTCTTATGAGTGTTTTTGCAAATCTGGCTGGTTTGGCTTACATTGCACCAGGAAAGAAAAGGATTGTACCGGTGGTAACTTTGAAATGTGTGGCCATGGAACCTGTGTACAAGTTTCTTCAGGAGTGGGCGTTCAATGCTTTTGCAACCAGGGATGGACAACGAATGGTACCGGTGTCGCTTGCTTAACCGATATCAACGAATGTGAATCATATCAAGGTCCTCGGTGTTCCGTGAATCCCAAAGTTGACTGTATCAATCTGCCAGGCTCATTCCGATGTGGACAGTGTCCTTCTGGTTACGAAGGCGATGGTCACACCTGTTACGATATCGACGAATGCACGACTATTCCCAACGGAGGCTGCAGTCCTTTAGTGACATGTCACAACACCATCGGCTCCCGAATATGTGGTATCTGTCCACCTGGCTACCAAGGTGACGGAGTTACGTGCTCTTGGCGAGGTACGTGTAACATTGGTCATGGAGGGTGCCACCCGTCTGCGCAGTGCATAGAAAGCGCGTCGCCAACTGGCCAATCAGCACAATGTATATGCCCCGACGGTATGGAAGGCGATGGAGTAGGAATCAGTGGCTGCTACGTTACAACAGGCGGGGGCAACTACACCGATGGCTGTGAAATCAATCCATGTGGCATCCACGGACAATGCCACTCCCTTCGCACCGGCTACACCTGTATTTGTTTCAAGGGCTACGGCGGCGCTCACTGTGAAATGCCCACCGCCATTTGCGGAGTGAATCCTTGCCACAACGGAGGAATCTGTAGACCAGACGACAGTGCAATTGGAGGCTTTCGTTGTGAGTGCGCGGCACAGTATTCGGGTGCCTTGTGTCAGGTAAGGACAAAGTCGTGTGGTGGTGTTCTAGATAACGAAGAAGGCAGCATTGTTTATCCTTTGACTAATACGACGTATAATCATAATTCTCAATGCGCTTGGGTGATTCACACAGCTCCCGATAAAGTAATTAATGTTACGTTCAGTAAATTTAATTTAGAAGGAAGTCCCGAATGTATATACGATTTCCTACAAATTCACGATGGTCGAAAATCTTCTAGTCAACTTATAGGAAGATTTTGTGGTAATAATTATCCTAAAGGCGGTAACATTGTATCAAGTCATAACAATTTATATTTCTGGTTCCATTCAGACAAAACAGTAGCTAAAGACGGGTTTGCACTACACTGGACTAGTATAAACCCAGTGTGCGGGGGTGAGGTGGACGCCACCACGCATGGTCACATCAGCTCCCCTGGCTCTCCTGGCCTGTACCCTCCTAATCGCGATTGCTATTGGCGCTTAACGACCACTCTCGGTAAAAGGATTAACTTACATTTCTTTGCTCTCGATATTGAATCACATTCAAACTGTAGTTTCGACTATTTAGCAATTTATGACGGTGAACATATGACGGATCCGCTCATCAACAGGTACTGTAACACGACACAGCCCGCGCCCGTGCAGTCGGCAGGCTCTGATATGTTGATACACTTTCATTCAGACGCTTACGGTGCGGGACATGGATTCCAAATTGCTTACGCGCCTGTCGAAGGCATTCCTGGCTGTGGAGGTTACTACACTGCGGATAAGGGGGAACTTGTTTCTCCCACTTATAATGGGCTTTACCTAAGCAATCTATTATGCGAGTATAAAATTAAAACGAGCTTAGATACCAAGATAAAAATCGAATTCAAATTATTCAAGCTGGAACGGTCTGTTAGATGTCGTTACGATTATTTAAAAATTTATGACGGTCCATCTCCGGATTCACGACTCGTAGGGAAATTTTGTGGAACTACTTTTCCAAAATCGTATACATCATCCTCGAATGAACTATATTTTAAATTTAAAACTGATAGAAGCATGCCCGCCGATGGTTTTCGAATCACATACGAAGCCATATGCGAGAAAACTATTGAAGGTGATAGTGGAATTATAAAATCACCCGGTTATCCGTTCAGTTATCCAGCGAACAAAGTGTGTGTTTATATCATCAAAACAGTTCCCGGCAAAGCAATACAATTAACGTTTCAAGATTTTGATATTGAAGACAGCCGGTACTACGACTGCAGGTACGATAACGTTGAGGTCCGCAACGGCCACGACCAGAACTCTACTTTACTAGGCAGATATTGCGGAGGTGCCGCGCACACGCCGCCCGTTCAAACATCCACTCTTAATTATATGTACTTAAGATTCACAACAGATTTAAGTCTATCGGGCACGGGATTTTATGCTAACTATACTACTATTGATACAGAGTGTGGAGGTATTCACAGAGATACCACTGGATTAATAAATTATCCGTCCGGAGATGCTGCCTCTTACAAAAATTATCAGACCTGCAAGTGGATACTAATCGCGCCTGAAGGAATGCACATAAAGTTAACATGGAATAGGTTTGACATTGAGGACATGCCCGATTGTGGCAGCGATTACCTGGAGCTGCTAGAGATAGACGATAACAATGAAAATAATGTGTTGGGCAAATTCTGTGGTACTCACGCGCCTCCTGCCTTGACCACGTCCACTAACCGGCTCATGTTAAACTTTGAGTCTGATGGCAGTATTCGTTCTTCTGGTTTTTCTGTATCGTATACATTTCTGGATGAAAAATCTCATTGTGGCGGGGCGTATATAAAAACTCATGGGTTCATATACTCTCCCGGCTGGCCACAGTCGTACGGGCCCAATCGCGACTGCACATGGACCATCACGGTACCGGTTGGCCAACAGATCATGCTGAACATTTCACAGTTTAATCTAGAACGACCTATACGAGACAAATGTAACCTTGGTGACTTTTTAGAAATAAGAAATGGTGGCACCGAAAAATCACCATTGATTGGCCAGTATTGTGGGACGTTCCAATCAAAACGAATCGTATCTTTATCTAATGCTATACATCTCCATTTTCATTCTGACTTCTATTTAACCGGGACTGGGTTCAAAATTGAATGGGATGGTACAATAACAGGATGCGGAGGAACACTGTCGAGCCCGTCTGGCTCTGTATCATCGCCGAATTATCCAAATGATTACAACGAAAATGCCGAATGTTTCTATAGAATAGTTGTCAGTGAAGGTTCGCGGATCCGTATTTCATTCACAGAGCTTGATCTTGAAAGAACTCCTAATTGTAGAGACGATTATGTTGAAATTTTTGACGGTCGTGACACGAGTGCCTCCATATTAGGAAAATATTGTTACATGTCACCGGAGCTAGCTAGCATCGAAACATCAACTAATCATGCGTACGTTAAATTCAGATCTGATGTATACCAGGGCGGTAAAGGATTTCTATTTAATTATCAAACAATATGTAACAACAATTTAACCGGAAGATACGGAGTAATTGAGAGTCCAGGTTATCCAAGTAATTACCCGTTGAATTTAAATTGTAAATGGACCATCACAGTTCCCAAAGGAAATAAAATAAATGTGACCTTTACACACTTTGACGTTTACAAAACCCACCGATTTTATTGGACGAGATCTCGGCAAAATATATACAACGAGGATTGCCGTGTAGATTACTTGCAAACCAAAGAGTTATCCGATCCGAATTATTCTAGTAAAATCTGTGGCAGTACAATTCCGCGACCATTTAGTACAAAGAGTAATACATTGCAAATTAAATTTTCCTCCGGTATTTATATGCCCCGCACTGGGTTCCGTTTAGAATGGATCAATTATGGTTGTGGAGGACATATTAAAAAACCCGCAGGCTCAATAATCCTTGACAAAAGTAAAACTAACGACCGGGAACTTGATTGCGAGTGGCTGGTAGAAACACAAGTAGGTATGAGTATCACAATTTCATTTACAGACGTTTACATGAATGACACCGCTAATTGTTCTAGTGATGCTATTGAAA
Source organism: Antitype chi (assembly GCA_947359405.1). Classification (NCBI taxonomy): domain Eukaryota; kingdom Metazoa; phylum Arthropoda; class Insecta; order Lepidoptera; family Noctuidae; genus Antitype; species Antitype chi. The sequence goes on along the minus strand of OX375817.1, from coordinate 1,639,556 downwards.
TATATAACGGTCAAAATACAATGACTCCACTTCTTACAAAAATTTGCAATCGACAGTTCGTGTCTTTGCAATCTGATAGCAATTTCATGTTAGTGCGTTTTTCCAAACGGTCAACGCTCAGGGATGTTCACTTCTCATCACAATTTCAATCTGTCAATTCGAAGTGTGGAGGTAGTATGAATTCAAAATCTGGGCTCATATACTCTAAGAACTACCCAAAGAATTACGACAATAATTTGGATTGTTTTTGGTATATTTCCGTCCCTGCATATCATCGTGTTGAACTTAACTTCATAGATATCGATCTTTATACCGCTTTTGAATTAGATGATGAGGAACGTGACTGTGGAGACTCGATTCAAATCTACGATTATGGTAAAAACTATAGACCTTCCTCAAATTACACGTACCGTATATGCCCAAATTCAAATCAAACACAATTTGTTAGCAAATACAGTAGCATAGCTGTGCAATTCAAAACCGATGCCTATGGAACGGCCAAAGGTTTCAAAGCTAACTTTACTGTTACGTGTGGTGCTATTATAAGTGCTGCACATGAGGGTATCATACAAAGCGATAACTTTGTTCAACATACCAACAAAAGCTGTGTTTGGACCATTCTTGCGGATTCGCCCGATCAAAAAATATATTTAACCTTAACTTTAATGTCGTTGCCAAAAGATAGTAATATAGTCACAAATAGAACATGCCCCTCCTCTTTCCTACGAATTCTCGACGGAGATGACAGTAATGCTCCGCTAATCGGAGAATATTGTGGACGCAAAGTTCCACCTATGATTGTCAGCCGCGGTAGAGCCTTGACGATAGAGTTCGGCAGTTACACCGGTAGAACGATTGGAATATTCGCAGCTCACTATTCACCACTTAGTAACGCCTGCGGGGGTGCATTAACTTCAGAAGAAGGAACCATCGCGTCTCCAAACTACCCTGGCCCGTATCCTGTAAACACTGATTGTGAATGGCTACTCAAATCATCCCCTGGAAACACTGCATACGTGCAATTCGAGAAATTTGACTTAGAATTCTCCGAAGGGTGTAACGACGACTACGTAGAAGTTCGCGAAAATAACGGTGCAGGTCGGTTATTGGGTGTATATTGTAGCAGTGAAACCCCTAGCAATCAGAGCACAGCGTCACAAATATACGTTAAGTTCCACAGTAATTCAAAAACAAGTGGTCGAGGTTTTCTCTTACATTACGGATTCCAACGTGAAAATGATATTATGGGAGATAGTGGCGAGGTATCTTCACCATTATACCCCACTCGATATTTAGGATCTGGCGAATATAGTTGGCGCGTGCTTGTTACCGATTCAGATACTATATCTATTACACTTGACGTTTTGGAAATTTATTCACACAGCGAGATAAACTATAACAAATTAACTGTTTATGATGGATATGATTCAACGGCTCCAATTTTAGAAGAACTAAATGGAGTTCTAGTTGAAACAAAAGTCATTCAGAGCTCCTCCAGTGTAGTTTATATGACCCTTACAACGGATGAATCAAATACGGGTTCGATGTTTCATATGAGTTGGACAAAAGCTTCTAGAAATTTTGAACCTGAAACTGGAGATGTAATTAACTGTGGTTCGAATGAGACTGTGACAGTTTTGCCAGAAAACGGTACGATTACTTTCGCGTCACCGAATTATCCAAAGGACTATTCAGATAATTTAAATTGTGAATGGGTTTACAAATCACAAATGGGAAGACACTTAAGTTTAAAATTTGTGGATTTTAATATCGAAGAAATCTACTCTTGTTATGCAGATTCTGTTTCTATTTATTCTTCTGACACTCCTGGAAATTGGAAGCCTGTCAGTGAAAATATATGTACTACAGAATCAACCAAAACAGTATTTAATTCTACCACTTACATGAAAATTAAATTCAAGACAGATACATCCATTACTAGGAAAGGATTTCTTGCTCAAGTCAAGTCTAGGTGCGGAGGGCTCGTGACTAGTTTGTCCGGTGAAGTCGGTCCAACTTGGTGGGATGTACAGGAATATCGGTATTTCTTCAAAATGAAATGCAACTGGGTCGTCAAAGTGCGCCCCGGCAGGACTATCAAATTAGCATTCAATCATTTTAATATTACAAATAAAAATGACGATTGCGCCACATACCTTATTTTACGGAATGGTGATTCTGAGGAAGCGCCCCTTTTGGCAAGTGGAAAATATTGCGGTTACGATCAAGAAAACAAAGCAGATATAGTTACTTCTAGTAATACTTTGTTTATAAGTTACACAAGGGGATCATTCACTTATCAAAGTTTTGTAGTTAATTACGAAGAGCAAAATTACGAATGTGGTTCAACATCATCTCTTACTTCTGATCACAATTGGGAAATAATAAATTCACCAAATTATCCATTAGTGCCAGTTCCGTATTCCGAATGTGAGTGGGTGTTTACCGGCCCACCTGGAGAAATTATTAGATTAGATTTTATTGATAGATTTGACTTGAATCCTGTAGATGATTGCGGAACTGAAGCCGTCGAAATACGATTCGGATCATCGAAATATTCTCCTCTACACGGCCAATATTGTGGCAATGATAGACCTGGAACTATTAAGAGTACAGGCAATACAATGTATATTAAATACATAACTCAGTTGGCAGAGCCGCGAAATGGTTTCAAAGCCAACGTGTCCATCGATACGTGTGGAGGAACCATTGTCACCAATGCTGGCGAACTGACATCGCCGGGCTACCCACGCATGCAAGTGCTCCCTTACGGGACAGTGTGTGAATGGCACATTATCGGACCTCCAAGACACGTTTTTCGAATTAAACCCGATGATATTGAGTTACCCCATTCTGAGTTATCTTGTGGAACGAAAATAACAATCGAAGAAACTGTGCTTGCCAGTAACACTATCACCGTTCTAAAAAGCTTATGTACTGATGATAATGATGATCACTCCCTTGAACCGATTGAAACTTCAAGAAACGAGTTTAGTATTAAACTTTATATCGGTAAGCCGGATGCATGGGATCAAATATCGATATATAGAGGATTTCGAATCAGCTTTAATTCTTCCCGACCTTCGTGTGGTGGCGCAATTACGGCTTCAGATGGTTATTTAACGTCTCCAAGTTATCCTCAAGAAACCACATTAAGGTACTGCCAATGGATAATAACCGTACCAAATAAGTCTCGAAGAGTGCGTTTAGAGATTATAGACATGGACGCAGAAAAGCACAGAATCGGTATTTTTAATGACATTGGCTTTCGTACTGTTATCCAATCAATTCCTAGCGACGATTATATTCCTAGGACAAACGTTTTTGAGTCTTCTGGAAACGTAATGTCACTTTATGTATGGCTCAACCGAACGGCTCCCTCGCATCGCTTCAAAGCTAGGTTTAGCTCTGACGAACGAGCACTATGCGGCGGAGATCTATCTGATATGAACCAGGTTCTCGTATCGCCGGTCTTAAACCGATCTTACAGTTGTAATTGGCATTATAATAGTCAAGTAAATACAAATAATGATTATAATGCTCTTACAACGAATCTTACTTACAATTCTATAATTTTAACAGCCCAGATAAATTCGTCAATAACCAGAACACGTTGTAAATTCTTTGATCCTCATGTCATTATAAGGTCAGCTGTTAAAAATAGGTTTGCTCTGGACATTTGTGGGAACAGTGAAAAATCATACAGAATTCCATCGCCAATTATTGATATAACTGCAATAAAAAGTAGATTGAGTTTGTTTTACTTCCATTTAGAATGGAAACCTCAACCATGTGGTGGTGTTATTCAAGTAGGAGAGAATCCTGTCAATATTTTAAACATACCTGATTCTTATAATGATACCATAGATTGTGCTTGGATTCTTACTGGCCCGACTAATAGGGTTGAAATTAAAATAGAAGGGCATTTTGCGTTAAATTGTGATGACGAGTATTTAAAAATAAGTTCAAATACAAGGCAAAACGCACCTGTCATTGGCGATTATTGTAAAGAAAAGCTTTTAGATAGCCCATTAGTAACACATTTTAGTAACATGTTCATTCAGTATCACTCCAATGTGAAAAACGATACAAATATGAAGCTTATGGTTAGAGCCCTTACTGAGCAATGTGGTGGATATCTTACTTTATATCAAAAGCAATTTGCCTCCCCAAATTATCCTAAAAATTATTCACCTAACCAGGAATGCTCCTGGGAAATAAGGGCTGATCTAGGCTTCAGAGTATCTCTTAAATTTGTAGAACGATTTTTTGTTGAGGATACAACGAATTGCACTAAAGATGTTGTCATCATTTATGACTGGAAAGACGACGTTTACACGGAGATAGCAAGGGTATGTGGACGAAACACACCACCAATATATAATTCAACTTTTAATCGCATGAAAGTTGTCTTACGTACAGATGCTGACAAAAATCTCGATGGATTCAAAGCTGAATGGGATTCTATATGCGGTGGAAATTATGTAGCAACTCTTAAAGAACAATTTTTATATAGTCCAGGTTTTCCGTATCGTTACCGACCTCGTATGAGTTGTCAATATGAAATATCTGCTCCAAACAACAGAGTTGTTCTCAAGTTCCTTGATTTTGAACTAGAAGGCTCTACTCCTGCCTGTTTGTCAGATAATTTAACAGTGTCAAGCCAGTCAGATTATAACTATCTTTACGAAGTTTACTGCGGCGACAAAATTCCTCCCATCACAACTCAGTCCGAAAAAGTATCATTGACATTTATGAGCGATAAATATATACAGAGGAAAGGATTTAAAATTGCTTATTTTATATATTCATGTGGAGGCAGAGTAAACGAGAGTGCCGTACTAACATCATCGCTTTCTGAATATTACGATGACAATATGAACTGCACGTGGTTCATTGAAGCACCACCTACTAAGATAGTTGTACTTAAATTCCTTTATATTGATTTGGAAGGGCAAACAGATTGTGGTAATGATTATATCGCAGTGTATGATGGACTCAAAATTGATGCTGATATGCGTTTAGCGCTATTGTGTGGTAATATCAACTCAACGACAACACTAAGAAGCAAAGGGACCACAGCGTTGTTACAGTTTGTATCAGGCGCTAGTGTAAACCTTAAAGGCTTTAAAGTTCAAGTTTACTTTAGCTATTCTGAAGCAGCAAAATGTGGTGGCCTCATTAATTTAACAACCGCTTCATCGCAAGCTCTGAAATCTCCTTTCATGGGTCATACTGTATACGAAGAATTCTTAGACTGCCATTGGTCAATAATATCACCAACTGACACAGTTATTAAAATCGAATTCACCTCGTTCCACGTTGCCCCTTGCCAAAATGTCAACCAAACTGCTATAGGGTACAGTAAATGCGATTGCGACTTAGTTGAAATAAGGGATGGCTTAAATCCCAATGCCTTAGTAATAGGAACCTATTGTGGTCACAGCCTCCCACCGCAATTAATTTCATCTGGAAATGTGATGAGCGTCAGACTGTCCACGGATGGCGAAATAGGAAGTCAAGGCTTTGTGTCCACATTAATAGCTCAGCCGGCAGTATGTGGAACTTCCGTTATTTTAGTGAGCAATACGACACAACGTTTTAAATCTCCCGGTTATGAAACAGGCTCCATTCCTCGGGGGCTTCATTGCGTATATCGTTTGGATGTTAGTGAGTCTCCATACATTTTACTACGGATCACTGTTAAAGATTTAGACATACAGCCTCCCGTCACTGATACTACAGGCGTCAAGCGCTGCAATAGAGACAAGCTACTGATATCCAGCGATCCAGGCGTTCAAAATACTACGCTCGGAAAAGATTTTATCTTGACCCAACGGACAGATGACTTCTTTAGCCGTAATTCCTTTTACGACAACTCTTTGCGCTTACCAAATCGGTTTGAGCTATGCGGGCGTAAGGAGCCTACTGACTTTTATGTTTATGGAACTACGTCTATTAACTTGATCACATCACCAGACTCAGATTCGAACGTATATAAAGGTATGGAAATAGAAGCAGTGTTCACAGGATTCTGTGGCAGAAATTACACGGAGCCTCACGGACGAGTTCAGGCTATTTATGTAAATGACTTTGATAGTAACCCCAACCATGACTGTTACACGCTAATCACTGCTCCAATTAACTATACGATATCCGCGTATTTCTTGAACGCCGTCCCAAGTTACTGGAACGCAGAGTGTTATCTTGATATTCTTGACGGTAATAACGCTAGTGCGCCAAGACTTACCAAGATTCTCACAGAATATGAAAATAATAACCCTGTCTTCTCCACGGGTCGGTATTTGTTATTGCATAATCATGAAAATGCTAGTGATCGTGTCATGTTCGATTTGGTTTACGTGATATCTGATAAAGGTCGTGGGTGCGGTGGGAAACTGCAAAGTGCGGTGGGTAAAGTCACCAGTCCCCTGTATCCGAACGTTTACAGGCAGGTATCGAGCTGCGAGTGGGAGCTTGAGACTCTCTTAGGAACACGGTTATTGCTACATTTCCCTACGTTCGACTTGGGTATTACCTGCGATCAGAATTATGTGCAGCTGGTGGACAGTAAGGGTGTAGTAGTGCGAACGTTCTGTGAGGACGTACCTGCCGACTACACGAGTGAGGATAACTTTGTGAAGATAGTGTTTGTAACCACCATGAATAATGGCGGCACGGGGTGGGTTGCTGAATTTATTGGAATTCTTTAGGATTAATCAGCCTCTCATAAATTTGTCTGTCTTTTGCCAATTTTTTTGCAATATTCTATTGGTTAAGTAATGTTTTTCAAGCTTTTCACTTTTCCGCTCCAAAGGTCAAGCAGCCAATGTGATTTAAATGACGCAATATTAATAATTAATTAGAAATACACGTGTAGCGCCTATGCTGAGGAGCTTTTGGAGTGGCTCCACCTTCGGACACCATGATTTAACCATGTTATACGTTAGCAGTTGTCTGACCAGACTGTTCGTTGTTTGCTCAAAACACTGGCAATGCTGCCAGTCTTGTGACCACGCTAGCGAGGTGGTGGAGCACTTTGATGATTACTTAATGTTACTTACACAATTAGGTCTTATTGTAAATCATAACGTAGGTAGGTTACTTAGTGAGACTATGATCATACGGCGCTTTGTTATGCACGTTTTTAACAGTTTTCGATTATCTTGGCTGTTGTTTAGGTACCTATGCAATTAAATATTACCCCTTAATAGATAGCCACCTTGTATGTTACAAGTTATTTGTAAACTGTATTGTTGTTTTAGTTTTTGGTAGTAAAATTGTGACAGAGAATAGTAGAATGAAAAATTGTAAATAAAAATAGTTTTAGGTTACCGCCCATAAACTAATTTGAAGAGCTTTTTCGCCCGTTTAGTACCTACCTACTTATTTCTTTTTATCTTTATTATACCTTAAGTGTTATATTCTTGTAAAAGAATTAAAATTAAAATTGAACCTCAATGCAAATTAATAAAATGAATCAAAGGAAATTGCAAGTGTTTTATTAGCTTTAATGCCTTCTAACCAAATAAAATTGCATAGCAAATCGGTAAGAGGAAATAGATTTTCCAGAAAACACAGATAAGTATTTTTTCATTGTTCGCAAGTTTCATCTTGGGTTTGAACTCCACGCTATTCATTTTCACAACCGCTCGCCGGTTAAGAGCGTTCATCGCAGCAACGGCGCATTTCAAGTGGTTTTTCGTGATTATCTTATTAAATTTAAATCAAAGTACAATTTGTTTTCAACCAAGCACTAGATCGTTGGTATTTATAATATTTTTTTACATTGACTCTTAAATAAAACATTAAATCGCATGTATATTTGATTACTGGAAGAGTGACTATAAAACTAAATTAAGATGCCTAAGCGCTCATATTTCAATAGTCAGATAACTTTTATCTGAAGAATAAATCTGACTTTGGCATATTTTCTGTACAAAATCAGTGAAACCAACATATTTATTCCTTCAGAATAATTAGCCCTTGTTTATGAAACTGCGTCTATAAACTTGATCACATTACCAGACTCAGATTCTAACGTATACAAAGAAAGGTATGGAAATAGAAGCAGTGTTCACAGGATTCTGTGGCAGAAATTATACGGAGCCTCACGGACGAGTTCAGGCTATTTATGTAAATGACTTTGATAGTAACCCCAACCATGACTGTTACACGCTGATCACTGCTCCAGTTAACTATACGATATCTGCGAATTTCTTGAACGCCGTCCCAAGTTACTGGAACGCAGAGTGTTAACTTGAAATTCTTGACGGTAAATTCAAATTCAAATTCACTTATTTGTCCGACCATGGTACATTACTTATTCTTAAATTAATAAATGGTCTCATCATATTCTGCCACGTGGGGCCCGCAAATATCAGGTGCATACAAAAATAAAATGATTACAGTACGAAATTAAAATGTATTAAGTATATTGATACTATTGAATAAATATACTTTCTTTATTATTTAAAACGCCCGCGAATGTTGACCACTTAGCTATTTTAAAAACTTTCACAGAAACTGAGCAATGGTTAAACGAACATAACTTAAAAATAAACCTATCTAAAACTAAAATATGCCAATTCAGAACTTACCAAAGAACCCCATTAAACCTAAATATATTATCGCAAAAAATTACATTAGAAGAGGTAAACGAATTTACACTCTTAGGCCTAACATTAGACTCAAACCTAAATTGGAAGAAACATATAGAAAGTACAAGAGCAAAACTATCCCAATTTATTTATGCGCTAAGCATATTGAAATGCAACACGGATTATAAAACCGCCTTATCTGCCTATTATGCGTATGCCTACTCCTGGCTAAATTATGGTATTATTCTGTGGGGAGAAAGTACTGACTTTTCGGACCTCTTCATTCAGCAAAAGAAATGTATCAGAATATTAATGAACATAGGTCCACGAGAGAGTTGCAGGCCACACTTTATTAAACAACAAATTCTAACACTACCAGCAATTTATATACTGCAAAGTTGTATATTCGTTAGGAAAAATAGACATCTTTTCAAATCTAATATCGAGCTAAATGAAAACTATAACCGACGGAACAAGAATAGATTAATACTACCCATCACAAACTTGAAATTTATCGGGAAAAGTCCATACTCAAGACTAGCTAACATATTTAATAAGCTGCCGGAACGTTTAAAATCCCTACCAAATGACTCAAATTTCTCGAAACAGTTGAAATCTCTGCTAATAAAGAAAGGCTACTATACCATTGAGGAATTTAAAACAGACAAATTGTGAATCGATCGACCTTTATACCTATTATTATGCTTGACGTAAACATAAAATGAATAAATGACTACCTATATTACTTTTATGACTAAAACGAATGCATGGATTGCTAATAATGATTTATTTTAATAAAATGTAATGAATTATTGATTAATGTTTTGTATCATGTAATAATTTAATTGTAACAATAAGAATCAATATTGTACTCGTATTATGTAATTTAATAATTCATATTAATTTATTGTTATCTTAATTTTAATTTTATTATTTTGCTATGCCCTTACAGGGTCCATATTTCTGTACCTAGCTTTAAGCCCTTTTTTACATCTTTTTACAATATGGAATGCAATAAATAAATAAATAAATAAATAATTACGAATTAATATTACAATAAGAGATATATCAGTGAAAAATGTTGTCTAATTAATTTCAAAATATAATTCAATGTCAAACTATTAACTATTAAAGAGAGATTTAAATACTCGTATTACAATTAAATTAGGATGCCAAAGTATCATTCAAAAAGTCGTTTATATTATAGTAACCACATAGTGACACGGTTATTGCTACATTTCCCTACGTTCGACTTGGGTATTACCTGCGATCAGAATTATGTGCAGCTGAAGGGTGTAGTAGTGCGAACGTTCTGTGAGGACGTACCTGCCGACTACACGAGTGAGGATAACTTTGTGAAGATAGTGTTTGTAACCACCATGAATAATGGCGGCACGGGGTGGGCTGCTGAATTTATTGGAATTCTTTAGGGTTAGACAGCCTCTCAAAAATTTGCCTGTCTTTTGGAGCGCGGCGGAGTGCAGGGACGAACTGCAAGCAACAACCAAAAGAATTGCATAAAATTGAAATTGACATAAAATTACTTATTTTTTGCAATAACTAAGTACCTAATGTTTTTCAAGCTTTGCACTTTTCCGCCCCAATGGCCAAGCAGTCAATGTGATTTAAACGACGCAATATTAATAATTAATTAGAATTACACATGTAGCGCCTATACTTAGGTGCTTTTTGAGTGGCTCCACCTTTAGACACCATGATCTATCCTGTTACACGTTTGCAATTGTCTGACCAGCACCCTAATTGCGTAACACGCGATTAATCATAATCGGTTTCATTTTGACAGTTTAACAATGGTGCCGATTCTGTTGTCACAAAATTCTCTAAACTAAACTAAAAATCACCAAAATTTAGTTTATTCCTGTCAAACGACGATTTCCTATTCTGAAATTGACTAAAGTGACACAACTTAACTATATTTTAGTTTGACAGCACTAAGATTGTACTGAATTATTAATTTAGTGAAGATGGTAATTTTGCTATTCTGAGTTTGCCGTTTTTCACCAAAAATTTTGACTATATTAGTTTTTCTAACTAAATCTGACTATTTTTAATCGCGATTAAAAAAGTGTGGAATAAAACTAGTGGTCATGAACTAAAATTCACACCAACACTTCGACTTCAGTTGCAAAAACACTTTTTTTTTTCTTTTCTTTTGCTTATATCTCGAAAACGGTGTGTCCTATCGCAAAAATGATGATAATTTCGACCCCCTTTAATACACCCGTAAGCCCCATAATCTCAACATGTATGTAATATTTTTTTTTATTTTCCAAACAAAAACTGAAAAATTCCATATAAAAAACGTCGAGGCTGCCCCCCTGCGCTTCATTCAACTCTTAAAAAAATCATTGCGTGGGGCACACAAGTACCTACCACGTTGCGAAGCCAAAAGAAAAAAAAATACCACCTGCAGGCTTGGCACGACAACCGTAGAGAAGCGTTTTGTCGACGGAAGACTAGACAAAAATTACGTTTCCGTGTAGACAGTTGTCAGTTTTCACCGAGAAATGTAGACAAGCGATTTCTATCTATTCTACAGTAGAGTAGAAATAGAAAGCGTCATGCTAAGCCTGCAGGAGTCACGATTGTCAAATTCGATTTTAGTTGTGTCAAAATAATTTTTAAGTTTAGAGATTTTATTTTGCAGAATAGCTTTAAGATTCTCATAGCCAAAAGTAAGGAATTTTAGTGATAGTTTAGTTAGTTTAGTTCGGTGTACAACAGAATCGACACCAATATTCATTGCGTTATTTACGTTGTTGAGCAGACACATTTTTCGAACATATGAAGCAATGGTTGAGCCATTTGTTTCAAAACGAAACAAATTATGATGAATCGTGAGTTACGCAATTAGGGTGCAGAGTGGGCGGTCTAAAAACTGGCAATGCTGCCAGTCTTATGACCTCGCTAGTGAGGTGGTGGAGCACTTTGATGATAAGTGCCTTTTTGTATTGTTTAATGTTACTTACACAATTAGGTTTTATTGTAAATCATAACGTAGGTTACCTAGTGAGGATCTGATTACCTAGTGAGGACTATGTTCATACGGCGCTTTGTTATGTATGTTTTTAACAGTTTTCGATTATCTTGGCTGTGGTTTAGGTACCTAAGCAATTAAATAATAGGTCTTTACCTATGAAATTGCCGTTTTGTATGAAAAAATTTAAACGAATTTTTTTCATGTATTTTTTATTTGTATTAATCGAAGTAATCACCCATGCAATCAATGCATCTTTGCCATCGCAGTGGCAGTTTATTGATGCCCTTCTTAAAGAAATCAGCTGGACGGGAGGCAACAAATTCTTCAAAGGCATTTTGTACTGCCTCTCGGGTATTGAATTTTTTTCCCGCCAAGAAGTTATCCAAATTCTGGAAAAAGTAGTAGTCTGTAGGCGCAAGGTCTGGTGAGTAGGGCGGATGACGGAGAGCTTCCAACCCCAGTTCTTGCAACTTGGAGACCGTCTGCTGTGCAGTATGAGGTCGCGCGTTGTCGTGCAGGAGCAGCGGAGACGAGCGATTGACCAATGCTGGTTGGAGATGTGCCAGCTTCTCCATCATTGTGTTCAGTTCTTCACAGTACACATCTGCAGTAATGCTCACCCCGTTTGGTAAGAAGCTGTGATGAATCACACCGGCGCTAGACCACCAAACAGTGACCATCACTTTTCTAGGGGTAAGTTTTCGTTTAGGGCATTGTTTAGGTGCTGAACCAGGATCCAACCAACTTGCTGAGCGCTTGCGGTTATCAAACAAAATCCATTTTTCATCGCAGGTAACAATGCGGTTCAAAATTCCTTCATTTGTGTGTCTGTTGAGCAGTGCAAGGCACGTCTCGACGCGTACTTCGCGCTGACGATCATTGAGTTCGTGGGGCACCCATTTGTCAAGCTTTTTTACCTTGCCAATTTGACGCAAATGGACCAATATTGTTTTGACGCTAACGTCGAAAGCTGCTGCTAATTCAGCCGTAGATTGTGTATCATCAGCTTCCACAATCGCCTTTAATTCGTCATTGTCGACCAAAGTCTTCGGACGACCGCGAGGTTCATTTTTCAGGTCGAAATTTCCAGAACGGAAGCGAGCAAACCAATAACAGGTGGTGCGTTGGTTTGTAGTGTTAGCTCCGTAAACGTCGTTGATGTTGCGTGCCGCTTGTGCCGCGTTGCTGCCACGACGGTACTCATATTCCATAAAAAATTACTCGAATTTTTAACGTATCCATGATGACGAAAAAGATTGAAATGCGATGAAAATGTAACACTAATCAATAAACAAATGACTACTTTTGGAAAAAAAAATCCATGTGTTTAAAATAAAATTAATTTGAAATTAGAATTCTTACCCAAACAAAAATTATTTTGATTTGAAATGGCCAGTACTGCAAAACGGCAATTTCATAAGTAAAGACCTAATATTACCCCATAGTAGATAGCAACCTCATAACTTATATTTTATCTACTTATAAGTTATTTGTAAAGTGTATTGTTGTCTTAGTTTTTTGTAGTAAAATTGTGACAGACAATTGTTAGACTTTGGTAAAATTACAGTAGAATGAAAAAATTATAAATAAAAATAGTTTTAGATTACCGCCCATAAACTAATTTGTAGAGCTTTTTCGCCCGTTTAGTACATACTTATTTCTTTTTATCTTTATCATACAGGAATAGTTTCTGTTCAGTGCGCAAACTTTAACCTTGAGTTCGACATAACATTCTACTTAGACTCCCCAGCCCCCAGCGAAGAAATTTTTCGTCGGTTTTACAAAAAAGAATCAGCTGTTTCATAGAAAAGTGCAATGCCTACGCGGTCAAAACGTATGGAACAGCTGTTTTTTTTTTGTATAACCAACGAAAAATTTCTGCGCTGGGGTGTCAAGAATGATATGCTGAATTCATGGTTACAGTTGGCGCACTGGATAAAAACTTTTCCTGTAGATATAAGTCTTGTGGCCACGCTAGCGAGGTGGTGGAGCACTTTAATGATAAGAGCCTTTTGTATTGTTTTTAATATTACTCACACAATTATATTTTATTGTTAAACAGAACAATCACGCGGCGCGTTGTCGTGTACGTTTATAACAGATTTTAACTCTTTTTTATGTACCTATATCATTAACCTACTATCCTACTTCCTTCTTATCCTTACTATATAATATTATAAACGCGAAAGTTTGAATGTATGGATGTTTGTTACTCTTTCACGCAAAAACTATTGAATGGATTTGGATGAAATTTGGCATACAGATAACCTAGATTACCACATAGGATACTTTTTATCCGGGTAGTCCGTTCCTGGGGGATAATTTCCGACTACCACGCGGGCGAAGCCGCGGGCGGAAGCTAGACTTTACTATATATATTACCTATATATTTATGTATAAATAATAATATAAATGCGAAAGTAACTCTGTCTGTCTGTTTGTTACGCTTTCACGCCTTAACCGCTGAACCGATCGTCATGAAATTTGGCAGAGATATGCAGAAGGACATAGGCTACTTTTTTACGCGATAACCGACATCCACGCGGGCTGAGTCACGGGAAAAAGCAATATTAGTAATATTATAAATGTGAAAGTTTGGATGTTTGTTACTCAATCACGCCAAAACGGCTGAACGGATTTGGGTGAAATTTGGCACACAGATAGATTATAACCTGGATTAACACATAGGATAGGTACTCTTTATCCCGGTAGTACGTTCCCGGGGGATAATTTTCGACCTCCACGCTGTTGAAGCCGCTGGCAAAAGCTATAGTTACTACATAATAATATGTTGTTTAGTTGAAAAATGTCAAATAATTCAAATTAACATTGAGGTTCATGTTTACATTATTAATAAAATATGGGAAACAAAGTAAACTACAAGTGTTTTATTACCTTTTATGCTTTCTTACCAAGTTAACTTGCTTATCAAAATAGGGAGTGAAGTACTTTAGGAAATAGGTTTTCCAGAAAACACAGATCTGTTTTTTTCTTCACTGTTTCTGTATCCGACGAAGATTGATTGCAGTATACGCTGTTAGAAATAATCGTAATTTTACTGACATAGAAACAGCCCGTTTAGTGTACTTTAGGTATTTTCATAGTGTAATGTCGTATAGTATTCAGCACCCTAATTGCGTAACACGCGATAAATCATAATCCGTTTCATTTTGACAGTTCAAAAATATTCATTGCGTTACTTACGTTGTTGAGCAGACACATTTTTCGAACATATGAAGCAATGGTTTAGCCATCTGTTTCTAAACGAAACAGATTATGATTAATCGTGAGTTATGCGATTAGGGTGCTGTTGTGGGGAAATGCCGCCGACATTCAGACTACCTTTGTCTTGCAGAAAAAAGCTGTTCGATCAATGTAGAAATTAAGTCCGAGACACTCTCTCAGAAAAAAAATTAAGAAAATGTATGTAATGAGTTAATGACAATGCCTTCACAGTATATTTTTGAAAATCTTTGATATGCCCACAAAAATATGAAATTGTTTAAAAAATACAGTATTATCCATAGTATATTAAATAACACATCGTTATACTTACCAATTACCGGTAATGCTTGTTTTAATGTTACTTCTTGGTATGAAATACTACTAGTTAACAAATTAAAGTTCTTTATGAAGAATAAAGTTTTAATTGTCATAAAATCTTGAAGGAATGAGACTTCTTCGTTTTCAATTGCTTTTGTACAGAATACATTTTTAACACCTTTTTTTAACCTACGAAAAATTTCTGCGCTGGGGGTCTACAATGATAATGCTGTATGTATTCATGGTTACAGTTTGCGCACTGGTTAAAAATTTATCCTGTATACATTTCGCTTTTGCATTTAGTATTCTTGTGAAAACTTTACTCTATGTTGTTATAATTTTGGGAACCGATAACTTTTCCGAATTTATTTTTTGTTCTAATTTCGTTTGACCGAAAACTATTGACCGACATCTTTTTTGCTACCTACATTATATTATATTATAAGTTATTTTGTAAATCGGCGAAATATAGTTTGGTAAAATAATACCTATGACACATGAATTATATCATCCATACTAGGAACAAACACAAATTTGTTGTACCACCAACAAGGCTCAATAAAATAGGTGGGTCATTTAGATGTCAATATATACGCTTTTAAAATAAACTTCCAAGCCATGTTCAAGATCTAAGTCTCAATAAATTTAAGTACCTACTTCATTCATTAAACTTAAGTTGTGCCTGAAAGCCTTTTATACCGTTATAGATTATATTGAGGACAAAAAGCGGCACCACACGGGCACACGGAATATTTACTTGGACAAGTATAATAATTATTATTGTTTCAATTATCGAAAATGTGTGTGCTATGTAATGGAGATCATGTTTTCTTTTTTGGTTTTGTTTTTCATCTCGTTTCAATGTTAATCTGGCAGTTTGAGTACCTACTTTATGTGGCCTACCAAGATGTCCTTTCTTTGGTATTGTTCGTCGACTTGTTGCGCTCCATTTATGTTCCAAGTTGAGCTGCATGATTACTGATAAATGCGTGCACTGATTGGACAGATCCACTCAATCTGTGTGGTTCTTTCCTCAAAAGACCATTTCAGACACAAATCCATATGGTCTTCACATGATCTGACCAAGATTATGTATGGACTTTAAAAGAGACTGTGACCTCTGAGTTTGTTTCGGCCTTTCTTGTCAGACTAGTCAGATAGGAAACGCCGACCTCATCTAATTTAAAAAATATGATTTACGTGTAAAAGTGTTTGTACAAACCTAACTACTTACAGAAATCAAATCATTTATGACTATTGACCATGGTGTCCTCCTAGGTTCGATTCCCAGGTCGGTTGGACAGTGTTATTCGAAGAGTAATATCTCAAAAGGAATCGGAATCTGGGTTTCTGCCTAATTGATAGTAATAGCAAGCATAGCATCATCAGTCTAGAACATTCCAACAGTTGGGCACAGGCCTTCGACGGTAATAGGCTCGCCCCTTATGAAATGGGACTTGAAACTAGTACTTAAAAAAAATAACTGGCGAAATAATTATGGTGTTGGTAACCTTTGGCTGGCTATCCTTCGGGTGCAGTCCGTCTTATGATTTCACGAAAGTAGTCCCAGGGCAATAAGTGGATCTAATCCTAATTACCAATTATAAATGGGATAGTTTGTATGTCAGGATATTTAGATGTTTGGAAGTTTGTTACTCAATCACGCAACAACGAACGCCTGAACGGATATGGATGAAATTGGCACACAGATAAATTAAAACCTGGATTAACACAATGATACTATTTATATCGGTAATACGTTCCCGTGGGATAATTTTCGCTCTCCACGCGGGCGAAGCCGCTCGCAAAAGCTAGTTATTAATACACAAGGTCACATTTAATTAGCTAGCAAAACTTCGCAGACGTTGGGTATCGAGATCTATACACGAAAATTAAAAAAAATGAGTCAATGACCGCTGGTAGTGTTGTTACTTGAAGTATAAGTTGGGAAAATCATTTTTATTGTGTTTGATCTTGTTTAGATATCGATAGGTACCTACCCATCACGTCTGTGAAATTTAGACACATAAAACTTTTTTTTTATGTAAACTTTAAACTAATTTGCCAAATGCCAAACAGACGATACCCAGCAATAATTAATGTAAATATGCTATTGTAGAAAGGATAACATTGGGTCAGGGGTTTTTTTTTATTAATTTAATTTTTTACTAACCGCGCCTGTAATATGATCAGCCTATAACGTTCCCACTGCTGGGACACGTGCCTCCTCTCTGTGAGAGGGAGTGGGCCGTAGGTAATGCACCACGCGGGTCCAGTGCGGGTTGTTAGATCAAGATGACATATGTCTTCGAATTTTTTTGGTCTAGGACATGCCGGTTTCCTCACGATGTTTTCCTTCACCATTTTGAAAGCAGCGGTGATTAATTAATTTACACAAAGCTAAGCGCTTGTCTAGATTTGAGCCTACGATCTAGAACTCATAAGTCACGGCCGTTACCACTGGACCACCACTGCCCACACTGGCCACCACTGCTCTCCAGTGCCTGTAATATAATGTAGTAATAATTATTCTCTCCGTCGCATGCCTCCAGCGCCGCGTAGAGCGAGACTATTTTCAATTTAGTCGTAAGTAGGTAGTCGTGACAGCTCGTGAGTATGCGACATTATCTACTCCGTGGTGTTTAGACACATGAAGGTAGCATTACCGACAGTTAATACATTGTATTACAGCCGAGCGGCACATGAAAAAGTGTTATTATTTAAAAGTAATAAATTTATCGAAACATTGCCCAGATTTTAAACGGTGAAATTAAAACAGTAAAGTAGGGAATACTTTGCCGTTGACGCGCGTTTTAGAAACGTGCGTCAACTGCGCGCTTTTATTCTATAGAGCGTCTTGCGTCTGACTCGCGTGCGTATCGCGTCGCTAGGAGTTATGTGTTCTGTGGTATCGCTACAACGGCGCGTTTAAAAACGTGGTGTGCACAGGCCCTTAGTGGAAGTGTGCGTGTGAGAGAGAGAGAGAGAGTTTGTGCATGTGTGAGTGAGTGTAGACAGGTATGTGTTGGTGTGCTACGAAATTACCTTTAAAGAGAATTGGATTCACTGATGATATGATATGATTGGGCTTGGCTAGCAGGCATTTGTGAACATTCCTTTTAATTTGGCTTGTTTTAGAGTTAGTTAAATGCCACACATTCTTAGGTCTCTGTTGTTTAATTTAAGTGAGTTGCAGTAAGCAGCAAGTGAGCAAGAAAGCAAGAGTTCTTGCATGTGTTGTGCGCGTCAACGCATACAAGCATACCACCTATTTCTGTTCTTTGTCTTTTAAGATTTGCTCGGATCTGGTGACACCGTTGGTTACTAAACGCACGATTTAAAATAACTAAACGTCGGTCGTCGAGTGTCAACGTCACGTCACGCATAGCGCCAGCCAGTACGACACACTCACAGTGACACAAACACAAACTATTGACTTAAACTGACATTTAGTTTAGGCTACGTATTTTCATTTTCAGCTCAGCTATTTCATCTGACTATTCTTGAACTTCAGAAAATTGAGTTTGAACAAGTAACAAAAATCATTAATAAAATAGTAATTAAATCAAATTAGTAGTTAAAAATAGTCTAATGGATCTGTTTATACTTATTTGGACTATTATTTTGTATGGTTCTGCGGCCGCTGTAACCTTACTTGTTTCGGTGAGTAAAACAACATATTCAAATAAATACGTGAATCAAGTATCTTGTTGGCAACAATTCATAATCGGTAATAAACTAAAATTTTCTGGCAGAAGAACTTATTCATATAAATGTGTTAGAGTATATGAATTAAGTCTTTTAAAGATTTAACTACAAGGATGAGTTTTTACTTGTGTATTTTGTAGATATCCATCTTAATATATGTGATAACAAACCCATATCCAGTGGTGGAACGCTTCCAAGAAGAGACCACATACAATGATCCTAAAACCAAGAATAAAGCAAAGTTCCCAAACATGGCAGAGCCACAAAGTGTAAACTTGAGTGTAGTAGTGCCTGCTTACAATGAGGAAGAGAGATGTAAGTTATTTATGGTATCTTTTCGTTCATTAACACCTATCTGATCCGATTTTTTCAGCAAAGCCTAATTTTGTAACAAAACAATCTACCTACTCATTCCCATTACCTTTGTACAATACATATTCCCATGGTGGTAGGCTGAGATTACAGAACACCACCTGCTACAACCCTTACATACTCCTTTTGCCTCGTTATGTTCATACATCTGGTCATACACCCACACCAGCAGGCTTAACACAAGAACCGTAGAGAAGCATTTTGTCGACGGAATAGCAGACAAAAATTATGTTTCCGCGTAGACAGTTTTTAACCAAGAAAGGTAGACAAGCCATTTCTATTCTATGGTAGTGTAGAAATAGTAAGCGTCATGCTAAGCCTGCAGTTGCGAGTACTACGCACCTGACCTTTCTGAAGAACATCAACAATAAGGTCATATGTCCTCCTGGGGCGTCCCCTCCTGGCGTTTCCATTCAGCTGCATTCCATTCATTGAATGGCTAACAAAAGGTACTACCAAAGCAGAACCTTTTCTTTAGCCATCCTTCATTCACCCTATCAACATAACCAAACCATGTCTTTTATACCAATTCTACAAGACTATCTTTTTAGTACCACCTATGCTTGATGAAGCCATAGAATTTTTAGAAGGCAGAGTGAAAGCGCAGCCTTCTTACAAGTATGAAATAATAGTTGTAAGTGATGGCAGTAGAGACAACACCGTGCAAGTCACTGAGGGTTACTCCATAAAGTATGGCGTTGAGAAAGTGAGGTGCCTTGAGCTGATCAAGAATAGAGGGAAAGGTGGTGCTGTGCGGCTGGTAAGTTTGAATTGAGCAAAGTAATTATGTATACTCTGTTCCAAAACAATTTGATGTAAGTATGAAATTAACCGGAACAGGTTTGTGTACATTGACACAAAAAAGTTTTGAAACAGGGTATAGACTAGTAGTAGAGCTCTCTGGAAAGGGAAGGAACTCATACGGGGAAGTGCAGCACCTTACCTATTTCTGTTGCTATGTTCAGTTTAAAGGGAGACAGTTTAGCTCTGTTTCTGGTGGAGGAGACTACTAGCCATCAGGTGGGCAGCATGCTGGATTGGCATTCAATGACATTCATGAAAGCCCCTGATTTTTACAAGACTCATGTGCTTTTTCCTAGGCTCAAATTTTACAGGTATTCGTAAATTATCACAATGATTTAGTAAATTATTACTGTGTTACAATCTATCATCTTTATATTTCAGGGTATTGAGAGCTGTAGAGGAGCCAGCATATTATTTGCTGATGCAGATGGGGCATCTAAATTCGAAGACCTTACTAAACTAGAAGTTGCTTTGAAGGGCCTTACAAAGTGTGATCCTCTCTCCCAGCCAAGTGATGTCAGTGACAGCAGAGCCATTGTGATCGGATCTAGGGCGCATCTAGAAAAAGAATCTTTGGCGACGCGAAGCGTTTTTAGGTAAGAGAGGTGTATAAAAAAAGACTTTTCAATTCCCATAAATATTGTTGTTATAATGAGGAAAATGAAGAAATATGTAGAAGGATGTAATGGCAAAAATATAAAGTGTGTTAGATGGTTTGGTCAAATATCATGTAAGAAACAGGATAAATGAAAGAACGTTATCAAACAGGAATCTGTTAATCGTTTAGAGTGAATGAGAAAATGGATATAAATCATTTATTTTTATTTTTCTGTTACATATTTCGTCCTAATCTTCAAATTAAAACAGATTTCGAAAAATTGCAAAATACCCTATTGTCAACTCCTGGCGCTAAGCAATGCGTTGAAGATTCAGTGCGCTTAAATATCCCGCCGCAATTTGGTTTACGTCCCGCGTCCGTGGGAAAGTGAGCTTACACGCGACGCGCCGCGCGCCGCTATGAACTGTGAACAGCTGCATGACGTGGCCGTCGCGCGTGGCGTTATCGATGTAGTTTCTGCCTACTATTTCAGAAAACTCCTGTGTTTTATGTTTGAATGTAATTTCAATTACTAATGAGCCTAAATAATAAACGTTTTTTTATTCATTATTAAAAGATCATAATCAATACACAAACATCTTAATCTTCTAAATCAGTTGCCAACAATATTTGACATCCTGATTATTTAGTAAACAATATTTAACTCATTGCTATTTTTATGCTCCAATTAATGACTACATAGAATTGACATCATAATAAGTACTACTTATTACAGTCTTCTTTATCTATGGTAATTATGCGCTAAGTATTGGTGAAACGCCCATTGATATGAAACGGATGTCGTGCGTAAATAGGTACACGAGCGTGGACGTGGAGTTGCGGACAAGAGCCCTATATACATACATGAATAAATAAATAAATGAATGATGAAACAGATGCAGTAGGTACCTACTTACAAACCTACCATGAGGAAAACTTAACATTTTAGAAATCTTATCACAGAAGTGACTTCCCGTAAAATATCCGTGCACGGGCGTAACCAGGTTTTAGTATCGGGGGGGGGGGGTGTCCAGAAAATAAAACGACTAAAAGCACATAAACCACTACCGAATGCGATCCGATAATCGACGGTGGCGGAGGAATCCAAACCACCGTATATTTTAATGTAGGTAATAGTTAGTAATCAATGAGATATGCCGCACACCTGTTCTTATTTTAATTCTATAAATGTTTATATCTGAACTTTTCGGGGGTCGTTTGAACCCCCAAAACCCTACCCCTGGCTACGCCCGTGCCTGGGGGCCTACTCTCTAAGCACGTTACCGGTAATTTCGGTCGAAGTTACGGGCGTTTCCTACTCCGTATCACTTACGGACCCATGATTAGTTTGGGGCCCAAACTAAGAATGAATTACCACACGATATGACAGCTGTCCCTACTTCCAATATGTTTTTACCCGTCCAAAAAAGTAAATTAATCAGCTGTAGGAGTCACTTTGAAGTTTCGAACTATTTTGAT
This sequence comes from Antitype chi, assembly GCA_947359405.1. NCBI lineage: Eukaryota > Metazoa > Arthropoda > Insecta > Lepidoptera > Noctuidae > Antitype > Antitype chi. The sequence continues at coordinate 1,617,451 of OX375817.1, read as the reverse complement.
CGGGCCCGTATTTTCGTTGACGGAGTTAGAGAGTAGCCCCCCCTAGCGTGAAGAACTTGAGAACTCGACTTACACGATTTTTTTTATCGTCGCAAAGGTTTCCTACGGCATTGGTTTTGTAGGACAAAAAATTGACAACTCGATATCTACGTTACTTTTAGAGATATTGCCTTTGACAGTATATGAATATATCCATACTTCGCGTATTTTATTTAACGAAACGAGATATCTACGCGAAGAACGAAAACGAGATATAAACATATTTTTATATATTATCGTAATTATATAACTCAAAAACCGACCTAGCGTACAAAAAGTGCGCTTGCATTCCCGAATGATTGAAATTTCATTACGAATGTATGTGATTGATACCCAATTCCATGGTGAATAAGTTGATAAGTCATCGGTGAAGATGTTGATAAGTTAATTATTATTAATAATAAGAAAGAAAAACATAACCATATTTGAAAAACCATCTAAAATTACTTTAGACATTTCAATTACCTACACTGAAAAACTGATTTTTAGGAATTAAATTAAACAATGTTTTCACTGGTTTGAGCACTAATGTGTGGGGAATAAGTTGATATGTCTCTGGGTAGTATGTTGAAAAGTCTAATATCTTACAAAATAAGCAGATTTTGCGGAGAATACGTAAAATAATTTGAAAGATCACATAATATCATCCATAAATCAAGCTATAAAGATGAGTTCAAGATGAAAACATATTTTGGAGAAAATGTCAAACTTTAAAACCGTTGCCCTGTAAAATTGCCATCTTGGACTTATCAAGTTTATTTTATTTTATTTTATTTATTATGGGACAATAAACAGCTACAATATAAGATGTTTACAAATAAGAATAATAAATACAGTTTTAACAATATTGCAGCCCACTAAGTTCTTCAGTTCCGTGTGGTGCCGGACTTAAAAGAATAGCACCATCCCATTTCTTCCCATAAGTGTCGTGGAAGGCGACTTAGGGACTTACTAGAGAATGGGCAGCAGCGTTCTCTATGCATTTGACCACCGTACTGCGATCGCCAACTCGCCTGCCGAGCGTGGTGATTATGGCAAGTCCCCCCTTTTGGGGCAGGCTTATGTCCAGCAGTGGACGTCTTTCGGCTGATATGATGATGATGAAGTTCTTCACGCCATGCACGTATATAGAAGGTCCTCAAACGGGCAGAATAGAACCAAAAATCATTTACTTAATTGACTTTAAGTTATGTAATGTATGCAACTTAAAGAATAAAAAATTGAATGGTATTTTAGTATCTTGGTGGCATTATAAAATAAGCTTTAAAACTCAAGTAATGTGTGCGTTACGCCAGCGGAATGTTGTCGCTTTTCAGGATTTCGGCTTGACAGATAATTAGTACCCCATCTCGTGTAAATGTGCCTGAAATTTAGAATTTATGCGTCCAGCCGATCCAAAGATATTCACGAAAAACTGGGAGTACCGTTACCCCAGCGGCGGCATGTTTTTTAACCGATGGTCGTATCTGAATACAAACTAGCTACTTAGATAGATCTCATTTGTGCCTAATTGTGCCCAAAAAATGAAATTTGTGCGTCTTGAGGTTTCAGAGTTATTCAAGATGCCGCTGGGGTAACGTTTAGCAAATTGCTGTATCTCTTAAACAGCATGACATACAACTACGATTTTTTTTACGACGGTACGTCTTAATTTGTGCTTATGTTGTGCAATTTTATTTTTTCTATAATCGACACCGTTGGAAAATAAGAAATTGTTTTTCAAAAACCCTAAAATCGATCCTTGCGCTTCAATGAGGAACCCTAGAAACTTACCTATTATGGAGGTTTGTACCTTTTATGAACTCAAAGCATCATGCAAAATTAGTTGTTTCTTTTCCAACTCAGAGAGTTGTTCCATTTTAATTAAAATCTGGCTACGCTAAAATGTAACACTCCAATACATGAGCTATTATTAAGTGACGGTAATTATGATTCACAAATAATTAGTACCTACCTTTATTCAATTGTTTATCCTTGAAGTGTCAGCTGAAAAATCCTTGTTACTACTTAGATATAAGTAAAACAACCATAGGAAAAGAAATTTGTAGTATTATAATTGAATTTTGATTGGTACAGGTGCGTACAAATGGTTTAAATAACTATTTACTTACTTTTATATAAATATGTAACGTAGAGAGTTATCAGAGAGTAGGGACATTATTGACGAGTTTATTACAAACCTAATGTTAATAAAGTTTGATAGTACATTTTAAACATAACTCCATACTTATCGATATTATGGTTCTCATGGCCTGATAACGTCACGTATATTATTATGTATGATGAATATGACAGCATTTTTATCACTTACCGTTGTTTTAAATTACAACGTAGCCGTAATTTCATAGGTGGACCTATGAAACGGGCCACGTTGTAATTTCATAGGTACTTAGTCATTAGGAACTATTGGGTGATTTGGAAGCAATATTATTATTTGGAACGGCGATATGACTTGTTTTATCTTCATCATGAACTACAAGCTCTGGGGACCCCCCCCCCCCCCCACGTAACGTTTTACTATCGGAATAGGATAGCTATGTATTTTATGTATGAGTGTGTTATTTCCGATTGACGAATGGGCTGAGACAGACAATATAGATATCCACTTGCCTTAATTCGATTAATTTGTGAATATTACAAAATTTCACTGTAGTATGAAATGCCATTTTATTTCAATTAAAAAAAAAATCTATAAACAGTATTTTTATGCCATAATTATCTTTTCTAGCAATAAAAAATACCATATAACGTCAAATATACATGGTGTAGTCTTTATTAAATTGCTGTAGGTAGTTTATGTTCTAACATTTGACTGAAATTTTAAAGATTTGCAAATCCTCAATATAATATGGCTTACATACTGTGTGTGTGCACGTACGTGTTTTACAAAATAATAAATAATTTTATGTAACACTTTTTGTGAGACAGTTTCAAAAAACGAATCTTGTACTACAGATTTAAGAAGGTTGGCACAATGTACTGCCCGGCCGCTTTTATACAGTCATTCGAATTTGTCCGGATAATCGTGAAATATCTTTTCCTATGGTTTTTTTCTCTGAGTAGTTACGAGGATTTTTCAGCTGAAACTTTAAGGATAAACGATTGAATAAAGGTACTAATTATTTGTGAATCATAATTACCGTCACTTAATAATAGCTCATGTATTGGAGTGTTACATTTTAGCGTAGCCAGATTTTAATTAAAATGGAACAACTCTCTGAGTTGGAAAAGAAACAACTAATTTGGCATGATGCTTTGAGTTCATAAAAGGTACAAACCTCCATAATTGGTAAGTTTCTAGGGTTTCTTATTGAAGCGCAAGGATCGATTTTAGGGATTTTGAAAAACAATTTCTTATTTTCCTACGGTGTCGATTATAGAAAAAATAAAATTGCACAACATAAGCACAAATTAAGACCCACCGTCGTAACAAAAATCGTCATCTTGAATAACTGAAACCTCAGGACGCACAAATTTAATTTTTTGGGCACAATTAAGCACAAATGAGATCTATCTAAGTAGCTAGTTTGTATTCAAAAACATGCCGCTGGGGTAACGGTACTCCAGCGGAATCTGTTTTTCGTGAATATCTTTGGATCGGCTGGACGCACAAATTCTAAATTTCGAGCACATTTACACGAGATGGGGTACTAGTTATCTGTCAAGCCGAAATCCTGAAAAGCGACAACATTCCGCTGGCGTAACGCACACCAAGTAATAGTATTTTCATATTTTTTTTAGGAATATTCTGATGTATGGCTTTCACTTCCTCGTGTGGCTGTTTACTGTCAAAGGCATTAAGGACACACAGTGCGGCTTCAAGCTCTTCACTAGGAAAGCAGCTGACATTTGCTTTAAAAGTCTACATGTAAATAGATGGTAAGAATCATCAGCACAACTAATGCGTTAAAACTTTGGTAGAATTAATCAAATTAGTTTTGCCATTTTGATAATTCCCAGTACATTAAAATAGTGATAAGCATATTTATTTATTTTTTAACATTTTTCCTTGTTATTTTGCGGACACATCAAAATATTTGCAGGGTGGCATACATCGATCCGCAAACTGTAACAATTAATTCAAGACATAATCCTAGACCACTCCCCCCGCATAGAAAATTTTGGTGGGTTATAAAAAAATCTACTGTTTCATGGAAAAGTGAAACACGGTCAAAATGTATGCAATAGCATATATTTTTTTATAACAATGGATGCTTGTTAGAAAATATTCTGATCATAATATAAAATAAAAAAACATTTCTAACCATAAAAAGTACCTACTTAATTTAAACAAACTTTTAAACATTTATTATTTTTATGTCCCCACCAAAATTATAAAACTGAAAGCTATGGGATCACCTCAGTCACAGTGCCTGTTCGTCCGTCCGAACTCATTGCCGAATCCTGACTTGCACTTGCCCGGTTTTACTTACAGCCCTATGAAAGTAGGCAAGAATGTTGAGCTCAGGAAGATTTCATTCTGCTCGGTTTTTTATTCGTTGCTTTCAGTTTGTACAGACGCCAACACATCAAGCTACCCCAATCTGTCAAATTTCTTTGATAGATTTTCAACTTTATTACATAATCATAAGGTTCATGTTCAATTGGGAAAATTTGACAGTTTGGGGTAGCTTGATATGCTGGCGTCTGTACATTGCCTATAATATAAATCGATAATAAAGTTTACGTTTTTTCCAGGGCGTTTGACGTAGAGCTACTATACATAGCACAAAAACTAGACATTCCAATTGCCGAGATTCCAGTGAGATGGACGGAGATAGAGGGATCCAAAGTGACACCGGTGCTTTCGTGGTTACAGATGGGCTGTGATTTGGGCCTTATTTGGCTGAAATATACCATAGGAGCTTGGAAAATAATGAGTCTAAAGACAGATTAGACCAACCTTATTAAACATTTTGTTATATCAAGACTAGCATAATCAGGCAAATAATTTTATGGTCCTCTATTAATAAATACCATGAACAAATTATTATGACTGATAATGATAGATGGCATCTGTCCTATTTTAGTGATGACCCTTCCAATTTTACTCCATTTAAGCTTGTTCGTAAAAAGTTCCAAACATGCATTTGATTTAAACAAGATTTGTTATAATTAAAATAAACGCTTTAATTTAAAAACATTTATTGAAAAGTCTGTAGGTATTTACCCTAGACAGAAGATATAATTTGCACATTGTGATCATTCTTAATTAGCTGTAATAATTATTTTACACATTCAAATGTTTGTAAAATTTGTGTCAATAAAGAAAACCATTTATTACTTTTGATAATGATAATACTTATTATTATCAAAAGTAATAAATTGTTTTACGAACTTTGGTTGCAATTACAAAATATGAATTTTTCATATTGTTAAGTAATATCAATGATTTTCTTTTAATCTGCAAAATGATTAACTGGATCCAACGCTTTGATTTATGATATTTATACACAATAGGAAAATTTTGTTTATTTTCAGAACTTACTATTTTATAACAATGTACTTTTTAAATGAAATCTATTGTTAATATATTTTACATAGACACATGATTATACAAGAACAACCTTATTTTTAGTATAAAGCAAACCACCAATTAGTTACTATTAGTTGGGGTGCTACTATATCAAAAATAACGTAGTTTATTTGTTTTATTTTTATCTTAGCCGTTACACAATGCAGATTAATATAAACTTCATACTTATTTATTCAATAAAAATACCAATAGCACATAGCGGAATAACTCCTAAAATATGTAAGAATACTACGAATTTATACAAATTGTAGGTGTACAAAGCTTTCACAAATTGAGATTTATGCACGGAAACATTTTTGAGCTCTCACGTCATAAGTAAACGTTCGAATAGTTATATAAAAACAAAAATAAGATCTATAATTTAAATCACTTGGCAAGGCAACTCTTGAACACGTTAAAATGTACAAGCTGTCTTATCTTAAATACGTTTATAATGAGAAAAATTGTTATTCCAAATACTAATATATTTCGAATTTAATTTGTTTGAGCATATTAAATTGGTTACCTAAGAAGGTTTTTAAGGAGCAGAGCCGCGGGCACAGCTAGCTAGACTACCTAGCTTGCAATACCTCGTTTTAACCTGAATTTACGGAATTACTACTTATAGTAAATTATAGTCCCATGGAAACATTTGAGTAAGTACTACTACATGATTATTATTTGCTCACAGATATTACTTCATTATTACCTTTATTTTACAGATATTTCTCATTTAAGTTACCTTTTAAAATGTTATTATAAAATTGGTGGGTATCAGTTGACCTGAAAGCATTTTCCCGGGACCATTTCATCTGCGATGTTTACGGCACACACTGGACGAAAGAAAAATTTTCCTATTAGTGCATCGAGATACGATATTTTTAGCGATTTAGTTTCAAAAGACTAAATTAAAAACCTAAACTTAAGACCTTATCGAAAAAAACATTTTTGAACAATTAGCATCATTAGAATATGACGACTAAACGCCAAGAGACGTCTCGTGTCGTCTCTCCTTCGTTTATGACGTCGCCTGCCACGACCGTTGGCGTTTAGCATCGATCACAAATACTCTAACGTTTCCAAGCCTATGGTTTAGGGAAAATATCATTTTCTGACATGCAATAATATACTGTTTGACCAGTGCCTGCTAAGGTGACGCGTGTCGAAGCCCAAGCAATCAACAACTGCAATTACTGAGCCACTCTGTCACTACTTCACTAGGTATCCAATAGACACGCAGCAGGATTGTATGAAATAACCCTTTGTGAATGTTGGATATCTTTTTTACAACGCTACTTTGAATTTGTTAGATAAACTTAACAGACGTGATGGGACGATTTCTAAATATAATAAAAACAAAAAGTTTTTATTATGTTGAAGAGTTACTCAAAATATTTTATTGGAACCTTGCCAATTACCAAATTAAAAGTAACGTTGTATACAGTACGTTATGCATGCATGGCCTCGAAAATAGAAAGGCAATGGCCGAAAAAGGTTGAGTATTATTGAGTTATATTTTCTCACATCGTGCGAAAGTAAGCTAAGTTGGAAGACCAGCGGCGTTTCATTACATAAAACATAGATTACATCTAGTTACATTTAGAAATATTCAGACCTATACAGTTTTACAAAATACAAATAGAATTTACAAGTAAATTACATTTTTATCTTAACATTTTTATAACACACATCGGGTCTCTTTATATCACAAAAGACATTTGTAAAATTCTATTTGTTCCTTTGTTCACAAACATTAATTATCTTAATATTAATACATAAAAGGTGATAGTGAATAATCGTGATACATTAGTGATGACTGCAGAAGATACGCCCTTTAAAATTCTACAATGAAGGCAATATGTCTACCATGCAGAACAACAAACGTATCATCTACCCAGAAGGTTTTAAGCAGGGTTACCGTAGCTGCTGTAGAAGCTACGCTAACCGAAAGAGATAAGAGGTTTGTATGTAAAAATGCATCTAGTTTGGTCTAAATGTTACTATAAATCAGCCTTAAATCGATGAATACAAAAATCGCGAAAATATTTTTCGCGATGTTAATCATTCAACCTGTAGAAGGAAGCCTGCATTAATTAGTTAACACATTTTATAAAAGAGTAGGTGTGTACTATTTCAATGCATTTCAATATCGAAATAATGGAGGCGTCTGTACTAGACCAGCACTCGATAAGAGTACTTTAGGGCCCATCCGCAATGCGAGCATTTGAGTATAGAGGTGCGGACGAACAACGCTAGGCGTATATTTCGCAGTCACCCAACAAACGAGAGTGATTGACAGAACATACAGAGATTGATGGGAAGTTTCGATTAAGTATAGCAAAAATCGTATTGAGTTCAACTATTCATATTTTACAGTTTAAAATATTGATTCTTGGTCAACAGGCATTTTATACTTTTACCTTTAATCCAAACACCATCTTAAGGAATTGTTCGTAGTGAATAGTTATAATGCCATCTTGGTCCGTGTCGTAACTGCGGAATGCTGATGTCAGAGTCTAAAACAAAAAACCCAAATAAGTCACACTGTATATGAGAAAAAAAAATTGGCTCTAAACCGTCTAATAACAATCATTGTAAATTATGGTATACAGAATGAATAATGAAAAAATAATTTAACTTACATATAAAGTGACACAACACTGGATAAAATCATCAAACAAGATGGTGCCACGGCCAAATCTGTCGAACTTTTGCACCATGATGTTGACCACTTCATCTGACAATCTATACCCAAACGCTGTGAGTGCATTCTTCAACTCCAGCTTATCAATGTTCCCGGAGCTATCTCTGTCAAACGAACGGAAACAATTTTGCCAATCAGTTACATATTTCCATAGGGCACCAAAGTCCTCAAAATTTATTACACCTCTGCTCTGTTTGTCAAACATGCCTGAAAAAAATAAAGAAACATTTGATTAGATTTCAACAAAATATTAAGATTCAATTCTCCTTAATAACTTACAGGGTTGTGTACAGTATGGGAAATCCTAAACCATACCTAAAATACTGATAGTCACAGGAAATTTTTCATACATAATATGTTAAAAATAATTGCTATAGATGATTAACTTATTCTTGTCGGAAACACCTACTGAAATTTTCACTTTTTTACAATTGTAGTATTTGAAGGTTATAGTGAAGAGTGATCTTATTGTCATACTGTCCCAGTTCAATACAACACTGCAGTATATTATAAAACCTCTAAAAATTAGACTGTAAACATACCGATCATGAGACGCACAGTCTCAGGATTGAATGCATTCCATGTTCCATTGGACAGTGCCTGTTGCAGCTCATCAGCTGATATGTACCCGCTGCGATCCTTGTCAACTCTACAAGAAAAAAAAGTCCCTTTAATTTATGTGAATCTACAATATAATGGTAGACACCAGCAGGATAAGCTATCCCAAAATGTCAAATTTTCCCAATTGAACATGAACCTTATCTTATTGTTATAAAGTTGAAAATCTATCAAAGAAATTTGACAGATTGGGGTAGCTTGATGTGCTGGCGTCTGTACTACAATTGATTTTTGTAATTTATAATTTCAATCAAACCGATTACAGGATCAATGGCCACTACAAGTTATGAGTTTAGAAAATCATTTAGTTCTATCATTAGAATGATTGATAGCCATCTCTGAGGTTTGTTAGTAAATTTTTTTGACCTTGTATTTTCACAACACAAGGTCTGGTTACTGGTCTGTGTATCTACACTATAGAGGTAAATAATTTAAAATCCTCGGAGATTTTTACTGTTGACATCGATTTCACAAGCTATTAATAAGTCAAACATACATTTTTGGTGTTTAACAATGTGTTCAATGAACAATGGTTTCACAATAATTTAGAGAGTTGCATCAAACATCAAATCATAGGACACAAGATCGCTCAAATAATGGGATCAGATTCCATAAAGTGGGACTGCCATCCCTAATCATGACACATTTAACATTGAGTTTATATGGTGCAACAATTATTCAGTTAAGTATTACAAGCTGAGTCATAAACTCAATGAATCAAATTAAGTTTTACCTTCTAAATACATCCCAAAGAAACTCCCGGCTTGGCATAACAGATTGGAATGTCATCTTGATCTGTAAATAAATAAAGACATCTATTTTAATAAGTTAATAGTGGTAGTTATCCATGTTTGCAATAACAAGCTTATCATTTTGATTCAATTTGAACTTATTACTTTGGTTACTTGAACTAACTAAGACGAGCCCCATCCAAACTGTACATAAAACATTTTTTCCAAACTGTACATAAAACATTTTTATAAACATCTAGATTTCTATCAAACCGAAAAAACAAAATTTTGTCGGCCACAACTCTGCCCCTAAGAAAACCCACTGACCGTTACTGGTTCCATATGCTACGATACCTAGTCTAGATCTGATCTGAATTATTGTACTTTGCTTAGCATCTTTATCAAAGATAAACAACATAAAAAGCTTATAAGTAGTTGCAAATCAAAAGCAACTGCAAGATGTATGTAATACATAAACAAAGGCGCAGTTTTACTTCAAAACAAGTACTAATGAACAAAAAGATAGAATAATCAAGCGGACCACTAATTATGAATAAACGAAGCGATTATGTTGACTCAAAGATCTAACACTCAATTTTTTTAAGTACCTAGTCTGTATTGTACTGTTGACTCACTCACCTGTTGGTTTTACTAGTAAAAAACACTTATAACACAATTACCGTATTGTTATAGTAACCCGAAATAAAGAGCGGCCAATAGTTCTTTCTTTAGCAATGTAATACTGTTTATACACGCGTTTCTATGTTCTTCCAGATAAAACAAGTTTTTCTCCTGCGACAAACGTGTAAGCCACCAATCTACCAATAATTATTGGCTGACATTGACAGATCTGAATGAGATGATGTCACTAATGCATGGACTTTATGTCCATGCATTAGTGTGTAACATGACATTGACGGTTAAATTCAGTTGCCATTATGCAAAACCTTTGCCCCGACCGACCCTTGCTCGTTGAAGCGCCAGCCCACGCCGCAGCTGAGCCAGTAGCTTTAAATTCCCCGATCAATAATAATGCCAATATTTTGATCCAGCCTGTCCCCAATGATAGCTGTCCCCCTATCAGTGACGCCCTGAGCCGAGGCCCGTACCCCACAGGGGATGCCCTCAGCCTGCAGTCGCTTAGTATATAAAATTTAGTTTGTAAGCCCTGGCTGGAGACGTTAAGATTAACTTCTTAATGGCAGCCCCAGGAAAGCCCGGTTGAGCAGTCACGGCCTCTCAAGACCAACTGCGAGATGCCCAACAACAAAAAAAAAAAGCAAAACCTTTGGACCATTTGCAAATAAATAATTACAAAACTGCTGAACGTCTGAACAGCGCTGAAACCTTTGTTGAAAGGTAAAAAGTAATATGAGGCCACGGTCGGTTCGTGGATAGGTGACTATCCTCAATCCTGTACGTAACGTATCCCCTCTGAACTGTTAGTCTCGGCTGTCATTCGTAGAACTTTGACTGCCATTACGGGTAGTCAGACAGAAGCCCAAAAGCACAGAGTACTTTTTAATATACTGAAACCCAAAAATCTGCTACCCATTCTTACCATGGCGTCTGACCTCCACAACTTAGGTATTGGGTAACATGTACCCAGTACCTAACTTAGGTTGCGGAGGTCAGACAGTCACTCCATGTAAAATACTGGTATTCAGCTGCATAAAGTTAAATTGTAACACAACTCCAGCAAGTTAGAGGAGGTTTTCTCTTAATCTTTTTATAATAATTTATTCTTTTTCTGACACTTCTGTTAAGTCAATTTAGTGAATATTTTTCAATGAGTACGTGTTATTCTTTTCATGTTCTTTTCCAATCCACAAAATACCTCTCAACATGGTAGCAGAGCGTGGTTATCTTGAACTTCCGTTTCAATTCTGCCAAAACCTTTCAGATTCCTTTGGGTTTGTTGAAGATACTAGACCGTCATCAACATAGAGGTCAAGAATTATCTTGTTGTTTAGTCGGTTTCAGATGAACAAACATGGATCTGTGTCGCATTGTTTGAATCCTAAAACTTTCAAATAATCAACAATACATTTATTCCAACATCTTGGAGCTTGTTTGAGACCATATAAACTTCTCTTCAACTTTCATACTTTAGTCGTATTATCACTGTATCCTTCTGGCTGATTCATGTAGATATCTTCATTTAATGAACCATTCAAAAATGTAGTTGCTTCATCAAACTGTCTGAGGGATAATCCTTTATTTGCATTGCAGCGATGCTAAGTATCGATCTTATTGTGGCCATTCCAGCAACAGGACTAAATGTATCACTATAATCAACTCCTTTCTTTTGTGTGTAGCCTCTAGCTACTAATCTAGCCTTGGCAAGGCTTCCATCAGCATTCGTTTTTACTTTGAAGACCCACTTACAAGAAATCAGTTTTCTGTCTTTTGTTCTAGAAATTGAACTCGTAGGTTAACTGTTACCTATGTAAGCTAAGAACCAAGCTTTGCTAAAAATACTAGTTGCGTTTAGTTGTTTGTGCGTTTTGTTTTTTCGTGAGTAGTGGTAGTTACGATGATTTGGAAATGAACCAAACGGAACGCAGCAACATTATGCTTTGATATGAAAATGGCTGATGTCTCAAATATTGAACGAAAAATAAAGCTAACTAAAAATGGGAAAATCATCAAAAGACGTCTAAGGAATCCAGAAGGTGAGTTTTATCTTTACACGATTATCAAGATAGAGGCACGTGATCCGTCGCTTAACTTTTCCTTAGACATTGTTCTCATTGTTAGGTCTTCATTACTTCAACCAGTTTTTGACTCTTACTACCTTACTACATTTTTGTGTAAGTAGTTGTTGATTGTTCTGAAACTGTTTGCTTTGACTTTATTTGATAGTAACGCTCAATAAACACTGCAGGAACCACATAGATCTAGCGCAAAAATGTTAACGTACGTACTAGGCGTTTCAGTACTAATTTAATCTATACAATAGGTAAATATGTATACTTAGGTCCTGCAAACTCGTGTGTATATCTCGTACAATAAGCATATTTTTATTTACAGAATGGCACAAACAAAAACAAAAGCGTTTAAGAATAGCAGGACTAGAGTACATAAACGCAAATGGAAAAGTGGTGCCACCTAAACAGCCTGGTCCGGACTGTAACTGCCGAAGGCGATGCTTCCAAAAAGTACCAGAAGAGATAAGATTGAAGACTTTTCAAGGATTCTATTCAATGAAAACCCATGATGAACAAAATGCATATTTATTTGGACTTATGAGGCAAGTGGATGTTAAGAGAAAAAGGGTAAAAACAAGCAGTCGCCGCACATGCACGTTCGAATACTTTGTGAGAGTGAAGGGAAGAGAGACCCAGGTGTGTCAAACAGCTTTCAAGAATATTCATGCCATAACTGAGAGGAAAGTCAGAGTTCTTTGTAAGAAAATGGATGACGGTGTCATGTTTCCCAGTGACAATCGTGGAAAGAATAGTCATCGTCGCTCTGGAGAGGTCCGTTTGCCATCTGGAGTGTTAGATCAAATAAGAAATCATGTTTATTCTATTGTACACACTCACCGTTTAAAAGATTTTATCAGGTTGGATAAAATTGCTGGTTTAGAAATTAATATTTCAAAAATGTGGAAAGATTACATCAAAACTTTTGACCCAGATAACATATCAGCAACTATGCCTAAATCTAAGAGGAGCATGGATCTTGTGCCCCAAGTGGAACCTCCACAGCAACTATCACAAACTTCTCAAGACTCTCTGGGAACCATTACATATCCAGGAAATGGTCATTTGGTCAACATAGCTGAGAACTACTTTCAAAACCAATATCAAACAGCTACATTAGCTACAAGTACTGCAACTAACTTTTATCAAACTCCAAATGGAGGTCAGAGCATGGGGATCTTACTTCAGTCAGCTGCACCAAGACCAACACAGCCCACAACAGCATTCATTGTGCTGCAAGCTAAACCTGAGCCCCAACAACACACCATTACTATAGAAAATCCCTATGGACATGGTGCAGAGCTGATGCATCATCACATTGAACCGAAGCCAGAAAAGAAAATTAAGAAAGAACGGAAGAGGGGCCCTATGGTGAAACAGTGGAGATACACAAATATTTTCCATGATGAAATCAATGGAGCAGCTTTGGCAGCTATTAAAACTAGGCTGGGGATGTACTATGCTGAGAGTGATGCTGCCCGCAAGAAGGCCAAGCAGGCCAGGCCACCAGATGTGGTCCAGACACAAGCTCCCCCAGAGCAAGTCCCACAGATGAGGCAGACACACACAGTAACAATATATACTTAACCCCCACAAAGACATACTTGTTTGAGTGAATGGTAAATCAACTCGAATTTGAAATGCTTCAACATTCAAAAACTATCTGTTATCACAACTTGTAGCAGTCATGTATGTTTACATCTTAGCTTTGTAGATTCTATACACAAAATAATTGTTTCATTACTTACAATTCCAGTTATTGAATGCAAAGCCAAAAATATGCCCATATACATTTAATGAGGTGGGTATGAAACCAGCTTTGAAAGCCAAAATAAAACAACTGCTAAAGACAGAATTGTGTCTCATACTCAAAGCAGTTACCATTTGTTACATAATGGAATCAGCTTGAAAATTGTACAATCTTGTCTGAAGTTCATTCAAATTGAACAAGGTTATTTGACAAAAGTAGAATACTTGTATATAAGCCTTATGCATAAATTTTACATGGAGAAAGAAAATGTGCGATATAAATGTTCCAATGAAACCAAATCAAGTGAGAAAGTTTGATACTTTGAGGATATACAGTTTTAATTAAATCTACATAGGTACAGCTATAGTAAGTTTTCTAAGCCATGAACTAAATATTTTTAATCATATGTAATGCCCTATAAGTATATTGTCATTGCAGCATAGTTACTCCAGCATAAAGTACTACACATATAGAATTAGCTACCTAACTGCTAGAAATCTCTTTAATTTAAGTACTGAATAAGAAAAATCTGAAGGATATTGTTTTACTGATCTCATGGTATAAATTGCTTTATAATAATTCGAAACCCAGTGCTTATAATAAATAGGTACATTCTTGTAAAGGTGAATCCACATATGAGAATTTAAAGATAGAACTTAGCATCACTATAAAGGCTCGGCCACATCACAACGGTGGTGTATGGACACTGCAGCTTCGGCAAGCACACCGTCAAGCATTCGCTACAAAGTTACAATTATATTGAAATGCTAGTGTGTACTCACCTTAAGAGTATGTACCCGTAATTTTAATTTGTACGTACACAATGTTGTGTTGCTTTTACATGAAATTGCATTTAAAATGCCGCATATAATTATTTGAATATATTTAAGAATCCTATGAATTAATTGAATTATTTGAGTTAAATGTATTTCGTATGACCGAAAAGTTTACATAAGAAAGCATATTTTAAGTATTATTACATGTGACACTATATAATAAGACTGCTGTTTTATTAAATTTTTACCCAATTGAGTTTTCAGGAATACTTGGTCATCTTGTCTACAATCTAGTGGCAAATAGCTGGGTCAGTTACATACCGCAATATTTTCAAGTTATAACATTCTGAGAATGTTTTATCTTGCAAACCAATGCTTATGCCTACAGTCATCTGGCCTGGCAGGCAGACTAAAAGTGGAGCACCGTGTGGTCCAGCCCCATTGACATCATTTTGAGAAGCAAAAAACAAGATTAGAGGTGGTCGTTGAATCAATAAACTGTTTTTTTTAACGACTTTTCATTCGTCAACGAGATAACTGAATCATCAATGAAAAAACAGGTTGAAATTATTAGCTGTTTTTCTTTGATAGATTTTCAACTTTATTACAATACGATAGGGTTCATGTTCAATTGGGAAATTTTGACAGTTTGGGATAGACAGATAGATTGACCTGCTGTCTTTTGTACATAGCACGTACATTTATCGCAGACACGAATCACCCATTAAAGTTGTGGATTTCAGCCGATCTAAGCGTGGTCGTGCTAGGACGGATACGCTGTAGCCCGGCCACTGAAAATGGTGCATATATAAGTCATGAAATAATGTGGTACTATGGTATTTTCCAATTTATTAAAAACTATTTTTAATTGAAGATTGGGACGAGATATTCATCAAAATTAATTGATTTAAATCCATTTTCTCAATTCTTCTTCTTCAACCCTTGGCCACCCAATGCTGAGTGTAGGTCTTTTCCAAATCTCTCCACTTTTGGCGGTTTTGTGTCGTGGCCATTCAGTTTCTTCCGGCCACTTTAATGATTTTAACAACATAATTTTCTCAATTATTATTATAAACGATTAAAATCAAATTTATTTTTCGTTGTTTTGAGTTAATATTTTTCTTATTTATTATTAACCCTTTTATTAGTAAATATTGAGATAAGTTATTATTTAATAAAACCGCCAAAACACTCCTTACGATGACTTTTTATCTCTTGACCACACATGATGTCAGATTTGTGTAAACGGCACCGGTAAAAATACTTTGTGTGACGCAGTTTTAGAAGTATTTGTGCACAGAGGCACCGCACACCAGTAATACCACATTCTACCCATTAAACATTTTTGTTAACTAAAAACTCGGCAATCACTTGGTTACAACTACTTACTCTAATTTACACAAAGTTGACGTCACATGTCACGTGATAAAAAAGTCATCTCAAGGAAGCGTTTTGGCGGTAGATTCAAAACAACGAAAAATATGTTTCATTTAAATCGTTTTTAATGAGAAAATGGATATATAAATCAATTAATTTTTATTTTTCTGTTACACGTTTCATCCCAATCTTCAAATGAAAATAGTTCTTATAAAGTGGAAAATACCGTATTATTTCTCTTTCTAGTACCAAAAGGTACATATCCGTAGTCTACTGCCATAACCATGACCTTCTTTGGCATCGTGGCCGGGCCAGAACGGAACACCGATGCAGTCCAAATTGTCCAGACGCAACTATAATCTATCTTTATGGAGATAGCGCAAGAGTAGACAGCGAAATTAAAATTTTCTTACTGAAAACGCGTCTTCAAAAACTAAGATTGTAGTAGTTGTGCAGGTTTACTTGCCAAGGCGAGACAGTGCTCTCGACCGAGCACTCGGTACGTATAAACAGCGAAGAGTGCTCGCCCGAAGGAAGCGGCGAGGCAGTAGCTCGGCTCCTGTTCTATTTACTAGGCAGAGTGTCCACCCCTCCCTAGAGTATAATATATGTTCTGTGGTCCACCCTCGTTTCCCCGCACTGTGTTTCGCTCGCTCACTCGGCAGCAGGGGCTGGACACTATAGTACTAGTCACGATTTCGTTGAAATTATTTAGAAAAGCGCCATCTACTACTATCTGCGTGAAATATTTAGTGTGTTTAATTCACAAGAGATGATACTTTCATCAAAAAATGAACTTATGCAAAAATCACTAGATTAGTACAAAATAAAAAATATTTAATTAGTTTTATGTCAATGATGAGTATTAACAATTATTTATTTAAATTAATAACATAAATTAATTATTTGAGTTGTTTTTTTATTTACAACTTATTAACCAAAGACCTGAAATATTTCGACTTTGAAGAAAAGGTGGAAAAGACAATTAAATGGGAATATTACCAGAAAGTGTATGAAGCTGACAAATCATATGGGGAATTAAAAATATGTCGCAATTTAACCGACGAGCATATTTATGTAGAAAAAATTAAAAAAATGAAAGTTAAAGATGCAGCCCAAATTTTTAGCCATAGTGTTGCTGTAGCTACAGAACATTTGACAGGAAGAGGTGATGTACCGAATGAGTGCCGTCAAATAATAAAATTTACCAAAATGATAGATAATTTATTTGATTCTTTAAATGCAGGCACATTTAATATGATTAATGGAAAAATTTACAAATGTGGTGTAAGAAACAGGTCACCTCACCACGAATTATGGATAAATGCGAAAAAAGTTTTAAGATCAGTCAAATTTATTCTAGTTAAAAAAGACAAGAATAATAAAATCAGATTAATTGAAACGAGTTCTATACCATCTATAAAAAATTTCATCCGAACTATTGAGGGCATGCAACATTTGTGGACAATATTATCCCAAAAATATTTATTTGATTCAATGTTGACTAGAAACTTTAACCAGGACCCACTGGAAAATTTCTTTGGAAACATTAGAAGTTTTGGAGTGAGGAATACGGCACCTAACACTATTAGCTTTGAAGGTGCCTTTAAATCACTTCTTCTGAACAATTATAACTCACCCCATTCTCTAAAAGCTAACTGTGAAAATGATGACAATGACTGTCTACAAACTTTGAGCTTCTTTTTAGAAGATACAACAGAAAAAACTTCTAATGTTTCCAGTAATGAGGCTCTACAATTTCAGCATGAAGAAAATGATGAAATTGTGGTGCCTTTTATTAATTTAAGCACTGAGACTGCTGATGCTGGCCAGGCTAATTATGTATGTGGGTGGGTGCTGGCTAAATGTTTGAAAAATGTTTCCAAATCATGCAGACACTGCAAAAATGAAATAAATGGCGATAGTCAATTAAGATCAAATGAATATATAAGGGCAAAAGAATATATAAAAGGTAGAAACTGTCTGTTGTATCCCACACAACAAGCGGAAAAGGCTTTTAAAGAAATCCAAAACATTACACTGGAAGTTTTGAAAAATAATGTGCCAAAAAATAAACTAAAAGAAAAAATCAAAATGTTTTTGGACATATTTGTGGATTATCCTTTCACATGCGAGATCCATAAGAAAGAATTAAAAAATGTTTTTGAAAACACGACAGTAAATGTGTTAGTTTACAGTTGGTGCCGATCAATTAATCGGATTTTATCTGGTAAAATCCAATACCGTGGTGACGATGATGAAATCAAAATGATAGCACAAATGTATTTCAATAAACATAAACATAAATAATTATGATTTTTATTTTATTCCAGGTTGCCTACTAAGTACTTTGCAAATGTTGTTATTATTGATCTGTAGCATTTCAATCTTTATTCCAAATATTTTACTACGCAATGATACATCATTATTTGCTACAGATCAATAACAAGTTTACATTTTGTAAAGTATTTTGTAGGCACAAACAAACACCCGAAGTAGAATAGAATATCTATATACAGTATATTGAGGTATTACTGCGAATGTGTGTGTGTACCTATACATGCATATTAATTTAGGCAGACAATACCAGGTGGCGCTAGAAGGTTGCAGAAAAAATCCGCAGTGGGTTCTCTATTCCCAATCTATTACTATACTCTATGCTCGGCAGGTCTGAACATGCACTCGGTGCACTGTCTCGCCACTCGGCCACATGATTGTCGTCACGTCACCGCACGCGCGATAATTTTTGTAGTCTCAATAAAACTGAACTGACTGCTAACTTCAAAACGTGTAAACAGCTACTCGCTTACATCACTGTCTCGGCCGAGAAACATTTTACTGGCTCGCCCGTTTATTCGGTACGTGTGATCAAGGCATACGTGGTGGTCGTAGGTCGCAGCGAAAGACCTCGCCTCGCGGTGGTTTTATTCCACCATAGATTGTTACGATGTTTCTGCCTGTAGATGTGTGATGTGCGGTTTAAGTGAATGTAGACTAGCTAGATTTGGGGAGTAGGGACAGCAAAATAAGAAAGGCGAGCATGATTTTCACTTTTTTAATGTATACTTAAATTACGCAGACAAAACGCAGACACCACCCACAGCTTTGATTTTCCTCTCAGCTGTCTTGGAGAAGAACTTGGCCTTAACTATGACGGGCTGCTTGGGGAGGTTGCCTTTGCCTAGTAACTTGTAGTAACCCTGAAATTAAAAGAAATTAATTTGATTAGCACGGATAACCGATGCACGCCTCGACGTACATGAGGGATGAATGCTGGGTTGCTGCAAAACATATATTACTAATTGTCACAATTAAGTTTATTTAGCAGACACTTTTTATAATGGCTTTTATAGATGGAATTTCAAGGTTTGATTTGAAATTGCGAAATTGGCCAGCTCTTGACCTCGGACAGCGATGGATAAGGGCTATGATGGCACGAAAAAGCCCAGACGATGCCTATTCACTCTTGCTTCTACATAAATAATGTACGTGGTTTTTTTTAAGTGAAAACTTCAAGGCACGTTGAGCACTTTTTGGGTGAACAAAAATCATGGAACTCGTGTCATCGAACTCATCGACACCGAACACTTTCCAGCGAGCACACGGATGAGTCGCGTGTTGATGTCTGTTACACGTAATTGTTCAAGTTTTTTATTTGCGCATATATGAGGGATTGGTTCAGATTTTGGCTCAGAACCAGCTTCCTTGTTGAGTGGAAAAAGGAAATGCTTATGCTCTACAGTCACTACAGTAGACAATGCAGTTTGATTTTTAACCCTTAATTCGACACTGGGAAGTATACTGGACATCAACTTTGTAAAAATCTGCAGCATTTTTTTTTAACAATATTAGTTTTTTTATATATGGAATAACTTGGTTATGTCCTACATTATAACATAAAAAATAACTGTCAATGAGCGCGTGCGCTCGGCCGGTCAGTCGACGCCGCAACGTCAGGGAGGATGAACGCGTCACGACCGCTCTCGGTAAGTCTCGATTTATTTTATTTTTTTGTTCTAAAATAAATAATTATTTCTTTTCTGTATATTCCGTAACGTATTTTTATATGTACGTGTATACTAAAATCATAATATTACTTATAGATTTTTCGTTATTCTCTGCGAAACTTGTGTGTCCAGTATACTTCCTATTGCCGGATTCTCGAGGGTTTAGTATGGTTTTGTGATGTGCAGTATACTGGACATTGCCAATGAGACAGAAAACTAACAATTAGTATAATATTATGAACTAATATCTATATTATGTATGATAAATGTTATTTATGATACCTAACAATATTATTATTTACAGGTCTTCAAAAAAACATTACGTGCCTAAAAATTATTAGCTTTAGTGCCACTAATTAACGCTGTATCAGACGTAGAAGGCCAGACCAGTTCAGATGAAGAACCAGATTTGCACCATGGCCAGGAAATTGATGATCTAATCAGATGCACCATCCATACCATCGTCATTGGAAAACCTGAATATTTTGGACAGCAACAATGGCAGTGACGATTCTTCTAACGACGAAATACCCAACAGCGAGCCAGAAGTCGAAGAAGAACTACCAGTGCCTCTCACACCAATTATGAGGGAAGTGTTGCCATCAACCAGCCAGGTAAACTATGATGTTATTCCGACCTTATCATCAATCCAGTCTGTTGTGGACATGTCACTGGCTCCTAATATTGTCAATACCAGGTCAAAACGAAAAAAACCCGTCCATACCAACACTCGCATTAGACACGTCAAATCAAAAAAGCGTAAGACAACCAATTACATTTGGAAAAAAGGCAAGTTCCTGCACAAGGCTGAAATTATGGATTGTGAATTCGTTTTTGACATACCTAACGACGACTCACCTATAGTTTATTTTCATAAATATTTTTCTGTGGATATAATCCAAGATATAGTCCATAACACAAACCTCTACGCAGTGCAAAGAACTGGACGGTCAATAAATGTTACCGAAGACGAATTTAATGATTTCCTGTCCATACTTCTACTTATGAGTGTTGTTAATTAATTTGCCATCTTACGTGGATTATTGGGCCAAAGAACTGCGATACTCAGCAATAGCAGACATTATGCCTCTGAAAAAGTTTGAGTGCATACGCAGGAATATCCATTTCGTAGACAATTCCTGTCCCGATTTGGATCGATACTTCAAGGTGAGGCCGTTTGTAGAGAAGGTGAGGATGAACTGCCTAGCTACTGAAGAGGAGATGAGGTATAGCATTGATGAAATGACAATACCGTATAAAGGGACAAAGGCGGGAAATAGAAGACAATATAACCCCATGAAACCCAATAAGTGGGGTTTTAAAAATTTTGTCCGGGCAGGTATGTCGGGTATTGTTTACGACTTCCTGCTATATGGGGGTGAAGATACATTTAAAAATATTCAGTTTTCTCAAGACGAAGGACACGCTTTGGAGAATCCTATGGTCGCTGTAAATACTGCGCCAAAAATAAGACTGATGTATATTGCGCTAAGTGCAATCAAAGGTTGTGTTTAGTACGTAAGAGAAATTGTTTTTATGATTAGCATAGCAAGTAAGTGAAACTATTAATTGTTTAAGAAAAGTTTGACTGATTACATATTATAACTATTGATTTTTGAATAATATTGATCTCAAGACGGGTTGTCATGTTATAATAATAAAGAAGATTTAGACTTTTTACGTTTTATACAATTTTATAGAAGCCAAATAAGTAACAATAATGTAATTTTAAATTTTAAAATTGTACAACAATACCTATTTTCATTATACACATGCATTTTATTTTTGTTTATTTCATAATTGCATAAATAAAGTTTTTATAAAAATTCTCGAACGATTCCTTAATTCGGCCATGTCCAATATACTGGACATCGATATTTACAGTTACTCTATGGAGAACCTGGCAATGTCCTGTATACTGGACATGCATTTTCTGAAAATCTAGATATACTAGATTTTTTTAATTATTTTTCCCGGTTTTAGGAACATCTAACGATGACAAAAATATATATAAAAAAAAAAAATTCAAGAGTTTTTTCTCTTGCCAGATTAAGGGTTAATATGGTTGTTTTGTTTTGACCATTATTTTGCTGTTTTCGTAATTTGGTCTTTCATCACCAGATTGTTTATTCGGTGATTTACGCCGCGTATTATGTGCGCATTTTCCCATATGTTCAAAGATGCCAGATATTAGTTGGCTATCAAAAATACCCTGAATAATCAATAGCTTTTCACTGACAGTGTACTTACAGCCTTGACAATGTTGATGACGGGTACTTTGCCATCGGTGGCCGTGGCGTACTTGAGCCTCGACTGCTCAGACACGAGGGTCCACAGCTTGTCCAGGTTCAACACGGGGTTGAACAGCTTGTTCTTCCTCTCGTGGTAATTTCTCATACCGAGCTACAATAAATATAATGGCACATTAATATTTATAGAGAAGCATTATCCATAGCAAGACAAATCAACAACTACAACTACACAACTACCAACAACTACAACTAGATATTAAGCTACACAAATTCAAATGCTTGAATCTTTGAATACACATTTGTTAGCTGATTGTTTTCAAATGTTTTGTATTTGTCTAGGTATCCTTAATTGCAGTACTTCTTGTCATTTCATGCTTCAGTCTGTTTATAAAATTGTGTATCTAACCAATATAAATAGTTAAATAGTTTTAATCAACTATCTGTTTTGTTGACCTAAGAATTTGCACTTTTGTTGTATTCAGGAACATGAGATCCTTGTATACTTTCTTCTATTTATTAACAGTGATTGTATATTCGGGCGCTTATATACCTAAACTTCTTCCCACGAAAGAATAATATGGACATTCCTGTCTGAATAAATAAGTAATCCCGGGTTTCAAGGATAACACAATTTTGTAAAAACAATTATAACATGAAATTATAGCAGTGGTTATTTTGATTTAGTATCTATATTTTATTCAAAACAAATGGAATATCAATAAAAAATTATAATGTACACTATTTGGTAATTTTGTATTCAGGTAACATTTTTAGCAATCTCAGAAATTTCAAACGATTGCGGGATCTGGGATTTTGAAATGCATGTCCGTATTATTCTTCCATGGGAATAAAAGTGAAGTTTAGGTATATTAGGGCCCGATTAGCTGATCACTGATTATTAAAAAGTAATAATGATCATATTCCTGCCATTGTCCCATGTTACTTGGGGTTGGATGTTTTAGTTAAGATGAAAGCTCCAGGGTAGCCCATGTACTATCGAGGAAACTAACATCTATACACCATAAGGACTATTATTGCTTGCAGCACTAAGCCGCTATAGTAATGCTTGCTAACAGATGTGGTCATTGTGTGCACAGGATTTTGTTTTCAATTTGGTCAGATGCTAGTTTTCTAGATACATAATTCAAATTCATTCAAATCATCAATACAACCCTCTTACTTCATTTAATTCCATTGAATGACTTTTTCATGAAATGTTCATCCAATGGAACTAAATGAACCTGGATGGAGGGTTAAGTGTTACAGTCGCAAATCTTATTGTAGCCAACATATGACCAGGCATTGACCTGGAAATTGTAAAAAAAACAAAGAAAATTTGAAGTATACAGGCTACCCTGGAGCTTCCACCTTAGCCTTAGTTACTGGTTTGACAGGTCATTCACTAACTTTGCCGAAGTATCCAGGATGGTACTTGTCCATGTTGATTCTGTGGTGATGCTCACCACCAGCGTTACCGCGACCTCCAGGATGCTTGCGGTGCTTGCCTGGAATGTTACGATAACATTGTTACATCACACAACAATAGTTCAAATCGGGATCATGTGGTACACAAGTTGTTTTTAAATCAAGTCTAATCTTTCCTCATAGACCAATTTCAAAGAAGTAGGTCTTGTTTCGCTATTCATAGTCCTCACCTTTGTTTACTCATGTCATGGTATGGTAAATTATCAGAACAGGAATAACAAAAGTCATGAGTAAGAACAACATTCTGAGGATAAGGAACTAATCAATATCGATACATTACACACTTTGCATTAGTCTATACTATACAGACCCAAGAATTATTGTTTAGGAGGCATGTTGAGCCCGGTCTAACAGTTACTAACAATTTATAGGTTAGGTTAAACAAGTTGACTGCGATGTTTGTATTCGTCACAATAATTATTGATATAAGACGTAGAACTTACCGATACGACCGTGGCCATGGCTCACGTGTCCTCGTAACTTCCTGGTCTTCTTCTTGGAGGTGGCCTGCAGCGGAACAACAAATAGGATTTACAAAAATGTTTCCACATCATAACTAGAAATAATGTGCTGTATGACACCGATATCACTTATAACATAGAAACCACATTTAATTTGACATATTTAGTGCGTGATTTAATTGAAATAATCAGATAAAAATCGAGGAAATACACACGAACCATATTTTCGTCTTCCGTCAAGTTTTGAAAAGAGAAAAAGAGATGGTGCAAGCTGTCACTGTCACAGCCCAGCCAGTCTATGGTATCGTAACTTACTAGTGCTGTCACTCTGTCCTCGAAGGTCCTCAGTCGACTTTTCTCAATAAAGGGGATCGAAATCTTATGACGATCAAGCAGGCACTTGTGGAATTTGATTTTATATTGAGGTTCCAGATTGATCATAAAAGCCAGAGGCCACCCTCTGGTTTTTTACTGTGTGCGTCCGGTAACTGCAATCGCGCTAAGGCGCACACACTGTTGTTTTTAAT
The DNA here is from genome assembly GCA_947359405.1 of Antitype chi. Classification (NCBI taxonomy): domain Eukaryota; kingdom Metazoa; phylum Arthropoda; class Insecta; order Lepidoptera; family Noctuidae; genus Antitype; species Antitype chi. Next base: position 1,592,501 of record OX375817.1, on the reverse strand, counting down.
ATCTAGCGGCTAAAACTACCAGCACCCTTATTGCGTAACACACTATCAGAATCATTTTGATATATAATGCTAATTCATTGCATCTAATGTTAGAAAATTGTGTCAGCACAATAGCGTGAATAACACAATGAATGTTGTTGAACTGTCAAAATCACCCCCATTCCTACTGATACTATGTAATTTTAATTACGCCCGTGCGATTTTAGTAGTGTTGTGCAAAATAGCAAAATACTAAAAAGTAACTAAATTCTCCGTCTACATCGCCTTTAGATAACATGCCATCTGGCAACAATTTAGGCGGAGGGGTCTCTGTTCACCTGGCCTCGCAAGCTAGTGGCAACACTGGTCAGTACGTTTCCAGAAAATGGTGGGATTGTGTATCAAAATCGGGCATGACACGTATTTTACGATTTTTATAAAATAATTTGTGAAAATTTTGCAATGTTGTTATTTTCGTAGAAGTTTTACCTCTGCAGAATTGTTAAATTGCGAGAACATGGAATTCCGCGAGACGTTATTAGCTGCTCAACGAAATCAACAACAAAAGTCATCTGTGAGTTTCAGTACATTTTAAGAAATAATATGCGCATACTTTTTGATCAGATAAGTAGTTTGATGATAATGCGACTGTTTCTGTACAATAATAATGAGAACTAATACATAAGGACTTTCACCACAAACTTGAACATGAACCTGTACGTACTTTTACTTTGTTGTTATTGTCAATTTGTACTTAGCACCAACTGTCTGATGTGATTTCAGGAAAATGCGTATTACAAGGCTCGCTTCGATCCTCCCAAAAAAGAGCAGAAGCAAAGAGATAAGTTGTCAGCTAACATTCAAAAGTTTTTAGCAAAGAAAGATGAGGAAGAAAAGCAAAAGAGAGTCGACGCTCAGAAGAAACGAGACGATCTGAGTGCCTTACGAGATCCTAAAGCCTTGAGGAAAATACAGAAGACCTTAAAGGTCATCAAGTCAGCCAACAAGTCTGTGATTGCGGATGCCATTGATCGGGACAACACTGCAGTGACGCGTGAGGGCCCGGACCAACCTGATCAAGATGACTATGGTTATGAGTCCCAGGAAGCAGCCGCTATATATGAAAAAATGATGGAAAAGTACAGTAAAATGCCCGACGTACCCAAATTCCCTGTTGGAAGTAAGTATATATATGTATATTCTATTTCTAGTAATATGTATGTAGGTCAACAAATATTACAGAAGTCACAAAAAGTCTTTGTGGTTTCAGTTTTCCAGGATTGCATTATGATGTGGTAAAGTTTTCACTTATTCTGTGGGTTTCAAACATGATGCTCTTTCATATCATTTGGTACACATTTCATCCATCTTTTCTTTGGCCTTCCTCTTCCGTATCCATCCCACACACACATTTGTATCATACATTTGTATTCATATCTCTTTTAATCACATGACTTATCTCCCTCATCATATCCCATACCAAGCCAAACCATTTTCTTTCAACTTTTCAACAGCATCTTTAATTTGTTTGTGCTAGGATCTATTATTACAGTGAAGTTTATTGTCTATGATCAGCTTGATATGTGACACAGTCCTTTCATAGTAATTTTGCCTCAGTCTTTGCATCACAGTGAACTTTAGTTTTGTTGTTCTATATAGCAACAACAATAAAGTTCAAAAGCAACCATATATGGTAGCCATTATAGAGAAAATAATTGTGAGTGTAGTTAAACCCACAGTGAGTGTAAATGTTCTTTTAGCGTAAATGTTATTCTTTGGGATACATTTTAGTATTGAAAAATACAACATAATAATAATTAAAGAGGAAAACCGGTGTCCTCAATTTAAAATATATATTTTAACATTAATTTGAGGTAAATATATCCTCATAAAAAAGTTAAGAATTTTGTAAGACATAAAAAGACTTGTCTCCTCTGTTCCTTTGGCCTGCTCATGGATATCATACCATTACGCTTTGCAACTATTTTTGCTTTTTCTTTGTTCATGCTATCAATCATTAATGTACTTACATATTTCTTTCCTACTGACCCAAATAATAATCTACACCTTGATAAAAACTACTAAAATAAAAAATACTACTAATACAAATCATAATATTATTGTGTTTTATGACATTGTTATAGTTACTTGCCTGTTTAGCTTTATGGCAGGAACAATTTGTCATATTGAACAGCCAGAGCAACATAGCATTGTTTAACATAGTTTTCTTTGATATTTCTTTTTTGTTCCAAATTAACGACTATTATTTCTTGGAAGTTCTTGATTTGGTACATACATTAAAAAAAGCCATTTGTTTAAGTTTTTTTTATTTGCCTGCACTGTCCCAGCGCTCAGCAATGTCCTCCATCAAATCCTTCCTAGCATCATTTTTTAAATTTACAAAAAAGCATTTAATTAAAATAGATAATCTTTAACACAACTCAAGGAGCCATCTGCCAGGGGTGCGGGTTGTTCAAAAGAGATACCGTGGCCCCTGGCACACAAGCAACTGAAGGAACACGGGTGGGTTTTAGTCAGTAAAAGTCTGACACACCCTCCCGCTTCACCCAGACCGGGAGAAGTTATTTGATGATTTCCCATGCTCAAAAAAAAAGGAGCCACCTTTTATATTAAATTGCTTATATTTGTGTTTTTCTAGACAATTCAGTAAAGAAGGATCTTAATGGCACTAGAGAGAGAGTGAAACACGCCTTGAGACACGAAGATGATCCTGTGCCTCACAAGAGAAGGCGGAAAGGTGAAAATGGAGGTAAGATAAATCCATATTATTAATATTATAAACAGGTAAAATTTGTTTGTTTGTACGTATGAGGTAATTTCTGAAAATACCAGTAGGATTTCGAATAATCTTTTTGCCTTTGATAACCCAATTCTAGAGGAAGGTATAGGCTATTTAATTTAACGCTACGACCCTAAAGGGCCGAGTAAAAAGAAAATAGTCACAAAGAACACTTAAGAGAAAACGACGTAATATCGTGGGCGGGCGATGCGATGCTATAGGATATGTTTTGTTTTATCTCTTTTTCAACGCAATCTGTCCTGGGACATTCAGCAATAGGTAGATGATGGTTCCTGGACGTGCACGGTATCTTGTGCAGGTTTTGACATTCGTTTCATAGCTATTTGATTTGGGTGAAGTTTTAATGGAGTATGTGGTTCCTCAAAGCTGGATACCATAGCACCAGATAGGCTTGAGAATGCATTTGTATAGAATTAGTTTGCCTTCCAGGGACATTTCGGGCTTTTTGTTGAGCATTGGGTATAATTACGGAGTTTTTTTTTACCATAACACTTAGCGCTTGGGTAAATATGTGGTGCCTCCACGTAAGGCGTATGTCAAGGTATATTCCAAGAGATCGTGTGACCTCTGCTTGGGGTACTTCTATATAATTTATGGTCACAGATGCCCTTGTTTCTTTGCGAGTGGTGCAAGTCACCTGAACTGTCCGTGTTTCGTTGCTTTTATCTTCCAATCTTTCGCCATTCGGAGATCAGCTTGAGGCAGTTTTGCAGAGGCTTCTCTCGGGCCGTATCAGTATGGCTGTATCATCGACTAAAGTGCCTGTTTGGACATTTCTATCTAACGGCAAGTTGGCAGTAAATAACAGGTATAGGGTGGTACCCAAGACTGCCCTGAGGTACTCCGGCGTGAATCGCACGTAGATTAATGACGTCATCTCCCTGCTTCACTAGGAAGAATCTCTTGCCGAGGTAGGATGGGAGAAACAGGTAGAAATTTGTTAGAAGAGATATTTTTATTTTTGTCAGTAGAACCTGGAGACCATATACGATCAAAAGCCTGCGAAACGTCCAAAAAGACTGCAGAGCCGTACTCCTTATTTTCAAATGAGGTGATGATTTGGTGTACTTGTTCTACACAGTACCGTGGACCTTCCTGAATCCAAATAAGAAGAATAAGATTTATTTCCACCAGGGCATGACTCGCTTTAGAAATAGTGTTTCAGCAACTTAGAAGCAATAGGACCGTATGATTTGACGTCATTTTTAGACTTGTCAGGCTTGAAACTCGTGATCTGCCCAACCTTCTACGGTTTGGGGTAGATGCGCACCAGTGTAGCACTAAAAGGTAACGAAGAAATTTTACAGTGACTTTCGGTAACTGCTTTAGAATGGACGAGGTTGTGAGGTTATGTCATAAACCTGGGGCCTTTTGGTTTTTTTACTCGCCGTAAGTTCTTTCACCAGAAGATATTGGTCCGAGATTGAGAGAGTATACTGTCAGATACATTTGGTTTGGCGTCCATTAGTAGATGTAGTTCGGAATATTATTATGTAAAAACAAGAAATTTCACGCGAACGAAGTCGCAGACAGAAGCTTGTAATTTGTAATTGTTTATGTGTTTTTGATACATTTATGTGATCTACCGAAGGCGACGGCAATCACAAGTGACAATGTAGCCCAATCGTAATGACAGATCGCAGCGACACGACTAATTTCTATGTAACTCTATGAAAACGCTTCCGTAGATGGCGACGCAAACTAGTAGTACAGTCTCTGGCTGTCGCTAACAGATGCTAAAGCGGAATAAGGGAAACGCTATCGAAGTTGCAACGCACGGCATGTTGAGTCGCTGCGGTCAGTCATGGCGATTCGGATACGTATCCGCTTGCGGTTGCGGTCACTTTCGGAAGAGCAACTTTTATCTATATATTTAAAAAAAATGCTGTTCTTAGTAAGCTCATCACTTGAGTACAGCTGGATGGAATTGGCAAATTTTTGTTTTAAAATGTTCGTTCAGGTATTTACGGAAAGAAAATCAAGGAAAACTGAAACTGCATTTCCTATGGGAAATTCCTTATATGAATTTTGGCGGGTCAACAAATCTGGAATGAAAATGGTTTGTGGTCTATGTAAACCTAGTACTTAATTACTAGGTTTGCTACATAAATTGCGAATTTCCACCTATTTTGAACACGAATGTCATCAGTATCACACACTGCTGTAGGTCCTGTGTGGATGTGGCATGCAAAAAATAATCCCTTAACATTCAAATTTTCTTACGTTTTATTGCAATAGGACAGGGTATAAGTTGAACAAAATATGATTCGCGATCGTTACACGTATGTATTTACTCTATATGAGAAAAAATAAATAATTAATATTATTGAGATAGCTTAGGCAAAAAGCAGTCGGAAAATGTTAGTTTTAGTTCATGAAATAACAATACATTTTAAAATTCAATTCAAAGATTTCAGTTTTTTTATCTGTTTTTGGACACCATGACATAGTAGCCACCATGTTATTACATCATATCGCTGAATAAACTAATCAAGTGAAAAACTTTGTAGTTTTATTATTTTCGTAACCAAAGTAATTTTTATTGAAATAATATCTTACATTCAGGAACAGTAAACCAACGATAAGTAGAATCAGCACCAACTGGTGGCGTCCGCAAAGGCCGATGCCTGCCAGGGGTGCGGGTTGTTCGAAAGAGATAGCGCGGCCCCTGGCACACAGGCAACTGAGGGAACACGGGTGGGTTTTAGTCAGTAAAAGTCTGACGCGCCCTCCCGCTCCACCCAGAGCGGGAGAAGTTATTTGATGATTTCCCATCCTCAAAAAAAAAAAAACGATAAGTAGAATAATATTTTTTTTTTTAAATTATCATACAAAATATCCGCGCATATATTTACGCAGCAAACTGATGTCATACCCACAGACCAATATGGCGCCCACTGCGTCCAGCGTTTTCGTCGAATTGCGCGCTAAATATGAAAATGTAAAATTGAAATGCATTTTTATTGCACTAATCCATTAAATAAAAAAAATGTGTTTTTTTGTGGTTTGTTAGCATTTTAGAATCTAATTATGACACTTTTCAAAAATGGGTGTAATACCCTTTTTTCACCTTTTAGCCTGACTCTGACCTGCAAATTGCAAAAGACATAAGAAAATCTGAACTTCGCGGGCTACCTTATTCATCCTCCTTAAACAGAGAGTCATCATCTGCCCAGCCTTTTCCCAACTATGTTGAGGTCAGCTTCCAGTCTAACCATGTACATGATGCAGCTGAGTACTAGTATTTCACATGGAGCTACTGCCTATCTAACCTCCGCAACCAAGTTACTGGTTAATACGATACCCCTTAAGACTGTTTGTCAGACTTTGGGGCTTCTGACGACCCGACTTATCATGCTTTACGAGGCACAGAAGGGTCTTGGTATGTAAAGATGGTCACCCAACGGCGGCAAACGTAACTTAACGTAATCAATCGACCCGTGTGGCTGTTATTACTTAGCCACAACCGACAGTAATGATGGTGGTATGTTGTTGTAAATATTCCAAGTTTCTGTCCAAGTTCTAGAAATTAATTAACGCGCCTAAAAAACTCGTCAATAGTTTTAAAGTTTACATTTTTGTTTAAGAACGAGAGTCGAGCCCCCCAACTAAATATGAACCTGAGAAAAAAGACACTAAGCCTGATAAACCGAAATTCCGCAAACCAGCCCCGCCCCCTATGGACTTCAACCAATTGTTGAAACTGGCTGAACAAAAGAAAAGTGAGCCGGTGGAGATCGGTAAAAGGAAAGAGGTTGTAGCTGAGATGGAACCAGGTGCGGAGAGGCCGATGACTAAGAAACAGAAGCGGGAGTATGAGGAGGAAATGGCGAGACGTCAACGTCGACAGGAGAGACTGGACGCAGAGAAAGGAGGTGGTAAGAAAAGTAAGTAAGACAGTAGTATTTTACGCGTATGAATTTTAAGGTAGTGAGAAAGTGCGCTTCGATCTACATAGCGTTGCATTCCGTCGCGTTTTATCATGAACTCATTTTTCTATTGAAGTAAGATAAAAAATAACACACATTTTTGATCTTACTTCAAATCATTAATGAAATAATCCTCGATTGTGTATTTCAGTTCCAAGAGATGATAGACAACAGAGGGAAGTGGAAAGAGAGAGAAAACCAGAACCAAGTACTGGTTTCGGCCGCATTCCGAAAGTCTCCGACAAATTGAACAACTCCAACTCTAGAAATGATAGTCCTTCCAGACCGGACAGATCATCTGACAGGTCCGACAGACCTTCCGAAAGACCCGAAAGACCTTCTGACAGGCTTGCTGACAGGGAGAGAATTGAGAGGGAGAAAATTGAAAAACTACAGAAAGAAAGAGATAGATTAAGACTAGACAAAAATAAGGCTGAACGTGAAAAGGAAAGAATAGACAGAGAGAGACTTGACAAGTTGAAAGCAGAGAGAGAACGCATTGAACGAGACATTGACAGACTCAACAGGGACAGAGAAAAATTAGAAAAGGCAAAATCTAAACTAGAAAATAGCTCAAGGTCTGCTGACAAGGTAAACAAAAATGTTGACAAATCCGTAGATAGATCAAGATTAAATCACAAAGAGAGCTTAAAGCAAGATGTTAATAAGAACATAGATTTAAAGAGCCAAAACACCTACAGGATAGATAAGAATTCTAATGACAGGAAATTATCCGTATCTAATAAGCAGTCTGATAGTAAATACTTAAACGGCCATAGCAGCCAAGGTAAACCTGTGCCAAAGCAAAGAGACCAACTGCAGCAAAACGGCCTCAGGGACAAGGTATTACTGGCGAAACAGAGAGTATCGGGTGAAGGATCTCAGAGACAGAACGATAAAAGAATGCCTGAAAGTAAAGGAGTGCCTTCTAAAAGACCTGATGACAGGAAAGTTGGTGCCCCTAATGACAAAGCAGGCCCAAGTAAGCCGAAGGTAACAAATACATTTGATTTTGATAAACACATTAATTGTTTGGGCAAGAATGGTGCGAGAAAGCCGGATGGTTCGCGGCAGTTCCCGCCAGGCGATGTCAAGAGAAAAGGACATTCGGATCAGAAGAAGAAACGTAAGTGTTCTTAACTTTGTCATAGTGAAAATATTAACCAAAGCGATGAAGTGATGCTAGTGGCAGCATGAAAATGTAGTTACAGTCCCCAAGGTAACCTTGCTTTTTCCTGTTCGTGTAATGTCACCCAAGCCCTTATTAATGAACCACTTTCAGACAAATGACAGTCGGTCCGGGCTATACTTTTAGGTGGCTAAACTATAGCCACCCAAAGTACATTTGGTGGATAAATTGTTAAAAAAGTACATTAATATGGCTTCTAGTCTCATTTCCATATAGTTCTTATTTAGTTAGAATTATTATTTTAGTAAGTTTTCGTTGTTCGAATTTGTCTCCATTACTATAAACGTTTTTTGTACTTAACTAACTACGGGATTTTTTTGTCTTTAGGCTCCGTATCCACCGGCACTTTCCCTAGAATTGCCTAATACGGTCCAAATCTCTCACGAGATGGTTTTCCTCCGTGATTAAATCTTGAAAATTCGCTCGAGATCCAGCAACCATCTAATGTACCTAGATTCTATATATACAAATACTTGCACGTAAATGTGTAGCCTCAGTTGGAAATCCAATAAATAAAATAATCACTGCAATATACCATGCTGCTCAGCTTTGTTTCTCAACGAATACGGGCATTCTTTTATTGCAGCTTCTTTATTTCATAATGATGTTTGTTTAACAGGTCGTGCCCTAGATTCAGAATCGGAGTACGACTCGGAGCTCGATGACTTCATTGACGACGGCGACGATCAGATGGACTACTCCAAACACATCAAGGAGATATTCGGCTATGATAAGTCCAAGTAAGTAATAATATAATATACCAGCCAATTGTTATCCTACTGCATCGCAAAAGCCTCATCTTATATAGAGAAGGCTTAAGTAAGTGAAGTGGGAAGAAGAAGAATCACTCTGAGTTAAAGGCGTGATTTTGTTTTGCATTTAATGTTCAGTATTTAACACGGTTGAACGAATATTTCAGATATCTGGAAATGGACGACGATGATGATCCGATGATGGAGTCGAGTTTCGCGCGGCAACAGCGTGAGGAGTACATCAGCAAAAAGATTGGTAAGTGTTAATTGTCTAACGATAGGCCTTATGTCATCATCATTGCAACTTATTTTCTTCATCCATATGCGAACCGCAACGTGTCTTGTTCTTCCTTAAATCTGTATTATTTGTCATCTCTTGGTCTTCCCCTACTCTTACAGCTATCTACATTCATACTCAAAACTTTCCTCACGACATTCTCCTCATTCCTCCGCATCACAATCCCTTACCATGACAACCTGAGCCGCCATCTCCGCAGCCGAGAAACCGCGGCAATACTCTCGCCGACCCATTAAATTCTCGCCGCGATGCTCTCGCCTGCGGAGATTGCTCCATACGGTTTCTATTGAATTTGATGCCACGGCGTGACTATCGCCGGGATAATCTCGCCCGTGCAGATAGCGCTTGAGAGTTTCCTGAAGAGAAACCTTTTAAAAATAATGTTGTTTTTCATCCAGGCATTATGGAAGATTTAGAAGACATGAGGATGGAGGCTATGCAGAAGAAAAAACCTAAAAAAGGGCGACGTATCAGCGATGATTGACCGACAATGAACGAATAACTGGCTTGCGATCACTTACAATTAGAAGACAATCATTTGTGATTAATTAATTACACTACAAGGTATGTTATGCTAGGTAGTCTTGTTTTTACAAGGGATCAATTAAACTCAATTAGTTGTTTAAACAATTATATTTGCAACTGATTGTCTCCCAATAATAAATAGTCTTATTTCAATTAGTTACCTGTACATTATAATAATTTGTGTATTTGTATAAAGTGAATTCGTTTTTGAGTTGTTAGTGAATAGCTCTTTTCGCTCTTTTGTCTGCTTCTGCATTGGTATTCAACTTTCACAATAGAGAAACTGATCATATTCACTACACGTTATTATATTTATACTGATAATATTTTCAACATGGGCTATTTTTGTATACGTAGTTCGTGTTGATATGAGAAGATCAACATTTACATAATACATAATTATGATTATCAACATGTGACAACTTTACCACAATAATTAAATATTTTCATTCACTTATATGCAATAAATGAAACCACAAGTAATACTAGTCCACGGAAGTGTCTCAGAGAAAGATTTATGTTTTATAAACAACAAAAAAGAACCGACTTCCAAAAAAAACTAAAACACAGATCCAAAGACACCCGACTTCCGAAATTACTCACAGATTTTCACTTTGTAGTTTTTTTTTTGGAAGCCGGTTGTATTTTCTTTGTAATTTTTTTTTTTAGTGTCCACCACATTCTTGAATGCACAAGTTACATTGCCGCACACATTTGTCCAGGAGACTGCTCAACAAATTTCGTTCTGGATCCAAAGCCATGGCTTTTAATTTGTCAAAGGCGGCTACAAAACCATTTCGTAGTTCTTCTTCGGTTTCAGAAACCTGCGACACATAAGTAAAAACAAGTCGAGAGGAGATTGAGGTCGGGCGACCGGGCTTTTTGTAAAAAATAAACGCGCATAGACATAAACTAAAGGCAAGTAGTGTCCATTTGACCGTAAAAAAATAAACTAAAAGCCTTGTGATGGTTTCCATCGCGTGGCAACGTCACTTTTCAATGTTCAAGGTTTTTATATTGTTCAATTCGTTGTATCATTGACCAATCTACAGTATTCAAATTTGCCAAAAATTTTAACTCTTCTTTTTGACCTCATTGGACCGATTTCGTTATTTTGTTGTATACTTGTATATCGTCAGCAAAGGCGATAACAAGTATGCGGTTTTATTTATTGCATAAATGTGGTTTCCTTATTGTAAGTTTGTTCATAGTTTTATTATAATAAATATTTCTGGTACCAAGTTAAGTTGGGTTTGTTAGGATATTCTGACGAATTGATTTGAATAAACAACTGTTTAAATAATATTCTTGGGACGTTATTTGCATAGTTTTTTTTGAAATTTTTATTTAAGTTTATTTTCTAAATCTGGACAGAACATATATGAGTGCGTATGCTTGGGTTGTTACGCTGCATAACTTAAGTTCGCTAGGGTGGTCTGCGTGTCATAATAATAAAACGCAAACCTTATGCAAAATAGTACACCAATAAATAATTATGTTTGCACTTCTTGTGAAATTTTTTCATGATTTGAAATATTATAAACAGATTTGATGTCTGCTGAACAGAAGTAATGATAGCTTTACAAAAACTTGTTTTCTTTGAAATGGAAGAACGTCCTGTGAAAAAATTTGATACTTTTGTTCCGTGACAACCCTGTCATCGGCACGATGTATAAGTATATATCCCAAATAAATCAACTAGGGTTGTCTTAGTAACGTCTGTTTAATAATAGGTTCGTTAAATAATGAATTGATTAATTTATATTATTTTATTAGTTTAATCATTCAAGCGACATTGTTACTGAATTAGTACTTTTGTATGTATGTTTAATGCTTGAAGCTGTTGTTTCATACTGTTGTAAAAACGTCCTTGTTTCATTATGCCTTATAGTATTTTAATAAGTTCTTCAACTTTATCATTTAAGGAGAATGCGTTATGGTAGCCCACGAAATTCAAATTTTCTCACGTTTTTTTGCAAATTGCATTACATGAACACAAGATTGTGGTGATATTTTTCTCATTATTATTCTGTAAATACGTACACAAGTACGTATTTACGGTCGCGAATCATATTTAGTTCAACTTACAGCGTAACACTGATCTCCAAATTGCAAAAAATAAACGTAAGAAAAGGAGACCAGTCACGTTTCATACAAAGTTGGGCCCAAAAGCCAAAGTGAAAAAAATGTTTTACCCTGGTCAGTGAAGTCCTCCTTATCATTTTTTACTACTGCATCGAATTTGTATTACCATCCCTTCAGCGGTTTTTTAAAGTGGAAAATTCCGAACAGAATTCAAAACACCACGCTGCGCTCCAAAACGGGAATCCTAGACGTAGGCAAAAAGGCTGAGAGGCTAAAATGCGACTGGGCGGGTCACGCAAGCCGTATGCACAGTGACCGCTGGGCAATAGTCTCCACACGGTGGTGCCTGAGGGTGGATGGCGTCACGGCCCAAGAAGAGGTAGGGAGATGACCTAGATGCGCATCGCAAGGGTTGGATCGAGGTGGCCCTGGAAGGATTTCGGGGAGGCCTTTGCTCAGCAGTGGGACAGTCTAGGCTAATATATATTTTTTTATAATAAATACATTTTAATAAAATATGTATCTACCGATTGACGAAATTAAATGAAAGGTGACCTCGATATTTAGTTAAAATAAAAAATTATAGGAACACTAAGAGCCTGTTCAGATGAGGAGATCTGCGCGCAAGTCCACTCGCGCGCTTCAATTTATATTGCGTCCAGATACCGCGTTTTCGCGCGTTTCAACGCTAGGAGGGATTACCTGCCAGTACCAAAAAAATTTCCACTCGCCACGAACTCGCGCATAGAGGTGTGTAACTCTTTACGGAACCGACTCACTGATCCAGATCACTGAACTGATTCAAAAGATTGGTTCAGTAACAACGTTTCAAACGCATCATTTGGATCTGAATCATTTCTTTGACGCGTCGCTCGCGAGGCGACGGAGCAGTGAGCGAGCGAGAGAGTGAGACTGAGCCACTGAGTTACTGAAACACTGAGCCACTGAGCCACTCTGAGACACGAGTCGCGAGTGAGCGGGCGACACAATTACAATTTATACAAGTCAGAAAGAGATACCAAATGAGTCAACTCTCACAGATTTTCGTTGTCGTTATTTATGCACGTAAAAATGACCACTAAGGCGCTTACGTATCAAATACTATACGGTCGTTTTTTGCATATAATGTTTGCACTAAACGCGGCAGATTGTTTGTTTATGTTCGTTCGCACTAATTTTCGAAAATATTATAGTTCTGTTTTCGATTTCTTTGCGTAGTGATTATCGTGACTTACTTTCTTCCTTTTTATTCATAAAGTTATAGTTCAGAGACTTTACTTGAGAATTTTGTGTAAATAGACATTGAATCACGTAAATGGTTTAGTTTACTAGATTAGTAACTTGTCTCAGGCTCTCAGTGCTAGTATTATCTTAGTGATAGTATAGCTAATTTTAAGTATTTGTGAGACATTCTTTCTGTGACTAATGTGGGTGTACTTAAATAATAATTCTACGTGTTCGTACTTCGTAGTAAATGACTTTCTAAGGTATGCCTAGGTACTAACATACTTACCCTAAGACATTTATTTTCTTATTTTATTATTAAAATGCCTCCAATAAGCAAGAGAAGTCCATTGTGGAACCATTTTAGTGAAATCGCGCCCGCGGCCGCAACGTAATGTAATACGTAACATTCTGTATTTTATATCCTTTGAGCCGATGATCCAAATGAAACATATCAGTGTTTCGGATCATTTCAGTGATCGAGATGCAAATGTTCCAATCGCAAAAATGATACACTTTGCCCACCTCTACTCGCGCATAGTACTGGACGCAGCAATGGCCCCCGAGTATCTCAACTCGCGCGTAAAACGAGCGAGTCGAGAGTCCCGCTCATTGCACGCGTTTTAAGCGCGAGTAAGAAAACGCGCGGCAGCATCTAGACGATATATGTAGCTCCAGTATCTCGGGAACGCGCGTGTGTCTACGCGCGAGTGGACTCGCGCGCAGATCGCCTCATCTGGACAGGCTCTAAAGGTTTATTGTCATAGAAGGTCATGCTTGTAAAAAAGATGAAAGAATAGTCGTAGAGATTCGGTGCGATATTTAAAAATGATAAGGAGGATTTCCCAGACCAAGGTAACAGATAGTTTTTCGCTGAATGTTGGGCCCAATATGGCTGATCTCCTTTGAAATTTGCGAGCTACCGTAACGCATCCAGTTTTGGGTTGTTATAACGAATACCACATCACATCACCATAGTGTAACCGCACACGGACCACTCGCGACCATCCTAGATGACAGACTGGTCACGTGTGGTAAGTTTACGAGTAGCCTTTTATTTTCCTAATATTCATTTTGTGTATATTATAAAATTATTCGGAATGTAATTATGTATATCATATAATTTTTTTTTTAATCATACGATCTAACTTGCCCCAATATAATATAACAAGAGAGACAATTATACTGTGTGTACATTGTAAAGTGTGAAAAAACAAAACAACAACCAAACAACAATTTGGCTATTACCACAAAAGCTAGTGGGTATTTGGGTTTTAACACTGTATATTATTTATTGACAGTGGTGAATTTTTCATCCCTTTTTTTAGTTTTAGACATTCCCACAGTGGCCTGATGATACCTGCGCTTGTGAAAGTTGAAAAATTAATTTATATATAATCGATTATCATAAGGGGAAGCGCCAGGGAAGCCTGCGAAATTCAAAATGTCTTACGTTTTCTGCAATTACTAGTCCTAAGTTCGAACCCAAGCAGTAAGTTTTACTTTGTGTAAATTATTTCATCACCACTGCTCTCAAAACGGTGAAGGAAAATATTGTGAGGAAACCGGCGTGTCCTAGAACCAAAAATTAAGACATGTGACATCCACCAACACTCACTGGGCCCGCGTGGTGGATTATGTCCCACTCCCTCTCACAGAGAGGAGGCCTGTGTCCCAGCAGTGGGAACATTATAGGCTGAATATGCTATCAGACCGTATGTTGAAGAAAATATGATTCATGTACACATATATGTTGTATTTACAGAATTGTGGATGACATTTTCATGAAATAGTCATAAAATAGGATTAAATGAAGTTATTGGGATGTATTGATGATTTTAATGACTATAATTCCGTATAGCCATATTTGTTTCGGTCGCGAATCATATTTTAACCAACACACAACCTGACTCTGACCTGCAAATTGCAATAAAACCTAAGAAAATTTGAATTTCGCAGGCTGATCCCACGGACGTAATAAAATTTCTGCCGCGATTGCTAGCGCTGCGAGAACTGAAAATCGAACACACTGTTTGCGCTGAGATGAACTCTGTGGAATTTTAAATGCTCATTTTAACACCGAAATTTTAAAATCCAGTGCGCAAAAAGATGCCGCCGCGATTTTATTACGACCGTGTGAATGTCGACTAACTTAGTGCATCCTCATCGGCTCATTAACGCGAGGAGAGCTCGTCCCGTAAACGCGGCCGATAGCGAAAGGAGATAAGAAATTTACTCCCATAAGCTGTAGCTCGTATGTACGATACACCCATGTCGAAAGTTGACAGTCTCCTCGTGTAAATGAGCCTTAATAAACATACTATGAAAGCATAATGCATGTAACCTATTTGAATGTAAATCTTGTATACTTTTGTGATACTGAAGAGGAAAAATAACAAAAATATAAATACATATATGAATATTTTGAAAATAATGTTTTACTGATGCACTCCTGTAACGACAATCCTGCCAAAGGACGTCCGTAGAATATCAATGATGTCATTAAGACATTGCATTGTTGCGTTGCGTTGCGTGTCCATGTTTTGTAGTGGATGATCCGAAGTTTGTGTCCTGAATCCGGAGCAGCAAATAACGGCCATGGTCTAGTTGATACACGCGACTGTTACTCACAGGGTCTTTTACTCGAAGTGTTTTATTAAGGTGCAACGCAGACGACACACTTTTTGTGCGATCGAGTCTATGGCGCACAAAATGTCTGCATGGCACGCAAAAAGTTCGTCGCGGATTTTACGCAGACTCAACGCACACGACGCACATCTTCGATCATTCTGTCGGCAGAACTGTAGGGACGTACCTAGAAAAAAAAAATACGTAGACGTGAGAGATATCCAAACACGAGCGGAATAAATATTACAGCACACTAACCACATTTTTCTTTTTAAATGTCTATCATGGTATTTTGCCTTAGAAGTATCATAAATTGCTGGTCTGTTTTGTATTTCTTGTAATAACATCGATACATCGATCTCTAGCGCCATGATATTATACTGCGTACGTTACGTCCCCCACTAACGAGTGGAGATTGCAATTGCATACTAGAAGTGTGCACCGTCTGCGTTAGCGCATGTTGAAGTTGAAGCCAACTTTCTATTTTTTCGTGCACTTTTAGTGCGGTGCGGCGCGGGGCTGCGCGATCTGCCAGAATAACACGGATTTTTTGCGCGTCGTATGCGTTACTGCTTATAATTGCTTAGGTTCTATTTTCACAGACTAAACTGTCCGTCACGGATAGTCTGTCGTCTGCGTTGCACCTAAAGAGGGCAAAAAAACTGTCTAAACGTTGGTCATGTCATGCTTGACGGCTGAGCATGGGGTCCTGGGTGAGAAACCCAGGTCGGGCGAAGTGTTATTGGGTTTATCCATTAAGATTTTAGCAGCCCGGAGTTTGTAGTTGATGGTGTGACACCCCCGTGCCTCAGAAAGCACGTAAGGCCGTTAATCCTGCACAGACGCTTTACGCTCGACGCACTAACGCATCATCGGTTGAATGTGAAAGGTTGAATGTTTTATTATATACTAGCATTTTTTTGGGTGGGAATTTCTCCCGCTCTGGGTTGAGCAGGAGGGCGTATCAGACTTATTGACTAAAACCCACCCGTGCTACCTCAGTTGCCTGTGTGCCAGGGGCCGCTGCGGTATCTCTTTCGAACAACCCGCACCCCTGGCAGATTATATACTAGCTGACCCGTGCCCACTTCGTTGGGCGTAAAACATTTTTACTTGTGATGAAATTTTGAGTGTGGCTCGGTTAGTACTGACTGCTAAGAATTATTTCCTAACTGCCAAAAGGAGGGTTATATTTTTGCTGCATATGTTTGTATGTATTTGCATACCAATTTGGCTATTTTTACCGGGTTTTAAATGATAGATCACACGGTCGCGGTTTCATACCTATGTCGTATTTTCTCTTTATCCATTCGTCCTAATTAAATGCAGTAAAGAAAAGGTCTTTTGTTTTGAACACTTGAACCGATACATTTACTTATTTTGATAAGAATTCATAATTGTTGATAATATGACCAATAAACATGACCTAACAATTTTTTTTTAATTTACTATTTTTTATGACTTAGATATAAAGGTAGACTGTCGCTCACTTTTTGTAGGCTCTATCATTACAGATGCTCTAGAATTTTTCTCTAGATCTCGATTCAATATCTCTCATCGTTAAGGCAGCGTTCGGAAGAAACGTTTTCGTGCGACCGTTTTTTCTCCGACTTACTTTACAAATCTGACTACCAGAAAAAAGTCTTTTCATTTTTCGGGTTAATATATAGCCCATGACACTCACAAATAACGTAGCTTTCTTTCTATTGGTAAAAGAATTATCAAAATCGGTTCAGTAGATCCAGAGATTACCACCTACACCCTCACAAACTCACAAACTAACTTTACGTCTTTCTATTATTACTTTACTATTAGTAAGTATAGATTTGTCTGTTCTGGCGTTACGTGACCAATAATACGCGACGCATTTTGCGTCTGATATGTACCGACCCTATAGAATACCAGTTATGACGCCCGTGTCCAGCAGTGGAGGCACAATTAAGAGCTCAAAATGGGACATGCATACAAAATCAACACGGCCGGAGGGGCAGAGACTACTCAATGAAAGCACTTTAGACGATTAAAATAATTTATAAAAAAGTACTCTGTGATTTAAATCAAGAAAAACAGATAGGAACAAACAAGCCCAAACGCGAATGAGCGGCAAATTTTAGTTTTGTTTGACATTTGTAGTGTTGCATACAAAAATAAAATGAAAAAAAAAAAAGAAAATTGATATCGTTTTATGAACTATTTATTTAGTTATGATTGAGCTTTTGTCTAAAATATATTTTGCCATTGTATTGTTTTGTTTATTTATTTTCACGCTCACCGAAACTGGGTGACGGCTGGTCACTTCGAAGACCCAAATGCATGACTGTTTTCACGCCATCTAGCGTAAAGAGTAGAACTACGTATACCAAAAATCATGAATACTGCCATGTCTGAGAAAGTTTTGTAAAAGTAACACAATTGATGGTAATCAAATTAAAATTTCAGTTTCATGTATTGGTCGGCAATACTTTCGGTGTCCAACCTTATTTTGCATACATATAGGAGAACGATTACCCGTTTGCCACTATTAAGATTGGCAACCCGGTACCTAAGCGAAAATGATTTTGAATCATACATTGTTGGCACTCACATTTCGTTGACATCGTCACAAGGAGACATATTGTTCCTTGCTTGAGCATGGCAGGCCTTGGCTCGCAGAATAACTAGCTAACTAGCTTTTGCCAGTGGCTGCGCTCGCGTGGAGGACTGAAATTATCCCAGGGGAACGTATTATTATTTATTATTAAAAGCCTGTGATGTCCCACTGCAGGGCAAAGGCCTCTCTACTCTCCTTCCACTTCTCTCGGTTGAATCCTGCTAGTGACCAGTTCTTGTTGAAGGAGTCCAGCTCATCCCGCCATCTCCGTCTGGGCCTACCGCGACGTCGCTTGCCATTAGGAGGGACCCATTGGGTCGTAAGTTTGGCCCATTGGTCGTCTGACATATTACCGGGATAAAAATTCAGTTGCAGCAATGAATGCCAATTCATTCAACAATCAATCATCAATCAATCAATTCAACAACTAAATCATTTCAATTCATTTTTGTTTGCCAATTTCATTCACATCCGCTTAGCCGATTTGGCGTAATTGAGTAGTTCGCTCCGCTGGTTCCTAAAGGAACCAGTAAGTAATTGAACACCTAGCAAGAATCAACGGCCGGGCGATACCGGTATGGACATAAATATTGTCATTATTAAAAAAGAACACGCGAAGTATCGAATCGGACAAAGAAAATCAAATCCATTGCAGGAGCGTTTTTTGAATTTGGAACATTACAACGCTCCAGCAATGTTGTATGAAACGGCGTGCTGGGTTACTAATACTCTTTGATTGGATCTCTTTTATCATTCTTGGCATATCAAAGTAAGTCCCTTTGCTTAGTACAAATTGCGTTCACGTGGCTGGATAGCCATAAATGCGTTTTCCTAAAGGCACAGATGATAAACAGAAAATTGGCGGCAAAGCTGAAAATTCGTCTTGATTTGTTATTTACATAATAAATAAAATTTAGTACTTAATTAAAATGAGTTCCAACGGTTCAGAGAGTGAAATGAAGATTGATTGTACAGATTTAAGATCAGAAGCCAAATTGGCAATGGAAAACCTGCTTCAAGCGAAGTCAAAAGAAAAATACATGAAAGTATATGAAAATTTTATGATTTGGAAAATCGCGAAAAAAGTGAACATTTTCCCCGAAACAGTATTTTTGGAGTATTTTAATGAGATTGCTAAAACTAAAAAGCCATCTACATTATGGGCAATTTATTCCATGCTGAAATGTACAGTTCATGTTAAAAACGGGATTAGCTTGAAAAATTATGGAAATTTAACGACTTTTTTAAACGACAATCGACCGGATTCAAAAGCATAAAATCGAAAAAAAACTACTGGCGAAAACATGGAGCAATTTTTAATTATAGCCTCAGATGACATATATTTAGCGACAAAGGTAAATATATTCATTATTTATTTGAGACACAATTAAGCCAAAATGGCTGGATGGATTTGGATGAATTTTGATACACAGGATTTATGAGTCATAATAAAAATACTGTCCGTGGCTGTAGCTTGATATTTAGTTTTGTTTGTTACAGGTTGCTATGATATTAGGCGTTAACGGAGCATGCCGGAGTTTCGAACTCTATAATATTACCACAAAAGAAATATAATTTCTTGATGACAAAGCAATAATAACATTGCGCGACACTAAAACAAAGATTGACTGGATATTTGTAATCCAAGGAGAGTTCCTAACATATGTTAAAAAATATTATAATCTTCGTCCAGCGAACACAACATCAGATAGGGTTTTTCTTAACTTTCAGAAAGGGAAGTGCACGAAGAGCAGATCATTGGAAGCATTGGAAGACACAAAATAGCTAAAATACCTAAAGATTGAGCAACTTATTTAAACTTGACAAATTCTGAATGTTACACTGGACATTGTTTCCGTAGGTCTTCAGCCACTCTTCTGGCTGATTTTAGAGCAAATTTGACGACTCTGAAAAGACACGGAGGCTGGAAGTCCGATAAAGTGGCAGAAGGCTACAATTGAGGACTCTATTGAAAACAAAACATAAAGATATAAATAATAAAATAAATCAAAACATCACATTCCAACCTAATTCGGAAAGAGAATCTCACCCGCTGGCTACTTGCCAACATCTAAGTCCACAGCCATCCACCTCAAAACAGCATATTCAGCCATCTACCACTACATCCAATGGCCACCTGCAAACCTCATCAGAAGTTCAACAAACAAACATAAATATACCGGGGAAATCAATAACATTTTCTTTTAGTAATTGCCCCAATATGAATAATGTAACTTTTAATATTAAATTAAATGTATAATATAAAAAGTTTTTTTATTTCTCTGCATTCTTTTGAGAAAAGCACTATATATCTAAGCCTTGGCGGAAATGGCAATTGCTTATTTCACGGCCCTTGTTATAATGTACAGACGCAAGCTATCCCAAACTGTAAATTTTTCCCAATTGAACATGAACCTTATGCTCTTGTCATAAAGTTGAAAATCGATCAAAGAAATTTGACAGATTGGGGTAGCTTGATGTGCTGGCGTCTGTACTATTCCGCGCGCGCCGTGTTGAAGATGAGCCTAGTGCGTTTCCCTCTTTTTGAGCACGTTCATTATGATCCGTGTCGCACTGTATTAGGACCACAGAATAGATGGAACACCTGCACAGTTATTCACAACCATTTAACAGGTTGGCGAATCGATAATAACACATTTTCAATAAATTACTAATTTGCCTTTTTTTTTAAGGGTGGGAAGTCATCAAATAACTTGCCTGCCCCCTAAGAATGGCGGTTGTTTTTTTTATTTAAGCTGGCTAAAGAAACTCTGGTTTAGAATTTGTGAACAGCTTCTATAGGATTATTTGATAACATTGATTGATGTTCGATTTGGCACGGAAGCATCGAATGGTTGTGCTAATATCAAATAGCTATTTTATTCCAATTTTGACCATAAAATACCAAATAATGACAGCTGATTGATTGGTGACTGTTGACACTTCCCAATCTACTATTGTACTCTATGGTTGACACCTTGAGCATTGACAGCAGTGTTGCCAACCCGTACGATAATTATGGGGGCGTACGATAATTTGGCCCATGGTACGATGTACGATAATGAATGTCTAATGTACGATAATTTTGTGCTTTGGAGAGTCAGAAAAAAAATCAACAAAATCTCAATGGGAAATATGAAGAATGAAAGCGTCAACATGTAAATGTCTCTCCAACTCTTTCCCTTACAATGATTAGCGCACAATCTTGAAAATATTCTTGCAATAAACACATAACCGTAAACAAAACCTCAAATTGGCTTAAACGTAAAAAACTTAAGCGATGTTATTACTTTATTTAATTTTATGGTGAAAAACATAAAAAAACACTACGACAAAACACGGTTACGGTTCGATCTGCTGGTGAAACTTGGCACATACTCCTCCTTCGACTCTAATCTGGTGGTTTGTTATCAAATGAAATTATTTTTTTAGGGTTTTTTGTGATTTTGCTTTTGCACGATAATTTTGCCCGGAATACGATAATTTTCAGGTCGGAACTTTATAATTTGAACTTTTGGAGTTGGCAACACTGATTGACAGATTTGACAGATGTCAGTCAGTACCCTATTTCTTTCATCGAGGTCGTACGTGGGCTGTTCGTCTTGTTCGCCGATTAATATTTTAATAATATCGCTACTTATTACTTAGCGTGACTATTTAATAAATAGTCTTTCATTAGGAAACTTTGTGACTGATTCCTGTAACCTTTCCTTTAGCAGGTAAGCATTTAAAATTCGTTTGCTCTGGTGAGGGTTTGTTTTTTGTGTATCGTAGATTCAACACGAATTTGTTGATAAAACTAGTTTACAAAATACTAACGTAATCAGCAACTATCGCTTACTGATTGATTTCCTTGTTGTAGCTATGAAATTTCTGACAAGTTTGAACGATGTACCCGAACTCAAGAAAGAGAATGTCCACATCAGGGATGAAGCCGAGTTGTTACAAAAATTAAATAAAATGATAAACGATGGTCATAGTAAGCTACAGATCGTAACAGATTTCGACCACACTCTGACAAGACACACTCTCGACAATGGAAGCACTGTGCTCACAAGTTTTGGTAAGCTGATACATTTTTATCTTCTCCTGTTACTTACCTTAATGATATTTTTACGACTATTCATGATAACATAAAGTTTAGTATTAATATATTCAAGAGACTTGACTTTTATCATTTCCATCAACAGCATTAATTATCCATTGATGAAAAAGATAAGCAGACAAAATACCAAGAAATATTTGTTATAGTATATTCAATGTCTTAAATTTTTATGTAGGAATGTTTCGTGAGTGTCCCTCAATACCTCAGCACTATAAAGATGAGGACAATCGGCTCTCCGGTATCTATAAGCCCATTGAGTGTGACCCTGTGATGAGCATAGATGAGAAAACCCAACATATGATTGATTGGTATGTGGCTGCTCATGCATTGCTTAAGTAAGTACCTCTTCAACTTCTATTATAACATGTTAGACTATTATTTTTATTTTATTTATTTTCTTATTTTGAGGACATCCTAGCTAAAGGTATGTTGTAGAGATACTTTTATAATTTAGACTAACTTAGTTAGCAACCTGCAGCAAACAAGGATATAGATTCAAATTCAAGATTTATTTAATCTTTATAATAATAATTATGTTTACTTTACATAAAACAAAGCATTTAATCTTTTCGTGATAGTTTTATTTATTATCTATCCATTCAGCTCAAGAGGGTGGGGATAGACTAGAAATGTTGTTAAGGGTACCAAATCTGAAGATATTTAATGACTACAGTGTAATTTTGAATCTGATAAAAAATGTAGAGAATTTGAGAATTAAACAACATATAATCAATGTTTGGTCTCTATAGTAACAGCACCTGGCTGAGTGACAATAAACTATTAATAACTTATCTAATTTAACTGTTATCAGATTAACATGTTATTAAATTTTCCTTTTAAGTGTTTCTATATATTGCTTTTATATATTTTTCAGAGGTGTGAAGTTCCCAAGAAATGAGTTAATGGATTCAGCTCACAGAATGGTGGAGTGTTTCAGGTATTAGTAAAATATTTAGTTAAGTATTGTTTTACGTCTTAACAACTCCTGTTAGGTTGAGCTACATCTGGGCACTGCTGCACTCATGGCGCCATTACCTATTCAAGTGGCCCTGGCAATGTTTAGAAGTGCATTTCTGAACAACATGTAAAATGTTGCAACAATGTAACCAGTAAAAATAGTAAATAAAATTCATTTAAAGAAAACATAATACTTATTATTTTTTACTTACTTTCTTACTTACCTGTAAAAGCATTCACTATATTTTAATAGATTAATCGCTGTTTTATCTAGCATTTCCGACAAATTAAAATTTACATAGCACCTCGCTGCATCCCAGCAATGTAGGTATTAAAAATAGATTTTTTTTATTGTCATAACAATGAACTATATTTCCAGAAAAGGAGTGAAAGACATGATAGAGTGGAGCAAGTCCCAGCAAGTGCCAGTGCTGGTGTTCTCAGCAGGTCTCGGGGAGTCTGTGCTGGCTGCTATGAAGGCGGCCAACTTCTTGCTTCCACATGTCAAGGTACCTAACTATTTATGTGTTATAGGTTTTCAGGCTATGGAAAGAAGTTTGGGTGCATTGTGTTGTTTGCTTTTCAGCCTGAGTAAATTACTTATTAAATCAATGGCCGCAAAGTAAACAATTATGGTTATCTACAAAATCATGATTTTGCATTAGAGTGTTATCACATAAGTCACATAACTAAGATATTAGTACTAAGTATAAAGCTATCTTTAATGACATTTTCTGAATAGGGCATTACCTACTTTGTACAAACAAGTTAGCTAAATGAGTCGACTGCTATACATATATCCGCATCTATGTGTGACTTCTTTATTGCATAAGCAATCATTTTAAATATTAAAAGTTATTACTATTGTTTTGTACTAGCTTCCACCCGCGTTTCGCCCGCCGTGGTATGTCAAGAAAAAATCCAATGCAAAGCATCCTGCATCCTGTTCAAAGTGTCTCCATACCAAATTTAATCAAAATCGACCCTTCCGTTTCGGAAATTAGGCCGGAACAGACAGACAGACAGAAATTTGAAAATTTGTTTCTTTGGTATAAAAGTAAAAGTACCGGATATCTCTTCATATGCATTTAGTAAAAAGCTGTTATTTTGACATTACAAGCTGACACTTCAATTTTATTTATTTCTATAAATTTTAGATGGTCTTCTTCTTTTCGTGTCGATGGTACTCGCACACAATTTTTTATTTTTGTGGCCCAGTAGGTGGCCACATTTATTGCGGCATCAGTGGCTTTATTGAGATCATCCAACGTGCAGGTGAACAAGCACTTAGGGTGCCCTAAGTGCTTGTTCACCTGCTTGTTCCAGCAAGTGGGGCATGGTCTGATCAGAAGCACCGCACTCGCACATTTTAGATGGTTGATTGCTAAAATAAATTAAAGTACTTACATATGTATGTACCTGTGTTATAATTTTCCTTTTTGAACTATTATTTGTAACGCCTACGTGACTTATTATTGTTGTTGCACTAAAATAACGCAAGTTTAAAAACCTGACATTAAAACGGCTATGTGACTCGTGTGAATCTTTGTTTACAACAGGAGAACGTGCCGATTGTCCGACGCGCGACGTATGTTACATGGACTAATGGTATATGTCCCTATTGTCCATATCTCCCTAGCTTGTTTGTAAAAAAAGGTGTATTTATCTAACGGCACATTGCCATCATCAGTTAGATCTAGGTTCATTGTAGCTGCCGAGCTATCGTGGGTAGGCGGGCGAGGAGAATTTAAACCACGTGTTGAGGATAATGAAAAATACACAATTATTATTTTAACAGAAATATTAACGGAATCACAATCAGCACTCTATAATTAATTGAAATGCAACGACGCTCCACCGAATACGTTTTGCTTGATCGCCATGCCAACGGGTATCCTCCCGTCTGACAGCTGCGCGCGCAAAAGAGTCCGGAGTTGCGTCAGAGTGAAGAAACGTCAACCCGCGCTTGTCCAAATGTCTGCTGTCATTTTTGACGTTTCTTGACACTCTCAAAACGTCGAAGCGCCGTCACGGCCGAACTGACATTCGCACGTCCTCGTGCGACTACTTACGCCTCGAGTTATCTGCAAAGACCAAATGCAAATCTGTAGTACACGTATGGGCATGCTCGCCCATCCCTGACTAGCTACCCATTTATGCTGCCTGCTTGAAAAGATCTCGATCTTCACCCCTCATATCTGAATTAAACACACTGGGCGGACAACTGACTTCAGGCGCCCCTTCGACCACCCACCATCTCGCATGGTGCGATGGACCGGACAACCAGTCAGCGCCCCTTCCACCAGTTACGAAAGCCACACGCAGCTGCTGCAATCAACTGGTCCGGAACGTCGACCCGCATAGGCCAGTCCCGGCTCAATCTCGTGCCACCCAGCTCGCACTAGAGAAGTCGTAGTTTGATCGTGGGCGTCGACCCGGTTTAGGCCAGCCCAGTCGATCAACTACCCTACCTACCACGTAGGAAGACGTGGTCTGATCAGAGGCATCGACCCAGTTTAGGCCAGCCCCATTGATCCACCACGCCGCTCCCAACTGCCTATCCAGTGCCCTACGCTCCAGATCGATTCTCGAGAAAAGAACAGGATTTACACAATTGTTATAAACTCACCATTTACTACTCATCAAGTTCGGAGGCGGAGAGGGTGCCAGAGCTTGCGGTCAAAGTGTGTGAACCAGATACCGATACTGTATCACTATCAACATCAGATGTTGCCATTCCATTCTCTTGACTATGGACTTCCGCCGTCTCGGCCTCCTCTGCCTCGTTGAATAACGAAGTAGCTACTTCCATCAATCCACCGTAGCCCTGTTAATTACCTGGGAAAAACATTCTACATCCCCTCTACCAATGCCCGTCAAATAAACTAAATCATTCTGCACAGTACCTGGAAACTTCTCGGCGTAGCTGTTAGTTACTAATGAACAAACCGATCCGCTATCAAAAAGGAAGGAAACTGGCTCACCGGATGACGTAATCAAGGTGCTCCTAGATGCCTTGCGTTCACACACGTGGACCTCTTTGACCCCCGCTGCTCCGCCGCCTCCCGCTTGATCTGGACACGCCGACGCCAAGTGTCCTGGTCGTCCACACACGAAGCAGGTGATTGGTCTTGGTTTATCCGCGGCTCTGGATGTTTGTTCGTGCGTCTTCTCTGAAGTAGCAGGCTCTTCTCTTCTCTTGCGGCAGTCCACCGCTTTGTGACCCAAAGTACCGCAGCGGTGACATGTTCCCGTGAAGCGTGATTCATTGAATCGAGTCCTTTTCACATCCGCATCATGGTTATCGCTACCCTCATGCCTTCGTTTCAGTGAAATGCCGTTAAGAACGCGCAGAAGTTGAGATCTAGTGGTCAGGTTATGAGAGTGAAGCTCACGGCGAATCACGGCTTCCTTTTGGCATAAAACTGAAGATACGAATCCCGTTATAACATCTTCGGACATTTCCGTCCGCGGGATGCGTTCAATGATGTTCCAAAGGCGCATGGCCGCCTCGCTCGCGGTTTCTTTAACCCCAACTTGAAAACGTAGAATTTCATCGAAGTAATCTTGTGGCAGCATAGGTTTAGCAAACTTCGCAAGCAATATTTCTTTTACTTGAGGCCATGTTAGCTGCGATGCCTGTAGCCGTGTTAAACAGGTAGCAGCTCGGCCTTTGAGTGCACGTGTAAGTAACAAAAGTAATTCTGCACCTTCTGACTTACGGTTGTTGACTACGATTTCTGTCACGTTGCACCAACCTTCGTTGTCCGCTTCGTTGCCATCCGGATCAAACTCAATCAAATGGGTAGACGTGCTGCTCGAAGGTTGCGGCTGTGATATAGCCATCAATCGGGATAAAAACAGCTCCATCTGTTGAGACAGGCTTGGTTCTGATGCCGGCGCTGAAGATCTCGTGCGACTATTCTCCTCTGAAGCAAGCCCTTCATATCCCACTTCTGATAACGGCACATTGCCATCATCAGTTAGATCTAGGTTCATTGTAGCTGCCGAGCTATCGTGGGTAGGCGGGCGAGGAGAATTTAAACCACGTGTTGAGGATAATGAAAAATACACAATTATTATTTTAACAGAAATATTAACGGAATCACAATCAGCACTCTATAATTAATTGAAATGCAACGACGCTCCACCGAATACGTTTTGCTTGATCGCCATGCCAACGGGTATCCTCCCGTCTGACAGCTGCGCGCGCAAAAGAGTCCGGAGTTGCGTCAGAGTGAAGAAACGTCAACCCGCGCTTGTCCAAATGTCTGCTGTCATTTTTGACGTTTCTTGACACTCTCAAAACGTCGAAGCGCCGTCATATCTTTATATACGTGTTTTATTATGAGAAAAAGTTAGGAATTAAACAGAAAAATAATCCTATGATACAACAAAGAATACTGAAAAAAAGTGAATTTCGTAAACAGTGCAGTTGACTCTTTGTACTTTGCTGTCGTCGAAATATTCTAGTTAGAATCTGTTATGATGGTTATGGATCATGGAACGTTAAATAAAGGAGGATGCACAAAAACTTATGGGACCTGATCTATACTAATAGTGATTAGCTGCTGCTGCTACTATAAACTGTGTTTATTATATAAAAAAAAGGAATTATCTAATTGACACGCGTCACAGCCGGTGAGAGAGAGTGCCTACACTAGATCCACAGAGTACTATAAACTATACTTTTTTTTTGGGTGGGAGATCATCAAATAACTTCTCCCGCTCTGGGTGGAGCAGGAGGGCGTGTCAGACTTTTACTGACTAAAACCCACCCGTGTTCCCTCAGTTGCCTGTGTGCCAGGGGCCGCGGTATCTCTTTCGAACAACCCGCACCCCTGGCAGAACTATACTGAAGTAGAGACCAATCTTGTTCCGTGGAACTAGTCATTTGCGTTCGTGAAGAAACTAGCGCTATCTGTTATTCATAGTTAGAATTACCTTTGGATATGACACCGGTATGCCTATAGCTAAGTATATATTCTGCCGTCCACAAGCTATAATGCCGTTAACCAATAAAATCATATTTCGAGTTATGAACAAAAAAGCGCAGAAAAATATGAAATGCATGCTATTTAGTTATTCAACGGATGGTAAAAATTCTAGTAAAAATGAAAATTATAAGCCCTTAGTCACTTTTTAGTTTAGTAATGTTGCTTACCTACGTTTTATTTATTTATGCACTAAATTAGCTTAGTAACATATCAAATATATTTTTTTATATCTCGGCATCCATAAATAGTAGAAAAATACTGCTTAGACAGAAAGATAGAGTATTTTTTTTCTGATAGCTTGTGGACGGCAGTATTATACACCGTTACATTTTAGTCGTCTTACAAAGCCGTCTTACATTACCTCTAGGCGCGATTAAAACATTCTTACAATTAATTAAGATAATAGGCACAAAGAAAAATAAATAATGCTTTAGAATTATGAAACACCCTCCCTGTTAACAATGTTTACGTATCAAACGGTAGAAGATATCTACCTACCTACAATTACATTCCATCTCCTTACCAGGGTGTTTCAAATTACGTCATGCGACTTAGTGAATGATATTTTTTATTTATTTTTACATCAGCTTACAGAACATTAACAACTAATATTTAATTTCTAGGTGGTATCGAACTTCCTAGCCATGGACGACGACGACTACATAGTCGGCATCAAAGGCGACGTCATTCACACCTACAACAAGAACGAGACCGCGATCAAACACACAGAGTACTACGACATGGTACAGCAGCGGTCCAACGTCATTTTGATGGGCGACAACATCGGGGACGCGGGCATGGCCGAGGGCATGGAACACTGCGACGTCGTCGTCAAAGTAGGCTTCCTAGGAAACCATGCTGAAGGCAACCTGAGAAATTACCTCAACAAATTCGACATTGTACTCGTGAACGAACCGTCTGTTGACGTCGTTAACGCCATACTGCAATTTATACTGTGATTTTTTATTGTGATTTGTAGCTAAAGAAACTTCCGGTTCCTGAAAGGATAAATAATCAATCAATTGGATGACAGATTGACAAACTCATGTTTACTGTTGTAATTTCGGTCTTAACATAAACAATTAGACATTATGTACAAGTAGGTATATAAAGTAAAAGAAAGGACGAGCTCACTGGGCATCAAGGAATTCAACCGCAGTGCTGTAATTAGCTGATGGAAATAACAACAGACAGTCAAATCACTTGACATGAGGTTTGACCCTTTCAGGAACTGGGTACTAATAATTTATTGTTAGTGACAGCGTTCTTGTTAGAAGATTGTGCAATAGTGTTTATTTCTTATGTAAATCAGCCAGACCCATCTTACTAAGAGATTAAAATATTTCATACGTAATAATATGTTCAAATTATACTGTAGGTACTGCCTTTATGTATCTTTTAAGTAATTGCTATGTAAATTATCTGCCACGTTTTTACGAAGTTGCATTTTTTAAGACAAAAAAATAATATTAACGTCCGAAAGAATATTACAGCCGTTTTTTGTTTGTTTTTACAAATATTATTTAGTGGAAAAAAGCTTTTGCTAATCTTGTGATAATGGCATAGTGATAATTAAGTTGTGGGTCTGGCTAAATGGCGACATATTAGTGAAATGTTTTCGATAATTTCTCTGTCTCTGTAGTTATTTTGGACTAAGCAGCTTCATTGTAAACCATGAGCTGCGCTTTGTATCTTCAAAGGTCATAGGCCTCTTGTACATACATGTGTGCTTAATTATCAGACCTAGATGAGTCAGACTCGTTGTGAGAAGCTTTGTTCTCTTATCCTCGGCATTTTCGATTCTACTTAGTAGATTTACTAATTGTATAATTATAAGTATTTATGAAGAAAGGCAACTGGGCGATATTGGTATATGAACCAATTTCATGGTCGTATTTCTATTGGTTATTAAAAATTGCCCAGCTTCCTTGAATTTTAAAGTTTTGTTTTGTTATTGTTGTTTCTGTTTTATATAACGTCATTACATTAACTTAATATTATATAATCTGGTTTATGTTTCCTTCCAATACATGCAGGTTATTCAAGTTTATCGTATATGCGTTGTTTTGTTCTTAAATTATATTTTTGTTGAAAATGTTTTCTAAAGCTGCGTTGCCACTTGTAACAAACACGCAAACAACTCTCTAAGATCCATAAGAACATTTTTAAGTTGGTGTGATAATACAGAAAGCTTTTCAAACTGATCTGAGCAGTTTGAACCGAACCGACTATTCACAAAAGTGATTCATTAATCTGAAGACAAACATCCCGGGGTAGTCGTATAAGTGGGAGATGAAAACTCGTTATTTGATGACCTACGAGATATTTGCGAAAACTTGAAACGGGATTCCTCCTTCCAATGATAGCTTAGGCTCCTTAATCACATCAGCTTTGTTCACAACACACACTGACGCGACATACGTGGAGTTTACAGAAATATGAAACTAATAGCCGGGTCGGGTAAACAGGATTTGAGTTTCGTCTGAACTTGCAAAATAAAGAAAATGTTTGGTTTTCAAACTGTTGATTTTCTATGAGAGTTTTGAATGGATAGCTGTCTGATGTCACATTTTGCTTCTCGTATTTCACATATTGGCGAACATGTACAATTGGGGACGCAGCTTAAGGGTTCGATGATGATGTATTTTCTTTGAAAGTAGAAAGGCCTGCGCAGACGCGGTACTATCTGCGGAGTACTTTTTTGTCCGTCAATTATAGATCCCATATAAACTGTATCGAATGACTTACACAAAGGACTAAAAGTCCCCCGAATAACCGAGGACGTCGAGAGACACTGGACAAAAGAATGGTGGATTCCCCGAAAAAATATAATTAATTAATTGATCCGAAATAAATTAACGGATGGGCCTAGTATTCTCTCTTAAAACATGTTCTGATTTTTCTTAAACTTCATGTAAAAAAAAAAAACAAAAAGCCAGACTGCCTAAAAAGCGAACTTTAATTTAAAAAAGATAGAACAAGAAACTAAATTATTTTTTTTATTTCACAGTTTTAGTTATTATTTGTGACGTTCATGAGACCTATTAATGAAACCCTTTATTTTGATACCCCACTCAAAAAGTTTAAAGATTTTTTTTTAAGACGGCGCCAAAAATCGGCCATTTTTTTTTCAATTTATGCACCTCTCAAGCTGAAATCGATCAAGCCGTTTAAGCTACAGAGCGTACCAAAGATATATACATGCAGTCGAAAAACATAACCGTCCTTCTGGCGCAGTCAATTACAACTAGTAATCTCAAGAATGTTTGCCTCCATAGCGTGCGTTTCACTAAATTTCCGGACAACAAAATCACACCGTGTGCGCAAGCTCTCGGCGGACATAATTTAACGATTCAGGGATTTTTGTTCCCTGTGGACAAACGCCCCTCGTCTGCGCAGGCCTTTACTCATACAATTCCGTGTGCGAGCCTAGTTCAAAAAGTTTGATACTGGTGCCGATTCTCTTGTGCACCGAACTAAACTAATTAAACTATCACTAAATCCTTACTTTTGGCTTTGAGAATTTTAAAGTTATTCTGCATAAAAATTTTAAAATATTTTTTCCACAATTAAAATCGAATTTGACAATCGCGACTCCATGTGGTATTTTTTGGCTTAGCAACGTGGTACTTGTTTGCCCTACCCCGTGATTTTTTTTAGAGCCGTAGGCGCGCATGGGCGCAGCCTCGACGTGTTTTATATGGAATTTTTCACTTTTTGTATGGAAAATATATATTTTTTTACCCACGTTAAGTTTTAGAGGTCTATGGCTTTTATAAAGGGGGTCGCAGTTTTAATTATTTTTACGATAGGACACACCATTTTCAAGATATAAGAAAAAGAAAAGAAAAAAGATACAGTACTGTATTTAACCGACTCAAAAAGGAGGAGGTTATCAATTCGACATGTTTATATTTTGTATGTTCGGGCATAACTCCGTCATCTATATTTGCAAAATGATTTTTTTGTTCGAAAGGGGTTTATTCCAAAATGGTCCCATTTAAATTTCATAAAGATCTGATGATGAGTTTCGGAGACACAACGGAACTCTTCAAAATATGTCAGCAAATCAACCGCGATTGCTGCTATCGCATAAGTATGCATTGTTTTGACCCCAAGAATGATGAAGTATCGAATAGGTGTGGGGTAGGTAGGTACTATAACTAAAAAGTGAAAAAAAAAAACAACTGACTTTCGGAAGGCGGTGACACAAAAATTTTAATACATAAATCCAAAGCCACCGACTTCCGAAATTAAAGTTATTTTTCACTTGGTAGTGTTTTTTGCACCTGAAATCGAGGTGTTGGTGTGAATTTTAGTTCTTGACAACTAATTTTATTCCCCACGTTTTTAATCGCGATTAAAAATAGTTAGTAGTTATACAATCAAAATGTTAGGTTGAATAGAATAATTTAATTGACAACAAGTGCTCAGTGCAATATTAGTGCTGCCAAATTAAAATATAGTTAAGTTGTGTCACTTTAGTCAATTTCAGAATAGGAAATCGTCGTTTGACAGGAATAAACAAAATTTTGTTGATTTTGAGTCTAGTTTAGAGAATTTTGTGACAAGAGAATCGGCACCACTTTGTCTAATTTCTTACTATTTTGATGAAAATACGCTTCAGGCTATTCGTTGTCTGCTGGCCCATATGCGAGATATAAGCTGACGGAAGATGCGTCGGGCGTATCTTTGTTAGTTCCCTGACGCACTGAAGCATCATCGGTTGAGTGTGAAAGGGTGAATGTTTTATTAATATTTGTTTGTTCTGGCGCTACGCGACGAATTTTCCGTCAGATATGTACCGCGCTGGCAGGTACGCAGAAGCTTGTATAAATATACAAGCTTCTACAAGCTTGTATAAATATAGAAGCTTCTACAGATACAGTACTGTTTTTAACCGACTTCAAAAAGGAGGAGGTTATCAATTCGGCATGTTTATATTTTGTATGTTCGGGCATAACTCCGTCATATGTAGAAGAGAGCCTGTTGGATATTATCCAACAGTCACTCCGTCGACTTAGCGGATGAGACAGTTGGTAGTACGCTTCAGTCGCTTGTGTCCATTCTTGAGTAACTTTTGTAAATATGAATAGAATTAGAATTTCGTGTAAAGTTGAAATGACGCATTTTTTAATGTTTTCTACACTTGCTTCAAAATTGTCGTAGCAATGTTAACTGCACAAACCACTATTATAATTGGAACGATGACAAATTCAAAAGACATGTATGACGAGGAGAAAAATAAAACAATATTTGTAATGAAATTAAATAATTTGTTATTATTATAAAACAACACATCTATATGATGTATTTTCTAGTCATTGCCGTGCTTACAATCTGATATAGCGACTATAAAAGAGATTTTTGTTTTGATAATATCACAAAAACTAAATGCACAATATTAGTATAAGTAAGAATCAACATGATTTATAATATAATGGAATAAACAACAGATTAAATGCATTAGATACTACGAAACCAAGCTAGAGCGACGCCATTTTTCTATACGAATATTATTCTAGTATTATTTTGCTATTCGAATTATGAAAAATTATTGTCGAGGCGGCGCAAAATTAGTTTCGTAGTACTGTACATTGATAAAATGCCTTTAAATACATTCATGGAAGATTTAATTTTCATAATACTAAAAAGATTTTAATAAAATCTATATTTCGTTGATAAGACTAGTAAAAATTTAAACTATAATGACTTATTTTACCACCCCCGGGTTCTAGTTAACATATCTGGTCGGTAATATCGTACAGGAAGTGTATCCGGGAAATGTAAAACAAACCTTTATTATTAATCTCCAATAAACAACGTAATAAGTACTGATAATTTTAAACTGGCAATATAAACGCACTGCTTGCATTCGCATCACTTTAAAAAGAAGAAAGTACTAAGGTAAACATTCAAGTACCAACATACAGCAATTGCACTAAACCTTGCTAACAACATGGCAAGAATGAAAAACGGAAGTATTCAAAGTTGGTCAGCATGATAACAAAATGACTGGAAAATACATGTGTTCATCACAATACCCTATTACATAGTTAAATTTAACTGAACAAACTAAAAGCTCTAAAGTAAACAACAGTCTTAGAACATACAAGTTATTTACACAAAGATTTGTTTCATATAAAAATATCCTACTGTACACGTAACAATCATCTCATTCATATAGAAATATATTTGTTTCTATGTACAAAACTAGAAACGATAGTAAAAATAGTTAAATCTTTAGGAATCATCTACTCGACGTCGGTGCGTCGCGGGGAGCACACTTGGTGACTGCGTTCAAGGCACTTGATGTATTAACTAAATTGAATTGACGTATGCGCGGGATCAATGGGGAATAGTTAGGCTCTTTGAATGCACAGGCGTCCTCTAGATTAGGAAAGAATCCCTCGGGACACCCAGATCTTACACAGATGTTCTTAACACACCTGGAGATGTAATCGACTTCTGGAGGAGGTGGGCCGGTTGGAATAACCACCGACGGCCGCCATGGCTCACACACAATGGTCCACGTGTAGGACTAAGTGCGGAAACCTTACACTCTAACATAGAACATAGTTAAGTTTTTTAATATTTCTTTACCTTTACACCTCAATTCAATGTGTTGAATTATTTTAGAATAAAATTACATTTAAATATCCTTGCTTAAACGTAAAATAGGGACATCGATAACGACACGGACTTGCTTTATGTCGGGTATTACAGCAGCCAAGTTTCCATCAGGAACTCAGGATCAAGGACTCTAAGATCCTTGCCTGTTTACTGAATTAAAGCTCCGGCGTTGTCGCCTAATGTTAGTACTAGTTACAATGTCATAACGGACATTTGAACGTGAACGCGACAGTTCCCCGAGTGTATTCCCCGCCACGATAAATATGTATGCCCCAATAACGGGTGCAGTCTCAGGCAAGGCAGCGTTTCTCTATAAATAAATATAAATATTCTGAGAAGGAAGTCAACCGTTATCACACACTAGTAACCTACTAAAATACAAGATTTCATCAACAATCACAATCGTGTCGTACGTTGCCACAAAACACGGTACTACATACCATGTATATAATAGACAGACATACAAACAATAACGTCTATTTACTTAACGCCAACGTTCGTAGTAGTCGCGGTCATAGAACGAGGAAGTGAGACGACACGAGACTATGTGTATGGAGTTTAGAAATCACGTGCTTAATATTCACCGTCCCATTCGTACCTTTTATAACCGTTTCTATCACGGTCGTTTGCGTTTAGTATGGTTTAACACAGACTAAGAACTAACGAGAGTCCACTTGACATTTCCCCTATATGTTAGTCATGTGTTACAACAAATACTGCATTCTTCGAATATCAGGTCATAAGGTTTGCTTTTGTGTGAGTGAGACTCAATTTACACAATGCGCCGAGAATCGATTTCCTAAATACAATACTCCTTGTCTCGACGATTAGAATATTATTTGATCGCCATTTCTTCTTACAAAATTCTTCATGAATCTGCAAAAAACTAAATGGAATCAAATGTCACTCTAGTGTTTTTGGCGGCCACTCACACAGATGCAAAGCTTACAACAAAGCTGAGGACTATAAACGGTCAAAAACTTGCTCCATGCAATGTAATCTAATGTGGGAATGAGACAGCGCATATTGTGCGTTCTCTTCTACTTATGGGTATTCATAGTTAGAGGTAGTAAAGCGTAGATTGATTTATAATTAATATTATTGTACAGCGCACTAAAATAACCGCCAAAATTAAAGGTCGGCACGGTCATAAAGCGTGGGAGCGAGATAACACGAGACTCGGTATAGTTTTCTGAAATCCCGTACTAAATAATCAATTCACCGTCCTACTCGCACGTTTTATGTCCGCGAATCCACGTGTCTTGGCGGTTACTACTGTTATGTCAGTGCGCACGAGATTTTAGTCTGAATACAACATTTAAACATTAATTTGTTAAATACCAAGACTCTGACTGAACACAATATACTCTTAAAAATGATAAGCAGCGAAACAACACATTGTTGTCTTAACACGAGGCAATTATCGTCGGTGCAAGTCACAAACGCTCGTCAATGGACTTTTATGTCATTGACATAAGGGTTAATTTGCAAGGATAGACGCGCTCGTGAAATGCACCTACTATAACGTAGTTTAGGTTCATATTCAAGTATAGACGTTTAATTTTATCCGCGCTGGTATCCCACGATGTTATCCATCATGGATTTAAAATACGTCCGAACATGTTTAAGGCAGTGTACACATTTAATGGAATTTACACCACTAGTTATCTTGATTTCACCAAACGGGTACTTCTATCGGTTCTAAATCCATGGTCAAATTACATCGACATGCAGAATACTGATTAAAATTAACAAACAAAGTACTTGGTGGTGCTGACCGTATTATATTCTATGTTCAACTAAACGTTATACGTGACTTGAAACTGAAATCCACAATAAATGGAATGTTTTTTTGCAGGATTAACGCGGAAAACGTCACGTAGGAAAAGGGCGTTATGCTTATCAAGGCGACTTTCTCTCTCTATCTCTTTCTATTATATACGAATGTGTGTGCGTGCGAGTATCGCGTTAGAAACTTAGTTCCCGACGGGGGTCCCCGAGCACGCAAGTTATACACGCTTGTATTTAACTTGCAATGTTTGTTCGGGTCAAATCTTGTTTTTACTTTACTCGTCCCTCTTGGCGAGGGGTCGTTGAAAGTGGTGTTTCTTGACTATGGAATGAGTGATATTTGAATGTGGTACGGTCAGCAACACACAGTGTATCGTCAATAACATTGGCAGATCTATGAGATACCGCGTGATGCGGCGCGTAAGTACTATGTACTATAAATACTACACAAATAATAATGTTATACATATAATTATGGTAACTAACAACATCGGAAGTAATTTCGATGATATGGTAGGTTATACGTTATCGTTTTGAACACTTGCGATGAAATATTTACAAAAAAACAAGAATAGTGTATTTTAAAGAATTCAGATTCAAGTTGTGTAGTACAATATAATTATTTTCTTGACTCACTGAAACCTATTTTCACACTATGTGAGAAACGACATAAATTCACTCAATTTGCAAAATTGTGAGTCAAGATAAATGCTAGCTAAGTCTCGCCGAGCGCACGTGGCTGCGGCGTGCCGGATACGTCTTTCCAACGTACCGTATGCGTCTTTCCGACGTGCCGGCCGCGTCTCTCGGACGCGTTGGTCCCGCTTTGCAGTATAAAAGCACAATATAATCTACATGTATTACAATAGGTCTATCGACAGATCACAGCCTAGTTCAGTGTAACGTGGAGGTAATGCGGCGCGCGCATGACGTCACCGCTCAGGTGATGGCTGCCACTTCGGGCTGCGGTTTGTGCAGGCCGTCCTCGTCGCGCGCGCTGCGGGCAGTCGGGAAATTATAAATCACTTTTTGTACAAACACTTTTACACGTCAATTATTTTTAAACAAACTGATGAGGTTGGCATTTCCTATCTGACTACTCTGAGAAGAAAAGCCGAAAGAAACTCAGAAGTCACAGTCTTTTAAAGTCCTGAGATAAGCTTGGTTAGATCATGTGAAGACCGTGTGGATTGGTGTCTGAAATGGTCTTTTGGGGAAAGAACCACACAGATTGAGTGTATGTTGGAATACAGGATCTGGTGGCGCATAGTCAGTTATGTGTAGCGTGCACGGGTGTACTGAGTTATAATGAAGTATGGTCTGTTCCAAAAGTATCTGATGAAAATGTAAACAAACCATTTTCATGTTACATTCTTACGCAATCACTGACTAATGTGAATAAGTAAAAGATTCTTAAATGTATTTGAAGGTTTTAACATTACATTTCACCCTCTTTTCCAACTATTATTATTTAAATAACATTATAAAATTGCAATTGCCAAGTCATCGATGAAAATCGAGATTATAAAATTAACCCTTAGTTGTCAAATGTGTTGTGTGCGTGTGTGTATACGTACCGGTAGAGCGTGGCGTGCGGCGGCGCGGAGCGGTAGTGTGCGGCGTAGGAGCGCGTGCGGCGCCGCGTGGCCACGGCGCGGCCCAGCGTGTTGGGGTGCACCGAGTTGCGGATCCCGTGGTATACCATCCTGTGCGTAGAAATACTCATCAATTAATATACATATTTTGTTTTTCTACATGATAGCAAGGCGGTTTAGCCGCTATTCTGCCGTCGTGTAGGCCGTGTATTTATCATTTACTGCACAAGCGTGTACACAGTCGGGCTGTGGACCAGCGACATGCGAGTACAGTACAAGGCCGCGTGGCGCACTGCTGCCCGTGCACGCGGCTGAGAAGGCAGAGCGCGACACGCACCGACGCGAGCGTGTGCCCTCGGGGGGCAAACGCTCGCGTCGTTGTGTTCCAGCAGCGTGACCTCCATACGTGTGCGCTCCGGAACAGCCTCGGTGGCTGCCGTTTGTTTTTTATATCCAAATTGACTATTGCATAGTCATCATCAGTCTATTAAACTCAGTTTAAATCCCATATTGGGTAAGTGTTGAACAATGTCGCTTTTTTATACAGGCCAGGCCAGGCCAGAATGTTTGGTGGATTTAAAAAAAAAAATGAAAAAAAAGCAAAAATGGCAATGAAAGTTTGGAAATTTATTTAAAAAAAAATAACATCATCCAGATGTGCACCATTGCGCTGCAAACACTCCTCAAATTGGTAAAAACTTGCTGGCACATTGCGCGTGGAATACCGGCCATTCTCGGATAATGGTCTTCAACTGGGCAATCATGGTTGGATTATTGCTGTAAACTTGACTCTGCATGTATCTTCATAAAAGTCTGGTGGTGTTAGATCTGGACTTCTAGGCGGCCATGGAATATCTGCGTGATATGAGTTTCCCTGCAAACATCTCGTTAATGACTGCCAATTAAGATGTATGGCACGTCGCGCCGTCTTGTTGAAACCATGTCGCAACTGTATATTGATCGGAATTTAGTCACAGATTGCCCTCGCTGATCCTCAAAGAAATAGTGACCGATGATCCCGTGTGCTAAAATGGCCGCCCAAACTGTTACTCTCAGCGAATGCAGAGGCTTTTGGTGTTTTGAACGTAGATTTTCTGCGGCCCAGTAACGGCAATTTTGTTTATTGACGTGCCCACGACGAACAACAGTGCACGAATCGCCATTTTGATTTTTTTTTTTTTTATTGTAATATTTTTTACACAGAATGCACGCTGCGCACACCCATGAAGCGGTCCGTGGCGACTAAATTTCCGAGAACCGAGCTACTTATCCCCACCTCCTCCGCACCGCGTCCTCATACCGTTTCAATGCAATCGTGTTTTTTTAAATCGTATGCCTTTCTGGCCCACCCTGTATTTTGTGTGCCTACCTGTCTGGGTCAACTTAGGGCGTGTGCCTATTTGCTCATTACTTCTTTTTTTGTTTATGCCCTCTACAATAAAACCCATACATAAAGGTGGTGAGAGGGACGGTGTTGTTGATACTGTCCCTGTCACCACCATTATAAAAAACCCATTTCTATTTTTTTCAAAGCTCTCGAAAGTTCTGTAGTGCCTAATGAACGATCGGTTGATTAAGTTCCTCAAGGTTGACAACCTTCTTTTATCTTCCCAGTTTGAGTTCCGGCAAGGTAAATCTACTAATGACGCGGTACATGAATTGGTTAGCTCGTTCATAACGAACTTAGATAAGAAGAGAAAGTGCCTGGCTGTGTTTCTAGACTTGGAAAAAGCCTTCGATACAGTTTCTGTCCCACACCTATTGTACAAAATGGAAAATATGGGAGTACGCGGTATTCCCCTTTAATTGTTCCAAGATTACCTATCTAACCAGAAGCAGCAAGTTAGAATTGATAATATGATAAATAACCAAGAGCCAGTGACTTGTGGAGTGCCTCAGGGTAGTATACTCGGACCGATTCTCCAATCAGTGTGCCAGCTTGCTAACTATCTTCAAGTTCCATTCTATCAACGCCGAAACTCTCATCTGGAATTATTAGAGGCATCCGAACGCTGAGTTCCGGGCCACCTTCCGGGAAATCCGGGTATCATCGAGCTCCGTGCCGGGTACATTGTTGCTCCGCGTGGCCAGGCCGGCTAGCTACGGGTGGCACAGCCGCTGTACTCACCGGCACACCAGGCTGAGGAGTACTGTACTCCCAAGAGAACTAAGGATTTTCTGTGACCGTAGACCTACGTACCCCCTTTGTCTTCTTTCATAGAATTACACTTTTGTATGTTCACAATTTACGTGGTCTTATTTCTCTTCATCACGAAAACATCTTCATCACACCATAAATTAGAGATTTGATTTGAGAAGGTTTGCAATACATGAATATTAAACTTACTTAAAATGGAAATGCTCGCTAGTAAATAAGTAGAAGATACTGACCTGGGTGTTAACGCGGCCACAGTAGTGAGGATCACGACGAGCCAATACACTGGCTCGCGGATGGTGTGCCGCATGACGTGGTACGTGGAGGGCAGATTAAGGAACGACGGCCAGAGGGTCTGGTACAGCAGCGTCAGGATGAAGAACGACAGCAGAGAACCCGACAATGCCAGTAGATGGATCACTGTCTGTGAATGTTATGAATATAATATTAGTTTTTTTTTAAGGCGAAAGAATGCGTCCGGGTAGCTCGCGGGATTCCAGTTTTCTTACGTTTTTTTGCAATTTTCAGGTTGTATGTTGATAAAAATATGATTCGCGACGGTTATAAATATGTATTTATGGAATTATAATCATTAGACTCATCATTACAACTCTCTCAGTTAGAATTCGCGTCAAATGACATGATATCATGAAAAATTACGTTAATATGACTTAGAAGTGTATAAATGTCTATAATTATATAAATACATATTTGTTACGGTCACGAATCATATTTTGTTCAACATACAACCAGAAAATTTGAATTTCCCGGGATACCGTGGCGCAACTCTTTAGTTTGGCAAACAGCTCTTAGTACACTTGATAGGAAATTTATTTTAGCACACCCTTTCTGCAAATACTGGTATTAACTTTCACTCGTGTAAAGCTAAAGTTTCCTACAAAAGCGGTGGCCGCCACACAGCGTCCCTAATGTACCGGTGAATGACTGATACGTTATAAAGAGTAGCAGGGACATCGAAAAAAAATCTGAAACAGCTAATTCAGCTAATTATTCTAGACCTGCTGACGGAGAAATCCTTGGTCAGATATCAAAAGAAAAATTCTGCTGTCTCATAAAATAGTGCAACGCTGTCAAAATGTTTGGTAATGCATTTTTTTTAATAAACGCCACCAATAATGTAACGCCACCACCGTTACAGTCGTCATTTACGGAATCATGAACTGAATTCATGGTAATCGTATTTAGGTAGACGTCCCTGCCACCCTGTATATGAAAGGAAGTTTGTGTGAAACCCCGCTTCTCAGAGATTTAAATCGCTAGATTTATCCTCACCGTACTTAAATACTTACAAACGTGTCCATCTGAGG
This sequence comes from Antitype chi, assembly GCA_947359405.1. Classification (NCBI taxonomy): domain Eukaryota; kingdom Metazoa; phylum Arthropoda; class Insecta; order Lepidoptera; family Noctuidae; genus Antitype; species Antitype chi. Next base: position 1,550,920 of record OX375817.1, on the reverse strand, counting down.
ACAGTTAGCTCAAAAATGATTAAATAGCGTTAACATGACGATCAAGTCACTTACATCATTGTGTGTCAGTGGTGTTAAAACGAAACGAACTAAAACTTTGAAGCGGTATCTATCGATTCAATTTTTTGCCGCTGTCAATATTTTTATGACAGCTGTCTAGTAGATCGTATATTTAGTCGACGTCCACGCTGACATAATAAAATCGCGAAGGGATTATATTGCGCACTCGATTTACAACTCTCGGCGTTGAACTGAGCATTGAGAATCCAACAGAGTGCAGCGCGTCAAAAAACAGTGTTCAATTTTCAACTATCGACGCTAAGCAGTGCGGTGAAGATAAAGTACGCGAAAAAATTAGGCCGCAATTTTAATACGTCCATGGGAACGTGGGTATTTAATATAAACGGCGTACAATTGATCGTATATCAGTAGTAAGTGCACTACGAAAATCATACAGACTTAAAGGTGCTGTAAATGTAAAATAATTACGACGTACGTAGGGTTGATTGTACAGCTGTCCACAAGCTATAATACCGTTAACCAATAAAATCATATTTCGAGTTATGGACAAAAAAGCGCAGAAAAATATGAAATGCATGCTATTTAGTTATTCAACGGATGGTAAAAATGTCAATTATAAGCCCTTAGTTACTTTTTAGTTTAGTAATGTTGCTTACCTGCGATTTAGCGTAGTAAACATATCAAACAAGGCAAGGTAACGGCGTTTTTTTTTATCTCGGCATCCATTAATAGTAGAAAAATACTGCTTAGACAGGAAGGTAGAGAATTTTTTTCTGATAATGGTGGCATCAAAAAACGGAAATCGACCATATGCGAGTTAAGCGCATTATAGCTTGTGGACAGCAGTGTAGTATTAATGACACTCAACCCACTAATATCCAATTCCTCATTCCATGCACACACACACACTCCGTAATCTACACTTACAAATGTGAAATTAAAAAGCTGCATGTAATCAATCGATGAACAAGTTTATAATCAATTTTAATATAAGTTTATCATAGTTCTTTGTTTTCTTTCCTAATTAGGTATATGCAGGTAACTCAATGACGTCACATCATTGCCGCGAAAGCAACGTTTTCAACTGTTTGAACTGTTTTAGAAATTTGTTGTTTTTTTTTGAGCAATAAATAGAAGTTTAATTTGACTTTTAATATTTATCTTGGGTTTATATTATTGTAGTTTATAGATAAAGTGAAAATAAAAACATACATATATTTCTTATTTTGCCAATCCAACTCGATAACAAATAAAACACTGCAAACAAATAGAAAAAAACCCGAACTCACCCAACTCCTAGTCTCGATAGCGACGTACAGCAGCATGACGACCAGGCAGCAGGTCATGCAGCACACGCCGAAGGACCAGATGTCCACGGTGGTGTCCCAGTAGGCGTAGCAGGCCGTGAAGTACAGCACTACGCTGACGTACACGCTCTCGGCCAGCACGGCCCAGAAGGAGTGCGCGCGGTAGGCCAGGCCGCGCCGGCTGGCGCTGTACAGCCCCGGCCGGTCCGTCAGCAGCGTCGCCGGCGCCACGCGGTCGTACGCGCCTGCGCAATGGTTATGATTATACATGACCTGAATACATAACCCAATTGAAAATAGATAATAATAAAACCAAGCATTACACTAGGCTTTTTCAAACTATGTTATGTATCGGCTCCCAGACTATCAATATTATTATGTCAAGTAAAATTTATGTTTGAAAAATGTTAAATTTTCTTGCAAGTAACTCCACCATACAGCTGTACCAGAACAAGTTATAGCTAAACTATACCAACTAGTTATAAACTTATAACTTACCGATGACGATGGGCGGTAGCGCGGTGAACATGAGGTTGTAGGTCATGAGATGCACCTGGTCTATCATCACCATGGATGAGAAGCCGCAGTGGAACTGGTACCAGAACACCAGGAACACAAACGTCTGCGGAGACAAACATTTAACGGATGTTAACACATATGGAACTTTAGAATGAACCTTTCGTACATGTATGTGATGGAGACGAAGCTCAACAAACAGAACTAAACTTTTTGTATAACAGAACTAATAGCAAACTCTTAATCACAACATATTATAAAACAAAGTCCTTCGCCGCGTCTGTCTGTTCACCGATAAAATCAAAAACTACTGAACAGGTTTTCAAGCGGTTTTTACCAATAGACAGGTGATACATGCGGAAGGTCTAAAAAAATCTTGTGTAATAGTGCACATTTAATTTTAAAAAGCTGAAAACACAGTTTTCATATTATCTTAGCGAGGATTGTAGAACTAAAATGAAAATTAAATTAAACTTACGGCGTTTTTAAGAAAGAAATAGAGTATCATTCTCGCTAGTCGGTCGTAGCACCAATGTCCGTGCACCAGCAATAGCCTCTCTAAGTACTTGAACCGTGACACTGCGAAGTCGGACGCCATCACCGCCTGCATGCCCTCCTGGCCTGATATACCTGCGGGACACATATACTTACTATGTTAAAGCTGGCGAAAAGACCATTACACAATAGCTTATAGCTTTGAATTCGATTTTTCACGTTTGGGCTGGCTTGCACCACATCTATACTAATAAATAATATTTACGGGTCGGTTTGCAATGTCAATACAACAGCTTTCTACTAAATGCTTATGAAAGTATATATGGTACTTATAACAGAATAAGAAAAATAATCAATTTTTGTCTGTCTGTTTGTTCCGGCTAATCTCTGAAAAGGCTGGCCCAATTTCGACTGGACTTTATAAATCAAAATCAAGCGCTCAACAAATTTATAACATCAGCATCCTGACATCAGCTATCTGCCAGTGAAAGTCCCATCGAAATTTGTTATAACAACTAATTTAACACGTCGTTCTGTTTCTGACAATCTTTTAAATACGACAGAGACAAGGTGATGTTTTGAATATGTCAAGCGTAAAACTTAAAAAAAAAACCATCGACTCCCGGAAAAACACTACAAAGTGAAAAATAACTTTAATTTCGGAAGTCGGTGACTTTGGATATGTATTTGAATTTTTGGTCACCGACTTTAGTGTTTTTCCGGAAGTGGTTATTTTTTTTAAATTTTTTATTTTTTTACTTTGTTGTTATAGTACCTACCCCACACTAATTCGAAATCTCAACATCCTTGGGGTCATAACAATGCATATTTATGCGATAGCAGCAATCACGGTTGATTTGCTGTCATTTTTTTAAGAGTTCCCTTGTCTGTCTCCGAAAGGCATCATCATATCTATATGAAATTTAACTGGGACCATTTCGGAATAAACCCCTTTCGAACAAAATAAGAATTTTGTCGCCAACCCGCCTGCCAAGCGTGGCGATTATGGCAAAACCCCCTTTTGGGGGAGGCCTATGTCCAGCAGTAGACGTCTTTCGGCTGAAATGATGATTATGAAGAATTTTGCAAATCCGTCTATATATGACGGAGTTATGCCCAAACATACATAAAAAAAAAACATGTAATGGCTGATCTTTGCGTTATGCTCGTGAACGGGTGCTGCTCGTGGTGACTGGTCGTCTTGCTGACCTTGGTTTTGTTATTGTTAATTGTATTAAGTTTTTATTAATTTTAGTCCAGAGGTCCTAGTTTAACTTTTGTTATAAGTTACTTATAGCTATATTTGCATAATGCAGAATTACATATGTAAGCGGGCATGCCCTTTATGCCTAGAGGCTTTTATTTAGATTGGAAGTTCTGTTTACGTTTTATTTTAATTTTCTATTATTTTTAGTTTTCAATTTTTGATGGTATATTGGCGTGTGCTAGCTGACATATGGCAAATTTTATGTTTTTTTTTGTGTTTCGTAATTTTTATTACCTATTATTGTATAGAAACAAGTTCTTCTAACTTAACAGACAGCTGTGCTGCTGGGGAGTTTGTTCCGCTACTTCTTCTTCCCAGCTAAAGCACTAGGAAGTGGTGAAGGGCGGGCGTTTTTGGGGGAACTGTCTTATGTAATTTTATTTTGACGTTCAAAAAGAGCTGACTCTCAGCCTAGTTTGAATAAATGACTTTTGATTTTGATGTCGAATTGCTAACCTCCTTCTTTTTGAAGTCGGTTAAAAACACATTTAGTGATTTGTGGTGCAATCGAGCCTGGCTGGAAAAAATTGGATGCATTAATCAGCAAAACGAATTTATACAGTTAATGGATCTGTTGTTCATTAATAAGCGTTTGTCCTCCGCATCCGAGTATACGATAGACAAACGCCTGAGGCTCATAGCAAAGAGCGTAGAGCAGAGGAATTTCATAACATTGAACTGTACATTTACACAATAGTCCCACTAAACACACGACGCCATCGCGGCTGGCGGAGACGAAGATGGCGGGACGAGATTGACTCCTACCGAAAGGACTGGCCGGCGCTAGCAAAAGACAGAATTGTGTGTTAAAGGGAGAGGGAGGTCTTTGGCTTGCACTGGGACAATAGGGGCTAGACTAGGGGGCAGTTAGATAAGATTAAAAAGTAAATTGCAAATCGCACGAGAGCACTCGAGAAACGCCAAGGAGTTGTTTCGTCTGCGTCTGCGTGTAGTACAACTTTGAAACTTATGACACCACAGCGCTCTTCTTTCTCCCAACTCACTGGCATCATGTGACATTTTATTGTAACCACTTTATTCAAGGTTACCGAATCATTGACGCAATTCTATCTTATTAATTTTATTGCGTCGAGTAACAAGCACGCGCATAAAACTTTATTGAATTAATTAATTAATTGACTTCAAGTCTCTCGATGTGTTAATAGAAGAGCGCACGTCATTGCAGATTTATAAGACATCAACATTTTAACGAAGTACGCAGACAACTTTGATTGAAATAGATGAAGTGATTAAGGATTAATTGGTCATCGTTGTGTGAAAGACTTCTGGACGTAAACAATGTCTTTGATTACAGATTTGAAACTAAATTGGACTTTTCAACTACATAATTCGACTAGCGTTAAATCATTGAAACCTGTACCAGGGGGGCAATTTTCGTATTTTAAGAAAGTTCACGTCTCAGTCTGACATAAATACTTCTAATTTGCTTACATTTTTGATAAGTTTTTGACATTGACTGTCGTTGATATGAGATTGTGAACGTTTTAAGCACCGCGCGTTGTAGTACATCTATCATTGCGCGTTTGTATGGTCGATCACTCATAATAAGTTATTTTGGAATGGCATAGACTTGTTACTTCCATAGTAGTAACAGCTCTATGTGAGATTTCATTATCGCGTGTTCATTTTCTCGAAGACAGACGATCATTCCCGAAGCGCATGCTTTTCTTGGGAAAGCTGTACATAGATGAATGAAAGAGAATAACTCACCGACGCCCACGTCCGCGGTCTGTATCATAGACACGTCATTGGCGCCGTCACCGATGGCCATCGTCGTGACGCCGAGCTCTTCTTTCACCGCCTGAGGACATTATAATTTACCATCTAACAAATTTTTATACACATATAATGCAGTACTCAGGCTCGACACACGAAGCTTTAGAAAGAGACTGTCACACAGAAATGTGGGATAAAGATGACGATTTACGGTGCCTTTTCCCGCAAAGCACAGATCAACAGTGAGTGTGTTGTGTCTACTGATTGACGGTAGTTGGCACGGTGAACTCTGCTTGCGCGATGCAGGAATTTTTCGTGACGTCGGGTGAGATGCGTTGTTCACTTGCGGCGTCATAGCTGGCGCCAAAAGTGTAGAGTGTAGAGCGTGACCAGCCGAGCGCCGGGCTAGGATGTAGTCAGTGTGTAGTGTAGTGCAGTACCTTCACGATGTAGGCCTTCTGGAGCGGCGTGGCGCGGCAGCACAGCACGGCGGAGCAGCGCCGCGCCAGCGACAGGAAGGGCGCCACCAGGCCGGAGCGCCGGTCCAGGATGTAGGTGAGCGTGCGCCCGTCCACCACCAGCGCGCGTCCCGTGCCCACGGTGCTCGAGCCGTCCTCCAAGTAGTTCTTTATCGTCGCTTCAGCATGCTCCTGCATATGACAACAAATTTGTTTGATTTACGATTCAATTCATTTTCATGGTTTTCGAGAGTGCTGAAGCCGATAGTGAGACCAAAATGAAAATCCAAGATGGCGGTTGCAAAAATTTTGAAATTTTTCGTTACCGATGGCATATTCGTGGTTTTTGAGGGTGGCATAGCCGATAGTGAGTGAGGTCAAAATGAAAATTCAAGATGGCGGCTGAGTAGATTTTGAAATTATTCGTCATGGGTGTCGTTTTCGTGATCTTTGTGGGTGCTAAAGCCGACCGTGAGATCAAGATGAAAAAACAAGATGGTAGCTGCGATTTTTTTTAATTTTCAACATGGATGTCATTTACATGGTTGTCGAGAGTGTTAAAGCAGATAGTGAGGTCAAAAAGAAAATCAAAGCAAGCGGCTATGAAAATTATCAAATTATTCCTGAAACGCGTATTCAATTTTTCTTATGAAGATTACTTTTAGTCCTAAGCAAAACTCCGTCTTGATACCAGCACCCTAATTGCGTAATACGCGATTAATCATAATCGGTTTCGTTTTTACAGTTCAACAATATTCATTGCGTTATTTACGTTGTTGAGCAGACACATTTTTCGAACATAAGAAGCAATGGTTTAGCCATTTGTTTCAACACGAAACAAATTATGATTAATCGTGAGTTACGCAATTAGGGTGCAGTTCACAATTTGACGGACAGATTATAAACTATCGAAAATGAGTGCGTTAAATTGACGATATTCATAATGTTACGTTGTTGCCCACCTTGTCCCGCGACATGAGGTACTGCAGCCGGTCGCTCTGCGAGAAGAGCGCGGCGGAGTAGGCGATGTTGATGGCGGTCTCGGGCTTGTCGCCCGTGAGCACCCACAGCACCAGGCCGGCGTCCAGCAGCGCGCGCACGGTGCGCGGCACGGCCTCCTGCAGGCGGTCCTCCACGCCCGTCGCGCCCACCAGCGACAGGGCGCTCTCCAGGCGGGCCAGCGAGTCGCGCATGCGCTTGTCTCGGCCTGGGGAGGAAGAAAACAAAAGAGTATTTATTGGGATTCGCAAAAAAAAATATGATAACGGTACGTATCCATAACCTTTGTTTGTTTTCAAAATTCTGTAATCGCTGATATTCACTCGAAACTTCGTCACTTTCTGTACGGGCAGCAGCTCCGCACACTGAGATGTAGGATGTAGGTGGATGAATCACTCGGGATGTGTACAGGAAATAAAATCACTGTTTTGTGTCCGATAATGATTGAACATTTATTTAATAAAACAACGAATTATATAATGCCAGAAGTAGGTGGCTTGTGGCGGGCGTAATAGCTTAGTCAGCGAATGTACATAAATCGGTGAATTAGCAACTGCTTGATCAGGTAAAAACTAAAACAATAAATATCATGTGGCGATGCTCGTACATCCTGCCGACTATAAAAGTACAAATGTCCAGTAAAATGCATTATCCAAGGGTAAGTAAAGTATGTAAAGAAAGTTATTGGAAGGTTCTATGTCCGTCGCTAACTGTCATTGGCGACGTTTCGCGATCCACCTTGCTGCTGTTAGGAAGATGTCTGGTGACCTCTTCTAGATCCGGGGTGTCTGCCTTTGCTTGTCCTTCCGTAGGGAGATGCCGTTCAGTAGGACTTGGGGCCATCTCAATCTCTTCCTTGTGCGCCTGCTTTCCTGTTCTGTTTCCTTGAGGTGTACGGAGACAGCGTGCTTTAATTTGGACGCATACCCATATGCTGAATATTGTTGCACAGGTTATCATACAGCCGTACAGGACGTAGTGATGTTGCTCCGCCTCCACAGAATTAACCATTTGTATGTCCTGTTGTTCTTTAACCAGCTCAATTTTTCTCTTAATACTCTTTAGTTGTTCTTCATGTGTTTCAAGTTCCATATTTGTTATATTTGTAATTTGACTATTGCTTGTTAATAGTTCGTTTAGATTTATCTCTGGTACGTAGATCTCTTGCTCATTTCCTAATTCCATGGTGCTTTGCATTTTGTAATGTGCATGAATCAGATGTTTATCGCCGCGCATCATGCAACCTGTAGCTAAGGTGATGATGCCTGTATTTTGTAGTGTCTGTGACGTAATTCCCGCAGGACAGAAAATGCGCATAGTGCATTCCTCGCAACACGTAAACAACCAAGCTCCCTTACTGTGCAGTTTTTTCCAGTCATTGCTGCAATTCGATACCTTAGTGCGGCAGGTTGTTACTCCTCGATTGTTTATTATGCCTGCTTCGCACATTGTTGTGGCTGTTTTTATACTGTATATAGGTAGGTCAAGGTTGCATAGCAACAGCTGATTTGTGCGCGGGTTCCAAGTGATGCCTAGCGTTTTGTTGGTGTCTGCATCCTTGAAGTCGAACATTTTTTGGCTTATCAATTCATCGGATAAGCCTTCAAGTAGGCGCGTTTCGTTGCTAGCCCACTTTCGTAAGTTGAATCCACCGCCCTTCAGCATTGTTATAAGTTGACTTCGAGCTTTCTGTGCTGTTATGAAGTCGTGACTCCCGCCTATTAAGTCGTCCATGTATAGCTGATTGGACAGAATAGCTGCCGCCAAGGGGTACTGTGCGCCGTCATCCTTTACCAGTTGCCTTATGGTGCGCATTGCCAGGAAGGGAGCGGACTTGGTACCATATGTTACTGTAGTCAGTTGTAACTCTTGTAACGGCTCTGTGACTGAATCCCTCCACACTATTTTTTGTAAGTGTTGGTCTTTTTCCTGAATACGTATTTGTCGGTAGAATTTCTCAATATCCGCTGTGTACACGTATTCAAATGCCCTCCATCGTAGAATAATAGCTTGTAAGTCTTGTTGTAAGTTAGGCCCGCATTCCATCAGTTGGTTTAAACTGTGTCCCGAGCTAGTGGTTGCTGATGCATTGAAAACCACTCGGAGTTTGGTTGTCGATGAATCGGGTCTCATTACTCCATGATGGGGTAGGAAACAGCTTGGCGTGTCCGGCTCTGTGCACCTTTTCATATGTCTTAGAGCTTTGTATTCGCCGAGGAAAGCCTTGTAGCTTGAAGCGAGGGTTTCGTCTCTTGTCAAACGTTTTTCCAATTGCTTGAATTGCGCGACTGCTTGTGGCTTTGATCGTCCTAAATATTGCTCGAAATTGGTCTTCATGGGGATTCTCACTTCATACCGCCCATCTTCTTGTCTTTTTGTTGTATCCGCGTACAGCCTCTCGCAGTACTCCTCATCGACAGTCGTAGACTGGTCGTCTGATATTATCTCTTCAATTTCCCAGAAACGAGAGATATCGCTAGTGTCCACCACGACATGACAGTTGAAAGTATTCGTATTTCCAACTAATACCCAGCCGAGCTTTGTTTGTTGTGCTATTGGTGCGTATATGTTTCCTCGAGTAATGTTGCTCATGACTATGTCGCCATATACCCCAGCATCAAGTAGAATGTCAATCGGCCTTGATAAGTTGAATTGTGGGTCGGCCAGGTTAATGTTTTCTATGTGAGGCCAATCTTGTTTTTCGAAGGAGTAGTTAGGCAGGTTGTTGAGTAGTTTAGCCATTACTAATGCCGGCGTTGAAAACTCGTAATCTCCGTAGAGGGACTTACAGTCCAACTGAACGGTCCCGTTGCTCTGGCTGGCAAATGCTCCGATCCCTGACACAGTTGAGTTGTGGTTGCGTCGCGGAAGCCCAAGTCGTTGCACAGCCGATTCTGTTATAAGGTTCAGTTGGGAGCCTTGGTCTAGAAGGCATCTAAGTACGGTGTAAGTTCCATCTGCAGCCTTTACTTTAAGTTGTACTGTAGCCAGTAAAACTTCGTTAAAATTTCCTGACACGTGATTGGTTTTTCGCTGCATGTTGTTGTTTGTCACGCCTTCGGCCAATTGGCTTGACGACAGTGTCGCTGACGTAGTCTCGCGGACTAGGTCATGTAGCGTGGTGTGATGTGCGCCGTTACACACTTTGCATCTTTTCTGCGAGTTGCATTTCTTTCCGTCGTGCGGATACATGCAGTTTTTGCAAATGTTCAATTGCTCAATTGTCCTAATTTTTATGGCTGGCGTCATTTCTTGAAACTCTTTACAGTAGAGCAAGATGTGGCTTGTTTTGCAAACTGGACAATTTCTGTCGGAGCTTGTATGGTTTGCTTTGGGGTAGCGTCTGTATCTGTTGTACGCATCCCTTGGTACTGTTGTCATCGAGGCCCCTTTATTTGGGGTGACGTCGGCATCCGTTTGTTTGTTGGGTTTACTTGTTTTCTTCACTACTGACTCCAGCGCCGTGAACTTCCCTTCGATGAACTGGATGAATTCCTTGAAGTCGGGAAGCCCTCTTGGATTTTTCCTCGCCTCCATGTAGTCAGCGTAGGTCTGAGTGTCTAGTTTTGCTGCCAGAATGTGCACCAAAATCGGGTCCCATGTTGCCGTGTCGATGCTCAAGTTACGCAACGCGTGCACGGTTTCGAGACTGGTGTCGTGTAGGCGCTTCAGCTCGTACGCGTTTTGATTTTGAATCGTAGGTTGACTCATCAAAACTTGCATTTGCTTGGTGAAGAGCATCTGCAAGTTATTGTACCTATGGTGGAGGATTTCCCAGCAGGAGTCGTAGTTGCTCTCGGAAACAGACAGATGTTGCACAAGGCGCTCAGCTTCTCCTTTTAGCTTCCCCTTCAGGTGTTGCATCTTCTGCCCCTTCGAGAGGGAAGGGTTATTATGGATAGCCGCGATGTATAGATCGAGGAATGTCGGCCATTGTGTGTAGTTTCCAGAGAATATCGGTATTTCGATCCTTGGCGCACTATCCCGTTGTTGGACAGCGTGGTTGAGTTTGCGGTTGAGACCTCGCTTTGTGCACTCGTATGTTTCTTCGTACTGCGAGAACTCGAGCTCGTAGTTTACGTCGCTACCGACGAGAACGTTGTCGAGCTGCCAGTGCACTTCGTCAATCGCCCTCCATCGCGATTCGAGGACCCTAAGCTTGTCTTCTATCTCCCATTTCTCAATAATGTCAGCAGTACGCAAGTTGCTGACGAAACGTGAGAAGGCTCTAAAGTTGGTTGCTTGTTGATTTTTTAGCTCGTCCGATCTCGATAGGACTCCAGTGTTCTTGTTCTCTTCTTCTGGGCGACTCGCGAGTTCCGCAGTGCTTGTTGACCATGTTTGCAGCTTATGTTGTATGTTTGAGTAGTTCGACTTGACCCTGTCGTATACTTTTGTTGTGTAGTATATGTCGGTCTGGTCTATGGCGCCCTGTAGCACGCCATGATTCATTTCGAATTCGTTCCAGTGCGCCTGGAGGGTATCCAGTCTGCCCCGGATGTATGTGGCGGTTTTGCGGTCAGGGCCATCTTTTCCGAAGTTGACACCAATTTTTCGGATGCCCTCTGCGATGATTTCCTGCCGCTTGAGAAGTTCTTGTTGCCTGGCGTCCATAATTGTTGCACGAGTATGTATGCGTGTAGTGTATGGACGTTAGCTCTGTTGACTTCACTGTTGTATTGTTGTATGTAGTTCCCGAACCACCAAATGTTGATGTTTCCCACGGCGATCGCAGGGTCCGAAGGAATCTCTCCGTACGATATTGTGCGCCTTCTCAATCTGACTGGGGCGATCCGCTTGTGGCAGACCAGTCAAACCGATTCGCTATCGTAAGTAGAAACACTTCGTACCTGTGCGACTTGCAGGACTGTTTGCTCCAGTAGTGGCATCCGGCTCGAAGGACCATAAATGTACGGGCAGCAGCTCCGCACACTGAGATGTAGGATGTAGGTGGATGAATCACTCGGGATGTGTACAGGAAATAAAATCACTGTTTTGTGTCCGATAATGATTGAACATTTATTTAATAAAACAACGAATTATATAATGCCAGAAGTAGGTGGCTTGTGGCGGGCGTAATAGCTTAGTCAGCGAATGTACATAAATCGGTGAATTAGCAACTGCTTGATCAGGTAAAAACTAAAACAATAAATATCATGTGGCGATGCTCGTACACTTTCAATGCCTATCAGATCTTTAAAACATACCGTCTCCCAGCTCCATGGCCCGGTGATGGCCGGCCAGCCACTCCTCCCACAGCGCGGGCTGCATGACCCGCTTGGCCATGACCAGTGTTCTCAGACCAGCGCGCGCGTACTCGCTGAGTAGCGAGCGCGTTCGTTCGTACGCGGCGGATTCCGCCGAGCCCGAGCGCATCGGCGCTAGCGCTCCCAGGACATTGGAGTCCGCGCCTTTCACGTATAGCACTACCTGGTGATAAGACAGGTGGGTAAATTGATATACAAATAAAAACAGGGTGAAAAAAGACCCATCACATTACCGTTCGAAACCAGTGGTAGCCGCGACTAATAGTTATAGTTATAGGCCGTAAGTTCGAACCCAGGGAGGCGCTTTCCTTTGTGTAAATTATTTAATCACCACTGGTCTCAAAACGGAAAACAAAAACATCTTGAGGAAACCGACATGTACTAGAACCAAAAATTCGAAGAGATGTGACTTCTACCGACCCGCGTGGTGGATTACGACCCTCTCATAGAGGTCTGTGTCCCAGCAGTGGGAACATTATAGGCTGATTATGCTACATAGTCGTTATCTGCGCATTCTATACATGAAACTAAGTAATATTGAGCAAAAGTTGTTGCTGGGAAACGACTTTTATTTTTGGAGTTATAAATCGCTGTTTACGGTAGCGCGCAATGTGACGCAGGCAAAATATTGTGCATGCAACGGTACAGGAGTTGCGAGTGTATTTAGTTATAAAACTGACAGCTTGTATTCGTCCAAAAAATAATAAAAAAAACACCAAGTTTGACCGTCTATATCTCCGTAACTAGAAGGTTACCAGAAATGAACCAGTATAAAATATTATGGCTTCGTTTTACAAAAGTTATATATTTTTTTAAATACATATATCGTTTTTCTTACATTTATAATTTAGAAATTACTGTATGGAGTTTACACAAGTCAGGTACAGGCAAGGAGGAAAAGGTTAAACATATTTGAGGCCACTTTTACATGGTAAGTACTGGCCTTTCAATAATACGATGTTCGTATGCGGAAAAGTTTGAAAATTTACGGAAAAGAAAATGGAAGCGAATGTCTTAGTGCTCTGCCAAAACTTATATTTTTGCCAATTTCCCCAACGGTCACCGCAGTGTCGTCTCAACATTAACACACAAGTATATAATATATATAACAGACGCCGATAATCGTCAAAATGTAAAATCAAGATGGCAGCTATTATTGCTGTTTACAAATGTAAGTGCTCACCTGTCCACTTTCCTTCCTCATGGCCACAGACATGCACTTCCTGGTGGCGTCGAACTGCTGCACCCTTAAGACCTTCATCTTGGAGAGTACCCCTCGGATGCCCAGTTCCACCTCATCGGGGGCCCGGTTCCGCAGCTCATAGCCGTATGCCAGCGCTGCCTCCGCTAAAGCTAGCTCGTCCGGGCTCTCCGCTTCGTACCGAATTAACTGAACAAACAATACAAGGTGTAAAAAGATCCACCTCATAGCCGTCAACTACGCGTTCTGTACATCAAAGTAACATTACATAAAAACTTAACACAATAAGAACTTATTTGGTGGTGGCTTATTCTACGGTTAAGAATTATGCGGTTTTTTTTTGGGTGAGAAATCATCAAATAACTTCTCCCACTCTGGGTGGAGCAGGAGGGCGTGTCAGGCTTTTACTGATTAAAACCCACCCGTGTTCCCTCAGTTGCCTGTGTGCCAGGGGCCGCGGTATCTCTTTCGAACAACCCGCACCCCTGGCAGAGCCTACCCTATCCTTAAGCAGCCGTTGTGTAATAATGTTGAATAATCAAGGTAATAAGGTACTCACGGTGTGGTCCGCTGAGGTGCTGGGTTCGCTGACGGCACCTTCCTTGCTACCTCGAATGAGTTTCGGCAGTCTTATCCTGAGAGGTGAGCCGGTGGATGGTGGTGGTGACGGAGTAGTAGACCGGGACTCAGTCAGACGAGCGTATCTGAGAGCGAGACGAGGGAATCTAGTTAAATTTTGCACAAGAGTTCCTTTTGTAACGAAAGTGAGCAAAATGGAAGGATTTCTTAAATAAGACATGAAAAAAGCCCATACAACCTTTCAAAATCCACTTTTTGAAAGGTTGTATGGGCTTTTGTCATTTTGGAAAAAAATGTGGGCGCACGATTTGTACTAAGCCAAAAGCCGAAAAGTCATGGTCTACCATCAGATTCTTCTTAGCCGACTAAAACCATGTACGGCTGCTACGACCTCACAATCGATCACCTAAGGTCGGAACGAGACTATTTGAAGAAAATCGTTGAAAGTAAACAGTCGTCAGATAGTTTTTTGTTTGTGCATGAATCCGGTCTGGCCAGTCTGGCGCAGATTCTTCTGTTAAGATCGATCTCTCCATGTTTGCGGCTTTAAGGATTTATAGACTCTAGATCTAGCACCCACGTGTTTGAGTTAGTGTGATTATATACATATAAATGAATCATTTTCCAAGTATCTGTTTTACGCTATCTGACAGACAAGTTGTAAGCCGACTGTCATCGACTGATATTTTATCTGTTAGAACGTTATCCTTATCACTAAGGACAAGATTTACAGACAGCACTTTGCTAAGCAAGCGTCGCATACGAATATGAACATTATTTGTACAACATTCATGTTCATATTCATTTGAAACGCTTGCTCACGTTCGCTCGTACAAATATGATCATTATGAGCATAAAAAGGTGCATATCCACGAAACGGTTACTAGGCTAAGCAGATTTAGTCGAAGTACTGACGCTAGCACATCAAGCTACCCCAAAATTTCAAATTGTCCCAATTGAACATGAACCTTATGATTTTGTTTTAAAGTCGAAAATCTATTAAAGAAATTTGACAGATTGGGGTAGCTTAATGTGCTGGCATTTGTACGTTCTGTGAATCTTGCCCTAAGGTCTTTTACTCAGATTAACATTCATCTCTGAATGATGGACGCTACTGATGGCGCCAAAATCGTAGTTGAATTCTGGATCGACACAATTTAGATTGCCATCGACATTAGACACGTTAAGAAGAATATTCATCTCCATTCTTAATAATATACTACAGGGCCATTAAAGTATTCAGTATCACAAGCCAAGGATTACGTAAATGGAAACTAATTAATGACTACCAGTCTTATAATGACTTTGTTGGACTCAGTTACTCAAAAAAGTAATAATAATATTGGGACTTTTACTTTCCTAGATGAATTGCATGGCTGCGGAAATTTGTAATGTGTCATCAGCTGAGAATATATCAACTCTTTTACTATCAAGGGATAATATTAAAAGGCTGAATGACATCCTATTTATGTTAATTAAGATGGTTTGTTCGTTAGGTAGTATTATCAGTCAAGAACTCACCCCGCAACCAGATGAGATCTCGAGCTTTTTTCCGAAGATTCAATCTCGTTTTTGAAGCCTCAAAATCTCTCGAGATCTCAAAAAGAATTATGGGACTGAACGCGTGACTAGAGATTGCGTACCCTAGTGCCGTCCGATGTTAGCAGTCTGCAGTAGCGGAATAGTGCGATTGGCTTTAACTAAAACACTACAGTATATTAATGAAAAGGTTAAGATGTTTGACTTACTAGTTACTTACTTGTCGTTAGATCGTAGGGTTCCGTTCGACCGGGAGGCCTTCCCTGAAGATATGTGTTCGCCCGATGTGGATGCGCTCAGTTGGGACGTGTCCACGTGCGGCTGGCTGACCACCACTGTGTTGCACACAGCCAGGATTAGGAGGAATTCGCGAATCTGGAATTTTATTTCGGTTGTCTCAATTTGCTCCATGAAAATAGATTAATTTTACACTAGTGTAAGAATTTAACCACATACTATAAAAATGCGGGTTGGTAGATGGCACATGTCTCCCAATTTTTGGTTCTCCATCACCGTTTTGAGAGGAGTGGTTATGAAACAATTTACACAAAAGGTGCCTGGCTGGTTGGACTTACGGTACCTTACAACTCGTAAGTCACGGGAGTTACCACTGGGCCACCTATGCTGTACAGTCTGCACTCATTTTTTATCTAGGTTTCGAAAAAAAAAACAAACTTCCTGTCAAATACCCTATTCTTTTGAAAGAATCGTCGTGTCGTTACCTTTTGCGTGTGTTGTGCATCATTGTTATCAAGTAAATGCTGCAGGAGTCGTCTGTTGGGCGACACGCTGGTGATGGGCGTGACGAGCGGGGGCAGCTCGGGCGCGGGCTCGGCGGGCGCGCCGGGCGGGTGGTCGTAGTCCACGCCGCTCACCGCACACCGCCGGAACACCATCTTGTTCTCCGTCAGCGTCCCCGTCTTGTCCGTGAACAAGTAGGACACCTGCCCCAACTCCTCCGTGATGTTCAGCGCGCGACATTCCGTCCGCATGTTCGTATCGGAATCGTACAACTGGATGTCTTGATGTATGTGATACACTTGCAACAGCTTCGTCATCTCTATCGTCACGTACAACGAAACAGGTATCATCACTTGCAGCGCTATGATATAAGTCCAGAATATGAGAAGCCCCTCGAAAGCCGGCTTGTTCACCATAGTTATGAAAGGGGTTAGCTTGTAAGAGTTAACATAATATTTGTCCAACCACATTTTGCAACCAACTGCGCCGGCGCAACAAAGAAAAAGTAACACTAAGACACACCATATCACATCTGTGTTCATTTTTTTCTCTAAGCCTGAACACTTGTATCTTGGTCCTCCGTTGTTAAGCATCGCCTTGGTCTCGTGGCCCGCGTACACGACGATGCCCTCCACATAGTCTGTGTTCTTGATCGTGCAGTCCCTCAGCAAAAGGTTCTCCGAGGTCAGCGGCACGCGCGCTCCGTTAGGGTGTGAGATGCAGCCCGTAAACCTATATATTTTTGTTGACGGTCGCTCCACTTCCACAGAACTTTTGAACTTCATTGGATTGAACTCAGCTTGCTGAAAAATATTATTTATTTATTAAACCTAAATATATTTTAGTCCAAACAAACGATTTGGTAAACTGGGTCGCGGTACTACAACGACTATTGTGATATTCCACAAGTACTGGAGAAAGTGTTCCCACGCTCTGCTTTTTCGGTGGTTTGCATTGCCCGCATGACAAAAAAAAAAACTAAAAAATGCACTGTGATGCTCATCCAATTATAAAACCGTCGACCCAGTGACACTATAAAAATCCGGACGAATTTAGATTATTGATTTTCGCAATCTCAGCCGAGAGCGGAAACGAAATAAACAAATGATTACTAAACCAACTATTCGATCATTGTGTTTCTGCAAAAAGAAAATATTATTTCTTTCCTAGATCATGTGTAGCAGGAGCGAATCAGGGGTTGGCTTTAGCTGCACCTATAAACGTAATAGGCATTAGGATATCTAAGATATACATATGTATTTGGATATCCATGATGGCCTTAGTAACTGTGATCGTTTTTCCACTTCAATTAATAAACCCAGAAAAGTGATTTAATATTCTTCATAATAAGAGAATCATCAGATATTCGGTTGATCAGTACTAATAGATTTTTTTACCTTTTCCTTAAACCCCGGCGCCACCAGCCTCTGCTTAAGATTGGTCTCCCCATCTAGATTGCACGTCTCTAAGTAGCAGTAGCCGAGGGGGTTGGAAGAGTGCAGCAGCACGATATCTGCTGGCACCGCTTCGTTGTTCGACAGGTGGACGATATCCCCGACGCGAACATCTCGCCATTTCACTCGCACGTACCGCTCCGCTGATCTGCCGGACAGAAATAGAAACAATCAATAATGGTTTACGAACAGCTCTACAGATTTTCGTGCAGACTGTGATGCAGTGGGTAATCAGTTAATACAACTCGTGTATTTCGCTACCAGGACTGACTCGAGCTGTTGTTGTTTTCGATTCACGCCTCCGGGTTAGAAGTAGCGAAGACATTCTGAACTAATATCAGCAAGAAAGGCTTATTATTCGATTCGGACGAAGAGCTAATCTACAAATTCAGAAATACGTATTAGGCAATTTGCAAGCTCGAATTTTCGCCCGATTCATGCAGTAAATTCGTGCGAATCGACTAATAAGCGGCAAGAAAATTTTGTTCTTCTCTCTAGTTTCTCTACTTAGATACATGAAGATTCAAAAAGGCAGTTATGATCGCTAACCCTTTGACTTGTGTGAGACAAGCAGCAGCTTCAATGGTCCCTAAAGATCTGAGTTAACTACCACGCAGTTTTTATTTACAAACGAAAGCTAAACTGAGGTTGCAGAACAAGCGTGGCAAAATCTCACAGGTAAGTTACGTCATGTATCATGCACGTCAATATCCATGAATTACGCAATGCAAGGGTTTTACATCAATTTTACACGATTAGCGCATTGAAATGAAATTGCCTTTCCTGAGCTGCATGCGTAGACAATTTATTTTGTAGCCCATCATGTCGCGAATTACCGTGATACCGCGAGACTAGTAGTGAAATGTGATTACGTTCAAGTACGTCATTGAGGCGCATAGGTACGTCGGTAGTAAATAGTGTAAGTACAGTTGGTAGCGTCAGCACACCTGTATGAGTGCGTAGACTATCTTCGAACTATTTGTCAGAGTGTTATAAAAGCATAGATCGATATGATGCATGCATGGCAGCACTGCATGTACATTTACTGAGACGTCTAGCGGTATATCTATACAAACATTTTCAACAACGTCATTGTAGTCAATGTTATCGGTGGGAACGCTCTATCTAGCGTACGCTGTCTGACACTCCAAGTCACTCCAACTACTTACAAGTTGTTCGGCCAAATTCGTGAGTCAAGCAACAGGTCGCGGTTAGAGATTGTGGCATGATATCCGCTTCGGGCAATACTTTCTACAGTTTGAATGAACTTTACAGATCATTTCACGATAAAAGTTAACTTTCCGACATTACTGTCTTTCTTTATGTTGTTGTTTGTTGGAATAACAATGAGTTCACTGCTGACAGTCACGCGTACACTCATTCAGTTATTATAGAACAGTAATAACTATAGACGTCTTACTTTCTGTGTCACGCAACTCTTGAAGTTTTTATAAGATTAATCAAGTCAGTGCACCTATGTTCGATGCAACACCAACTATTTTCTCTGACTATGGAAAGTATCAATACCTAACTGACCCGATAGACGTCGCCATGTCCAAATTCCGGGCAACTCATCCAATTTTCCTTTCCCTAAAAACCTAATCAGACTATTACGACCAAATCAGTCCAGCCGATCTCGAGTGATGCGCTTATCAACGAACAGCATTATTGTCTAAATTAATTTGGAACCACATAGTTTTGAATGAGCTGCAACTGTTTCTATTGCTAAACACGGTTAGAGGACCGCGGTACCGGTCCCAAAAGACCCCCGACCCGCAAATGGTAATAAATCTTTTTAAATGTTTGTTGTGGCTAAACAACAATGAAGTAATATTGGAAAGTGTGGTTGATGCTATCGTGACCCGTTACATGAGTCATAACCGAAACAATACTCCACAGAGCACGAGCACGTCTCAAATGCCGTAGACTAAACTAAAGTAATGCCGAGTGGCAGGACGGAGCCGAAGTGTTCTGGGTAACCCCCTTTATACACTCCTGTGTATAAGTATGTATGGAAGCTTTATGAAAGCTTGCACAGTATGTACCGGCGACAAATAATTTAAAAGAGTTAGAGCAAGGGAGGGTAGAATCAGTGTTGGCAAATCAACAACTAAATTGGTGGAAGACCCACAAAGAACCAAGGGTATGAAGTGTAAGACCTAAATTAAACTAGCATCCAAACCAAGGCAGCAGAAAAGGGAGGAGGCCTCTCAGCCAGTGATCTATACATACATTCGCCATCGGGTTCTCGCCGTTGGCGCCACTATCCGACATCCGAAGCTTCTTTTTATGCGTGAAATTACGCGGCCTCATACCCTTTAAAACGTGGTTACGTTTCTATCGGCAGTGTGGCTGTCCGGTTGGACAGCCACACTGCCGATGCCGATAGAATTAGGAAATGTAATTCCCCGGACAAATTCTTTTACAAAGAGCACCGTCTACTGCTAAAAGTACCGTAGTTCTTAGAGCCGTTGGAATGAAATGAAACAATACTGTAATAAATTGCATTATAAACAATAATATTTGAAGTGCGGCGGCTTACTCGACTAAATGTAGTAACGACGGATGCCTGGGAATCTGTGTCGTCGACACAATGCAACTATTAACCGAGCTTTATGTTTATTTAGCCAACAAAACAAAGCATTGTGAGTCTTATAAAACATTCATAGTGAGTGCAATTGTTGCAGAGGTGAGGTGAACTAATACGATATTGGATGGCACAGACGCAGACGGTCTAACTAGTTTTCAGCAACACCTATCTACCTTTGCTATCCAGAGATATTGTTTGTGCGTTGCCATTCCAGAAGCGGAGCTGATATGTCTCGTACAAGGAATATTGAATCTTTAACTGAAAGTTAAGTTTCCTAAGTAATAAACAGAACACACAATCGCATCAGACTAATCGGGGCTGGTTTCCTGTTTGCCATCTTTTGAAGGCTCGGTTATCAAAAAGAATAATTAATACACAGGGACAAATATGCTTGCTGTCTGACGTATCTTGCTTTCACATATTATTTTTATATGTATAACAACAAAGTCACTAATAATATTACACTGCACATTATCTTGGGAATACTGTTAGCACATGAATACAAAAATACAAATAGCTGCTGGCAACATTTACATCCTACATCACAGAGCGTTACAAGGCGGAAATTGTAAAAACTGCTTGTTTATTGAATATTGTCTTATCGATGATGTAAGGCTCGTCAAAAGAATTTGTAAACTACTAAAAGGTACAGCCATGAATCATCTTACAAGTGTTTGCACAGCAGTTCCAAGACTTCGTGAAAAACAAAGCCAAGAGATTTACATAGTTACGTCTTACACAGTCGCCTGCTACTATTTATTTTCTGTTTGTTCCATTTTAGATTGTTTCGGCAACACAATTTAGCGAAAACAAAAATTGTTTATATTATTATTATTTTATTCAAGGAAAGATTCGTTAAAAACTATAAGACATCAATTTGTCAGGCGATAAAGATATAAAATTGTAACGTAACAATCCTAAAACACGGGACGTTATCAACGATGTGGATGAGTCAGCTAAGCCCTAAGAGGATGGGCTAGTCTGACTCAGCGATAAGTCAGCTACCGATTTACTAATGTTATCATCCCTAAACTCCATCACATTCAATTGTATGCTCTGTGACATTCCCTGTAGAGCTTCGGCAAGAGATACTAGCTACATAATACAGGCTGCCATGCCACTGCATAATTTTGCAATATTTATGGGGGTGTGAAACTAATGGATATGAAAAACTTGTAAGTACTATGAAAAAGCGAAAAAAAAAACTTTTTCCATAAAATAGGTGAATAAGTCAACTTTATTGTATGTAATGATTATCTTCGCCCCAGGAAAAATTGATAATGAATTTAAAGTACTTAAGCCTGTACAACCAGTCGCGGATCAGAACAAAGTTTTATGTACTAACAACGAAAAGAGATAAACGACATCTCTTCTACACAAGTTATCGCAAACATCTTTCCGTGTTAAGAACATCAAATCCTAACCAACATTTGATAAAGGCTGAACAAACACTAGAATAAAGATGTAAGATAAAGCCTTATTTACTTATAGAGGAAAATTCTTTAACAAACATAATAAAAATGATTGTATAACAGCTCAATAACATTATGATAGGATAGCGTGAGGCGACTGTCTCGTAAGATGTGCAATATAGCTCTCTTCGTTGACTGAAACATCTCAGCTCACTATCTGCAGCTCGCTACAATCAATACTGTTATAATGTTAAAGATTCTTCGCAGTTTATCTTAGAAAATTGGTATTAAGAAAAGGCACAGCAATTGTGTTTGAAACAACAATTAAGCAAAAGGAGCAAGTAATAAAGACTATCAAAAACTATGAATTCGTTATTCAAATAAGTTATCAAAGTAATACAAAAGCCGTATGTAATGTAGGCCATTAAAATATAAAGAGTTTACTTTGCTCTCTAAATTAAATACATCATGTACCTATGTGATATTGGAAAAACAGAAATCCCTGCAGGATTACAATCAGTTCGCTTACATTTTGCTTAGCACGAGAACTGTAAACATAGTTTTGTCGACTGAAGAGTAGACAAAAATTACGTTTCCGTGTAGACAATTGAGTTTTGTACCGAAAAACGTAGACAAGCGATTCTATTCTACGGTAGAGTAGAAATAGGAAGCGTCATGCTAAGCCTGTTATTAGTTTAATATCTGTGCAGAAATCTTTACCGAACGATTTTGTGTCTACGGAATAATCGGATTCATTATTCTTTGTTTACACAACCTTGTTATTTTTTATGAAACCTCCCAAACGTGCTAGGTCGATAGGTTATTTTCTAATAAAGTTTTATAGGGCAAGGCGTAAACGAGTAAAATATTCTGTAAATCTTCAAGATTCCACAGTCCGTTAAGTCTGCGAAAGCCGTAGTGACGACATGGCTGGTCAGTGCAGGCAATGTGAAGGTTGAAACGTTCACTATTGGCCTTAACAACCTGTCGGTAATCTCGTGTAATTACAAAACGTACTCTTCGAAAATGATGTCGCATTATTTTGCAAAAAGGCGAAAATTTTGTGAACGCGTGTAAGCGTTCAAGCTTTAATTGGTCGTTTCCGATTGAAAATAAACTTTATGATTGTTGCAAGATTAATTTGCTGTTGGCGATTGTTACATACTGTATACAGTTACGGCAATTTCGAGCAACATTTTAAAATTGAGATATAAAGTTATGAACATGTAATCTTCTTAAGTTAGCAAAATTTGGAATTCATTAAGACACGATAAAACGTATCAAACGCTTAGGTCGAACTAACGTGATTTACTCGCATAAAGCACATTAAAGGTACCTAAATTCTGTACTAAATTAAGTACTTAAAAGAAACTGTACTACACCTGAGTACCGGAACTAATCACTACTGAAGGCTCTGAAACACCACATGATATTCTCTTGCACATAACTGCCAACGGGCCAATAATAGTTCCTTGCGGAATCCTTTTCCTTAACAGAGTGGATGACGTATTGTTTGCCTGTTTCACACCAGTCGACTTATAAACTTTCCGATCACAGAAAATACTGTTTCATCGACCCCTTTAAACCTACCAAATACTGGTAAATATTTATTTTCCGTGATTGTAACCTTATGAGGCCGGTATTTCCACCAGTTTTCCAGTTGCCTTCACATAAATTTTCGCTTGTTTATCCTCCTATAGATTTAAAAGAAAGCGGCCTCGGTCTGTCTAAACTCAATGCCGAGCGATCTATACCTCCATATATGCAAATCTGTGATACTGATAAGTGAAAACCTACACAGCTTGATTTTCCAACAGTTTGACTAACGTTTCAAATATTATAATAGAATGATTAATTGTCATTTTATGGTTCTTATGAAGGACTAGCAGCGCTCCGCGGTTTCACCCGCGTTCTTTCTGTTCCCGTGGGAATACAGGGATAAAATATAGCCTATGTCACCCGGGGATAGTGTAACTTCCCAACATTGAAAGAAATTTTCAAATTGGTTCAGTAGTTTCGGAGCCTATTCAATGCAAACAAACAATCAAATCTTTCCTTTTTATAATCTTCATAAAATATATATAATTCTACTGTACGTGTGTATGTCGCAAGAAACTGTCGCGATTTCCACAACCCCCACGTTATCAAGCTTGTTTTTGGGGCATTGGTCCGTAGTAAGCTTGAGTCTAGTGCATGCGTATGGAATCCTTTTGAGAACCAGTATGCGTTAGCTTTAGAAAAAGTTCAAAAAGCATTCCTTAGATACCTCTACAAGCACTTGTATGGGTTCTATCCTTTCTTGTATCCCACTAAATTCCTCTTGGGTTGCATAGGTTTCAATTCACTAGAAGTTAGACGGTCGCGCGATCAGATGACTGTAATATTTAAAATTCTTAGGGGGATTATTGATGTTCCTGATCTACATAACGCAATCTGTAATCTATTTGTCCCAGACAATTACTGTCGTGGCAGGAAACACCGCTTACTGGCTGTTCCAACTTGCCGTACTGTTGCACACTCCAAGTCACCTATTCCTCGGACATTAACCGCCATTAACGCTCTCCTGAACTCAAATACAAATCTTGATATGTTTGCGGATGAATGGAAGATGATGCTGTCAGAATTTTTGAATTTTTGTGAGAAGAATGCATGACTGTGTTAAACAGCTTGTAATGTTATTGTTATATATGTTTAAATAGTGTAATTGGCTTCGGCCGTTCTATTTAAACTAAAAATAAATAAATAAATAAATGTCACTGAACTCCTAAACGGTTGGACCGATTTGAATGATTTTTTTGTATGCGTTTGGGTGGCGCCCTGGATGGTTTAGATTTACAATTGGACCCGGTAGGTGGCGCTGCGATCGAGTTCTAGGAAACAGGACAACGTCTGTACGGTCAGCTAGTATTAGCATAGATTAATTAAAATACCTAAGTATAGTGACAAATGTTTAATTAGGTTTAATCAAGTGGATATTATGGGCAATGTTTTTATCGATTCGCATCCTCCTGCCTATACTCCAATTTCCCAACAATTTTTAAGAACGGTGCCATTATTAAATAAGTAATTTTCTTCTATAATATCTTTATCAGCCGTCATTCTAGTGTTAACTTCCTTCCTAGTTGTATCATTAGCATCTGTCAGACCATCCTGCCATCTTTCCCTTGTATTCTGCTTCTTTTGTTATAGCCATTCATTATGATCGCTTTTTTAAATACGCACTATACTAAGCTTTGTTCGTCAGTTGTCACCAGAGAGCACGAAACACTTATTGCGCAAGGAATTGGACGGTTTTTGTCTTCAGCTAATTGCTAATTATATACCGTGAACAAACATTTGCATAATTTGTAAATTGCTTTACTTTTTTAGCATAATTGCCCGATCATTTATGTTTATTGCATACTCTTAGTTTAAATAATAATAATGGTGACAAGGAACTCACAGCTAATATTCATGGTAAAGAGTTAGTCATCAAAACAGTTATAGAAAATTGCTACTATGAATAACCGACCGAGTAGCGATAAACTCACGATTGACGCGGCACAAACACTGCACCTACATACCAACCAATAATTACTAAAGTGCATTATTGTGAAAGCGACGATTATTTTGGATTCGAGTTTGTTGACTAACAAAACAATATTGGAATTTGTAAATATTTAAAATGGTCATTGTCGTTTAGAAATGTGTGAATTTCAAAATGAACTGTGAAACTGTCTGAAATGAATACATTTGGAGGTGCGCAATGAATAAATTTTAAGACTCAGTAGCAAAATATTGTCCTAACTGCAACTGAACTGAAGGTTTCCTTCTTTCAGGGCCCACTGATTACGGATAATATTTTAGCTAGTGCGCAAACTGTATAATAACCATGAATTCAGCATATCATTCTAGACCCCCTAGCGAAGAAATGTTTCGTCGGTTATAAGAAAAAATCAGCTGTTCCTTACATTTTGATCGCGTACGTATTGCACTTTTCTATGAAAGAGTAGATTTTTTTTTTGTATAACCGACGAAACATTTCTTCGCTAGGGGGTCTAGAATGATAATAATATGCTGTATTCATGGCTACAGTTTACGTACTGGGTAAAAATTTACTCTGTAGGTATAGAACACGATGGACTTTCGTTAATACGGAAAACGTGTGCAAGAAAATACGCGTATTACCAAATATCCGAGATTTGGCAAGGACATGCAAGTTAAACATTCTAAAGAACAACAAATAAAGAACAACGCACCCGTTTCATTTCAATCACTACACGTGTAATACGTTCAGCCTTATTTATTTTAGCTAATTCAATTATTACTGACCTTGACGCTTACACTGAGAACTACTTCATAATTATTCTTGAAACAATAAGTGCCGTTAAAGTGTGCAGGCTTTAACGTCACGATATTTTCCCAAAATCGCTTGCCCCCCCTAGTGCAAAGTTGACACTTTACAGAACAGCGTAATATGTTTCTATTCCGCACAATATTGACATTTATCTTTAAGATGGCTTTAACGATGGTTAATCTAAGAGTGTAAAGATAATATCGTTTTATGATGAACGCTGTTGATGGCTTAGACCGTTCCAACTTATTTGTTATTGACATGAATATGTGCAGTTGCGACCACCATTTTTTCCGGACCACAGGGAAAATATATGATATGAGTGCAGTATTCTGACCATGATACCTAATAAAATAATACCTTATTTCTGTTGGTGAACTTGGGCTTTTATACCTCATAGTCGGAGTCAAGGTACAATATTCAAAACTGATAGCGATCACGAACTTGACGAACTTATCGGCATCATTGAACCCAACCATTTTGGAGAGGACCGAACGCTCAAACACCCGTACCATCGCCATTCGCCACCACAGGACATATAGCTTTATTGTAATACACCAACATTATAACAGTTCTTATCACAAGATAGGCTTTCGACGATGAGGAGCTATTTTTAAGGGCATTATCGCATAAAATCAGTCTCAATATGTTAATCCCCTAATAATTCCCCTACATTTTTGACAAGTTTTTCACATTAATTATCGCTGACATGAGATTGCAATCAGATTTTGAAAGTTTTTAAACATGGGAATTGGCTTTCTGCTAGCGGCGAGTCTTCTAAGCAACTTCTTTGCCCATTGGTACTAGTTTATTTAGTAAAGTTTTAACAGTAATTTGTTCGTCACCTTTTCCAAATTCGTTTTTGACTCATCTATTCACTGTTATTTTTCCAGTTTATCAGCTATAGTTTCCATTTCATCTCGCTAATTCTAAAAATGGAGCGATATTTTCGTCTTGGGCCATATTATACTCTGCTGATGACATTCGCTATCATTTAATATTATTCCATTTGTGGTTCGACTGTTTGGTTCACTTTTCCTTTTCACCATTAGAAAGTTATGTGTTGAACGACCCGCGGTAATGTGAATGGGTTATCTGATGTAACCAATTTGACTGGTTTAGCAAGCGATTAAACTAAGGCGAATATTTTAGTGAAATTACAAAATTTCTTGAGCGGGAGCATAACATAATTATGGCAATGGTAAAACCCTGTTTACTGGTCGACCCAGAAACTGCTGACAGGTAGAAAAAAAACGTGACAAATTGTTTCCTCCGATGAAATGACCAATAAATTTTCGTAGTTTGGAGCTGCCAAACTACGAAAAGAAATCAATTCGTGACGTCATCTGTCACTAGTTCTCCGTTCAAATTGCTATCGTGAACTATGGCCATATAATTTATCTCGCTACCATGACACCAGCGCGTGAGGTTTGTCGAGTGAATTGAGTTTCAATAGACAATTATTGCGAATATTGCGATGAACAAGGGGGGGCTCTCGGGCACTGCGACATTGAACGCGTTTGTTTTGTTTAAATTGTCTAGCATCTACAGGGCCAAGCATTTATAATATTTTCATGTTTGATCTACATAGACGAATTGTGGAACAATCATCGAAAAAAATACAAGGCAAAATTTGGTCAATAAAACGATTTAGATGAATTGGCAATCAATCAACAGCTGGAGATCTGATTGTCACACTGTAATAGCACTGTGGAATATGTATATATAAACAAATTGTTACAATCGACGGATCTGTGACGTACACGTTTTGGAACTGAGACAGATAAAGTAGGTTCACCGTTTTC
Organism: Antitype chi; assembly: GCA_947359405.1. Lineage (NCBI taxonomy): Eukaryota > Metazoa > Arthropoda > Insecta > Lepidoptera > Noctuidae > Antitype > Antitype chi. Next base: position 1,523,199 of record OX375817.1, on the reverse strand, counting down.
GAATTAACATAAATTACCTAAAGTAATATAGGTATTTTGTATTAAGGACATTAATGTGTGAGTAAAGACAAGGACGTAGTTATGAAGGTAGTCGTAGTTAAATCTAGATACTAAACTATACTAAAACTACTAAAAGGTGTCCACACAAATATAATAAAACGTAAAGTCAAGGAAATTAAGTATTTAGGCAATTCAAAGGTCACCTACGATGATCATGTGCCGTGATACATTCCGTGATCTGTTCGGTAATTGATCGCACAAATCCACTACAACGAAAGGCGCACGCGCTGATTGCGGGCCTCAAAGATTTGACACTTTCGCTTATATTGGGTCACATGGCACGGATGCGGTCACGTCACTCCGCACTAGTCATCGATTTCAATTAATGCTTTTTTAGCTTTTCATTGCTCGCCAGACATTGCAATTTGTAGCTCACCATTTGATGATTTATTAAACAATTTATGATGGCAGCGATACTTGTACAGTAAGCACACAACAACACACTTGTAGCTATGGTCGTAGATGTTGTCCAGTTGATTAAATTAACTGACTTAACTAAAATTGGATCGTATTAACCTTCTGCCCACACGATGACTTCTTACTGGGCATGCACCTTGAGACTAAACTTAGATGACGTGATTTCATATTAAACCTACGCTCACGTTTGTCCATACAGAGCTGTCAATAATGAGGACTTGAGGAAAATAAATACCTTTAATGAGTCCGGGCAAAATTGCATCGCCGTTACCTATATCTTTATGTATGTGTGCATTGGTATAGGTTATTCAAAAAGTTGAATCATGGCATGTTAGGTAAAGTAGCATAAGGTAAAAAGGTACGGCACTGTAGTTTAACAAAATACCAGTAATTATGCTGAGTCGCGCAGTACCGTTACCTATTCGCTTTCTTTTCTGACGAGAGCCTGCGCGCGCGCAGCCGGGAGAAATTCATGATCCAAACACATGCGGAACGATTTCGCAGAACAACTACATGGTAAATGAAGGAAAACATGTTTTGTTTAAATTACACAATCAATGTCAATGGTGAATTTGCCAGTCTAGAAAAAAGCTAAACAACTTTTGCAGGTTTGTTTGTATAGACACTGGTGTATTTAAAATTATTGAAGAAAATCTCATAGCTGAGATTAGTTACAAATTGGAAAAAGGGCCAGTGTAACATGTTTTATCAGTTCCATGATAAAAAGCTTTCAAAGAAACACCGAATTTAAATTCTGGTTCCACTAACAAACCGCCACAAGAACAGAAAATATTAAGATAAGTGAAACGGAAAGTCAGATAAAAATTATAAGCCATTACTCAGGTTTAGGTTTTTGCCTTACAAACAATAGCTTAAGTAAAGTCGAGAGTTAATGTTCCGTTGTGACATTATTAATGGAGTGAGGAGTATTGTTAACATTGTTTACGTAAAGTGAACGATACATCATTTCAACTTTAACGTAATTATTTTTCTTAATGAGAAAATGGCACTAAAGCAATAAATTGAGTGTCAAACAAATGTGGCCACTGTACATTTTGACGTAGGTACTCAGTGACCTGTGAACGAAATGCCATGTTGCTCGGTCATTGCTGTGAAGTCCGTGTATCTTTTAAGGTTGCGGAGAGCCACTTCAAAAGTACTTGTAACATTTTGAACGCTACAGTTACCAGCAGGAAGTGACAGGCCGGTCGACATCTCGACTGGCCTCGGTAAACTCACAAAGTCGCACCCGCGAAAAAAACAGCTCCAAGCTATGCCTCGCGAGACTTATTGTACCGCGGTCTAAAACCGGATGCTGGCCCAACCTTCGTCCACCGCAGGGACTTGGAACTAGTTCCGACTATTACAATAGAGATTGTGTTGTAAATGTAACAATAACTACGTAAACTCTCAAAGCGAAAAACTTGCTGAATTGTCCGATGTAATTCAAAGTCATACTCCGTTTTATTAGAATTAATATAAAATAATACTCAACGGAATTTTGTATGCTAAGCTTGTTTATCTACAAAAGCGAGATTTTTATACCCATTCTGGCTCCAAAGAATGATAAAACTGCATATAAATTAACCAATCTTGGTTCAATATTGGAGTTGAGCCAATTGTTTTCCTTGAACACGAAGACACTATTATGTGCATCCCTCTGGTTTTTAATAACCGTACCGAGTTTATTGAAGGTCGTACCATCGAACGACGTTACATACAAAATCAGTGAGTGCCAATGGCGCCGAGCTCATAAACATAAGCGTCAATATCATTTTTATTGGTTTGCCCCGTGTCGTCCCCAGCTCGGAAGACCTTCGCTAGCGATTTAGCTCGTTAATATAAAGTATACCATTTAAAGACCCATTTCAACAACTTGGGCACTAAATTAAACCAATTCAGCTTGACAGATTCTAGAGCCAATTTTTAATTCAGCCAATTTCTTTGCGCATAGAATCAGACTTGTAGAGCCGAGCTAATGGATAGTCTTCATCTTAATCGAGCTAATGTTTACAGTTAATGGCTACTTTATTTACCGCGCTGATTGGAAACCGTTACAAAACTAGCAGTCCAGCGAAAGTGGAACACACAATGATGTTGAGCGAGTAAACGAAAAAGTTTGCGGAATTGTACACTTTAACAAGATCAAGGTTGAAAATGTCTTTCTGACAATGATTATATTAGTGACGGCTGTGGCGCATTAGGTTCTTTGATTTCCTATTTTATGATTGGACATGAACCGGACAGTAAAAAGCTTATAGGTGACCCGGATACGTCGCGTCGTCGCCAGGCTTCGTTGTACACGCAACTGTATCGATTGACATTGACCGTGCATAGTGATTCGTGGTCACCATTCTCTTTGCCGCATGCGACGAGTGTCATGAATATTCTAGTCTAGTACGGTACGATGAAGATCGCCGTTTTACGTATTTTAAAATGTAATCAGTGTAAAGTGTGTCTAGATATTTTTAGGAGTTACCTGAGTGAGCGTTCTCAAACCGTAAAGATAGGAAATCACGTTAGCAATCAGCAATTTTTAACCTACGGAGTCCCGCAGGGTAGTGTCCTTGGACCTACCCTGTTTCTTATTTACATAAATGACCTATGTAATCTGGCTCTAACTAACGCTAAAATTATAACCTATGCGGACGATACCGTCATGCTCATTCATGGTAAGGATTGGTTGGAAACCCGCTCATATGCAGAGTCCGCTCTGCTTGTTGCAATGAAATGGCTGAATAAAAACTTGCTAACCCTCAATGTAGAAAAAACCAACTTCATTACATTTGCTCCAAGCAGAGCCTCTCAACCCTCGTCTCCCTATGCTCTGACGGCGCATAAATGCGGATTAATATCGACTGATTGCACCGGTTGTACTCAGATTACGCGCACCCATAGTATTAAATACTTGGGTGTTATAATAGATAGTACGCTGACATGGAAGGAGCAAATTGAGGCTCTGGTTTCCAGGGTCAGAAAATTAATATTTGTTTTTAAAAACCTGCGAACATCTGCTGATTTTGCCACACTACGAACAGTTTACTTCGCTCTGGCACATTCCATCCTAAAATATTGTATTGCAGCTTGGGGTGGGGCTGGTAAGTGCTTAATGCTCCGTCTGGAAAGGGCGCAGAGGGCAGTGTTAAAAGTCATGACTCACAAACCTGTTCGATTTCCCACTACTGAACTGTACGCTCTTTGCGAGTTACCAACAGTCAGACACACGTTTCTTCTTGCTGCAGTATTGCGTAAACACTCAGTCCTCCCATTCGACCCTGTTGTCGTAACACAAAAACGCAGAGCTGATAGAGTCTGCCAGGTGGAATCTGCCAGAGTTCAAGTTGTTCGGCGGCAATATCACTTTCTTAGCTCCACTTTGTATAATCGTGTCAATAAACAGCTCAATATATACCCACTGACCTTGCAGGAATGTCGTAGGATCACGGATAAATGGCTTCAAACACTCACTTATGAAGAATTAGAAACATATGTAAAAACTTAAATCCACTTTCCAATTACCCTTTATATGTATAATATGCGCAATCGGACACATCTCCCACAAACATCCTCACACACACACACGCACACACACACACACACATATACTCCACCCACAGAACACACAAACCTTCCATACAGACACACAATCTCACATAAAACTACGCAGTGAAAATATTGTTTAGTTTTCTTAATTTTATGTTTAATGTTTCATTTTTATATTTTAATTTAGTTTTTAGTCTTTTTTGCTTCTGTCTCAATTTTGTGGAGGTGGGCGTTAATGACTGCGACACAGTATTATACTAATGCAGTTGTTATCGAACACAAAGTTTCTGTAAACTGAGTTTTTATTTCAATAAATTTATTATTATTAAAAAAAAAAAAAAAAAAAAAGTGTCGTTATCAGAAGTGCGGAAAACTAACTTAACATTGAAACAGAATTATTATTACCGCTATCGTTTTATTTAAATGGATAGGATTAATAAATCTCTTTATGACCACAGTAACAATCATGAGCCCGTCAACAGCTTATCACGCTGAGGCATTATCTTGAGAGTAGGTCATTGGGTTTAATAATGTTGTAGATGAATTTAGTGCTGAAAAGACAATTTGACATTAACAGTCGCACACTAGTCACAGACACAATAATGTATGTGGCGCATCTAGACCGTAGAGATAAAAGCGTTTGACAGAACATGACCGTCATGCTCAGTGGCGAGGTCGTGACCTAAAGGATGAACACACACATGCAGGCTCGGTTTGTTTTGGGTGTTAAATGATGATCCTTTTCTTATCGTAAGCTATGTTGATACTAAACATGCGAGTCATGAATCATCAATTTCTTACGGTGCAATCTAAGCAACATACTTTGCCACCTAGTGAAACTTTTAACCTCAGTATGATCTGGATCTCGGATAGTAAGCTTGGATACAGTAGTATAATAATCCCAGGAAGTAGTATTAAAAGAAATTAGTGAGGGGAAAAACCAATGAGTCAATTCATTATCTAGAGGTTAGGGGTGAATGCTTTCAGGCAGACATGCTAGCTACAAATCGAGGAACAAACATTCGTCATTGCTGTTTATTTATTAAGATTATACCACAAACGAAAAACATTGTTTACCGAGTTAGCGTGCACTGCTAAGATACCCAATACTGATAGAAAGTCAATCAATTCTGTTAATCAATTGTTCATAATGTACAAACACGGAAAAAAACGCTATTAGAAGTGCTGTCTGGTTTGACTCAAGGTTCAGTTTTCCGTGACAGTGCTGGCTCTAAGGTCAATAGAAATGAATACTCCAGTGTCCACTTCAATATGAATGTAATTAGTTTTAGCTATCGTTTTTTGGAAGTAATTATAATTTCTATTTCCTTTGTCCTGAATGTTGTATACCAGGAAGGAAAGTGCGCATAATTGATTATGTTGGTAAAGGGTAAAAAGGCAATAAAGCTCAGATATTGATTCTACGCAGATAAATTAATCAATGATACAGTTTATTACATAATTCTGATACAGCTGCGTTTTCTACTGACCTTCCTTTGCCGGAAACTACTGGTAGTAGCCGTATTAAAAAAATTGTTAGGGGCCCTTTTTACCCCGACTGTGGTGAAACTCAAAAGGAGCATTTGTTTTTTTTTTTTTTTTGCAAAATAATTAAAAGTGCATCCTGACATGACGGGAGGTTAAGATGTCACTGTGATGTATAGATAATAACTTATGGAAATAGAAAATAGTACAGAGGTATGCAGAAAAAACAAAAAAAAATACAAAAATAATAGTATAGATCAGTAAGATTAGCCATGTAAGATGTTAGCCTAATAAATAAACCAAAGCTATCTCCAAATTATAAAATCGCAAATGATATAATTTGAATGGAAGCCAAAACAAGATTCTCTGATCATGTCAGAGGACACTGAGGTCAGGCAGGAGTGGGTTTTAGCCGGTAAGAGTCCGGCACTGCCCAGACTACGTCACAAGTGAGGCAGTCTGGGCGTCCATGAGGATTTCCCACTACTACCCGAAAAAAAAAATGTCACTGTGACCTTACTAAGAGAATGCGAGAGAGAGCGAAGCGAGCTAAAAAATTGGAGTTTCCTGATTCTGATACCTACGTCAAGTAATCATTTGAGAGCGAGCTCTATGATTGGAGCATTCTAGACCGGGACAGGTTAAGTTTTTATTGTTATGCTACTACCAGAGAGAGCGATGCTAGCTCGAAAATTCGAGTATTCTGACTATTCCTGACTGGGATAGGCTAGAATTTCTGTGTGATTTCACTAAATGAATGAAAGAGCTTGAGAATTGGCGAAACAAAATAATGATGTTAATTTTTATATTCTATTGTATGGTACTTATTCATTACGGGCTCTTTATCAACAAAAAATGAAGTTGTTGGGTATTTATTACGAACTTTTGCACATCTGGGGCCCCTGTAGCTTGGGGGGCCCGTATCATCGATACGGCTCGTCCGGCGGTATCTTTACGCCCCTGATAAGACTAGTTCATAGATAGCTAGAGACTACTTTGCAAAGCCATTATCGGTCTAAAAGCATTTTCGAATGGCAGTGATCAAAAGAACCATTATCAAATCAGAACTCCGCCGTTTGCCATATATTTCTGATGACTGACGCAAGCCAGTCACAGCCGACAAACGGCCAGATATTTTCGGTTCTGATATGGTAGACTAGCGCCTGTTGAATCTATATAGACGACATTATAGGTATAGGACGGCATGGAACAATGGACGGTAACATTTATATAATCTAGAACTAGATCAAGGACATTTACCTCTATTTATAGACTTTTCATATCACGGGGATGACCTACTTTGGGTGAGAGTATGTTTCTTATAAATTGTAGTTGAGAAGTTGAAAGTATTTGTCTTTTTATCTCATGAAGTCTTTGGTTTTTTCTGTGATCAGAGGTTAGTTGTAGTAGCCTCCGTCCGATTGGTAGATGGAAAACCAACCCTAATTGTATTTTGAGTTCTTGACCTATCTTCATATTTTTTTACTGTACCAACAATCAACCCTACCCAGACCCACCAACTCTCTCAGATAGGTGGTATCGGTCAAGTATCTTAGCTACTTTACCAACTGGATTACGGAAAACTACATCTTTATACAAATAAATAGAACAGTCGAGCGATGACAAAAATTCAACGCTGAGTTCGATCACGATTTATGATTGTTGATCCGAAGCTCAATGATCAATAGTCATAAATGATGTGTAAATATTGTCTTCAATAACAAACGTAACATCCCGTTCATTCAACCTTTAAGGTATCGCCTCCTCCAGCAGTTTCCATTTCCCATAAGGAGCTGTACACGCCCACTTGTTAGCAACTTCTTGTTAATTGCATTATGTTTCTACTACACTTAAAACAACATGGGCGCGGCGACATGACGTCAGTTCATCATGACACGGCTTTGATGACCGGTCGAAAAGGACTTGGAAGGCTTAGCCAAGGTAACGTTGATCTGAAGATAGCGTTTCACATGGGTGACTTCGCGACAACTCCGAACGAGGCTAAGAAGGTTTGAGAAATTCAGGGACTTTTAATCAACTCCCGGACTACAAAATCACATGATTCAGAACTGAAAAGATTCCTCCTTAGGAACGTAACGCTTTGTCAAATAAGGTCGTGCTGCCACAAGGTTCAATTCTTGGACCTTTTTGATTTAGCTTTATCCTTTGTCAATCGTGTTCTGCAACGTTGCATTAAGAACAGTTATTATTTGCAAGTTTTTCTACACGATGTTGTTTACCAAAATTCACACGAACGGTGTCGCACGCTAAGCTATAGCCAGACAGACTCATAGCTCCACCTAAGGTCGCTGTGACCGCAATATACATTTACCAAGGGAGTGGTGACCGTTTATAGCTGTTTTCACATTAAAGATTTTAAATTCTAGCTTTTGGACTAGACATGCCTTGTGGAATAACACGAAAATTTCACCGATGACGCATAAATAAAAGTATTTGCTCCGATTTTTGTGTGTATGTTACCGTACGTTGCCCCAGACTAAGTACTCTTGGAAAGTTCGACAGGGTTCTTAAAGATTGCTTTGGTTCGAACCGTCCGATTTCAATCCGATTAAGATGTCACTGGTGACGCGTCCGGGTCATTTCGTGGATGCCATACAATACTCGTAATAGAAATGCTCAAGATTAAGGTGCTAGTTACTCAGACAAAACAAAATCATTAATTGCTTAGGTGGTTCGAAAGTCAGTCACATTAAGTTAAATTGTCCGTATTCAAACCACAACAGAATGACATTATCTTTCGTATAAAACGGCTCTATCACGACTAAACGTAGTTACTTACTAGTAAGCCAATCTGGTTAATAATATGTTCCTCTGGCTGTTCATTTAAGATTAAATAACAGTCAGTTAAAAGAGCAAACCCCGTGAGTTGTAAAAATATAGCAATTTTGTAGTCAGTTCAAACTGCAACCCTGAAACTTGTTCAAATGAACGCAAATCTAGAAGCTGTTAATAAGAGAATCGACAGAAAGATATTAAGAGAATGTGAAGTGATTAGCAGTAACCAGCGAGCACAAATAATTAACATGTAGTCAATACACAATTAGCAGACGGTAAAAATAACGTGGCATGGTACTGTTACTGTATAAAGATGCGCTACTACAATGTAAAAACCGGACAAGTGCGAGTCAGACTCGCCCGCCGAAGGTTCCGTAACTTCCGTACAAATTTGTAGGTACATATTATAAAAAAATTTGGACCGCCGCCGCAGCCGTTCCTTGCATAAAGACCTTGTTTTTTTATGATTTAATTACAAATGTATAGTTTTCAGATTTTCCCCATACTTGTAGTATAAGACGGTATTACTTGCCTCATAGCTCTAGGTCAACAGAAAATATCCTATAAATTTGATTCCCTTGAGAGTTTCAAAATATATGTTTTTTGCGGCATAAACGGCCGTACCTTTTTTATGTTAACTTTTTTTCACAGCTTCAAGAGACTGTAGACCTGAGTATTTCATTTTAATTTCAACTCGATACCTCCACGCGTTCTCGAAATAAAGGGTTTTGACAGATAGACAGGCGGACGGACGGACAAAAAACAAAGTGATCCTATAATGATTCCGTTTTTTACGGAACCCTAAAAACGGCAAAAAAAAGTTATCATAACATCACGCCTTGTTTCCCCGAAGGGGTGGGCAGAGGTGTAACAATAGTATGCCCACTGCGAGCCTACTGCCTTCAAACAAGCACAAATCGACTCCGGACTGTTACTGAGAAATTCCAGACAGAAAAACTCAAAATAACTTCCCATCCTGGGCCTCGAGCCTAGGACCTCATGTTCAGCAGTAACGAGCCAGTCAATATAAATTTACCTTATTTTAATAATTAAAAGTAAGGGTTAATCCAAATACAAAAAATATTTTCAATCAATTTTTACACAATGCAATGGAATAATACAAACGGAAGTGTTAAACTTGGTTTACCTATACCTAATTTTAATTTACCAGAAAAATTAGTGCAGTTATTTGTCACATTAATTCTGAAGGTCATAATAAATAATCACGTATGTGTTTAATTTGTAGTGGTCGCGCAGTGTTGTCGGAATTCGACCACGAAAATTCATTTAAACTTAAATCAACAATAATCTAAAATACTAGGTTTCTGCACTACCTCTCCATAACAAATTTCATACTCCTCCCTCCGCGAAATTTTCGTAAAAAGGGGTACAAAGTTTTTGCTTCACGTAATACTCGTATGTAGATAATATAGAACATGGTTAGGTTGAACTAATCAAGCACCTGAATCTTTTATGCATATTTTATAGTATGTATTACCAGTGGCGTAACTACAGGGTGGCAAGTCGGCAAAATGCCACGGGCCCCCAGCCGGAAGGGGCCCCCGGTCAGAGGAGAATCCCAACTCCCAACATTTATAATTAAACTCTTTCTAGTAAAACTGTATAAATCAGTCTTATAAAATAAAAAAAATACTCTTCTTGTTGGTTCTGTTTCTTTATATTGGGGGGGGGGAGGGCATCCGATGAATTCGCCACGGTCCTCGAACGGTATAGTTACGCCACTGTGTATTACATAGAGTACCTCTACTTACCACTAGAGTTTTAGTACAGAATACTAACGTGTCACTTCGGGATAATACCCTCACCTTTCTTTTCTTTTGTTTCGGCTTAATTTTAAAGTGTTTCTTCTTCTTTTGGCAATAAACACATGGGTCTTTCTTTTTTATTTACTCAGACCCCATAGTCAATAATAGTCCACGAATAAAATTTGTATTCCCTGTGGGTTTTTGTCATACTGATCGATGGATTTTAGTATATTTTTACGGAAATCTGATACGTATACAAAACAAAACTCGGAGTCGAGTCGTGTTGCTAAAAAATATACAACCGTATTGAGACCCTCCTCCTTTTTTTGAAGTCGGTTAAAAATACTTACATGTTTTCGTTACTTATTGTTTGGGGGATTCCCCCTTATAACATGCACTGATAACTAATATAGGGCATAGTGACACATCCAACTAGCCACTTACAGTCCGTTACAAAAGTATCTCACGAAAGTGTAAACAAATGGTCCAGAAAACGTGTGGATGACAATTTGTAACGCCATAATGGAAGAAAAACAAAAGAAATACTGACCTTCACACCTATTGCGTAACATACTGTCAATCAGATTTTGTATCATTTTGAAGGATATTTATTATAGGCTACTTATTGCAGGGTATTCCGTTGCTTCATATATTCGAAAAATTTGTCTGCTCAGCAACGTAAATATCGCAATGAATATTGTTGAACTGTCAAAGTACTCATCAGACTTATAATATGTAATTATGGTTCAAAAGATGCGGTCGCTTTACAGATAGACATACGGCGAAGGCTTAGATACTTCGGGTATAAAATCCTACAAAAGCAGGAACAATGAATCAAAACACGATCAATCTTTCAATATCAAAAAACGACAGGCCGATATTCAGTCCAAACAACATTTTTGTTGATAAAAACTGTTTTACATATATAGTAGTAAATGCCAATGGCCTTACTCCGTAGGCCGCTAAGGTCACGCTGCCAAGGCCGCAGTGAAGCACGCAATTAGTGGTTTCATTAGTTAGGCTTCAAATTAACACCCAACACTTATTTCAATTACTTTTAATACTAGCACCAACTGAATTACGTAGCAGCCTGAACTTGAACGATGTTTATACTAGGAGTTGGAAATATCGACCGTTTTGAGTTCATTTTAATTGCTAGGAGAATATTGAAATGCTTTTAGTGATCGTGTGAACTCTGAAATAGAGCTGAACTTAGCTTTTCAGGCATAAGGTCCACCTTATGTCTGAAAAGCTAAGTTCAGCTCATCCATGCGCCTTTCATCAAGAAAGCCTTAGCGCATCCATGCGCTAAGGCTTTCGAGGCATACTAAGTTTGGCTTAAGGTAGCCACTGAAATTCAAATTTTCTTAGATTTTGCAAATTACATGTTTACATGTATATCTTTACAGAATTATAATCATTAAAATCATCAATATAACCTACTTAGTTCATTTAAAACCAATGAATGACTATTTCATGAAAAAAATATTAAAAAATTAAACGAGCTTAGTAGGTTGTATTGATGATTTTAATAATTATAATTATGTAAACACTAGTTATGTACCGACTAGTCGGGAAAGCCGACTAGCCATTTTGAACATAGCCGATGTCACCCGAACTCAACCGAAATCAACGATCGGCTTGGCCGACTAGTCGGCCAAAGTCATAGTCGGCCCATCTATACATACACATACGTGTCACGATCGCGAATCATATTTTGTTCGACATACAGCCAGTCACTGACCTACAAATTGTAAAAAAACTTAAAAGAATTTGAATTTCGCGGGCTACCCCTGGCGCTTCCACCTTAATAAATAAGCATGTCATAATTATACATTATAATAAGGTTGACTTAATAATAAAACTAGCTGACCTGCCAGACGTTGTCCTGTCTTAACTATGAATTTTGAATTCGCAACTTTCTAATTTTTTTCCTACAAGAATCTTCTCCTAAAAACACAACAAATAAATAATTGGCATAATTGGTCCAGCCGTTCACTTGTGTTGCCGTGACTAAGGGAAATAGGGATTCATTTGTACATATAAAATGCTTTGTCCTGAATGACTGACTGACGGATCAACGCACAGCCTAAACCGCTGATCGTAGAGACCTGAAACTTGGAGGGTGTGTTCTTTGTATGACGTAGGCATCCTACAAGAAAGGATTTTCGAAAATTCTACTCCTAAGGGGGTGAAAAACGGGGACAAAGTTTTCTCCATATATTTTGTTAGTCAGCTTTTTAAACGCTTTATGCCTTCGAAGTACCAGGTTGTCATAACTCGGTAGGAGCACACCTAACATAGTTGTATCAGCTAGAAAGCGCTTACATTTTATCATTATAAATTATGTTTTATCAAAATGAATAACATAAAAAGCCAATTAAAAATTCTATTAGAACCATTTTCGACTTCTACGCGGACGAAGTCGGGGGCAAAAGCTAGTTCTTATATATAGATTAGTATTTCTATGGCCCCACCAACATACTAGGAAAAATAACTGTACATTTTATTAAGTCTTTCTTCCTCAAAAACGGACAAATTTAAATTAAGTAGAATTCCGAAATTGTGAAGTGCTTAATTTGCATGATAGAAAATGCAGCTTTAGCATAACAGGTTGTATTAAAATTTACTTGTAAACATCTGGGTATCGAGGTAACCGGCTTAATGACAGACGCAGAGGTCACCTGTCTCTGTCTGAGGTCTGCAGCCATGTGGTTATATTAATTACGAGTATGTGCAGTGCACTACAATCAAGAAATGTGTTGGGCATTTTTAAGTGCTAATGTTTTAATGTCATCTGCCTAGCGTTTTCCGAACTATAATGGGGTAAGCTTTCAGTCTAACCGGTTGCAGCTGAATACCAGTATTAACATGAAGCGACTACCTATCTGACCTCCACAACCCAGTTACTGTAATACGATATCCGTTGGTGGGACAAGTTGTCCGACTTTCTGGCTTCTGACAGCCCGTAACGACTGCCAAAGATCCGCTAATGACACCCGGTACCTGCTTAGTGTGGTTCCCGAGGCACGGTAGGGTGTGTAAAAATGGTCACGTTGCTGTACCTGCACCCTAATTGCGAAACTCACGATTAACCATAATCTGTTCAGTTTTGAAACAGAGTGCTAAACCATTGCTTCATATGTTGGAAAAATGTGTCTGCTCTACAACTTTAATAACGCAATGAATATTGTTGAACTAACGCAATTAGGCGTTACGCAATTAGGCTACAGATCGATCGACCCATGCGGCTGTTATTACTTAACCACAAGCCCCACTATTATTTTAATGTAATAAGTAACCAAAAAAAAAGAATCTTCTAAAGTATGTATCTCAGTAGACATAGACACCCTGAGTCTGAATTTGTGCCGGGTCGATGGGAATAGGATTGCCCCTATTACATGGGACTTAAACATAACTGGCTAAATGAGGGTTTACTATTGGCATACCTCTGTCAAAGCCTCCAGGGAGTAGAGGCGTGATGTTATGTGTAGTATCAGAAGTTCACCAACCCGTGCATGACGTGACAAGACTGAAATCGTTCGTGTAAACAATTCCGCAGACAGGCGCGACGCGACTCTCGTGAAACGATTTCTATGAAAACTTCATGGAAATTGTTCTACAGGAGTCGCGTCGCGTCTGTCTGCAGGAGCCTTCAAACTGAATATACCCATACCAAAGTTATAGGAACTATTTTAAGCTTCTCTTCACCCACACTTGTTTTCTCAATAAAGCTAGACATGTCATGAACTTAACACTTTACTGCTCTTTCATGATCTCATTATTCTCGAAAAATTTACGACACCCACACATTTCTTCGCATTCGAGTTGCATTTCAGCCGTATGTTATTTTAGATAACTAAGCAAATTGACGTAGTGTGTGAATCTACTCATCCTTCAATTTCCCTGACTGTACAACAACGAGTACAATTTTTAAGTAAGTAGGTATCTTATTTATTTTTAATAATGAATGTATGTATGTGGTGATAACAACTACAGCAATAATCAAATTAATAGTTTATTTCTTTTTAAACAGACCACTCATGGTTGTTAAATAAGTCGTTAATGACCGATAGCTTATCGACGATAGGGTTCGTATTAAACGATTTAAATCATTATATTGGTTCAGTGAGTCGATTTAACGATGATGACTGGTGAAAGAAAATACAATAACTGGGTTCTTTGCACAGTCATTTTTCTTAGTAACGATTTATACACGAGCGTAAATCACGGCTTGCCCTACAAAGCCGTCCTGTTAAGTGTCGTCAAACACTACAACGACCCTTATCTATAAAATGTTAATTGGAAAACTGGTACAAGTACCTATAGTACCGTTAGATAAACCAATCAATAAAGGGACACGGGACAGCTGCAGGCTAGGTATGCCTTATAGCCGATAGCGCAATGTGCGATTGGGCGGATGTGGTACAGCGCTGGGTTGTGGCACTTGTGGCTGACTGGAATTGAGAGCTCTTCTTGTTGACCGTCCGAAACTGCAGTATGCTGTGCCAAGGTTGCTGCTGAAGATTTGACCGGCTATGCGCGCATGCAGGTGGTCAGGATACCCATTGAAGCCGTAGGTGCTGGCTGGCTGTATTACTCGCTTCTCGAAAGCGAGAAAGTAATGGTGACGTCACGCTGAAGTAGCTGCTCGAAGGCTGTGCCAATGTCCATGTTCGGAGTCACAGTATAGAGGTTTGAGCAACAGGGTGTAAAGTTCACTCATTCCTTATTGAATATGGTGGATGCTCCCACCAGACGGGTGTTGTGTCTGGCGGGCTCGACGATTGATATCGATTGATGATGCTATTCGCGCGGTAAACTCTGCTTGCGCGATGCAGGATTTTGCGTGACGTCAGTACGTTGCGTAATTCGAATGTAGCGATGTAGATGCCGCCACAGGTGAATAGAAAACCTTAGTCATATGAGTATTTCACGAAATAACACAAGACCAAAAATATAAGACATGTTACCAATACAGGAGCTACCAATGGAGAAAACTGTTCGGTTTAATGGTGTGTATCATACCCTTGAATTTGACGACTCCTTTCTGACACATGCTGTAATAGGTATTAGGTAATGCGTAATGAGTATGTTGATGATTAACTTACAAGCCCAGACACTAAATTGGGTTCAATAGATTTATTTCCCTTACAAAGGTTGTTAAAGGTGTCTACAGTTTAGCATTATCACAACATTCATAAACCTATTTATAAAATACGTCAAATAAAGCACTCCAGCGCACGTGTCAGAACCGCGAACAAGTGAATCAATTAGGGAAAACTCCAATACGAAACAATACCAAATCATCCAAACAAAGAATAAAATATCATACAAAGAATTAGTAGCCAGTGTTTCTTCCTCGTAAAATGCAAAGTATTCATCTACGTCCTACATACTAACAGACATAACTGTATAGCACTAAATAAGTCTTATGTGAAATATATGCAACCGTAATATGTGCATGTTTATAGTATAGTAATTAACGTTCGACTTCAGACAGTGACGATATACGTAGTATCTCGATGTAGTCTGGGGCGAGGATGCATTTGTACCGAATCGTTTTACGATAACGACACCCAACTGAAACGGTGTCGGTCGATTGTCATGATGTGATGACGCTCACGAGCACGGGGTTTGAACAAGTGTTGTAGATACACAGCACAGCCCACGTAAAGTGTACATACTTTTAGCAATATTTTATGTTTGGATGACGCACATTTCAAGTGCTATTGGAGTACGTAAAAGTATTTTGATCAAGATTGCATGGTGAAGGAACGCAAAAAAAAAAAAAATCTACAAAGCGGGCGCTTGTCACTTTTTTGAGCTGTCATTTTCATTGAAAATGCTGGCGATACGTAGCTTTTATTTTTTCCGACTCAGACTTCGACTTCAGGTAGGTACTCATTTAAATTCATTTACTGAACATTTTGAAAGAGCCTTCGTGTGAAGTCTGCCTTCTCCATTAGTTCAACTTTTTGGAACCATGCATCAGAATTCATGACTTGACAAGGAAAACGGTAATTAAAGGCCAATTTTAAAGAACACGTAAATATGGGAAAATACATACATACTTTTCGAGAGTTCCTGTTCAATACAACTGCATTGAAAATAACTTTTTTTTACATTAAATCAAGTAAGGAGTAGTAGCAGTTTTAAATGATTTGTTTGCGGAAAGCCCAGCACAAACATTACGAGTTACGTTTGCAATATTATATTCCTGTTGTATTTTCCTGGTAAATTGTTGGGCACTTGCATGCTCAGTTAGTAGCAGTTGAGTGCATTGACCGATACTTCCAGAAAATCGTCTACCTACATAGAATGAAGGTAAACAAAAACATCTAAACTAAAACCGGTCAAGAGCGAGTCGCACAGACGCACCGCGATGTTCCTTAGGATTCTAAAAGACATAAGAGGTTTTAGGTGGCGCGGGAAAAGAGTACCTGGAAGGACTTGGAGGAGCTCTTTGCCCAACAGTGGGGTACTGAAGGCTTAGCAAAAAGAAAACGAAAACAAAAAGAGTATTCCACTCCAGAAAGGGGTATCAAAACAAGTCGGAAATTAGTCATGGTGTAATTATTAGAATTAAACAATATAATTGCTATGTTGTGTTTGTTCAACAGCAGCACTTAACTTTGATGCACTCCATTATCAATTTATCACCTACTCCGAAACCGATCCTGGTATATTTACTGAGGTCTTTGCAGACCTCAGTAAATTAGTTATGAAGATCTCATTTCAAAACAGAGTGTTATGTTATAATCGTTTCCATAACGAGAATTGTCAGGAAATATTCTTGAGCAATAAGTACACAAGCTGACGTTTAACTTAGTAATTTTATTATTTCTTGGAAGTTAGGAAATATCCAACGTTTCCAAGTGTGCATGGAGGCATGAAGCGACCTGAATGCTGCACGCCCGTATTACCAACCTATCAAAAATTGCTAGTCGGACTCGCACACGAAGTGATCCTTACCACCGTTCAATTTAAAAAAAACACTACATAATTTTAAAAAATAACACGACGTGTCTCATTTGAACCACAACAACAACAACATTGACAACATTTGATTTGATTTGATTTTGATTTGATTTGTTTTTTTTAAGCATTTGCGGTTATAGCGGCCATAGTAGTTTGTACTCTGTGAACATTTCCAGTGGGGTAGACACGTGAAATGTTCACAGAGGTACCTATATTAAGGTTCAAAAGATACAGCCCTGTGACAGACGTCCAGACAGCGGAGCCAAGTCTTAGGGTCCCGTCGTCCCTAAGGGCACGGAACCCTAAAACAATCACTCACGCACGTGCTACTGGCATGCATACCTGACTTTATATAGAATTTTTAGCACAAAACATGGAAGTATGGAACTGGGAATTTCCGATTCCGTTATTTATATCACATTATACTTGGCAGCTGATTTAATTACACAGTAAAGGACATAAAACAACACACTAATATATTGTTATGTCCAGATGTAACTACGAACGACTGCGTTACGATTAGATACAGTGCCAATTGCCAATTCTGTTAATTAGTAGTTGCAATATTACTTTCTAAACGCGATTTCTTTTTTATGGGTTTGTGCGGTCTACGTGACAGTCTTTATAGCTTTGACTATGCTCATTGAACAGGTTGCTGAGTTTCCTTGTCATGTCCGTTGAACTGACTGCCCGTTGTCTTGATCAGAACCATCATAATTGTCTTGTTTTTATTTTTTATTAACCTATTATATGTCCCATTGCTGGGCAAAGGCCGCTCTTTTTTACACGCTTTATATTAGCTTCACTTGTTTGTTTGTATGTAACCGACTCCTTTGAGCGCGATTTTGACCCCACTTTAAACGGTCAGATTTCATTGAAACTTTGTAAACTTGTCGAGGACCGATGACAATTCAATAATAAAATAAAAAATTGAGAAAAAAAAAACACGTTTTTGTAGTTAGCAGAACTAAAAAATAGAAAATAAATAATAATTTAAAAAACTAAAAAACACGCTTTAGAAACCAAACTAAAAAGGAGAAATTAATTTAATTCAATTAAAAAGCGTGGGGTGCTTTTTGAGGTATTTTTATAATCAATTAATGTCAAGCACCCCACGCTTTTTAATTGAATTAAATTATTGTCTCCTTTTTAGTTTGGTTTGGTTTTTACTTACAAACCTGCACCCTAATTGCGTAACTCACGATTCATCATAATTTGTTTCGTTTTGAAACAGATGGCTAAATCATTGCTTCATATGTTCCAAAAATGTGTCTGCTCAACAACGTAAATAACGCAATGAATATTGTTGAACTGTCAAAATGAAACCGATTATGATTAATCGCGTGTTACGCAATTAGGGTGCTGGATGTCTTGTGCGTTCTCTTGCCATGTTGGCCTTGCAAACGTTATCAGATCGTCACAACTTTCGCTGTGGTCTACCTCGATGGCGATTGTCTTGTCCTTATCCCAATTTATTTGGGCTCAGCCCCTTTCAAGTCATAGTATCTTTAACACTGTCCATCTATCTTTTCTTTGGTCTTCCCCTACTCTGCCACCTACATTCGGCGTTGGTAGCTGCGCCACAGTTATTAACTATTGCAGCTATCATCTTTAACATTGTTTGTCTTTGAATGTTTTTGTATTTTGTCCCAAATAAACGATTAATACACCATACTTATTTTCATACTAAACCGAGATATAACATGTGATAAGAACCATAAAATAAATAACTAAGCTTTAAAATAAGATGCATCTGATCAAACAACAAGTTTAAACCATCGAAGAATTGCAATAAACATTACAGTATGAGCTCACAAAACATTCCAACAATTCAAACACATACATCGCTGGGGGATTTCTTTGAAGCACGACGAGATAACCAAATACCATTATCTCACCTTGATTTTTATGTACATCCTACTATCATTATTGATAAAATACGTTCACCGTACGAAGTGAATCAACCCATTGAGATAATCTGCGTCCGTCACCGAGCTGTACCGTTATCAGTACACACATCAAACGTCATTATTTGAAGCAAGCCTATTTCTCGGGCTTAGGCTTAAGGGGAATTTAGTCACGGGCTCGAACTCACTCACGGGCCTGGCTAAAAGGCACGCTGTCTCACCAGGCTTCGTGTCCGACAGAGGTAGTATCAGTGATAAGCTGTTAGACCTAGTACACGCACAACGTTATTGAGAGAGATGCAGGATCATTTATAGTAAATCAGGCGCGTAAAAATTAAGAAAAGTCCTTTGGAAGCTCAAGTTTTATGAAAAAGCCACTGCATAAATCAATGACCAATAAAATTTTAGAAATTTTCGATATTTGAGCTTTGTCGTTCCCGATTTGGTTTTGGAGATTTTAATATTTTTTTGTTACTTAAACACGCCCAAAGTTAGCTTGAATTAGCAAGAAAAACTAATCTTTGTTGGCTCTTAACTTTTTAATGGCTTTTTATTTTAGTATTCTGTTTCCGTACAGACAATATTAATAATGAGACAAAACCATACCATGTTTAATTTTTGATGTACAGACGCCAGCACATAAAGTTACCCCAAACTATAAAATTTTCCCAATTGAACAGCTTAAGTAACAAAGATGAAAATCTATCAAAGAAATTTGACAGATTGGGGTAGCTTGATGTGCTGGCGTCTCTACATAGTCAAACAGTGGAGTAATACACTCTCGAAGTTTGTAAGGATTTTTTTTCGACAAGATTCGCCTTAAGGAACATCTAACCTTGTCATAAGATAGGTCAACACACTTCAGAAAATAAACCAAAAACCACTTTGATTCTTAGTCTGATTATTTTCTTGGTATTGTTCGTCGAATCGTTGAGCTCCCTCAAGTTCTGAGTTGAGCATAATTACTAACAAATGCGTGCACTGACTGGACAGGTCCACTCGATCTGTGTGGTGCTTTCCTCAAAAGACCATTGCAGACACTAATCTACATGGTCTTCACATGATCTGAGTTCTGACCAAGATTATGTCTGGACTTTAAAAGAGACTGTGACCTCTAAGTTTGTTTCGGCCTTTCTTCTCAGAGTAGTCAGATAGCAAACGCCGACCTCATCTTGTTTTACAAATATGCTTGTCGTGTGAAAGTGTTTGTACAAACCTACTTACAGAAATAAAATCATTTACCATAAAAAAATCATAAAAACTGTAACAACTCAATTAAACGGTTAGATACGGAAATACAGTCCACGAAAACGTATTCACTGTAACCTTTTCAAGCACAACACCAACTTACTGTAATGTGAAATAATGCCTGTCTAGCACGCACATACACATTTTATTACGAGGACTTTGGGAAAGACATCGTGTGCCACGTCCCGCCAGACCTTGACCAATGACCCAGTTAGAGACAAGCTGCGTGTCCAGGGGACCAGTACAGTCAACAAAAGAATTCAGTGGAAAGGCAAAAGTAATCATATTTCGCTGTAAATTTCAACAATGCCCGTTTTTATTACAAGCTTTTATTTAACTTGCAAATAACCTAACTATGTTTGTTCAAGTGGAATCTTGCAACTCTATTTTGAAGCAGACATTTTTAACCGATTGAGCTGAAACTTTGTATGCATATGTATATCGCGTGACAATGTAATATTATGATGACATGGAGCTGATCTGATGCTGGAGCTGGGAGGTGGCTATACGAATTCCGCAATAAAACGACACAATCCCATCGAGTTTGGGCTCGTTTGATTCGTATTGACGAGTACTTTGAGCCTATATGGTAACCAGGGTCTGATGCTGGAGCTGGAAGGTTGCCATAGGAACTCCGCAATAAAACGACACAACCCCATCGAGTTTGGGCTCGTTTGATTCGTATTAACGAGTACTTTGATCCTATATGCTAACCAGAGTCTGATGCTGGAGCTAGAAGGTGGCCACAGATACATAACACTTTAAGTGCTTAAAACAACACTTATGTGAGGGTTCTACGAATTATTACGAGCTACATAACGGAAAAGCGTTGCTACGAACAACGTCGTAGTAAACCCCGCATCATAAATATTAAAAAATAAAAAGGAAAAAAAAAACTGTTTTAAAAACAAGCTTTTATTATTAGGTAAGTACTTGTTAATAAACCGAACTAAAAAGTTAAAAATGATTTAATCTCAATTATATAAATAAAAGCGTGTTACATAATGATGGTTAGAAATAAAGAAGGCGTAACATGCTAATAAATGTCCTTTATTTCTCCTGCCATCAAAATATAACACGCTTTTATTAATAATTGAGATTAAATATTTTTTTTACTTTTTAGTTCGTTTTATTAACAAGTAATAATAAAAGCTTGTTTTTAAAAAGTTTTTTAACATAACACTAGGAAACTACAATGAACGTCTAAATATTATTGCACTGTTGGATTTTCACTACTCGGCGACGGCGCTCGCTTTATTTTTGATGATAACTGGTGTTAGTGAAAACGGGCATAAGTGATCTTTATTTAGAAGAAACATTTTTTAACACGTTCAATCAAAATCAAAATCAAAATATTTTATTTCACATAAGCCTGCATGGGCACTTATGAAACGTCAGAAGCTAGGTGCACGGTTCCAATTTGTCGTTTCCTATGGAGAAGAGCCGGCAAGAAACTCCACGGTTACTCTTTTAAAAATAATTGGCTTTTACAATGTTTTCAAATTACAGTGATAATAGGTATGGGAGGACAGTGCAGGCCAGTCAATAAGTACCAGGTACTTAGAGGAATGAAAATACAGAATAGAAAAACGTCTACAAATCTAGTCTCTAAGGCCTACAACGTACTCTCATTCACAATATGTAAAAGAATCTACCTATATAAAATGAATCTATTTGAACCAAGTGACATGATTTCGATGACAATCACTGAAAATAAATAGTAGGTAGTAAAATTGATGTATAATGTCAAATAATGACGAGAACATGTCAGACATTGTAAAAAAAAATAAAAAGAATAAAATTAACATTGCAATTTGGGAGCAGTTAATAGACTTTCACACGGTTTTGCTGTTAATGAGAATCGTTTTTTGAAAGCTGGATGAGATTCGATTTTTTCTATCCAACCACTGAAAAAGAAACATCGAGACTCACAGGTCAAGGTCGTTTTTAATGTCTGAGTTGGTGTCTTGAGGAAACAACCATGAAAGATTTGGGTAGTCCTGTCAACAAGATGCACTTACAAGAGTAATATTATCATCACTCGACTACTCAGTACATGCAGAACATTGATGAAATTATGTAGGCGAAAATAAGCTGCCTGTATACGTATTTATTTTTTCGACGGTACATATCTACACCCTAATTCCACATTCATTCGGAACGTAATCACTGTCCTCTACTAATGGCCATTCCTGAAGGTTTCCACTTATGCCACTGCATCATAAAACAGTAATAGTTCGACGCTAATGTTACTGCGGACATAAATCGTTGCTTTATCGATCATAATCTATCCATTTGAAGGGACTAATTGAAAGATCTAATGAACCATTTATAATGTACTTAGTTTATGAGTCGGAATTATAAAGCCGAGGTCTATGAATCCTAATACAGACCGATGGTTGTTCGGAAGTCTTACAAAATGGTGGAAATATTGATATATTCGTGCAAAGTTCAGAAAATTATACAACATAGATAATATACATCGACTTTGTATCATTTTCTGAATTTTATATATTTCATCATATACATGTACAAATAAACCGCGATCCGTCAAATGCCAGAAATCAAGGATGTGACCGATAATGATTGTGCATGAAACCAGGGCATTTCCTGAAATGGGTGCGTGATTTGAGCACCCTAATCCTAAACATTGTTTACAGAAAAGTTTGCAGCAACGAGGTTACTTGTATGGAAAATTGTTGCAATACTTAGCATAGAAGTAATCTAGGCAGTTTGCAAAAAATCTTTCCATGAGTGATGTAATGTGTAGATGTTGCTACTGTGCCTGGGTTACAACATCCAGTTCACGCTCACACTGCAGTAACTAGACTATGAATAACGATTCTAAATCTAGTGCAAAATATATCTACATCTAATTGGACTCCAGTTTGAAGAGGAAATTAGAAGCATTTAAATGTTATGATACGTTAAGTTAATTAAAATGTTTACATGCTGACATCATTATACTAGCTAGTACAAAAGTGTGAATCGACTATGATCCGTCAATTTAAATCAATCTACCTGGCTTCCAGTCAAACCGGATGCAGATAACTACCAGTATTTTACATGGAGCAATTGCCTATCTCCACAACCCAGTTATTGGGTAACACGATACCCCTTGGTAAGACTGGTTGTCAGACTTTGGGGCTACCCGTAACGACTGTCGAAGATCTACGAATGACAGCCGGGACGAACGGCTAAAGCCATGGTAACTTTAAATTTAAATAGTATTGTTATGAGCGATAATAGTTCTTATTGCAATCCGATACGGGTTAAAATCTGCTGTAAGCAATTCGAATAATAAATGAGCAAGTTTATGTCGTAAAAATACAAATAAAATCGTATAATATTAGATATTAACTATTTAATAATAAATAATAATCCATCACTGAATGCAGTTTGGCATTTGGAATTTTATGGTACCTATATTTTTTATTATAATTATAATTGTTATTGAAGGGATAAACTGCTTTTAAAGATAATTAAGAGGTGACTGATGATTTTTTTTGATCCATTAAAGTAGGTTTAACAATATTGTTTTGAATTCCATCCCTGTATGCAAAAAAGACATGAAAATGTCATATACTTTTTTGCTCTCAAAATTATTTACGGTTAAAGAGATACACCGCTTTAAAAAAAACACCATTCTGACGGTTTTCAAGAAATCTCCGCCTTAAGGTGCTTTCCGAGGCACGGAGGGGTCTCGACTCTCGATACATAACGGAATCGACTGGTGCAGCTGTTCTTATTTAGCCTCACGCCCCTCTAATTATCTGTCAATTAGACCCGACTTAAGTTACAGCATATTAAAGTGCGGTTAAGTCCACCATGGACAATGCGAGCTAATCAATTTTATGTAATAAACACACCGATGTAACGAGAAAAGAGAATAAATTAGCGTGACTTAATTAACAAGTGGTCATTAATAACAATGAAGGTTTTCTAGTCAAATGGTCAAGACGATTTGCTTTGCCTCATTGTTTTGTATTGGTCAATTTTCTTTGTGTGCCGGTGCGTGATGACGAATCCCTGGATTTGTGGATTAAACAAATTATTTGCGTGTCAATAATTATTAACTCCTGAAAATCGTTATCAACACGTTGTAGGCGTGAAAATGTTATGAGCTAACTGCCAAAGTATTCAGTCTTAGTGCCTTAAAATATCGAATGGACATTAACTTTTCTGCTTATTTTCATGTCAGCATTGACATTTATAAATCGTTTGTCTAGATCAGGAAACGTTTACCAACTAAAGTGTAGGCCATAAATAATAAACTACAATGATTGCGAGTGGCGACCTTGATGCCGTCAGTCCAGCAATCTCAACAAAATCAATTGAAATTACAGTTAACGAGGTGTGCGCCCGATGACTGCTTTAAGTTCAACGATGTTTGTGGAACTGATGGAATATTTAGACATGTCATCGATCAGACGGCACGAGCTCAAAATCAAATACCTGTAGTTCCGTCTGCCCTACATGGTACGTGTTTTATCCATGACACGGAAGCTATATCCAAGCTCACCTCCATCACTACAATATCACATTTGACATTTTAACGTCGAGCGGTTGCAAATATATGGGAGAGGTCCATAAAATTTTAATTTTCTGCTGTCATTGTTGTACGGAGTTTACTAAATACCCATCGATGATTCCCAAACAGATATCAGGAATTATGGATACCTATCTAGTTCTTGCTCATATTATTACGCAGAGGTGTTTCGTGGAATCAAATCTATTAAGTACTTCTTCGCCATAATAGATCAGGTACTTGTAGATCAAATTGTTTTGATGATCAATTTGAATTTTACCTTGCGACGTGCGCAAGGTAAAATTCATTTATGCGCCTAATTAGCGTTGTAATTATATGTTAA
Source organism: Antitype chi (assembly GCA_947359405.1). NCBI lineage: Eukaryota > Metazoa > Arthropoda > Insecta > Lepidoptera > Noctuidae > Antitype > Antitype chi. Next base: position 1,498,125 of record OX375817.1, on the reverse strand, counting down.
ATTTCCTCCTAGGATCCTTAACAAGCTTCCTTTAGAAACCACGATCATAACAAGACAATACTTGCTAACAAAGATTTTCTTTGGTCGAAAATTCACTTCAACAAAAAGTAAATGGAACAAAATTCGGAAGAGAAAAGCGATAAACTCTCTAATGGAATAAATAAATATCCGATTATTTACGGGCAAATATGCTTAGTTTCCATCATACGCTTGTAATATTAATGGGTAATTTATTCGTCGAGTGGCTGACCCGCCCAACCACTTGGTGTGGCAAACATCATAAGAAATTCACTGTACCTGTCGAATGAATTACTTATGTGCTGCGCTATGGTCGTGCCACCGAGGGCCTTCGCTCTATGATGACACAAAAGTCCGTATCCACCTCATACATAGCTATAAGAACATTATGTGGGAACAGGGTTCTTCCGAAAATACCTGAATAGAAACCCATTTTGCATGTCGAATGAGCTGTGGGCCCGCAGAACATAGGATTGCCCTGAAACAGCGACCCGCGAGCGGTAGACCACGAAAGCGATGGCGGGACGAGTTGGGTGGGTGGTTTTCCTTAGGAGTTGGCAAGAAGTTATGAGAGCAGAATCGTAGCCGGTGGAAGGAATAGAGAGCAGGAAGCCATTGCTCAGCAGTAAAACGGTATGGGCTAGTTATACCTACTTACATTATTGAGTGAAAAGGGTGTGCCGTAAAATAAAGGAGGAAACAGGGAGACACCATTGCTCAGGAGTGGGGCATGGAACCAAATATAGGCTAACAGCGCATCACGGCAACAAATAAGGTTCAAAACAGCGACGCGTTTGATGTGCTCTCTGTTTTACGTTTGTGTTATCATGATACTATTTTAGTTTTATGAAATATTTTTGGAATATGTATTTTCTCTGAACATTGTCATAATACACTAATTTTTCTGGCTTGCACTATGTACCAATACGCCTAACTGTGCGAAAAACAACTGACCGTTTTACGTTTCGACAGCGACCGCAGTTTTGTCTCTGAGATGGTTACGCATCTGCGGTGCTTCCGCTATTGCACCGCGTAACATCCGTCGGCTTGTTGCGCCGTCATAATCAGCTTGTTTGCCATCCAAATACACAAAAACAAACAAAACGTCAACACAACAATCATCATCGTTCTCCTGCCATGCCCGTATCCCAATTTATTTAACCGACTTCAAAGGTTATTAATTCGACATGTTTATATATTATTAATTTTTTATGTATGTTCGGGCATAACTCCGTCTTTTAGAGACGGATTTGCAAAATTCTTTTTTTTGTTCAAAAGGGGTTTATTCCGAAATGGTCCCATTTTAATTTCATATAGATCTGATGATGAGTTTCGGAGACAGACAACGGAAGTCTTCAAAAAATTACAGCAAATCAACCGCGATTGCTGCTATCAGATTGCTGCTCCGTCTCCCCTTTTCTAACCACATTATCACTCACACAATCCAATTCTTTGGTCTTCCACTTCTCTTATAGCCATCGACATTCTTACTCACGATATTTTCCCTATTCCTGCGTATCACATGCCAATGCCATACGTCAAAACAACAATATCAACAAAGTTAATAGCCACACTTAAATCGTTTATAGAAATGGAATTATAAACGGTCAAGTGCCTACTTTGATAAGTTCAAATAACCAATGATTGAAGGCGCGACGGTTTTTTACGTTAACAACTTAATAAGTTTTTAATGAAATGTTGGTTTTTAGTAGTTTGCCACCTTAATACACATGTTTAGCCCGTCCTCCCCGTACATGAATTCCGACAAAAGAAGTGGACAAGTATTTGCACCACCTGCTTCTGTTGCTGCCAGTCCATTTTCTAACTCATTCGTTCTCGATTCTTTGTTTAATTTAGCGTTGTTATAAACTCCCCGTGCCACGTTGTTTATGGGCTTTAGTCCTTCGACATGCCCTCGAATCTATTCGCTAATGTATCGACCGCGTGTAACGAAGTCAGCTAGTAGATCTGCACAACCTCCAGGCAATATCTTCAGTTACAATTAATTGAATATACGCTACGCTATTCGACACACTTAACGTTTTTTTTTTGTTGAGAACTTTGTGTACTTATAGGTTCTCTCCGCTTAGAACCCGACGCCGCTTTTGGATGCGTCTTAAGGTCGCTTTGACACCTTCGGATCGCTGTTCTCCATGTCGGAGATACAATATTATAATCGTGCCTTAGGCACAAAACAAAATCCTTATCAATTCCCCAGAAGAATATTCGGTTTTATGTTCTCCAGTCCATTTTTTTCGTGGTGAAATTCTGCTTATTCTTGGCTTGGTTTAAGAAGATCTGACGATAATCGCCAGTGTCACGCTGGGTATAATCGGGGTATTTTTAACGTTTTATTTGATCCTACAGGTTTGCCAGTGGCCAAAGCCACTCTTGCTCCTGTGATAGCTTCTCTCATGTTCCCGAGGGTTTATTATACAAAGCTTTGAGGTCTTTGCTTCATTATTGGTACAGATACCAGAGTCTTAATTTTTATTTATTTATTTATTTTATTTGGCTCACCAACAATTGAATACACTGATACAAAAATATGAGATACATCCAATGTACTTATAGACTAGTGTACCAATTTCTTACAGGTAAGCACATCATGCATTACATGTTTGTCGATTGATTCTTTTAACCAATAACGGTCCGTATATTATAGGAATCGGCCCCTAGTAACACCCAGAAATTAACCCATGTGCGTCAGTAAAAAGGTAAATATTTCAATTGGTAATACCTATCAGTAGGAAAATGTCGACTATGACAAGGTTATCGGACACTTTTTGCGTTAGGAACCTAATAAATACCGGGTATTAACAATGTTTAAGATAAGACGGCATCTTTACAGTGCCTTGTGCGTGCGATGTTATTCCTAATAACATTTTCGGGGTTTCCTGAGCTCGATTATTTTTAGTAGGAAGTATTTACTGAGTGCCAGGGTTCTGTTGACAACAACTTTATCAGCAGGAAAACTTTAATTCGTTGACCGAATTAGGCTTATTTGATGGAAACATTAACACTATGTAATGTTCCAAAAAAAAAATGCTAACTACACGAACGACGTTATTTATTTTAAAAGGTAGGGTAGCTTACCAAACAAAGACATTCATTAGATATTTTTGAAACGTTAAACACTTTTTCGGGTTGGTTGGCGTTTCACCGATGAATCACGTTTAAATAACTATTGAAGAAATTTATTCACGTTTGAAGACTATTTAATAGTTATGTATAGGCACATCAAGCTACCCCAATCTACCAAATTTCTTAGATATATTTTCGACTTTATCACATTAGCATAAGGTTCGTGTTCAATTGGGAAAATTTGACAGTTTGGGGTAGCTTGATGTGCTGGCGTCTGTACGTATATCGCCTACCTTCCCACTCAAGTCATAAAAATCGACCAGCGAAAGTTGAGGCGTGTTATTGTTATAGTCAACACTATCAACTATTACTGATACCTACCTATGAGAACTGATTTACTGTTGTGTTCCTGATGAAGTCTTAAATTGTGATATTTAAACAAATAGTCGTTGTTATTGTCTGCGTAATTAATAAGTTTTAAAATGTAATGTACCTACATGTTCCTTAGAAGACTATCGCATCATGATTGTATTGTTTTGTTACTTGTAAGTCGGCCAGAAGTTAAGGCCGTGCGCCTGTAGGCAGGATGAGACTGTTGTGAATACTGGACTAGACGAAGAGAATTCTTTGGCTAAAGCTTTAACCAAAAGGGGTCAATGGACAATCTAATGTTATTTTTATATTTTAAATGTAATAATATTTTGAATATAAATAAATAAATCAGTTTGTGTTGTCCCAATGTAGGGCAAAGGTTTTCCTTTCCTTTTTCCCATCACGATCCTGCTCCAATATTGACCAATTACGCTTATAGGCATCAAGTTCGTGCCACCATCTACTCCTTGGTCTGCCACGATCCTGTTGCACATTTTCATTTTCGTTGGACCCATGTAGTGGTGCTCTCAGCCCATATTGTATCCGACATGCGGCAAACATGACCGGCCCAGTCAAACTTGAGAGCTTTGCTGCTCTTTGGGAGATGATGGCGATTGAAATACCATATTTTGTTGTGTTTATTTTTAATGTTATTCATAATTTGATTGTGTTGAATGTATAAAGCTTTATTATTGTAAGTTGGTCAAATGTAGCTGTTGTTTTGTGCAAATAAATATAAGATTTTTTAAATGATTAATCTTTTATTTTACCTTTTTTTTTGCACTACCTAATTTAAAGTTCATCATTTTAAGTCCACTGATATTAGTATAGCAGGATTTGCAAATGTGGTGAATTTTAGATAAACCTAGGTTTCACTAATTAAACACAATGTTCATTTTGGAAATTGCAATTGTAGTTGCTCATACACACGTAAACATTCATGTACATACCTTGGATCATGATAAAAAGATATGCAAGTACATTCAAAACCCGAGTGGTAAATAGCTTAAGAGTCATAAGAAATCATTCTTTATAAGACAAGAAATCGGGTAGTAGTCTAAACGCCACTATAATCTACTCTTGAAAAGTACAGAGTGAAATACTGGTCTTCAACCACTCATTATAGAAATTAAAACATTGATTTTCATACATTTTTGTCCCCCTACAACATTTATAGTGTTTCATAACAGTATTCTGTATTCAGAAACAAATCTCTGATTCTTTAACCAGAGACAAAAATACTATTTCAAAGTAAAGATTACTTACTTTTTGAAGACTCTGCAAAATGAGTTGTTTATTCGTTTGTCAGAATTGTGTCTTCTCCGGTCTTCAAACAAGTCTTTAATGGCAGTCACACCAAGCACAAACAACACGGGCAGCATCGCCACTTCTTTACCGAAAGCACTGATTGCAGGCACCCAGTTCAACAACACAATGAATATAAAGTACACATTCGCAATCCTATGGAATTGTTCAAATAAGTTCTTAGGTAAGAAGGATAATAAAGTATATTTTGTAGTCCTAATTTGATTGTTGCATCTGTGTCCATTAGGGTGGTCTTTGAGTGGTGTCTTATCTGGCACCAGGAGGTTGGGGGTGACTATGAGATGTCTGGTGTCAACAGCTGGCTGCTGTCGTCGCAACAGCCAGAAGGCGGCTCGCCTCCAGGGACTCACGACGGATGTGCGTCTGATGGTGTAGATGGAGTCGGAGCGCGAGGCCTGGCGCGAGTGGATGCGCACGGAGCCCAGGCGTGGTTGGGCGCTGGGCGCTGGAGGGTCGCGGTGCCCCGGCGGTAGGATGAAATCCGTGCGGCTGCCGGCGCGGCTGTGGCCGGGCCCGCTGCTGGGCCGCCCACCCTCGCCGATCTGCCCGTGCGACAGAGCGCGCTGGTGACCGCGCATTGCCGACTTGAGCGAAGGCCGTGGTGCCGTGGGGTTCCCCGCAAGCATAGGAGTGCCTCCATGACTTACAGACCTCGAGTGTCCTTTCGCTTTCGGAAACAGGTAAGTCTGCTCCGGTGCCCCGGGTAAACATGGCACGGTAGAAGGTGTCTCTCCACTGCCTTCTGTTGACATTTTTATTCATTTGAACGGTGTTCACCCCACTTTTACCTTTCATTTAAAACTGTTGTGTCGCCACACCGTTTATATGTATTAGTTGAAGGTGATTTATGGAAAATGTGCCGTACGAAACCAAACATATGGTAGGAACTCATCCGTTCACAGATTCACACATCACTAACTTAATTATTTCCAACAATCACTAGACGAACAGATAAGTTTTGTAGTAGCGCGTGTATACATATTCTTAGAACTTTTAAAATAATTATTTGACCACCACGGAGCGATTATACACGGTATAGTACGGAACTTAAAAAACAAGCAAATAACACGAGATAAGTAACTGACTGAACTCAATGACTGACTGACTGACATCGACATGAGTACATGACATTTCATTTGCTCTTGCTTCAACTTGCTTGATCGCCAGACATGACAAGACATATTTGGGTTGCCAACATAAAAATAAGTTCTCCTTTTTTATCCAAGCAATGAGGGTTTTCTGAAATTACGTTCACTAGGTGGCAGCACTAACGCATTAGATCTGGGCACCTGGCTACAGGCGCGGTCGTAGCCTGAAATTTTGGAGGGGGTCACTCACTACACTAATAAAAAAATGGTATCTGGAATAAAAAAAACATTATTGCACAAGACACAATTTTATTTTATACATCACCTATAAAACAAATGGAAGTCGTCTTTTTGTATTTGCGAATCGGGTGATAATATTTGAGATGTCTGGTACTATTTCCGGGTGAATGTTTAGAAGAGCTAAACCTGTTAACAACAAGAATCAAAATTCACAACTGAGTAGACAGCCTTTATCTTGAATCTTTACAATAAACCAACAAATTACATCATTAGAATATTGATATACAATCTTTATCATAAAGACGCAAATCGATTTTGCTAGGATTACCAAAACTACTTAGTTCGGTTCCTTGTTTCTAAACTAGATGTACTTTCCAAGTTCTTTTGGCCATCGTACGTAGTTCATAAAAACACCACTAGATATCAGCAAATTATAAATCTATCGCTGTTAGGGGATAGCTAGAAATTTCCTTTTTTTTATTAATATTGAGATTTTTAATTTTGACCTTAGATTTTGGGGGGGTCATGTCCCCTGTGACCCCCCCCTTCGGACCGCACCTGCCTGGCTAAAGCATTCAGATGGGAAAAACATGGTTAAAAGTGTCAAAGTGCCTACGGGCTGAATGGTGAACGACAGAATGAAACGAATGACATCAAATATTTTAAGTTCATTTTCGAACTGGAAGACCTCTTGTCAAAGTGGCGCCAACTGGTGGCTAGAATATTCATGAAAACCCTCATTGATAGCCAACCATATTTTAGTTTGTGTTTGTAGTTTGGCTTAAAGCTAGGCGTCCACTCGGTGGACAGGCTGGGCCGCATCGCATTTGCATTACAAAATGCAGTTGGTAGCACCAAATCTAAGATTGAACTAAAATACCTGCAGGCCTATTTGGCGCAGCCGTGAACCATAAAATACTGGTATTGAAAAGTTTTTTCCTGTATTTTTTATCGTCATCGACAGCCTGCCTTCACCCACAGCTGGGCATAGGCTTCTTCTTACTTTTACCAATACCGTCGCTCCTGTGCCAGCCTCATCAAGGTTTTGCCCACGCTGGCAACAAATGTCATCCACCCATGTCGCCGCCCGCCGCCGCCGGACGAGAAACATCTCGTCTTGCAGTCCATGGAATCCACTCTGACCTAATATTAACGCACATGTGGCCACTGCGCCTTAACCTTAAAAAAAATACATTATTTCACCAACTGCATCAGTCTGCCTGAAAAGTGAGCTCGTTTTATTTTCTTATTGCAGTGACGTTTTGTGATTTTGAATAGGTGGTACGTTATATTTTCGCCCCAAGCCCTTTATTTTGATATCCCACATGGGCATGGTGTTATTGAACATTTATTTCAATCCACCATTTTGATTATGTAAAAACGAAAGCCTCAGACGAGGCGATAAACATCCAGCTGTTGAGTGACGTATGAGGGTTTAAAGAATCCCACATACAAATATACTTATTTACGTGTGATACCTTGTCTTTGTTGTCGCGTAGTCGGGTAAAAAAGAGGGACTACATAGTGTACATTGAACCCACTATGATTTTTAATTGAACAGTGGTGTGTCGTACCTGTTTCTTATAATATGCCACATAAAAATTCATAAACTACTACATAAATGTGAAGATAATAGTTTCATCAAAATCAATAATGAAAAGAATTCAACTTTGATGGGTCTCTGAAACCAACCAATATTCTACCAAATTAAAAAAAAAAAACATAGAGGTTGGCCAAGTAATCATTGATGCTCGGGCTACATTGTTGCGAGTGTAGCCGTAGTTTAAAGAAATATGCATAGAAATTGGTGTACAGACGCCAGCACATCTAGCTACCCAAAACTAAGTGTAGTTCACACTATCGCGACAACAGTGTCACGCAACGCGTGTTTTTATTCCTAATGCTACGTACGGCTACACAAGTTCACAGCCGTACGAAGTGCTGCACGAAGTGTATTTCACGTTATTGCAACAATGTAGCCGTAGCAAAGGCAACTTTCAAGTACCTGTGAAGTACGCAAGGTGAGCTGTGTGATTCATCACGTAAAGCGTTAATGTGACGAGATATATCTGTGGACGAGATACTATTAATGATAGTGAGGTAGGTGAAATCTAATGTGGGTCGGTACGTCGGTACAAATGTATTGAAAGCATAATTTGGTGTTTTTTTTAGCCTCTAACGTCCCACATCTGGGTAAAGGCCTCCCTACTCTCTTTGCACCTCTCTCTGTCCAAAGCGGACAAGGACCAATCTTTAATAAAGGAGTCCAGCTGTTGTGTTGTTTTTTTATTATCATAAAATTCCTGACACGTTTGTAAAATATTTATTTCTGTTGCCTTGCCATTTAAAAAATAGAATTATCGACTAGTTTAGTAAATATTTACCTGCGTAACACTAGCTCACACGTCGTCGTCATCGAAATCGGCCATATTCTTTCCGACATTTTGACATTTACCACCCGGTTTGCAATTTTTTAGTGGAATACTTCTTCTAATTCTTTCAACATGGATGAAGAATACGACGCTATAGTTCTGGGAACGGGATTGAAGGAATGCATTCTAAGTGGAATGCTCTCCGTGTCCGGAAAAAAGGTATTGCACATTGATCGTAATAAGTACTACGGTGGTGAATCTGCGTCAATTACCCCGTTAGAAGAATTGTTCGCAAAGTTCAACGCACCGGCTCCCGACGAAACATACGGCCGAGGTCGCGACTGGAATGTAGATTTGATTCCCAAGTTGTTGATGGCAAATGGGCTTCTTGTGAAACTGCTCATTCACACGGGTGTGACTCGATACTTGGAATTTAAGTCTGTGGAGGGCAGCTATGTCTACAAGGGCGGAAAGATTTCAAAAGTGCCTGTCGACCAGAAGGAGGCGCTGGCATCAGATCTGATGGGGATGTTCGAAAAGAGACGCTTCCGAAACTTCCTTATTTACGTCCAAGACTTCCAGGAGGATGACTCGAAGACCTGGAAAGATTTGGACCCAAGTACAGCCAACATGCAGTCGCTCTATGATAAGTTTGGTCTTGACAAAAACACTCAAGACTTCACTGGGCATGCCCTGGCCCTCTACCTCAACGATAACTACCTCCAACAACCAGCTATACAAACCATCCACCGTATTAAACTGTACTCTGACTCACTCGCAAGATATGGCAAATCTCCATACTTGTACCCAATGTATGGATTAGGGGAGTTGCCTCAAGGCTTTGCTCGCCTTTCTGCTATTTATGGTGGAACCTACATGCTGGATAAACCTATAGATGAGATTGTGCTTGGAGAAGGTGGCAAGGTAATTGGTGTACGCTCTGGTAATGAAATTGCTAAGTGCAAGCAAGTGTACTGTGACCCTAGCTACGTACCCGACCGTGTCCGCAAGAAGGCTCAGGTGATTCGTTGCATTTGTTTATTGGATCATCCTATACCAAATACAAAGGATGCTTTGTCCACCCAAATTATCATTCCTCAGAAGCAAGTAGGCAGGCATTCTGACATCTATATCTCTGTTGTGTCATACACACACCAGGTTGCTGCTAAGGGCTGGTTCATTGCCATGGTCTCGACCACTGTTGAAACCAATGACCCAGAAAGTGAGATTAAGCCTGGCTTGGATCTGCTTGGACTTATCCGACAGAAGTTTGTGTCTGTGACAGACTACTACGAGCCCCTTGATGACGGCACACAGAGCCAGATCTTTGTTTCCGAATCTTATGATGCTACCACACACTTTGAGACTACTTGCTTAGATGTGATTAAAATATACAAGTATGGTACGGGTGAAGAGTTTGACTTCTCCAAAGTAAAAGTAGAGCTTGGAGAAGAGGAACAGTGAACTAACTATGTTATAATAATATCATGTTTATGTACATTGCTTGTTAATTTTATATTTGTTTAAGAACTGTTCTGGCAACAATAATGATACTCTAGGGATTTTGGGTTATCAATTTATATTAAGAGCTTAGATGTATTGGCAGTAGATCAAGTATTAATGTATGTACAATGCTCCCAGTGGTTCCAAAACTGATTTTATGCATTTTATTGCCAAAAATAAAATATTATTTAAAGGAATTTATACTTTATTTAAAGCTGCTTTCAAAGTATACAAAGCTATAATATGATCTGCACAAGTGGTAGGTTATTTGTACCAGATGTTATGCATTCCAATTTGGTAATTTTTTGATTCTGTAATCATATCATACTTGTAACAAGTCAAAATTTTTGAATGCTCACTATACCTGTATGTTGTGTAAGATCATGAATAAAAGTTATAATAATAACAAGAGATGTTTTATTTTGAAACAAAACATGTCACATGTACAAGTCAACAACAAAGCTATATTTTTCCTTATGCTTATTATGCAATTTATACTTAAACTTTTAATTAATTTAAATATCACCAATTTTTCTTCTAGACTAGATGAAATCACAATTTACAAGTTCAAATATTATATTTAATTGAATACAGATGGTCATCTCTACAACCGATAAATATGAAGTCTTCATAAACAACTGGTGAAGAAAATACTTCGCTTGGTAATCTGTGTTCTTCTAATAAAGTTCCATTTTCTGCATCAAGAGTACACAGTTTTCCATTATTTGATATGGCTAATATCAACTTGTTGTTCAAACCACAAGGAGTTGAGTAAACTGGGGAAGAGAGCGAGGTCTTCCAAAGCAGACTAGGCTGAAAATTCTTAATACTAAGACTATAAACCGCTTTGTCGTGACAACCAAATACCATTTGCCATGTCAGCTTATCTATTGGCTTTACATAGATTGATGAAAATATATTTCCTTTAGCACCTGAATATTCCCAGATCTGAAATCACAAAAACAAAAACGTTTAATTTGTATGATGACTGTCTTTATCAAGGAACCAAATAGATAGTTTTATGAATGTTTTTGCAGCACAATTAATTATTACAATCAAAGCCAGGGCGTTAATATGACTAATCGAGCTTAGATAAGATTGGGCTATATAGAGTGTAGTCTCTGTACCAACTAAAATATTCAGCTGTCCAATACTAAACTTCAATACCTACTCGATCCAAATGCGATTATTATGTTTGTCCTGTGGAGAAAGTTGTTCAGCTTGAGGGTCTGTCTGTACCGTGAGAGTCAAAATGGCGGGTGTGCCTGAACTAATCGAATCATCCCATTTACCATATTTTTTACCTAAAATGTACTATTAAGTACCTGATACATGCTGTAACAGTGTAGCCTGTGGCAGTGTGTGTACTTACATATTCTAAACTCAAGTAGAGTTTACTCTATTAATTAAATTAACTAATGGGTTATTGCAGTCTGCATAGTGCTCCAGACCGCGTTTCGGGCATGTCGGCCAATCTCAGCGCAGAAGAAAAACTAGCCATGCGGGAGATATTATACTGCATAAGTGTGTGTAACGCACACAGGTACCCTCTGTTTTTCCTTTTATAGTCCGATGGGACGGCAATCCGTCGCGACCGCAAAGATCAGGCGCAAGACCAACAGTTTAGTGTGCTTTAGGCACGGGGGTATCACATCGTCGACTTCCAAACTCCGGGCTGTTACTGACAAAATTCCTCATAGAAAAACCCAATAATATTTCGCTCGACCTGTGAATCGAACCCAGGAGCCCACGCTCAGTAGTCGCGAACTTTAGTCTATACTAAGGTGTTGTGATTACCTTGATACCCTTCTCCACAGTTCTGCAATGTATATCGCCAGCGACTTCAGCGAAGATGACGTATTTATCGTCGTCATAGAGTACTGGACTCGCGAACACCGGGCTGGCCAGCGTGCCGCGCCACACTATCATGTTGGTGGTCGTGTGGATACAGGCACAAACGCCCGATAACGTGCCCAGCAGTACAAACTCCCTCTTAGCAAGAACAAGGTCAGCAGATATGGATTCATTGCAGATGTTTATTGTAAGTTTCAGGGCACCAGACTAAAAAAAATAATGTCTTATTATGGCGGTAGGTACATAGATCATAGAGTTTCTGCAGGAGGGCAGTAAAACCGACACAGAGCTGGAGTAAGTAAAGCATTGCGCCGCCGTGGGATCTGGAGGCAAAGGTCCTCGCGCACACTTGGGAGTGGCGCAAGGAGGCCAAGCGACGAGCCGTAACTCCGCTGCCGCAAGAAATCGCGGCACAGCGGTGAGAGCTCCGGCGGGATCTCATGGCGACATGGAGACAGCGATTGTCGCAACCGAGTGCTGGGCACGCCACGATGGCGGCGGTAAGTCCCCTCTTTGAGTAGTGGCTTGAGAGGCGGCATGGCGTCCTCACCTTCTGCCTGACGCAGGTCCTCACCGGACACGGTTGTTTCGGATAAGGCGGGAGGAAATGCTAGGGTGTTTCCACTGCGAAGATCGCCCTGAGGACATGGTGAAAGTCTACTTGGCTTGGGGCGGAGCACCGCCGTGTCCTCGTGGAGGCGATCTCTCGCGTCCGGCCCTGGTCCAGGCCATGGTATGGAGCGAGAGTGCATGGGTAGCCGTCACCTCTTTCTGCGAAGCAGTAATGCTAGCGAAGAGGAAGGCGGTGCACGTGAGGGAGAGGCAGTATAATTATGCGCCCTCACGGCCTTAGTCGCCGCAGGAGACGCCCTGGGCGTCGGGAATCCCAGGCCACCGTAGGCGCGGGCTTGCGGACGGCGAGTAATGGGTAGCTCGCTGTCCGGTAAAGACCAAACGGCGAATTGTGTTGCACGAGCGCCTTTTCCACCCAGTGCGGGAGAAGTTATTTGATGATTTCCCAAAAAAAAAAGAACTTGAGAGGTGTCAAGGGACACCCGGATGGAACGAAGTTAAACAATAATAAATAAAATAATCAAAATAATAAATAATATAAAATACGAAATAAAAATATCTGGCTTGCTTTCTATAAGAGAGAGACAGACAGAGAAACATGCGCACGCCGCACGGCTTACAATAGCTTACTATAGCAAAAAGTGTCGTTACAAATTTTCGTATGAATTTCTTCCGTCTAGCCCCCTTTCACAACGCGCGATAAGGAACTTCGTTCCAAAAAATAGAAAATAAATAATAGTTTAAGAAACTAAAAAACACGCTTTAAAAACCAAACTAAAAAAGGAGTAAATAATTTAATTCAATTAAAAAGCGTGGGGTGCTTGAGGTATTTTTATAATCAATTAATGTCAAGCACCCCAGTTTGGTTTTTAAAGCGTGTTTTTTAGTTTTTTTAAACTATTATTTATTTTCTATTTTTTAGTTCTGCTAACTACAAAGACGTGTTTTTTTTCTCAATTTTTTTTTAAATTATTGAACTGTCATCGGTCCTCGAAAAGTTTACAAAGATTCAATGAAATCTGACCGTTTAAAGTGGGTCAAAATCGCGCTCAAAGGAGTCGGTTACATACAACAGGGTCATGTACTCACTAGTTTTAAGCCTAGCTTATAAATATGGTTGTGTACATTGTGCATTTAGCAAATAAATAAATAATAAAAATGGTTATAATTAAAGGGAAAACGTCGAAAAAAACACCGGGGAACCGGCATGCCCTCGGACCAAATAATGAACAGACGTGACATCTACCAACCCGCTCTGTCAAAGTCAAAGCATTTATTTCAAATAGGCACTTTTATGGCACTTTTGAACGTCAACATTTACATTAAAATAGAATTGATTCTAGTCGCCCCTTCCAAAATGTAGTTTCGTATGGAGAAGAATGGGCAAGAAACTCCGCTCTCCAACTCCACACTCTGGGCCCGCGTGGTGGATTACAGCCCACTCCCTCCAGGCCTTTGTCCCAGCAGTGGGAATAGACTGATTATGTATGTGTATGCATATTTATTTATGAACACTGTTGTACCAGATATTAATCGTTAGGAGCATAATATTATTAGTCATCCGTAATTACGTATAGTTAGCATGAGTGGTTATTATTTTTATTGTGAGATAGCTGTCCGCGTCACAGTGCATACGGTAATCGGAAGTCGGAAAACTTTGTTTTTCTATAGGATAGGAATTACTTTTGATTGTAAACAATACATTAATTTTATAAACAGTTGTTTATAAGACGTTTTAGGTACAAAGGAACTTGTAGCGATGGGTCCAAAGTCAAAGCATTTATTTCAAATAGACACTTTTGAACATCAACATTTACATTAAAATATAATTGATTCTAGTCGCCCCTTGCAAAATGTAGTTTCGTATGGAGAAGAATGGGCAAGAAACTACACTGTTACTCTTAAAATGTTTTAAGTACAATATTTAATATTCATTCATAATACAGAAAAAGTTTTTATCCAGTGCGCAAACTGTAACCATGAATTCAGCATATCATTCTAGACACCCCAGCGCAGAAAGTTATACAAAAAAAAAACAGCTGTTCCATACATTTTGACCGCATAGGTATTGCACTTTTCTATGAAACAGCTGATTATTTTTTGTAATACCGACGAAAAATTTCTTCACAGGGGTGTCAAGAATGGTATGCTGAATTCATGGTTAAACTTTGCGCACTGAAAAAAAACTTTTCCTGCATAATTATGTGTGAAAACGATGCACCTAGAATAAAATTACCATACCAAAATAAATAAAAAGAATGACAGTGAAGCAATTACAGATAGATTCATTTTATGATAGATACATGGTGCTCACATATTTCCAAACATTGTAAAAGTAAGTATACGATTTTCCTAGAATATTAACAAGTAATAAGTCAGTGTGTGAGTTAATTAATCCCTTTTTTTTGGGTGGGAAATCATCAAATAACTTCTCCCGCTCTGGGTGGAGCAGGAGGGCGTGTTAGACTTTTACTGACTAAAACTTACCCGTGTTCCCTCAGTTGCCTGTGTGCCAGGGGCCGCGGTATCTCTTTCGAACAACCCGCACCCCTGGCAGGCATCAGCCTTTGCGGACCCCACCAGTTGGTGCAGGCATCTCTTTGAGGCGCGCGTGGAACACAATGCGCCGTCGATCCGGGCTTGGTCCTTACCGGACAGCGAGCTACCCATTACTCGCCGTCCGCAAGCCCGCGCTTACAGTGGCCGGGAATCAGCCTGGGATCCCCGACGCCCAGGGCGTCTCCCGTGGCGACTAAGGCCGTGAGGGCGCATATACTGCCTAAAGTAATCCCTTGGTTGATAGGATTAAGCAAGAGATACTGCGCCGTAGGATGATCAGTACCTAGTAGGTACTACCTACCCACCCGCCAGGGGTAATGCTCCAGCCTTTCAGCTAGAGAAAGTTGGAAGAACAAAAGTTTCGAAAGTCTGATAGACCCGTCCAACCACCCCAGGGAGGACATTCATTAGAATTTCCACACAGTAAAAATAGGATTTCGAAATTCTGTCACTGGCAACTATTTTGTTACTATACTGTACAATCAAATGATCAGAGCAGTGACCTACTTTTGTTAAACCGTTAGTCCCAAGCTTGCCACCGATGTCACTATGTTGTCTCCGTACCAGTCCCATAGATTAGACCGTGACCCTGCATTAGGCACCCTGATTATTGCTGTAAAGAACTCTTCGTATCGCTAAATAAGAAATTCCCCAAACTTCCAGCAAACGATTGGATAGAGTACGTACCACGACATAAATACATCTCACATTTCCGTCGTAAGCGGCGACATACAACTGTTCGTTACAGCAGACAGCTTTGCTTTTGATCATGTGTTCGATGTTAATCCTCCAGTGTTCTTCGAAGGTCTCTAAGGAGAAGCAGACGATGGTGCCGTCGTAGCCGCCGACCACGCCAAATGGGCGCATTACGTTCACGTCTTGGCTACACAGCACGGCGGCTTCTATCCGCGTGTTCAAGTTGATCGTGCGCTCAAGCGTGCCATTTATTGCATCTACTATGATGATCTGGCCGGAGTGACTGCCCACTGTCACATACAGGTTGCTGAAACATTTAAAATTTATTTTATCAGCATAGAAATCTTATTACGTCGCTGTTTCGTGTGCCTAACAGGGAATGTAAAATTTAGTCAATGTAATTACAACCTGGGTAACTCATACTCTGGGTTCCCATAGTCGTTTTCACGTATGTCGTCTTGTACTAAATGGAGCGATTAAACAAATTGCAGGATACTAACGTATAAGCAAAAGCGTTCAGACGTGATGACAAAAAAACGTCTTTTATATCTTTTAGTATCCTGCAAAATTAAAATCAAAATATTTTATGTCACATAAGCCTGCATGGGCACTTATGAAACGTCAGAAGCTAGGTGCACGGTTCCAATTTGTCGTTTCCTATGGAGAAGAGCTGGCAAGAAACTCCTTGGTTACTCTTTTAAAAATAATTGGCTTTTACAATGTTTTCAAATTACAGTGATAATAGGGTATGGGAGGAAAGTGCAGGCCTGTCAATAAGTACTAGGTACTTAGAAGAATGAAAAGCAAAGTGTTAAGTAGATTCTTGACCTATCACCTAGGTACCGGATAATTAAGATGGCTGGATAGGCCGAAAACCAGATATTAGCAGATTTGAAAGTATGATAAATCTATGATAGAATAAATTGAGAATTTATTGAGATTGATCAATAAGATCGAGTGATGTCGATCGTGTGGGTGTTAAATCCTTTAGCTCCTAAAATAACAAATTCATTTCGGTGATTGTTATTACTTACCATTTTGACTCATACAATGTTGGTGAGGCATCAACACACCTCCCAGTATCTGTGCTCCACACCACTCTGAACTCAACAGTGTTGCTGGTAGACAAGGTACTTGTTCGTTTGCTAGATGCATGCGCTGAACTCTGTCTGCCTGCTTCACTGTTGGACCTCGACCTTTTGATGCTTTTCTTAGCTGTTACAGTATCCATACATATTTTTTTCTGGGCTATTTGTATAATCTCATCTATGGTTTTTTTACGTGACATCAGGTAAGGCAGGATCAACTTCCCAAATTGTGGGCATGTCAAAGATATTGTGTTACATATAGATATAGCAAGGAAAGAGGTTCCTCCCAAAGAAAAGAAGTTTTGATATTTGATTTGATCATATGTAAAGCTTTCAGTCATAGCAGCCTTGAGCTCGTCCAGGAAGACTAATTTTAAAGAATCTATGTCTTGTGGTACATGCATTATTTCAAATGCATTGGCTATTATTTGTTTTGATATTTTCCCATGAGGATTTGTGGGCAAATTATCTACTCTAACAATTTTGTCAGGCCAATGTTTATCATCAAGTTTGCATTTTAGAAAGTCTGATAATTCCTGGCTGCTGAGGGTTTCTGATGAAAAATACACCACAAGGAGCATTGGTTTTGGTAGCCATAGACAAGAACAAGTTCGCACTCTTGGACATTGCATTATAATAATCTCAATTGTTAGTAAATTAATCTTATGTCCAAATCTCTTGATGACGTCATCTTTGCGCCCTCTGTAGTAAACAGTACCACTTTTAATTTCTCCAATGTCCCCAGTGTCCAGAAATTTCAGTGAATTTTGCTCCTCAGGGCCATTTGACTTGTTTAGAATAACACACTTTCTAGATTTGCTTACTGAAATACAATTACAAAGAATGAGTGTCCAAATAGACTTGTTGACTAGATCATCTTTAGGCAAGTTTCTTACTTACATAACATTATCTTTCCAGTGTTTTCTTTAGAATTTTCTGCACGTTCAATTACGAGTTCTGTTTCTGAGAGACAGTTCCCTAGGGGTACTTCTCTGTCAGTCTGAATCTTGTTTAGGTCTAGTTCAGCCACACAGGCCCAGCATGACATCTCAGTGACTCCATACAATGTAAATATCCTTGTCTTATTTTCAGAGTGCTTTAGTTCCCTTAGCCTTTTAATACTATTGAAAGGTTCGCCACCCAGTGCTAATATCTTGAGCGTTGAATTTTTACATAAAATTTTGTTTTTAATATCAGCGTTTGAATACTGTAAAAACTTTGAGGGTGTTGTTTGCCAAACTGTGACAGAATTATTTCGGTTACCTGGGAACAATACGTCTGCTCTATCTGGTGCAATGAGTAGGGAGGCTCCATTAATGCATGCTAGTAATATTTCTATCATTGAAGGATCAAAAGTAAGGGGTGTTGAGAAGAATATGACGTCTTTTGATGTAATGTTAAACATTTTGGTTAAATCATCTATGTTAGGCTGTATGCATTGAATGGGAACCTGTACATGTTTAGGTTCCCCTGTGCTGCCTGAAGTCATGGCTATAAATGAGTGTTGAGGTACATGCTTATAGTGTGCTTCATTCAGACCATCAAAGTCATAAAAATTTATTGTCAAGTCAAACACTGAAACAGTCTGATCAGGCTTTTTACCACATAACTCCGAATTAGAATCATTTTCTTTGTTCTTGATGGTCATTATGATTGTAAAATTAATATCTTTAGCTATTGCCTCTACATCCTGCGCTGGGTCCACAAACATAAATGTTGTGCAACTTTTGTGGGCTCTGAAAAAAAAAGTATCTGTCAAAATTAATTTATGCTAGGCTGAGAGTCAGTACTGTTTGAACGTCAAAATAACATACGAGATTCTCTCAAAACGCCCGCCCTTCACGACTTCCTATTACATTAGCTGGGAAGAAGTGGCGCAACCAACAATAAAACATGACATGAAGGACAACATACAAAATTTCCCGATTATACTACAATTACAAGAGAATGTCTGGTGGTACTCACGCGGCTATTACACATGGTATGATGATGTTTCTTTCCGACACTAATCCAATTACGCCTTTGTTGCATTGCCGGAACTGAAGCTGTTGTGAGATGTACTCGCACACTCCATAGAGCTCCGAGTATGTGTAGTTCTTATATACATCATCCACGTAGTGTCTCACGGCGATGCTGGATGGGTATTTGGCACATGTATTTACGAAAACATCGTAATAACCACGCTTTACTTTCATTTGCTTGTGTTCTGAATACGCCTGGTAAAATTAAAAATAGCTGACGGGTATAAAAGGATAGCAAATGAAAATTTTGCCTAACGATTTCTTCCAAACATAATATTTACGACACTCAAAAACAAAATAGTGTGTTCTTTAACATGATTTTAATGTAAACTGTTCACCAGTTTTGATTTTGCTATGAATAAAGTTTACCAACAACCACCGAGCGGTTGATAGTATTTGATTTGATAATGACAATTTTGACACATTGAATTCAACGTTTGACAGTTGGTTATGGCCGGTTAGGGCTGGAAAACATCGACAATTTCATGCATTGATGTACCTATGTGAAAGCTGGTATGACTGTCTTTTGTTACATTAGTGTATCAATATACAGGAGAGTTTTTTTGTTCAGTGCGTAAACGATCACCATGAATTCAGCATATCATTCTAGACCCCCCAGCGCAGAAATTTTTCGTCGGTTATACAAAAACAAAACAGCTGTTCCATACATTTTGACTGCGTAGGTATTGCACTTTTCTATGAAACAGCAGATTTTTTTTTTGTATAACCGACGAAAAAATTCTTCGCTTTTAAAAAGTTTTTTTTGTTTAGTGCGTAAACGATAACCATGAATTATATATATAGGTTCCTATTTCAGAAAGCATATTACATCATTAATGAATTTAGAAGAAAAATAAAAGCCGTGATGCTCACATTTAATAATTGATATCTACCTAAAGTACTATTAATCGTTAAGTTCATTTACCTATATTGTTTTATCGTTTACGCACTGAACAAAAAAAACTCTCCTGTATATTGATACACTAATGTAACAAAAGACAGTCATACCAGCTTTCACATACATCAATGCATGAAATTGTCGATGTTTTCCAGCCCTAACCGGCCATAACCAACTGTCAAACGTTGAATTCAATGTGTCAAAATTGTCAAATACTGTCAACCGCTCGGTGGTTGTTGGTAAACTTTATTCATAGCAAAATCAAAGATTTTCCTTTATTCGAAAAAAACTTTCAATAAGTTTTATTATCTAGTTAAAAAAAACTTTAAGTCGGATAAATATCACCCAAATGTAAGTAAAAAAAGAAAATCTGTTGTAGATGTTAGTAGAACAAATATTTAGGAGAGTCGTACTACCCTACTATGGTTTTTTGCCTATGTGTCTATACCGGAAGGACTGCAGAAACGGGGCAGCCCCAAGCCTCATAAAGCTGATCAGAGATGAAAACCTACTCGAGCATGATCTTTCAGACCTTCGCGCCATAGAACTTCAGAAATATTCATTATAGCACTGATCTAATAGAATAGAATAGAATAGAATATTATGTTTATTTGCTTAAACTTTTCAACGCCACGGACTTCAATAGAAGTTCCAGATTTTCGTGCCACCAGCGACTTCATAGGCTCTTCATTTTAACTAGGTATCTTATAAAAATAAATTTACTGTATTTAAAAACTTTGTTTCCTTTTATTAACTAATATAGCACTGCCTAATACCCTGTTTTATATTTTTCCACACAAAAGCATATTTAATCAGTTTTTATTTATATTCGTAAAATTATAAATAAAACTTAACTTGACGCGTATAAATATCATTCATCGATATGGCGATACTACTGTTTGCTATATATTTCGATACACATTTATAGCTTCGCCCTGGCGAGGCATCGCGTTCTGTGTACGTCGGCGGTGAAAAGGTTAAAAACATGGTATAGAAGCCAGCACAACAAGCTACCTCAAACTGTAAAAATTTCCCAATTGAACATGAACCTTATGCTCAAGCTATTAAGTCGAAATTCTATCAAAGAAGTTTGATAGATTGGGGTAGCTTGATGTGCTGGCGTATGTACAATAAGGTCATAATAATAAAATTATGATCTTACATGTTTCGCTATGGACTGGCATACAAATAAACATTTTAACGGAACTAACACTAACATGTCTGTCATGAAAATCTTAAAAATAATAAGTAGGTACATAAAGTAAAATAATGAAAACTCATTACCTAAGCTTATTATTTAATATGTTACTTTTTTGTCAATCAATTCTTTCACACTATAAAAAAAAAGATCAATAAGCCATTTATGTAGTTTGGATTTAAAATGTTTAAGAAATAAGAAAGAAAGAAATAAGAAATAATATTTATTTGCATAAAACATGGTATATAAAGTTGTTTTAAGGAACATTATAGAGCCTAGAGCATACATGTTTAGCTTATATCATAGCATGCAAATATTGTTGGTAGCCGACGAGCATAGGGTTCGGGCCTCTGAATGAAAGTACTTGGGATTTTCAATTACTACTTTTAATCACCCCAAATAGAAACACAAAACAGCACCCTAATTGCGTAACACGCGATTAATCATAATCGGTTTCATTTTGACAGTTCAACAATATTCATTGCGTTATTTACGTTGTTGAGCAGACACATTTTTCGAACATATAAAGCAATGGTTTAGCCATCTGTTTCAAAACGAAACAGATTCTGATTAATAGTGAGTTACGCAATTAGGGTGCAGGGATAAGTTCTTACCGCATACCACGCATACGTGTCCACCACACTGCGATACGGCGTTATATTCTGGGGTAATTCTAAGGATAGGGAATGGGCCTTTAAAGCCAAAAAAATGTGTTCGCGCAGTATGCATGATCCAAAACACTGATAGTTGCAAACCATTTGTTATTAATTTAAAATTATTAACATTTCCGTCACTATATATTTATGAAGTTGCCATGTTTATCAAAAATAACCTTAACCAATTCGAAACCCTTTCTACTAAACGCCATCAAGGTGCGCTTATATTATGAAAAACCCACCAAACAGTCCTCTTCTCAAAAAGTTTCCTAGGAATGGCTCCAAAAATATTTAACAAAACCTATAAAATCTTCAAAAGACCTAAATACTTTCAGAAAAACACTCCATAGGTTCCTATTTCAGAAAGCATATTACATCATTAATGAATTTAGAAGAAAAATAAAAGCCGTGATGCTCACATTTAATAATTGATATCTACCTAAAGTACTATTAATCGTTAAGTTCATTTACCTATATTGTTTTATTTTATTCCTTTAAAAATGTTACTGGTTTCTAAGCAGTATTTTTAGTATTTTTTTTTTTGCTATACCTACAGTAGTATATTAATCTATGATACCTACTACCTTCATGTACCACTACTATTGTGTAGTGTAGGTGTAGACCATATTTGTACGCCTTGCAAGGCAGCGCATAGCGATACAACTTTTATTTGATTTCATTTATTAACATCATGTACCACAACATTTTAACTGTGTCAAAAATAAATAAGTTTGAATTTGAATAATATTAGAGATGGCACTTTAAGAGTGCGGCTTATGACACGTCGCGTTACACAGGTGTCGAGAGCGGACTTCCCCGGGCCCCATTGTTGCCAACTCCAAAAGTTCAAGTTATAGAGTTCCGACCTGAAAAAATATCGTATTCCGGGCAAAATTATCGTCCAAATGCAAAATCACAAAAAACCCTAATACATTCATTTCATTTGATAATAAACGACAAGGTTAGAGTCAAAGGAGGAGTATGTGCCTAGTTTCACCAGCAGATCGGACCGTAACCGTGTTTTGTCATAGTGTTTTTTTATGTTTTTCACCGTAGAATTAAATAAAGTACTAACATCGTTTAAGTTTTTCACCTATATGCCATCTGAGGTTTCGTTTACGGCTATGTGCTCATTGAAGATGGAAACATAAGAATATTTTCAGAATTGTGCGCTAATCAATGTAAGAGAAAGAATTGGAGAGAGACATTTACTTGTTGACGCTGTCATTCTTCACATTTGCCATTGAGATTTTGTTGATTTTTTGCGACTCTCCAAAGTACAAAATTATCGTACATTAGACATTCATTATCGTACATCGTATCATTGGCCAAATTATCGTACGCCCCCATAATTATCGTACGGGTTGGCAACACTGCCGCGACCGCGAGAGGCGCTTGCTCAACATTGGCGCTAGAAGCGGGGCGCGCGGGAAAAATATGCGCGAACATCCGATTGGATGTTATCAATAGTGCGGCCAACATCATCGTTAGCCTTATGGTTCTGGGGTTGCCGCGCTACAATATTTTAATTGTAGTGATAATTATAGCTAAATTATTTATTTGTTGCACAATGTATACAACCATATTTATACGCTAGGCTTAAAACTAGTGAGCACATGACCCTGTTAGCATACTGTCGCACCAAGATAACTTAATAATATTACAGAGAGATCTAATATGACGCAATTAGATTAGGGACTTCCACAACAAAAAATATTATATTAATTGGACGTATATCTAGCTTTATACATAAAAAAGTATATATATTATAATTAATACACAGATATAATATTTAAACTCTATTTTAACATATTATCTACCATAAATTGTAGGATACTATGATAACATTTGTCTAAGAGCAGTGCCTAACCTCGCCTTTATGGCATAATGCGCTTTGATGTGAAGGAATTCTTAACCGTGTAATAATAATATGATAATATAAACACACACATGTTTTCTATAGTTTACATAATATCACACCACAGGAACAGTCAAGATTTTGACGACCCGCGTAAACAATGCACTCTCAATGGTTACGGATTGGTTTACCACAAATAATCTAGTTCTCAATGCCATTCTGCTGTGGAGCAAAGCCGCTGACATTCAAAATATTTTTCTTCTTCAAAAATAATAGTTTAAAAAACTAAAAAACACGCTTTAAAAACCATACTAAAAAAGAAGAAAATAATTTAATTCAATTAAAAAGCGTGGGGTGCTTTTTGAGGTATCTTTATAATCAATTAATGTCAAGCACCCCACTCTTTTTAATTGAAATTATTTTCTCCTTTTTTAGTTTGGTTTTTAAAGCGTGTTTTTTAGTTTTTAAACTATTATTTATTTTCTATTTTTTAGTTCTGCTAACTACAAAACGTGTTTTTTTTTTCTCAATTTTTTTTTAAATGATTAAATTGTCATCGGTCCTCGACAAGTTTACAAAGTTTCAATGAAATCTGACCGTTTAAAGTGGGTCAAAATCGCGCTCAAAGATTCCGTTACATACATACATACAACCCGAGCTAATAAAAGCGTGTTAAAAACGAGCTGTTCGAGCAATTTACCAACTAGTTACTAGAGTTTCTCTGACATATTTTTTTAAAAATATTGGGATTCTCATGGTGGCATCGCAATTCATCTTCGCCAACATCTTATATTAGATTTCTTCTTAATACTAGAAATAAGGACAAACTACCTACGTGTTCTTCATTCATTCATACGTGTTCTTCATTTGTTGGTAGGTATTGGTATAACTTTTTATATCAAGCTTCCCTCTTCTTTGCTAGATTTGCATTTTAACGCGTTTAAAGCTAAAGTAAAATCCAACCTTTGTTCAAAGGCATAGTATTCTATCAACGACTACTTAAACGATAAGAATTGTTGGTCGCTGTGATTAACTCGAGACAGTTGTTTTGTTCTTTCACCAGAGTTAGCTTATAGTATACTACTGTATAGCTACTGACAGGTTATAGTATAATTATGTTAGTTCATATTATTGTTTATTTTATTTGACTGTATAATTCAGTTTAGTTTCATTTATTGTTGACTTAATCTACTCATTATAATGATATTTTTATCAGTTGTATTGCAATATGTAGTTAGCTAGCGACCTAGACAATTCATATTATTCTTGCCAGTGCCATCGGCAGCAGGTTCGTCATGCTCTCTTAGATGTCACTGCTTGCTGTAGCGTCGGGGGTCGGGTTGCCTCCTTCCCTTAAGTATGGCGAGGGGGATAGCGGCTGATCTTTGCGTTATGCTCGTGAATGGGTGCTGCTTGTGGTGGCTGGTCGTCTTGCTGACCATGGTTTTGTTTTTGTTAATTGTATTAACATTTTCATAAATTTTATTCCAAAGGTCCTAGTTTAACTTTTGTTACTTCAAGTTATATCTATATTTACATAATTCAGAATTGCATATGTAAGCGGGCACGCCCTTTATACCTGGAGGCTTTTACTTATGTTGTAAGTTTTATTTACGTTTTTTTTATTTATTTCACCTATAGTTTTCAATGTTTTTTTGGTATATTGGCGTGTGCTAGCTGACAATTATGGCAAATTTAATGTTTTTTGTGTTTCGTAATGTTAATTACCTACCTAATTAATACAGAATCAAGTTCTTCTAACTAAACAGACAGCTGTGCTGTTGGGGAGTTTGTTGCGCCACTTGTTCTTCCCAGCTAAAGCACTAGGAAGTGGTGAAGGGCGGGAGTTTTGGGGGGACTGTCTTATGTAATTTTGACGTTCAATAAGAGCTGACTCTCAGCCTAGTTTGAATAAATGACTTTTGATTTTGATTTTGAACCGCAAGTGTCAGTTAGTAAACGAATTTCTCCCTTAAAAGTCTGTGTGTTTAAAAGTCTTTGATAAATACATGGGTTTCCGTATTTTTCAGTCAACAGCTGCGCAACGGGCCAACGGGCATATTAACTATTAGTTTTTGCCAGCGGCTTCGCCCGCGTGGATGTCGGAGATTATCCCACGGGAACGTAGGTCCTACTGGAATAAAAAATATCCTATATCCAGGTTAATCCAGGTTATAAACTAGCTGTGTGCCAAATTTAATCCAAATCCGTTCGGCTGTTTCTGCGTGATTGAGTAACGGACATCTAAATATACAAACTTTCACATTTATAATAAGTATTATATATGTATAGTAGGATTTTATGATGTGTAAAAGAAGTTGCTTGTTTACAAAAATGTATGGATAGTGACAACTCGCTGTCAAATTCTTCGACTCGTGGTAGTAGCGACGTCTGAAGTGAGCAAGTGGCAGTTTTTATTCTATTTGTTACGATTTCCATGTACCATCGTTAGATTTGTTTAAATATATCGATAATTTGTGTCAGTTGATATATCTAATTCTAAGCCTGTTCCAGAGTGGCTACCAATCTAACAGTAGCCCAATTTTATTGCCATACAAAAATTCACAACATGTTTATTTATAACAAAACTAGTACACATTTATGTCGTGGATTGATGCCGCCAAAGTATAGCGGACAGCGCCATCTAACAATTTGATTCGTAAACGAATAATCGTGTAACCGGAAACGCAAGCGAGCCCTACCGCTTGGACACGATCGTCAGTGGAGGGGATGCAGGATGAGGACTGGCGGAGAGACCGAGTGCGGCGACACTGACATATAAATAACCAGACAGAAGAAAAGAACATAAAAATACGTACAGAGGCCAGCACATCAAGCTACCCCAATCTGTCAAATTTCTTTGATAGATTTTCAACTTTATCACAAAAAGATAAGGTTCATGTTCAATTGGGAAAATTTGACAGTTTAGGATAGCTTGATGTGCTGGCGTCTGTACAAAGGTGATGCTTATTTCTAAAACAAATCTCATCCAGTATACCTGTGACAGGAAAGAGGTTAAAAAAATACATGTAGATAGACATCGTGTGCAAGAATAGAAGAGAATATAAGTAAAATCATGAGGGATATTATGGAAAACCTACTTACCGAAGTTGTTGGTTTCTAAGTTCAAACAACGACACATAAGTGGTAGCAATACCGGGTTATTTAAAAATTATCTAAACTATCGTAACAGCTTTAACTTAACAGTGCCTTTTTGAAGCAGGGAGTGGCGTTTTCTTAATTCAAGTGTTAGTACTAAAGTATGGTCGTCCGCAGAACAAAGTATTCGTCGAAGGCAACAATGTTTCACCTCCAACTGTCAACATTCAGCGTCAACAAGTCAAAAACTAAGCGTTTGATAGACGGTCAATGATTGAGTAGACCACGCGTTGTCGTCTTAAGTACACATGGCGACACATCAAGCTATACATTTCCAGTATAAGCTGATCTCGCATTGTATAGGATTTCCGCACAGTGCGAGATCAGCGTAAATTGGAAATGCATAGCTTGATGTGTAGCCGTGAAGTACAGTCAGCCACACGTCCTTGACAACAATTTGACACTGTAAGCGCATTTATTTCGTAGCTTCAATAATACTTCTATATTTCAATACAGTTGTTAAACATTTAATTTTTTTTTTAAATTTGCCTTTTGTGTTCCAAGACCTGTTGCCAAATAAATTGTATCCTTTCTTTCTATGATTTAAGTATACCATTATTTATATATTCATCAGTCACTGACCTGTGTTTGTGATCATACGGTAGGCCGCAAGTCAGTGGTAACATAACCAGTTAAAGCTGGCCTCTTATTAAATTGAAACTCCGTACTACGCTAGGTCAGCTCAAGGTCTAAGTGTTACCTACCGCTGAGGCGCTGACGTGTGGTCTGCAGTAAGTAGGTACGTCAACAATCGAACCTACCACAGGACCAATGTGTGACCTATGGACCATAGTTTGTTCGAATGTACGACGCGCGACGTGCTGGTAACGTTAGTCCATGCGTCCCTCATTTCTTTATCAACTTCTAAAAACAGGAGGTTTGCATGAATGAAAACCGATTTTTCCGTGATTATTATGCGGGTACGTAAGAAGAAAAGTAAAACTCGAACTTTCGCAGAGTCATTGTATTTGTTTTTCAAAACTTCTTTCTGAAGACCCCTTTGGTTGAACGTATGCGTATTTGGTTGAACGCGGCGTAGCTCGCTCGTAGGCCCGTAGGCGCAGTGTAGGCGTGGCGTAGGCTCGTAGGCTCGGCGTAGGCGCGACGTAGGCTCCTACGCCGCGTAGAGACTGCGTCAGTGTCGCGCAATACCACGCGGAGAATACATACATAAACTTACGCCTCCTTGCCATAGGGGTAGGCAGAAATTCAAAATTTAAGAAAATATCTCAGTTATCTATTTATAACTATACAGGATACATTTTTAACCAGTGCGCTAACTGTAACCATGAATTCCCCTAGCGTGGAAATTTTTCGTCGGTTATCCAAAAATAATCAGCTGTTCCATACATTTTGATCGCGTAGGTACGTACCTATTGCACTTTTCTATGAAACAGGTGATTTTTTTTTTGTAAAACTGACGAAAAAATTATATGCTAGGGGGTCTAGAATTATATGCTGAATTCATAGTTACAGTTTGCGCACTGATTAAAAATGTATCCTGTATATATAAAAAATAATACCTATATTCCTTGATCATCCTATTTTCCTTGGGCATCATACATGAACGGCTGGACCAATTTTGTTACCTAATTCTTTTTTTTGTTCTGTTTTTTATTGTCAGGAGAAGGTTCTTATGAAGGAAACAAATAAGAAAGTTGCGCGTAACATATATGAATTTATAGTTAAGACAGGACAACGTCTGTCGGGTGAGCTAGGAAATGATGTCGAAAATGGGACTTAGATAGGTACTGTATCAAAAAATAGGTCGATCAGGTGAGCAGTGCAAGTATGTTATAGAGAAACGATCTGCCCAGCGCGGGACCTATCGGTTCCATTACAATAGAAAATTTATTGTGTCTCATTAACTGGGATTGACAGATTATGGATTGAAGAAGTAAGTTTACTACATACTTTTCATAACTAGCTTTAACCTACCTAAGTACAAAAAAAAGTTCGTACGTAGCCACATCAAGTGAAGCTATTCATTTTTGCCCTTAACTTCGGGACTTCAGTAATCTTAGGAGAGTTTCTTTGAACCTGCTGTTTGTCGACAACTTATTCTATAAAACTATATACTTTCTCTTTTGGAAAGCTCCATTTTAACCATAAATTGAATCGAAACATCTTATGATTGCAACGATCGATAGTTTTACTGATAAATCCTGCAAATGAATGATGGGTAAAGTGGCCAAACAATAGCCAGCTGTGGGGACGGTTCCAGTTAAATCTGCATAGCGTTTGCTCAGAAAGCCAATTGCAACATTAGCCTACATTGATCTCGCGTAATGCCATGATATAATACGAGCTGTCTGAACTTTAAAAGAGACATTGACCTTTTAAGTTTGTTTCGGTGTCTATTCTCAGAGGTAATGGTAATCATCAGCCTCACCAAGGCGAGGTAAATGTATTTCGTGATAAAAATAACTACACTCGTCTCACACTTTGTTTGCGTGTAATTTATAACTCACGTTACTTCGGAATAATGTAGCTTCCCATACGTGAAAGAATTTTTAAAATCGGTTTAGTAGTTTTTTAGTTGATCCATTACAAACAATCAAAAGTTTCCTCTTTTTTAAAATTTGTGTAGATAAGTGCGTTTTCACTTGATCCGAATCTGGAAAATTAATGGTAGATTTCACACGTAGCAGCACAATATATCCGGCAGGGGGAACGTGTGGAAAGGCATTTACTCTTAGATGTAATTGTAATTGCGGCTGACAAATGGATCTGCTGTTGCAGCATGATCTTAGTCGCCTTTTACATAACCCATGGAAGCAGAAGGGTAGATGATGTTTCTCTTCCCCGATACGATGTATATTTTATACGATGCTGCAGTTTGTTGCACAAAAAAAAGAATTGAATGAACCTAATGACAGTCAAAATGAAATATAGCTACAAATAGTCCTAAGTGGACATTGCTAATCGATCTATATATATATATATAAATTATATATATACAAATTAATCCCTAATTCCCTTGGTCACGGCATCACACGTGAAAGGCTGGACCAATTTTGCTAATTCTTTTTTTGTTGTATTCGTTATTGTGAGGAGAAGATTCTTATGAAAGAAAAACTAAGAAAATTGCGTGTAACATAAGAAAATATAAGAAAACCGAACGACGATATTAACTTTTCTAATATTAAGACAGGACAACGTCTATCGGGTTAGCTATAGTCATCAATAAATCAATCCCCTTTGTTATTAGCAGTCAGAAGGACCCTCATTATATGCTGGTGATCTTTTACACCACCTGTGTTGGTAAATCTTTTGACGGAAACTCATCAATCTGCGTAGCCTTTTCCTTACTTTTTTGGGGTCAGTTTACAGTCTTATCGGATGCAGCTGAATACCAGTATTTTACGTGGAGTGACTGCCTATCTAACGTCCACAACGGTTACTGGGTAATACGACAATTATGTATTGGTAAGATGGTTATCTGACTTTTGGGCTTCTGACTACCCGTAACATCTGTCAAAGATCTATGAATGAAATCCAGGACAATATCTTTACGTGCACGATGCACGTAGGGGTCTCGATATGTAGTGATGACCCATCCACGAACCGATCGTGGCAAGCGTAGCTTAACACTTGCTCGACCTGTGTGGCTGTTATTAAAAGTACTCATTCAAAACACCCACAGTAGATTAGGTAACCGGTAAGTACTTATGTAGGTACGCTAACGCAATCCCTATTTCATAATCCCGTTAACTAAAGTGACCATAAACTATATGAGCTGGGTATCAGTATTGGTTATTTTTTAAATTATTAGGTATAGTAGGTTATTTCAATTAAATTTTGGGAAAATTGGTTGGAAGATTAGATTAGAAAATAAGTACATTGCACAAAAGTTGTCAACTACGAGATTATAGAAAACAGAGCACATTATTAACTGAAATAAGTTTTTGGGGATGAAACATGTGTCGTAACGAGACATATGAAGTTGTGCTCGAAAGTTAGTCTCAACTTTGTTTAAAATGTTTGTTTCCAAAAGTTGTACCTTACTCTCAGTAGTACCTAAGAAAGCAAATTAAAATATGTCTAGGTTGTGTTAAAAAGTTTCCTCCACGTGCCGTTTGCATAACGTGTTCGAACTGCCTCTCTATTCAGTGATTGCACCGTGCTCCGTCACAACTCTTCACCGGGCCACAGACAAGATCAAGCTCCTAAGAACGGGGCGCAAGGCTCTGCGGCTGAACTGACCTAAAACGTGTTCGGCAAGTGAACGGGCCCAATCAATTAGGGGCGGTCAGCGATCCGCCAGAAAAGAGGGCAGCGCGCGCGCTCTCCGAGGAAACTCGGGAAATGATGGCGGGGGTGCGCGCGGGTGGCGGGGGGCGTGGGAGGGGGGCCTGGGGGCGGGGCGGGGCTGCTGCCGGAGGGTGCGTGTCCGAGAGGCGCGAGCGTGCATCGATCGAGCCGCGCTCAGTCCGCCGGGGCGGCCGGCGAGAGCGCGCGTGTCATGCGCTGCCTCTGAGATGGCCGGCGCTCGGGCGCTCGTCACCGCCTGCTGCTGCTGGTGGTGGCTGATGACCGCAGCCGGTGAGTACCCCCCAACATACTCTCTCCACGCTTCTCGCCGACCCACCCGCACACCCGATCAGCTGTTTCGCTCGTCGTGACCTCCAGAACGGCTGATTTCGTCGACACATGACTTTTCACGATTTCCCCCGGTGTTGCGTACGTTACATGCTTTTCGTAGCAGTTTATGAATACGGTTGTGTTCTATGTGTGATTTATTAACGAACATCCCCTACAGTTATGCTCGAATACGATCGCGTGGAGGTTCAATGCGTAATTTCGATTAAACTAATTTAATTGGTCCCAGGTGTCTGTTTTTTAGTTTCTTAAGGTTATGTTAAATCGTTACGAATAGAAGTTAGTGAGGGGTTCATGTAGGCTTGTTTAAAATGGTATTTGATTAGGCAGAAGGCTATTATATAATGTGCGAGTGTGGAGTCTCATGCAGTGCGGGGTTATCGCCAGCCGGCATTGCTGAGCAGGCTCGTCCTTACTGCGACCATTGCTAAACAAACGTTGATATTATTACGTAATGCGGCGAACAGTGACACATCTGCGTCAATATTGATCATAATCACGCCACTGTGACTGAGGAAGTCAAGATTAAAGTGCAGGCGAGAGGAGCTGACACCTGCCGAGGAACCGACAATCGCCCACTGTCGAGTAATCTTACAGCTCATATTATTAACATTTTGGGAACACTTTTCAAGGCACTATCAGTCGCTATAGCACTTACGATGAAGGTTGAACATCCTTTTTTCGATACACTTTTATAATAAATGTATAGTTTTATTAATAATACTGCACAAATGTGTTTACTGTAAGTTTAAAATTTAATCTCTTTTAAAAGACTTCAACGCGCTAAGTTAAAATTTAAAATATTGGATCACATTCGGTTGTGCTCTATCTAAGTAAGCCAAGTTTAAAAGTCAACTTTATTTGTAAATTAATACGTAAAAGTACTGTCTTGCCATTACATTCAAAAAATTGTGTTAAATAGTGATAAAATCAAAATCAAAATCAAATCAGATAATTTGATCAACTTTGTAGATCAGATCCGCAAATTCTTTTCTTAGCTAACTGAAGCCATATCGTAAATGCTGTTGCATGTTGCACCTATTTAGTCTTTACAGGATAAGTTTTTATCCAGTGCGCAAACTATAACCATGAATTTAGCATATCATTCTAGACCCCCCAGCGCAAAAATGTTTCGTCGGTTATAAAAAAAAAACTGTTTCATAGAAAAGTGCAATACCTACGCAGTCAAAATGTATCGAACAGCTGATTTTTTATATATAGATTTTTATGTAATTTTTAGAGTTCCGTACCCAAAGGATGCCAACGGAACCCTATTACTAAGTTTCCGCTGTCCGTCCGTCCGTACGTCCGTCTTACTGTCAGCGGTTTAATTATATCTCATGAACCGTAACAGGTAGACTGAAGTTTTCACCGAATGTGTATTTATTTCTATAACCGCTATAACAACAAATAATAACAACAAATTTCTAAAAAATCAAGGGTCTCCATATAAGAAACGTTTTTTTTTTGCATTTTGGTACGGAACCCTTCCAGCTCGAGTCCGACTCGCACTTGGCTGGTGTTTCAATAAAACATTAATTTTGAAATACTAGTAAAGTATTGAACGAGCGACAACACTTTACTCATGCAGTTTCGATTTGAAAGTTGAAAAATCTAAACTAAAATATAAGTTTGCTGGTGAAATGAATGAAACAGAAATACTGTCGTACAGCTCTTCATTGGTCCGTCCGGTGCCTTAGAGTTTGCTTTTGTCGAAATCAGTCTTGGTGGCGATGAAAAGCTTTTAGCCGCCTTGTCATAAGAAAATAAAAGAAGTGACATTCGGCTACGATCGATCATTATTTGAAGTAATAACTGAAAGTAGGCAATGGGTTCTGTAAAGATAAATTAAACTACTCCTAACTCTATAATTCTAGTCTTCCGGTCGCGTGTGTCTATGTATTCAGTTTAGGGTTTGAAAGTCAGGGCAATTTTACAAATTGACACACTCTGTCAATATGCCTTAGGTGTTATAACCGTTTCATAAAATTGCCAAATAATGATGGTTGTAATGGCCCAGTGGTATCGGCTCGACTTTCAAGTTGTAGGTTGTGAGTTCGGACCTAGGCAGGCGCTTTACTTTGTGTATTTAATTTCATCACTAATGCTCTCAAAACTGTGAAGAAAAACATCGTGAGATAACCAACCAACCCAAACATTCTCAGACATGTGACATCTACCAACCGGCGCGAGGCCCGCGTGGTGTATTGCCCACTCCCTCTCGAAAAGAGGACGCCAGTGTCCCAGCAGTGGGAACATTATAGGCTGAATAAGTATACGGACAATTCAAGTTGGTAGTCAATTAACTTTATCAATCAATTTCCCTGACTTAACAGGGGATTGATGTGGTTTTCGGATCATGACAGTCTGGATTAAAAGTAAAAATCACCCGAACGAAGCCGACGTGAGTCGATAGTAGGTATAATAACCACGGAATAAAAATTCTAGTATAAATATTTATACAATAATCATTAATATCAATGACAAGCGTGTCTCCAGAGAATATAAATTCAAAAGTCGCTGCATTTTCAGTGACATTTTTATGCAAATAAAATATACTTTAGTTTGACATGAAATAATGGCATTGTCTTTGAACAATTTACTATTTATTTAAGTATGAGGAAAAATATAGTTTCCTTTACTTATGTAAAGTTTTCTATTTTCAATATTTAAACTGCCACCTGCACGCGTGTTATGATTACATTCTATCTCGACTCTATGAAGACGAACTGATATCTTTTTCTTCATTCGACTTCACGAGGTTGAAATCTAAATAAAATGTGTCATTTTGTTTTTCGTCCCGCGGTGGTTACCAGTGCTACGCGTGCTAGAAAGGTGATGATATACTAGTTCAACTTAAGATCAAAATGCTACTTCTATGTTTTTAAATATTTGGATGCCCTGATTTTAACACGACCAGAACTGCAGGCACAGGTAGTTAAAGATAAAGTTTCTTTATATAAAGTTAAGATGACCGAGTTTGAAATTAATGTCCTAGTTTCCCAAGAAAGTTTTCGAAGTTAGAACACCGATATGTCAAACTCTTAGTTAACTCATCGTTTATCTTCGTTCAGTTCGGCCAACTTCGTCGATCAACCTGCTGACTGGGGTAGCTGTTAATACCACAAGTTTTTAACCCCCGACGCAAAAACGACGGGGTGTTATAAGTTTGACGTGTCTGTGTGTCTGTCTGTGGCATTGTAGCTCCAGAACGGATGAACCGATTTTTTAGTTTTTTTGTGTTTGAAAGGTGAATTAGTCATAAGTGTTCTTAGACATGTTTCATCAAAATCGGTTTAGCCGTTTCAAAATTATCAGCTCTTTTCTGGTTGATGAAAGGATTTGAGCATCTTCCACGGGTCTGATCAAGTCGAAATTTGGTATTCTATTACTTCAATGATATTAGACGAACAAAGTAACCTTGAACTGATGCTGGAGCAACACCTGGAATGTCCAGGATACCCAAGTCACTCACCAATAAACAGCAAAAGTATCGTGTTTCGGCTCGTTGAAAGGTCTCAATGAATAGGTTATGGATAAATGGTGATCAAGACGAGGAATGAGGATAAATTAGTAACAAACTTCACTGTGGAAACATACGCAACGCTGCGCAGATTTAAGCGAGACATTAAGCTTAAAAAGCAAGAAATAAAAATTAAATTTAATATTTAAAAAACTCGCGACCCATACAAAAACTGTAAAAAGTTAAAAAATAATATTAATTATTGGCGTTTTAAGTTGTAGGTAATATTTTGATCAAGGCATTGTCAAGTCGGGGGACGGCTAGTGAAAATGCTAGGCCTCCTCTGTTTGGCGTTTTCATTGACCATCCCCCACATGACAATGCCTTGATCAAAATATTACCTACAACTTAAAAGGCCAATAATTTATATTATTTTTTTAACTTTTTAGAGTTTTTAGGTCGGGGGTTTTTGAAGGATTAATCAAATATTCTCCATTTCCTAAGGTAAGCATTGTTTAATGAAATGACTGTCTCCATATAATATTTTTCCGTATAATAAATTAACTTATTTTAAAGGATAGTTTTTTTTACACCTCTATGGTGAGAATTGAATTGCATTTTCCTACTTACTGAGCATGTTTCAATCGGCAACGTGTCCTTCACTATTGTGAAATGAATTCCTCTACATAGTTATTGCAACAGAATTCACCGACGACTTGGTAATCGTCTAAACAAAGTTATGTAAAAAAGAACGATTTTAAGCCGCGGACTATTTAGTCATTTATAGGTCAACAACCCAACATCAAATTAGATGTTCACGACCGAACACAGTTCATGACTTCCGGAACCACAGCAGCATCCACCCTTGCATTTGACTTGCATAAGTACTCTCTGGCCCATTTCGGCATTCCAGTTCCGGAAAGCCAGTCATTTCATTCTCGAATTCTGTTCCATTTTATAATATATCAAGTGGAAATGCCTACCTGGAGGCTGCAGGAAGTCGTTAATTTTACACCTGTAATACAATATACAGCATACTTGAGCATACTTGAGCGTACGCTTGTGAGTAGTACGAGATTTCCTTATTAAATTTTAATAAGATTACCTCAGTGTTGTTCCCTCACCTCTCCTTCTCTGTTCCTCAGTCTACAGTTACGTAAGCCTCTCATTGAAGTTTCACTATATCGGTCGGGGCCCGCCAGCCCCTCCAGCCCTGCCTCAACCCATCTCATTCAACTTTTATTGCTTTTAGTATTGTTGGAAAACTTCGAGTTAACACGTCTAATCAAGAATTTAGGACTTACCTACACCTTGTTAGAGGAGGAACAATTTTCGCTGGAATTATTAAAGAAACATTTCACACGTTTCGTGTTGTTAGTAACTTTGAAACTTTTCAGTCGGAGGTTCTTTTGATAGTTGATGAATCCTAAACCGCAGTTTGATCAGTTGACATGAATTTCTTGTTAATTTCTCATTTAATCCTGATGTCAGCAGCATATAAAACAGAATATATTTATTTTATCGCTTTTAATATGAGTTCTTTGGACTTTAACAGCATTGCTTGGTTAAACGTTTCTTGTTTAACATCACGCCTGTAATCCCCGAAAGGTTAGACCGAGGTATAACTACCAGTATACCCACCTTTCACCAGTAATACATATCGGTTTAAATGAAAGGAGAGATAATTTGATTAGCGAGGACATTGTGTAGGTTCACGCTATTAATTCATCTACGTCAAAAGTCGCGGTGGTACGAGTACAATGTAGGTTACAAGTTGGCAATAAGCACTTAAAAACGTAACAAAGAGTAATTTTATTTATTCCTTTGCCAAGTTTTGGCAATGAATGCACATCGCGCAGCAAGCGGGGTGCGAATGTTTCATAATCTTACTTTAGAACTGTCTTATAATAGTTTTCTTCACTTTATTTTGGCTTGAGTTTGGATTACTCGCTTTGGCGAATTCTTCGGAAATGGAATGTTTTATTGAAAAACTTCAGTTTTAAGAATCCATAACCACCTGCTCGTTTATTAGGAATAGTTAGGTATATCGAGTTCTCAAACGCAACTCTATTTGAAGTCGGTTTGCCTGATCTTGGCAATGAAAAGACTTTTATGAGATTTTTTGAGGATGGTTAGATCAAATTGACCTATACTTACCTACCTGTCTGTGCTCTGAACATAATCACAAATGATAAAAATCCCGTTAACGTAATAATAGTAGAGTCTGCTGCTATGTACCCACTTATCTTATCATTTAAATCTGTTTGTAGAGAATTATCCTTTCTTATCAGTATTGTATTCCGCCGCAAAATGGGAGTTGTTTAATGCATAAAGTTAATGCCTAGTAATACACTATTAGCCATTACACCCACCTTGGTACCTAGTTATAAATTCTAATTGCTGTTACAAGGAAAATAAATAACACAGGAACTTTTGATAAGGCACATTGACGTAAGCCTTATTTCGTAAAACATCGTGAGGAACGTGGATAATAGTAGCGTAAAGACTGATATTAATGAGAAAGTGAGAACATCACGCCTGTACTTACCGAAGGCTAAGGCAGATGCGGCGTCCCTGTTGTTACGACTTAGTTCAAAAATAAGATGTCACTTATGACGGGATTGAGGATACATTACCCTAAGACCAATAGCGTGAGTCCTTTACCCTCGGAGTGGTTGGCATTGTCAGTGAGTGGTGTATTATTTTATTACACTTATATTTCGCCAGTTATACTTAGTGGCAGTGGAGACCAGTACCCCACTCACTTACTATCAGGTGGGTCTACGGAAGACACAATAACATAAACGGGTAAAAATTTAGTGTTACGTAATCTACCAAAAATGGCATGTTTCAGATAGGTGGCTAGCAACAAACGGATTAGGAACAACCCATACAGTGGGAATTTCAAATAGTTTTAAGTCGCTTATTTACAGTTCTTTTTCCTATAGGTATGAAACTCTTCTAGGTTAGTTTTCATGGGATAAGCAAAAAGTCATAACTCCAAATGGCAAACTAATCAAGCGGTTCATCATGGGTACACTAGTAAGTATTAATGATTACGTATATTTAACGATATATTCTTTACTCTTTATTTTATTCGTTTAATAATGCATTGTTTCTTTCCTTCCGTTTTTGTGACCAAAAAGTGTTCCGATGTTACAAGTTCTTGTAGCGTCTACAACCTCTTGGTAGGTTTAGGCACTTCCTGGATGTGTGAAACGCAAAGTGTAACATAACATGAAATGCAACACAATTAAGTCGTCCGTGCAATGCAACTTGAAATGAACACATGTTGATTATTATTGTGTTGCTCACTTGTGTTATATTTTATGTTTCGTTTCACCAATCTGTACCTACCCAGTAGTACACAACTGTCAAGCTCTGCAGCATTGAAATAATCTTAGCCAGAAGAAAGGTTTTAAAATACACATGTTCTCGGAACGCTTTCAGCGTGGGAACGTATGACAAAAGCAAATACACGTGTCAGTATTGACCGCTGGTCGCCTCCTCATATATTGACACATGATAGGTCACCCCTCTCTCTAAGGCCGTTAAACTGGAACAAAATGTGACAAAAACTTTGAAATAGGTAAGCTTTAATCATTACTTTTCTCACTAATATAATAAATGCGAAAGTAACTCTGTCTGTAATATTTTCACATCTTAACGGCTGAACGGATTTCAATGAGGCACACAGATAGATCATGGCCTGAGTTAGGACATAGAATGCTTCTTATCCTGGTAGTACTTATGTTTCTATGGGATGATTTCAATCAACCTCTACGCAGGCGGAGCCGTGAGCAAAACCTAGCACAAAAAACATGCGTGTACATAACGTATTTCAACAGCCTTAAGCGGTATTTAAAATGACGTCACTTCGCAGGAACTATTACAATATAATTTACGATTTCTTTCAGCCAGAGCCAGGCATTCCATTTTACACCCTGAATAATTAGAAAATAAATGAGACAGATTTTAATAGCTCTACTGTCGAGTTTAGTTAATTAAATCTATTTACCTGTATTCTATGAATTTTCATGGTTTGCAAGAATTCATAGCGACTAACGAAACATAATAAAGCAAACATAATCGATCGAATATTTTTCGGAACTAAATATGAGATTTGTATGGGCTGGCCATGTTTGTCGAAGGACCGAAGGTCGATGGAGAAGACGAGTACTGAAGAGGTGACCGCGGAGGTATCGGAAAGCATAGTGAGGGACGCTCCGCAACTAGATGGACCCACGACCGTAAAAAGCAGCTGGGATAGACTGGATGCGGAAGGAAGGTGGACAGAGTGTTGTGGCGCAGCCCTACGAGTGGCCAATGTCCAGCAGTGGACAGCGATAAGCTAAGATATGAGATCGTCATAGTTTATTGCGTCAATAAAACGAAGTAATGTTTTTATTTGAGTATGTATTACAAAGTCTAAGAAGACACAAGATTGCATGTTACTTAACGGTTTATCAGCCTGTGATACAAGCATAAACATAGGCATGTTATGGCGACTGCTGACAGAAGTAAAAGATTAAACTATGAAATAACAGAGATACTTTTTAAAATGTTTAACATAATATGTGCATATATACTATTACTGCTGGCCATGTGCAACGGGTCACGTCACGTACCTAGCATGTCGGTGACGCGAACCCATAAGATACGAACGCAAAAAAAAATTCATTTAAAATATGTGGATGATTAAACACGCCATGCATCTTATGTGATCCAAAGAGTTTATCTTGTACTATTTCCGCATTTTACCATTCTTCTTTATTGTCTCTTTCCAAAGTAAATTGCGTCAGATATTCATAAATTATTATAGAAACAAGGGAACGTTTCTACGACTTTTTCCGCATCTACGGCATGCCTATATTTGGAACCCTCCCCGTTATGTCTTCAATATCAATAAAATGCTAAATTGGAGCCATCACAGACCTGTAGCGGTGGCGAAACTACACCACTACTCAAATCAATAAATGTTTCAATCGTATCTGCGAACGTTGAACTCGTTCTTTTGAATATTCTTAGTTTGTCTTTTTATTTAAATAAAATGGACTGAACGAAGAAAATGTGATGGACAGTTTTCGTGTTTAACATTCAAAAATAACTTATTACAAAACTCTATTGTGTTATCTACAGTGACTGTCTCAAACGTCACAGTTTGTAAACTAAAAAGTAAAAAGAAAGTGAAATCTAAAAAGTTCATCGTTCGTCATGGTTGAATAATAAAATGAAAAGTGGAGATCGCGTGCCGCCCGCCCCGTGGCCGCGCAGTCTGTGGACCCACAGCACAGATACGAACAGAATACCAAGTTCACACGAAACACTAAGGAAGGATTTTTGAAATTTCATGTACACGGGCTGTTACATAGGGGATGAAATTTTGTATCAAACTTAAACGAAAAGTTAAATCTCAGCGGGCGCAGGCTTATAGGTACGATAAAATATGTCCGACTACAATAAAATATTGCGGAAGTGTGTATTATTTGCGACCGTAATGGATGACCTTACTTGCTTAGTGAACATTTTTGTTTTCGTCGTTCCTTGGCATCATGGTCACTTACACGATTACTAGTCATAACAGAACGTGATTCAATGTGGGCCCTGCCCGTGATTCAAGGTAAAAAAGGAAACAGCGCTTATTGGTTACTATAGAAACCCATAAAATCACACACCGTTTCCATGAGAGGAACTTTGTAGCTTTTACGTTTACTGTGACTACGCGCGTGTGTGAAATATCAGTTCAAATATTATAACAAAGAGCATAAAATATACTTAGACTTCTGTAACAATATCCTCACTGTGCTACGCTACCGTAGCGCCCACCGTAGCGCGTAGTCGGCTCAAAATGCCTGAATTGTAATGTCTTCACTTATAACGTATGCATGTTACAAAATTGAATCAACGGACGTCTGTAAGTAAACCACTACCGAGAATTTTAATGGCAGGGAAAAACAGATAATGTATTCGAATTGCCGAATAAAGTCGACTATATGTTGTGAGTTTCGTACATGCCTTCAAAATATGTCTAAAGCTGCCTCAATAATTCCGGAAGGCATAACGAACGTGAACTTTGCTCTTTATTACCAACTGGCTTTTGCTGCGAGGTCGGTGTATTATACATATATAAACCTTCCTCTTGAATCACTCTGTCTATTGATGAAAACCGCATTAAAATCTGTTGCGGAGTTTAAATTAAAAGATCTAAGGGTACAAACACGAAAAGCGACTTTGTTTTATACTATGTAATGAAGGTGAAACATTCCTTATCGCGAGTAATACCTCAAGTTTTATACCGCGGAAAATTTTACTGTTGTGGTTGTGTGCTCACGGAAAATGTATTTATTACGTAGAAGAAAGTCAGTGAAATATTCAGCGGGTAGGTCGTGCTTGGGCCAACTGTACCGACTCTACAGACATTTACAAAGTTACCAACAAACTATAATTTTCTTGTTACGCAAGTTTGGCAATTTGAGCAAGTTACCTACTGAATAAGCGCCTTCATGACTTTATTATTACCAGTTGTAGTAGAATTTTCGGTTATTTTTACGCTTACATGAATGTTCTATGGAGGTATTAAATGATTGACATATTACCTACCCAAATGTGGGTCACCAAACTTAGTAGTTAAATAAAGTATCGTAACAATCAATCAAACGGAAATTCGAACAGTTATTTTGGTTGCTATTGTAATGAATTTCTTTTATAGAAATTGTTTTCGTTTCCTTGAGTTTAATTTATAAAAACTTCGTTACTTATAATATGTATTGAATTACTTTAATTATAGTGGATGATAGTATTTTGTTAAATTAAGTGTGAAGTGTACCACACTTTTTTACTCTATATACAAGGTGAATTTTTAGTCACCGTTTAAATTTTTCAGGGTCATAGTACCCGTGAAATTGAACAACTTTCTCTAAGGAACATGGGCCGAAATATGAAAAAAAAAATCGAACCTCCCATGCAAAATCATTAGTCAGCTGATCGATTTTGTATGGGAGGTCCGATTTTTTTTTTCATATTTCGGCCCATGTTCTTTGGAGAAAGTTGTTAAATTTCACGGGTCCTATCACCCTGAAAAATTTAAACGGTGACTAAAAATTCACCTAGTATAAATAAAAAGAAAAGTCCTGACTGACTGCCTGACTCATCAACGCCCAGCGCAAACCCTTGGACCTAGAAAGCTAAAATTTTGCACAGAGGTTCCCTTCATAATGTAGACATGGAATAAGGAAGGATTTTTCAAAATTCAACCCCTAAGGAAGTTAAATAGGAGATGAAAGTTCCGCACGGGCGCTGGCAAAAGCTAGTAGATGTGTTCTCTCTCCATGGCTATAAGAGTAGGGGGAGACCAAAGAAACGATAGATGGGCTGTGTGAATGGTGATATGGTTAGAAAGGGGTTGACTACGTAGATGAAGACCCAAAATCAAAAGTCATTTATTCAAACTAGGCTGAGAGTCAGCTCTTTTTGAACGTCAAAATTACATAAGACAGTCCCCCAAAACGCCCGCCCTTCACCACTTCCTAGTGCTATAACTGACTAATAGAGAAGTGTGGAGAAAAAACGTTATGCGCCGACCACAAATGAATTGGTATGAGGACAGGGCAGGATAACGATGATGTGTTCTCTCTGCAAGACCTACATATTTATGTGGACGAGGATCCTTCAGAAGTTTTAAAAAGCTCATTTACTTGTATGTTTTTCAATGTTTTATTTATTTTTCTTATTCTTATTACTAGCCTCATAAAGTGCCCCAAATTATAATGAGTTAATGTACCTTAAGATAAGTGCATTTGTTGATTGTTTCTGTTCGATAAATAAAGATATTTGAAAATGAAACAGAATTTATTTTTCTACTTTTACCATTGGTCTATAGTCTAATATGTTCTACTGAAACCTTTACTTTAAAATACAAAAATATTACGCGCTCCGAATATAGCATGGATGCATATGCTATATTCGGAGCGCGTAATATTTTACACAAACTAAAATGAAGTGTAATAAATGGTGTGTTCCCTTTTATACTTAGCGATTTATCTCCCATATTTCTGCCCAAAAGGGTACAAATTTTGGATGATTGCTGCCTCTAATAAATTGCATGGTAACATAGTGTAACCCTACAGGGATTATTTAACCCACCACATAATCCCAAAAGTAGTTTGTACCCGGTGGTTTGGCACTAACCGTAACTACTCAACCCTCGGGGATATTGTAGCCTGCTAATATATATAATGCATGTGTGTTTATTTTATTCAATCCTTGGAATTTACACATTTAAGAGTAGCGAACTTGCCTTTTAATATTTCATGATATTCACCGGCGCCGTACCATAGATTTCTATGAAAATCACCCTGAATACAATTTTCTGGGAAAATCTGACCGGTGACATAATGGTGGTATATTTCCAAGCTAGTAGAGACAGGTGTCATTGCGGAACCTTGACTGGCTACCAGTACACGACGACAGCAATTTACATGCATATTGAATGCTCCTTCAACTTAAGTAATCATTGTGTCTGTTAACTTTCGCGGAGCTTCGTAAGTTTTTAGAATTGAATTTTTCTATTCATTTATTTTTATTTGTCATAATATTGAATTTATGTTTATGGCTGCGACTCCAGTCACATGGAGTAAGGTTTTCTTTTTATGAAAATTGGTAGAGTAGGTTAGGTTTTATACTTTGCCATCCCAAGGTAAAAGGTAGTTGTTATTCTATTCTAGTGCTATTATTCTAAAGTAGTAAATAATAAAATGGTTTCTTGGCAGTAAGATAAAGCAGTGAGAGATTGCAGGCGGCGCAGTGAGCGCATTGCGGCGCTCCTACTAAATCTATTTTGACCTCAGTTCACGGCCACCTTGGAAATAAGTTTCAACTTTAAAAGTCAGCCGAATCGTATTTTAACTAGATTAAAAATTCGATGTAATATTTATATTTTTTTCGTTTTAAAATATTCATTAGTGGAATATTTTATTGGGTTATACATAAGTCATCATAACTCAAACAAGTTCAATAAAAACTCCTATTGAAATGCTCTCAGAAATTGAACAAAGTTTAGTCTCTTAAAAATCTTTAATTTTTTACGATTATTTTCTTGATATTGGCTACTGTTTTGAATCAATTAATATTTTGTGTTTTAATCCCGAAACCAACTTCTAGCAATAGTTATTGGAAAGTATAGCAAAACCCAAACGTTTGGTAACGATTCGCATGTCAGAATTGGGGTTATTGATCAGGAATTAAAAAAGTTACGTTTATTTACCATCTGGTTACCGGGCGACGGATTCCACCCAAAAGAACAGTATCGACCGCTCACAATTAACTGTATTAGTATCCTAAACATATTAGGCGTATTGGTTTCGTACGGTCGGCAAATAAGCTATGAATATTCGAATTATTAACATACGAGTAATTGAACTTATTAATGTAATAGTAATTATTTTGCACTTTACTAATTATTCATCAATTTATTAAAGTTCATCAACATGAAATACCTACCTTTTTCCGGTCAGCGCCCAGTCTAGCCGGATGCAGTATTTTGCATAGAGTGACGGCCTGTCTGACCTCTACAAGACAGTTACTGGGCAAAACGATATCTCTTGGTAAGACTGTT
Organism: Antitype chi; assembly: GCA_947359405.1. Lineage (NCBI taxonomy): Eukaryota > Metazoa > Arthropoda > Insecta > Lepidoptera > Noctuidae > Antitype > Antitype chi. The sequence goes on along the minus strand of OX375817.1, from coordinate 1,453,884 downwards.
AGTTAGACTTTCGGGCTTCTGACTATCCGACGAATGACAGCCGGGACTAAAGGCTTAGGGTGCTTTCATAGGAACGGAGGGGCCATGGCCATGGCCATGGATATGCAATGGATGCAGGTCGCTCATCCACGGATCGGCCTGGGCAACCGTAGCTTAACCTGATTGATCGACCCGTTCAGCTGTTATTAATTCGCAACTAGCCCTTCAATAAAAAAGCAAGAAAGTTAAAATATTTTACTCATTGTTATAAAAAAATCTCAAGATGCTCAGTCTCGAACAAAAGTAACACTCAAAACTGTCGCCAATGATATTATGTCAGTTATGATAAAACTCATTTTATTGCAAATTCAAGCTTACGCGCATGACATAAATGTGGTTTTTATACAAAGCAATGTTCAAAAAAACTGACTGAAAGATGACCGACGATACTATTGTCACCTGCGCACATTGCGCCCATATTTATGCGGACGTTATTGAGACGCTGATTGTGTATTTTGTATTAGTTTTTTGTTTATCAATGGTTTTAGGAATAATAATTTGCCATAGCGCTTACTGCAGCCTGAAACCACACATATTACTATAGCTTAGTTTTTCGGTAGTAACTTTTTAGCCAAACCTCAGGTGGGTAGTTGTAAAACGGCGCGACAGTAATATACGAAGCAGGCAGCGCTTAAATTATGGACGGGTTAGAGCCCGCAATTAGGTTGCCTCGCTGTTTACTTTACCTTATTTAAAATGTACCTTTATGTACGTTAAATACATTTCTACTCTGTCACCATTTATGTAATTTAACGTACCCTTATATTTTTCTTGTAAAAATATGTGTATAGTTAGAGGTGTGCAGTACTAGGTAATTTTAGTTCTAGGGATTTACTTTCCACCTAATATCAGTATTGAAAAATGCTTAGTAAATAGAAATAAATAAAGGAATCAAAATAAATTTGTTTGCCTTAACATACAATATTCACACGCAAAACAAAAAACAGAAAAACCTTAAAATACGTCTCATGTCTAATTATTATAGTTCATTGGGTTCACCATTTTTAGAGAAAATGGTTTTATTTGGATTTTATTGTTTTTCTATCTGTACCTAACCGCTAAACGCGTTTACTCGGTTGTAGGTAAAACATTGTGGTCCCCCTTTGCTATAATAACACCCTTTTTCCAGCCTAGCGCAAAAGCTCAGTAGAAGTTAAAAATTGTATAGTGCTGATGCAGTGGAGGCCAAAATTTACTTAATAAAAAATAGTAAAGACGCTCGCTCACCGGTATTGTACCAATTCAAGATTCCAGTGGCTACGGCATTGCAAGTGGACTGCGCAGGCCATCAACCACTAGGTAGTGTAGAGAGATGAATTAAACCAGCAGGATAGAATACGTAAATGGATAGAATGGGTAAATGGATAGAATGCGTAAATTGGATAGAATGCGTAAATTGGATAGAATGCGTAAATGCGCTAAGGCAGTCCGGGAAATTCAAATTTTCTTCAGTTTTTTTGGAATTTTCAGGTTTGTGTCAGGTTGTATGTTGATTAAAATATGAGTCGCGACTGTAACACATATGGCTTTACATAAATATAATAATTAATATCATCAATACAACACTCTGAGATCATTTCATCCCATTTAATGATTGTTTCATGAAATAGTCGTTCTTGAATTATATTTTTTTCACAATACATCCTGGCATTGACCTGCAAATTGAAAAAACCTAAAAAAAATTGTATTTCGAAATACTTACCCTGGCGCTTGCAATTAAATAGGAAGAAGTGACACGGCGATTTCGTAGGCAAAGGGAACATTACAAGCTATTGCTCCCGGTGAGGGAGCGCCTTTAGAGTCATCATCATCATTTCAACCGAAAGCAAGCACCGCCATTTCGACCGGTTCTGTGCTTCTCGCATCCAGTGTTTCCTGCCTTTAGAGTGCGTAATTTAAAATACCTGTAGGTAAATTAGCACTATCTTATCAAAAAACGGCCCAAAAAGCTTCCCGCAGTAATCTTATCAGCTGACGTCACACATAAGGTGATCGATATGATTATGTGCGAAGTGTCCACAAAATTGAATCGTTCAGCCGTCGCGTCCGCTAAATGGAACGAGTGTTGCTCCCCGGAGGGTTCAAGGCCGACCCGTCTATTCCCCAATGTGTCTGTCCTGTCCAGTCAATATGGCTTATACTATTTGTACTAGGTAATAGTTTTATCGGTGTTCGGTGTATCGTCACCGCTATGTCAGTCTGTATCCTTGTTGCCACCGTGGCTAAATGCTAATGTTGCTCGGTAGCCTATTGTCTGCGATTTTTAGAGTTGCCTAAACTTTTGGATAAAGTTCTCTAAGAACAAATCAAGTTCTCACTCCTGTAAGTTTGCCGGTCTGTCTTTTTCCAAAGCTGGATGTTGTTAACGGCCGGGCAGGCATCCTGTTCCTAATATTTTGGGTCTGTAATGCTAGAAATGTTTTTAATTAGATTGCATTTGGGAACTCTGCGTGTGGGTGTAACTAATTAAAATTCTGAAGGGAAAATGCCAGACATTCTCTATTTTGTAGCTGGTGATACTTAGAGTAAGTCGACTTACGTACGAGTCGTAGGTATTGAGTTCTCAGGTCCAGGCAGGCACTTTACTTGGTGTAATTCATTTCATCACCACTGCTCTCAAACGGTGAAGGAAACCGGCATTTTCTAGAACCAAAAATTTGAAGACATGTGACCTCCGCCAACCCGCACTGGGATTGCGTGGGATTGCCCAGGCCTTTTCACAGAAAAGAGACCTGTTTTCCAGCAGTGGGAACTCTAAGACTATTATGCTAAACACAAGACCAATAATGCATGCTGGAACATTTTGACAGCATCCACCACTTTTCTGATACAAAATAATACTTATGAATAATATTCAATTTATAGTCGTAACTTGAGCTTCGCTGTTAGGTGGCGTATAAACAGCGCGTCGGAAGGAAAAGGGATCAAAATAACATGTCAGAAAGGAGAAGTTTGCCTCCCATAGGGGAATATGTAGGTTAGGTAAACTTAATAATGTATATTTGGTATAAATCTTACTCGTATATTCCCTCATCTTAGTGGGTTCAATAATTATTAAGGGCCAACGGTCTAAAGGAACATTGAGATAGAACAGTGATATGGGCCTAACCTCATTTTAATTGTACAAGCTGAGAAACATTTAGGTAAGCATATTAGAACAACAAACAGCTACATTATGCAATATGACAAACAGAAAAACATAAATAACCTCAGTAATAATGTGGGCCATAGCGCTGTTCATAGATTACCATGAATAAATAAAGCTTTAAAGTTGCTGGGAGGTAAATTGTTGCTCAAAATGTGTAGTTACCGCATTTTACTATGTAACTCATTTTACTAGGTAACTCTCTACAAAGATACAGTATAAGCAAGTAATTAGCTTTCAACCACTTACCTACTTAATCTATTTGATTACGAAAATCTACGAAGTAAAAAGGCATATATCCAATTTAGGCACACTACATTGGACATTTGCCTTTTTACCTCGTTGAAGAAAAGCTGACGTCTGCTAATAACGTATTTTGTTTTATTAGAGAAGGTTCTTTAGAAGTCGTTGTTTTAAGCACAACATGACCATATATTGTATTTAAGCTTGACAGACGATATATGATTCCGTATCGTTGGCCACGTTTTTTGGACTAATAAAAGAACCGTGGACAAAGTCAGTATTACGTATGTTTTTTTTGAGGGTGAGGAATCATCAAATAACTTCTCCCGCTCTGGGTGGAGCAGGAGGGCGTGTCAGACTTTTACTGACTAAAACCCACCCGTGTTCTTTTAGTTGCCTGTGTGCCAGGGGCCACGGTATATTTTTCGAACAACCCGCACCCTTGGCAGGCATCGGCCCTTGCTGACCCCACCAGTTTGTGCTGACATTTCTTTGAGGCGCGCGTGGAACACAACGCGCCGTCGACCCGGGCTTGGTCCTAACCGGACAGCGAGCTACACATTACTTACTCACCATCCGCATGCCCGCGCCTATGGTGCGTCTCCTGCGGTGACTATACGACCGTGAGGGCACATATACTGATACTCTCCCTCACGTGCGCCGCCTCCCTCTTCGCGAGCATTACTGCTTCGCAGAAGGAGGTGACGGCTTCCCATGCTCTCTCGCTCCGTACTCTGGCCTGGACCAGGGCCGGACGCGAGAGATCACCGCCACCGATCGCCTCCACAAGGACACGGTGGTGACGGCGGTGCTCCGCCCAAGCCAGGCAGACCTCCGCCGTATGCTCCACCATGTCTTCAGGGCGATCTACGCAGTGGAAACACCCGGGCGTTTACTCCTGCCTTATGCGAAACAGGAACCTCCCGAAACACCCGTGTTCGGTGAAAACCTGCGTCAGGCGGAAGGAGAGGACGCCGTGGCGCCTCTCAATCCACTCCTCAAAGAGGGGACTTACCGCCGCCGCGACGCAATCGTGGCATACCCAAGTATTACATTATGATGTTCGTGTTTCAATTTCATTTTTGTAAGACAAATCAATTCGAGGGCAATGTTTCAGGGCTTATTCTTTGAAAAGTGCACTGCGATGCAATAGACTGCCCAGCTTTACTGTTAATCGATATTTCCTTGAAGTTATAAAACTAAATGAGTTTGCATATATGAAGGGGAGTGCGTAATGACTGTAATTGTATCCAAGTGATTTATTACACTTGTAAAATTTACTTTTACGAACGTAGCAATGAGTTTGGCCAATTTGTTCAGCAGTGAGGGTTGGAATGTATTCACAGAGGGTTGCCGTACCGAAACCGACAGGTTGTCGCCACCCCTCGGTATCACCGCGATACTTACCTTATGGACCGAGCGTATCAAATGTTTGCTCAATACGCACACCGCTACATTTTTATTTGACTGCCAATAAAACCATGCAATTATCATCATGGTTTAATATCTCCATGGGCTCCGGCAATGTACTCAAATGGATGAGAAATGTTCATATTTAACAGACTAAAACTCAGAAGCGATGATCTCGAAATGAATTGAATCGCTCACAGTAACATTGAGCTTGGCATCGATCTGTCAACGTTAGTTTATTTGCTGTTAAAGTTCTGTGTTATAGCTGACGCGCCCTCGCGATATTTCAGATAGTTTGCTTTAGCCTTTTCAATTTGGACTAAAAGTAACATTTTGTTGAGGTAATTTCGTGCTTGTTAACACTTGGTTTATTATTATTTTCTAGATATTATTCGTATTACGCTGTGAAATCATCAGACATACGTGATAAGTCCTTTATGAATTCTTTAACAGCAGTTTTCAAGGTAGGATGTAGTGTGAATGAGGTGTCCAATGTCCCAGTGTGTGGATGTCAAGGTGCAGGAAGCGGCAGTGTGTACATGTGTCGTATAATAGCGGCTTGTATACACGTGCGGTGTGCTTATCTCTCGTGCTGTGTACTCAGGATTAGACGCACGCCGAGCCACGCCCGCGTTGTCCACTGTCAAGTTCAAAATGTCAAAGACACGCCGAATTTATCGAAGGTTACCACGCCGGAATAGATTGGGTTTTCGGCTGTTTACTGCAGAGTTTGTTGCGGCCACAGATATAGCCTATCATATATGTGGTTGGGCACTTCTTATTCCCAGCATTAGCAGTATTTGCACTAGCAAGTGACGCAGGGTTCGGGAGTTTTATTTTGTAACTTTTGACGCTCAAAAAGTAAGTAATTACTTAATCTCAGCCTTATATGAATAAAATACTCTGTCTGTTCTGTGAAATTACGTTTGGAAATTGACTTTGCGATGAAATGCAGCAATTTCCATGACTAAATTACTAAGGTTAGATGTTTATGCTTCGTATTAATAATATTGCTAATCATAACACAGGAGCAGCTGCAAAGTTATAAGAATGATGTAATGACTTCATGAGTTACATGCACGGTCCACAAAAATGTGAAATAAGTTGGTATAGATTGAGGCGGCTAACTTTAACAGTTGTAAATTTTTTTAAGGATATTTTTGCTTGTGATGAGTATGTTTTAGGCTGGTTTTAAGTTTAGAAAAATATATTATACACAATTATGTGAGCAATCATTATTATCAGAGTATTAGAATGTTGTTTATTTTTGCCATTACGTACCTATATCTAGCTAACTTTTTTGTTAACCTTACAGTAACTATAGCTACAGTATTATTAGAATACAGGTTAATTCATACTTTCGTTATCGTGTGTATACTTGAGTATATTTATACTGCGAGCAGGCTTTACTCTCGATAATCCTCATGCTTATGTACTATGCTGAAACAGTGGCTTGCGAATTATGAGTGTCTAGCTCGCTGACCAATTAGCAACATGAAATAATGAATGTTGGCTGATGTTAACCGGAATTCGGTAAAATAGAGTGTATTGCCATTGAGTTGATGTACATCTTGGTCATAATTCATTTAAAACTGAATGTATTCCTAATGCGTTATTCTACAAAAATATTATATTTCTGCACTCCTTCTCCATTTAAACTAACTGCGCCAAATGTCATACTAAACCGTCCGCTTAATTTTCGTACGAAGATTTTGATTCACGTATTAATATATAATCAAAAAATAAATCAAAATCAAAATATTTTATTTCACATAAATCTGCATGGGCACTTATGAAACGTCAGAAGCTAGGTGCACGGTTCCAATTTGTCGCTTCCTATGGAGAAGAGCCGGCAAGAAACTCCACGGTTACTCTTTTAAAAATGATTGGCTTTTACAATGTTTTCAAATTACAGTGATAATAGGTATGGGAGGACAGTGCAGGCCAGTCAATAAGTACTAGGTACTTAGAAGACTGAAAAAACAATAGAGAATCGTCTACAAATCTAGTCTGTAAGGCCTACAACGTTCTCTCATTCACAATATGTAAAAAGTCTACCTGTATAAAATGAACCTATTTGAACCAAGTGACATGATTTCCATGACAATCACTATTATTAAATAGTCGAAATTAAAATTGATGTATAATGTCAAATAATGACGAGAATATGTCAAACATTGTAAAAAATAAAAAGAATAAAAATCAACATTGTAATTTGGGAGCAGTTAATAAACTTTCACATAGTTATGCTGTTAATGAGGTACCAGGGAAGCTACATGTGCAGAAGGAATTAATGCCAAACTTCCCTGTCTTCAACGTAGTCTTTTATTATCTTATAATATGCTTTTTTGATAAGGACACGTTTGATGTGAGTTTTAAACTTTCCATCGCTAAGTTCTGTAACCGACTTTGGCAACTTGTTATAGAAGCGGATACTGTTTATTAGAAATGACTATATAGACATGTAGGTACATTTCTCTGTGACCCTTTAGTAAATACAGCCGTGATGTCTAGCTAAAAAATATGTGTAGTATAGTATAGATTTAGCAGTTTATAGAATTGATCCGATTATGCATATGTTTTTATTTGATGTATACTTTTTTTCGTTTGTATTGCACATTCCCAAATTCTTGGAAATGTTACGATCATTCTCAGAGCTCTGCAGTAGGGTCGGTATCTAGTTATCATCACTGTCCATGGATGCATGTTTACAAAAGATATCAACAGCTTAGACTTAGGTATCGACTCCATATTCTAACACTGAACATAACACATTGGCCCTGTCACCCACCGGATGTTGTTTGTGATCACTTGAGTACATACTGTACATTGCCGCAAAGGGTATGTGAAGGACACTCCGTATCAGAATTTCAAATAGGGCGTTAGAAGTGCGGGCAAGAAAATTGTGGTGAATTATGAATGGACTTGAACAAACTAGATTATTATACGGTACGGCGGCGTCGCGATTTGATTATATTATAGAGTCAAGGAATACCTACTTCTTCACTGAACGGACTGGTTCTTTTATAAACAGGTAGATTTATTTGAATTTATTTCACGATAATAATGTAAAATACACCATACATACGGAGGATTTTCTGAGAAATGAAGATCAATGAACTTGGTTGATATTCGGAGATTATACGGCTAGTGACATCATGCTAGACATATCTAATCCTGAATCTGTGTGTAATGTGAATCTTCGTTTATTCGGGGTGTGTTAGAAAAAGGGTAAAAACATTTCATGTCGGTACGTTACGTAGCAGTGTCGTGATAGTGAGATGTTTTTAGAGTCCACACCATATAAAACAGTTTTTCGCGGATCTTTTGATAGCTACAATGGCCCAGCTTCGCTCAAGTTCTAACTAAGGAACATATATACCACAAGCGGGTTCTAACTAAGTGAGTTATGCAAAACTTTGTATAACTAAAATGCTCTACGAAAAGAGGTTCCATTTTTTTATGTTTTCGCTTCTACTTTATGACTAGCTTTGAGCTAGCAAACTCTTTTCGATAATTTCTGGGTAAAGTAAATGTCAATCATGCTAAATACCTATATCAAAATATTCTAAAGATAGTCCATAGTTGCACCTACAAAGTGTTGTGGCGGGTAGGGCACGGCGGCGCTGGCGCACGGCTGGCGGCGCGGGCGCAGCGGGCGCGGGCAGCAGCGCGTGTCGGCCACCTGTCCGCGCACCGGTTCGATTGCCGGCCACCCCTCGACCACGGCTGCCTTATTAACTGAATTTATATTCCAAAATCCTGCGTGTTTTTGTACTAAATTAGCTCAAGATTTGGATCGATTGATGTAGGACACTGAACATGAGAAACAGGATCAAAACAATTTATTTGCATTTGTGGATCAGAAACAACAATAGCTGTTTCGCCAAACTTTATAGTTTATATTATAATTCTTATAGTTTCTCGTCCCACCATCTTTGTTCGTAGGTATTTCTTAAAAAAAGAATCCCAGTCACTATAATTTTGTGTGCTAGTTAACGTAAGTAGTATTAGGTAATTAAATAGAACGCTCTATCGTATGATTTCGTAGAATTTTGACCAGACATCGTTTTACCAAGTCAGCAAGAATTCGTGTGTGTTAGGTAATATTTGAAACAAGTAATGCTCAGGTGTCGAATATAATTTTGCTAACGTGCGAAATATCATCGTGTGATGTGGTGTGACCACACATCATACGATATTTTGTGCTGATGAAGATATCACGTGAGATTTATGGTCTCTTTCGTAATGAGTGATTGTAATGACACTTCAAAAAGATTTTTTCTGGAATAACGTGTATTGGGCAATTTCGCGCTCATATTTTCTAAGATAAACGAGGATTCCTGAGGCGCATACTTTTCTTTGGAAACTTTACAGAAATACGTTTTAACAATGCTAATAGAAACGGGATAACTTTATCAGACGGTATCTTGCACATACACAACCTAGAGTAGACGGGATTATCTACAAGATCAGAAGCTCTGCTTGCGCTGAAATACCATTTTATATAGCTTGACCTACTTCTTCAACTGACACAACTAGGGTCGCTTCATCGGGACTATTGCTGTCAATGTGTTGATAGATCGACTAGAGTACCATGACCACGACCACTTACGTTATTATAGGTCGGTAATTCATTACTGTAACAACAACTTTTTTTGTATTCCAAAATAATGTAATTCTGTAATTCTGTCTTGATGTTATTAACTGTAGTTTAAAAAAAACTTGTTCGGCCTGCAATTCTTTTGTGAAACTGAAGTATGTATGGGCTTGGATCACTGCCCTGTTTAATAACTTAATCAGGGTGTTGGTTGTAACACCTACCTGCTTTGTTAACTAGCATTAAGTTAAGTCTACAGACATTATTGTGTGATGCTATCATTGTTATTTGATTAAATTAATAAAAAATCGCGGATTAATTAACGTGCGATAAGGAACTTCGTTCCAATATTCTGTTATGCTGAACTGACTACAACCCAGGCACTGCGTTACAAAATAGACAATAGATCGTGTAGACTTAGTAAGATCAATAAATACAAACTAAATGTCAAGGCTGTTTCGGGCTTATAAAAGAGTTATGTAGTTTATTTAGGTCTAGCGTGGGTGACTATAATGCTTAGCTTAGCTCTACACACAAAATTAACTTTAAAGTCAGGTTTACATGACAAATTGTCATACGCCCGAATTAATTATTAAGAATCGGATCAGAATTCCAAAAGTAACAGATTTCTTGTTATTCCTAGATTAAGTTTCACATGTAAGAAATCCTCATGGTGCTAAAATACTGATCACTTTGTGTACTTAGGACTTTACGAAACACCTAAATTAAGAGAGCTCGCTGTTACGACGGGGCTTTAGTTTTCGCCATTTTATAATAAGTCATCTTTTCTGATGGACCTCCTAGCCAAATAATGAATGATAATCCTCCATAAGTGTAGTATTGTTGGTTCTGCATGAAATTGTAATTAAATAATAACGTCCTTAACATTTTGACGGTGACTCTGGGTTCAGAATTTTGTTCAATAAGAGTGCTTTCCAAGAAACCAAATCTGTGTGGTTCTCCTCTAACGACGATTTCAGACACTAATCTACATTATGGTCCTTACATGATCTGACCAAGATTTTGTCTGGATTTTAAAAGATTCTGTGACCTCTTAGTTTATGTTGGAGTTTTTGCCCAGAGTTTTAATCGGATTGGATAAACCGACCTCTGTAGTTTTCAAAAAGTAATTGAAGTGTAAAAGTGTTTATACAAACCTATTTACAGATTTAGAACACATATATGTATATGAAGCCTAGCGGGAAAGCTCAGTTCGACCGGCTACCGCCGCCGCCAAGAAAGTAAAACAATACACTAACGTTGATTCAGCGCGGTTAGTCTATTTTAGTTATTTTCTTAGCGTTATGTCCTACGGCATTCTGCTTTGGGGCAAAGCCGCAGATATTAAAAATATTTTTGTTCTTGAAAAACCAGCTGTTCGAGCAATTTATCAATCAGGTGCTAGAGTTTCTCTTAGAGATTTTTTAAAGATATCGGTATACTCACCGTGGCATCGCAATTCATCTGGGACAACATCTTCTAAATAAGGCAAAATATACACTTGTACACTAAAAACAGTGATATTCATAATATTAATACTAGAAATAAGGACAAACTAGTGCTCCTTTTTACCTGCTCCATAAGGTTCATAACTCATTTGTTGGTCTTGCTATAACCTTGTTTAACAAGCTTCCCTCTTCTTTGCTAGATTTAAATTTTAATGCGTTTAAAGCTAAAGTAAAATCCACCCTTTGTGCAAAGGCATACTATTCTATCAACGACTACTTAAACGATATGAATCGTCGCTGTGAATAACTCAAGACAATGTTTGTGTTCTTTCACCAGAATTAGCTTACCTACTGACAGGTTATATTTATATTAACATTATTGTTTGTTTTTATTTGACTATTTAAATTAATTTTTATTTTCATTTAAGTATTGCTGACATAATCTACTCATTACAATGTTTTTTTATAAAGAGTTGTTTTGCAAAATGTAGTTAGCTAGCGACCTCGACAAGGGCCGATGCCTGCCAGGGGTGCGGGTTGTTCGAAAGAGATACCGCAGCCCCTGGCACACAGACAACTGAGGGAACACGGGTGGGTTTTAGTCAGTAAAAGTCTGACACGCCCTCCTGCTCCACCCAGAGCGGGAGAAGTTATTTGATGATTTCCCACCCAAAAAAAAAAAAACCAGCAGCAAGTTCGTCATGCTCCCTTAGATGTCACTGCTTGCTGTAGCGTCAAGGGTCGGTTTGCCTCCTTCCCTCAAATATGGCGAGGGGGGTTATGGCTGATCTTTGCGTTATGCTCGTGTACGGGTGTTGCTTGTGGTGACTGGTCGTCTTGGTGACCATCGTTTTGTTATTGTTAATAGTTTTAACTGTTTATTTATTTTACTCCAAAGGTCCTAGTTTAACATTTCTTACTTCTAGCTTCAACTCTGTGAACTAATGCCGCATTGCATACGTAAGCGGGCACACCCTTTGTGCCTGGAGGCTTTAATTTAGGTTATAAGTTCTGTTTATGTTTTTGTTTTCATCATTTATTTCTGCTTGAGAATTTTTTTTTGTATATTGGCGTGTGCTAGCTGACATATAGCAAATATTTTTATTTAATTTTGCGTAATTTTAATTACGTACCTTGTAGCTATTGTATATAATCAAGTTCTTCTAACATAACAGACAGCTGTGCTGCTGGGGAGTTTGTTGCGCCACTTCTTCTTCCCAGCTAAAGCACTAGGAAGTGGTGAAGGGCAGGCGTTTTGGAGGACTCTCTTATGTAATTTTTACGTTCAAAAAGTGCTGACACCAGCCTACTTTGAATAAAAGACTTTTGATTTGATCTGATTTAAGAAATAAAATAAATGTTCTAGTTGTTAAAAAAGAAGTAGGTATAAAAAATAAAACGTGTTCACGAAGTGCTAATTTTGTCATGTAAGCCGAGCTTTAGGTGTAAGGTAACGGGCGCACGCGCCGCGCCGCTTGACATATGTCGCAGTCTAGCCCTCGCACATTGTACAATACAGCCCACTGAGTCTTCGTTTTTGTAGTGGTTACCGTAATTTGCCCTTATTAGGGGTTTATGGGTATATGAGTCAGCTAAGCTTACGTTAATTTAAAGTTTAAACCGTTGTCAAAATATTTGAATAGTCATTCGTTTTTTGTGGTAGTCTTATTTCTGTCAACTTTCTTCTCTTGTTTCTCGCATATCATTTTGAGCGTTAAGATTGCGCGATTTTTTTGTATAAATTAATTTACTCTTATCCGTATCTTTTCTTTTCATTGCTTCAATAAAGCAAGCAGGTTGACCAACTCAAAGTATTGATGAATTCTTCAAATGAAAGCGATTGCAATTACTAATGTGTTATGCGATTAGGGTGTAGTTTAACTTCCAAGTTCCACCCGGCAGCGCGTGGCGGCAGAGTCGTGGGCACGGGCCAACTTAATAATGATTTTAAAGACGCGTGCTCCGCCACAAGTGTTCCAAGAACCGTCTTCAAGGGTGTACCGTGTATGTCACCCCTTCGTGTTTTGAGGTTTAACATAATTACGAACATTATCCTGTCAGTATCGCCACCGGCCATATGGTCGTTTGCCAACAAGTCGGCTGGTTGGCAGCGCGTGCCGTCTCCAGTTACAAGGGACTTCATTAATTAATCACCTTCTGATCGGGTGCTTATTAGTTAATATGCATATATTATGCGGGGATTGGATTTCAGTAATGTTAAGTCGTGTTTATAACATGATGCAGTCGGCATCGCTACACGTCTGCGATATAGTCTGGTTGTGTGTGTTTCTGGAGAGCGTTTGTGTGTTCGACACAGAAGTTCCATTTAGCGTACCTACAGCCGAATTCGATAAGTCTTGTACATTCGATTTCGATCGAGAGTTTTTCAATCTACATCTGTGTCTATGTATAGACGTCACCGTATGATAGTGTACACCATACCTACTGCTTACACTATAACGTATTAATATCCGATAGTTATTAACCACAATTTGACAATTTTCCATGGACAGATTATAAACTACTTATAGAAAAATAATGCGTAATCGTGAATGGTCGGTTGCAGTTCTCTTTTTGTCGATAATTATACGGTGATGTACATAATTATAAATTAAAGTCGAATTTCGTGTCTGCATGTGTGGTCGGAATGTTCTTCTAAACTACGCAACAGATTTTATGCGGTGGTCACCATCATTTAGAAAATGTATTCCGGAAGGTTTATGTGTACAATACATTATATTAAACTTCAGTAGAAATCTGTGTGATGTTTCGTAGAGTCGTAAAAACCGCGCAAAGCAGGCGCGGGTCGGTATATTAGTTTATATACAGTGTAACCTGGCGAAGTCGGATCTCAAGGGACCTAGGATTATTTATCACTTAAAGAAGCTTTTCATTTACCCAGTTTCCCAAATAGTCAGGTTTAAAATGACAGTTGTTTTAGTTACATAAGCCCCCGTGCTAAGACAGGTCGAAATGTACAGTTTTACATTTAGGTAGAGGTAGAGGTGAAAATATTAATAAAATATTTTGTAATTTTATACCTCATTTTTATACTTATCCAGAGTAATATTGAAAACGATTAATTATTATTAGCTGTTTTACTAATTCAGGCTATTGATCTACCAATTGGCATTAAGGTATAGATAGAGATATAAATAAAAAAAAATGCATTCTCAGAAAGTTTTAATTAACCGGTAGACCGGCCAATAATTACATTGCCCTACGCTAGGAATTTCTCCTGTATTGTGGGTACGTTTACAAACATTTAAACTCACATACACAAACAGCCAGACCTGGAACAACTACTTATAGGTCATAAAAATATTTGTTCCGTGCGGGAATCAACCCGCGACACGCAGCGCAGCAGTCAATCGCTTAACCTCTGCGCCAACCGTGCCGTCCAAATCCGTCCATTAGCCTACGTGACTCCCTTCCATTCAATTAGGGCACCATTATTCCTAATCTAATCCACAGAATCGAGATATTGGCCGAAAATGTAGCTTTTTAAATTAATTAGGAGTTGCACTGCAGTCTTAAACGTTAGTTCGTGGTCCAACACGATAACATGGCGGTCGATTAATAAAAATAATTGATATTGTCTGCATACCAGACGGTTTCCACGTAAGAGCTTTTCATAACAGCTTCGTTGATTAATATTCTTGGCTTCGTTAATGTGACGCGTTTTTAATTTAACGTTGGAAATCCAAATGTGTGGCTAATTACATTACGTGGGGGTGAAAAGTGAGTTAATTTATAGGCATGAGCGCTGATAAGCCCATCATTAGTTAACACTTTACCTTAGCAGTACCTAAGTACTAAAATGTTACCGATTTTCACGTTGGACGTGTTTTACAACAGGTTTGTAATTTAGGGCGAATTTCACCAATGAAACTGAACGCGATCAGCACAACTTAACTGCGTCTAAGAGCTGTCAGTGTCTATATTCCACCGAATGATGACTCTGCTGTTGATCGTGGTTTAGATCTGTTGAACGCATTCAGTTTCATTGGTGAAATCGGCCCTAGATATTTTTATCATAAAATATGATGATATGCAAATTGTGCAAATTGTGTAGGTATATAAATAGTTGGAGATTTTAAATAGATAAATATAAATACCTAATTAGTTAGATTGATGGTTTAATAAATAAGCCCTTTATTCCGAAACACTGACATTACCACTTAAACTCAAAATAGGTAAAAAAGAATATAAAAAATATAATATGTCTTTTGTATTGGCGTGCCTATTGGCAAAAGCCCTCCTTAATCGATTGACGGTTATTTAATATGAAAAGGCACCATAGTCGGTCCTCTATTCCATTTTTCAAACATGTTTGTCTATAGAAAGATTTTTCTTTAGATATTTACCAATCCATTCCTATAGAAAGGTCCCATGACGAAGCCTATGACAAAGATAGAGTACATGAGCTACAGTACTCGTAAGCAACAAAATAGCTCATAATTAAAGTGTATTAAAACGTTATCGTCCGGTCTTACAACTACTAATGCCAATCGCAATTTCCGACTCATAAAACGCATTTGATGCACGAAACTGCATTTCTCGTAAACCAAATTTTCGTTCTACCAAACACATTCCTTACTTCTTTACGGCTAAGGGTGATAGTTCTGTAGCAGTGTGGAATGCATTATCAGGTCGTTACTGTATCTAGTAGCGTTGTCTACTATAAACTAGTGTGGGAGTAGAAGTGTTTACGATCGCCTGGAAAATACGTTTTACGGCTTTCAGCAAGCAGTTCGGAGACGATAGTTGTTCGGAGTTCGTAGTATAGCCGTATATGTTAGCAGTTGAGTATGGCATACGTTATTAAATGATATGACGTTGTATTTAGGGTATACATAGTTTAAAAATGACATCAGCTGTTTCATAGAAAAGTCATTATTTCAATAACCGACGAAAAATTTAAACGGTTCCAGAATCCGTGGTTACAGATTGTGCGTCGATCTCCCTGCCTCCCTGTGTAATGAAGATCTGACAATGAAACTCTTCAATAACTTACATATTCTTTTATTGTACAGAATACTTTCTAGTTTAAGTCGATTCAATCAGAATCAATAAATAATTATATAATTTAAGCAGTCAGTCATGATTAATTTTTATGGCACTGAAATGGATTAAATATTAATATAACAACACTACTTTCATGAAAATCTTTCTGTATATGTACTTACCTACTGGTAAGTATGCTTTATGCTCGACAGATATACCTCAGGAGATACAAACACCTGACAGACCCGTACTAGAAATCTAGAGCAACAGAGCGCACCGCTACAATCAGAAATCAAGTCTATTATTTGCATTAATAAAAGATAAAAGCTTCGTTTATTCCGATGGCTAAACAACAGTTATGGGTCGGCTGCAAACACGGAGAGTCCACAGCGACAGTTTACGAGGCAATCTGGAGCAGCCATAGCAGCTCTTTTTATATGGACCGTATCTGTGCCGGAGGGGCAGACGGGCCGGCGACACGGCGGCGCGCCGGCGCCCGCTCCCGGCTTGGTGATGCGGCTGCCGGCGCGTTGTGACAGACTTGTGTTGTCTCTAGATGTAGATCAGATCTTTGTCATAGTATTGTAACAAAGTTCGAGGAATTTGTGTGTAAGTCTGTATATAATACAGTTTGGTTAAAGTCCAGATCTAAACTGAATTATCTCTATCAGGAGGAGGTGATTGTTAAATAAAAGGGTTAGAGATTTATTCAAAACGTCGCTTAACGTTAAGTAATGATTAGCGACTGTTTAACTATTAACTACATTTTTGACGTTTAAACGTCTCTTAACTGTAAGCAACGTTTATAAATAAAGCGGAATATGCTGTAGGTACAGCATATTCCGCTTACTTACCTAAGCTAGAAATATTTCGGTTTTGGAAAATGTCTTAATTCATTACTCTTCTCTAATTTCTTAAAAAATACTAAATCTACTACTAAAAATACTGTAAGAAATCCGCGATGCACAAGTATGATTTGAAAATATTCTCGAGCATCCTATTAGACACCGATATTCATTGTGCCACACCGTACGACAGACACAAATGTATAATTGAAAAAGTCTAGTTTGTCCTCAGACTAATATTTCCTGGTTGACATCGGCATTTCCTTCAATTTATGACTGTTCCCGGTAATGGCTTTAGTTTCTCCTCTTTAGACATCTAATGGACTGGGAGCGTCTCAAATGATTTCTTTTCTATTATATTCGTTTATATTTCCGTCCTTAGGTACCTCTATTATTTGTGACAGCCGTGTTTTATTTTAGGGTTGCTAGTGTGACTGTTGAGCTTGAGTTCAATCCCCAGATGGGTAAAAAATATATTGTTTTTTTCATTAAGAATATCTCAGTAGCAGCTCGGAATGTGCCCATGCCATGCCCATGTTCATGCTTGGTTCATGGCCACGGTTAGATTGGAATTAAACATTACTGGCAAAGCGATTAATTCGCACTTCTGCCTACCTTCCGGGAGTGTGGGCGTGAAAATGTTATTTTAACTGTAAATTTTGCTGTGAGACGCAGGCGTCGCAAATTGGAGCTTCCGCTTTGTTGAGAGGACTCTTGACACTATCTGAGCCGCTTGTTAAGTCAAGAACAAATTAAGAGAGAGCCGTGTTCACGTGGAAATGTTTATTTTTCTGACAGTAGTAGGAGTGAGAAAAATCTATCATAGCAATATGTGCTGCGATTATTTTAGGGGCGTTCAAATTACGTCATGCACTTGTCATCTTTTTTAGCATGACGATGTTGTATAACTTTTGTAATTATTACTCTCCAGATATTTCGATTTATCGCGGTTTATTGCTTCCATTAAATTATTGATCCCTTTTTGGTGATAAATAAATTACTGTGTATATTGTAACCTCGTCATGACTTTGTTTCGTAATTGGGAAATGAGTGACAATAATGACTGCAATAAAGTTGAAAATCCAAATACTATTTCGTAGAAGCATTCAGTGTTTTCGTTAAGGGTGAATTAAAATGTCAACTATCGATTTTTAAAGTCAAAGTCAAATCATCGAATGAAAATACAATAATTATTGATTCTAGTTCCCTTCCAAAAAGTAGTTTCGCATGGAGAAGAATGTGCAAGAAACTCCACCGGTAACTTTTGAAAAATGTTTTTCAATATATTGTATACATTCATAATATATTATAATTTTCTCCAGCAAACCATCACATATCACCCCAATTTTCCTTAAAAGGTCACCTAAGCAGTGGCCACTTCATGAGTGTCAGAGCCACTTGAAGCTACGCGTGGCACTAAGCTGTTTTGACACGACACGCGCTTGCCAATGTAGGAATATGATGTCAAAATTGGTTTATTAAATCTTGAACTCTTTGAAATATACTATAGTAAATCCTATTGACTATTCTAGGAGAATAAAATGAAACATGTTTTCGGAATATTATTTCCAATATTCAGTTTTTATTTAAAATGATGGGAATTATGGGTAAATAAGCTATGATTGTCGCAGTCGGTTTTATGGATAGGTGCCCATTTATTACAAATCAAGCCGTTAAGCCGTTGATCCCGTTGGGCACGCCACGGTTGCAGCGGTAAGTCCCCTCTTTGAGGAGTGGCTTGAGAGGCGGCACGGTGTCCTCACCTTCCGCCTGACGCAGGTCCTCACCGGACACGGTTGTTTCGGGAGGTTCCTGTTTCGGATAAGGCGGGAAGAAACGCCCGGGTGTTTCCACTGCAAAGATTGCCCTAAGGACACAGTGGAGCATACGGTGGAGGACTGCCCGGCTTGGGCGGAGCGCTGCCGTGTCCTCGTGGAGGCGATCGGTGGCGGCGCTCTCGCGTCCGGCCCTGGTTCAGGCCATGGCTAATTCCCGGCTACCGTAGACGCGGGCTTGCGGACAGCGAGTAATGGGTAGCTCGCTGTCCGGTAAGGACCAAGCCCGGGTCGACGGCGCGTTGTGTTCCACACGCGCCTCAAAGAGATGTCAACACCAACTGGTGGGGTCCGCAAGGGCCGATGCCTGAAGGAACAGGGGTGGGTTTTAGCCAGAGCGGGAGAATTTATTTGATGAGTACCCACCCAAAAAAAAAAGCCGTTGATCCCGTCTGTCATTTGTAGAGTTTTGACAGTCGTTTCACGTTTTCAGAAGTCCAAAAGTCTGACAAACAGTGTTACCAAGGGGTGCCTATCCAGTACCTGGGTTGTAGAGGTCACAAAGGCAGTACCTCTATGTAAAATACTGGTATTCGGCTGTATCTGGTTAGACTGGAAACCGACCCCGAATTAGTTGACTGGACAGATTTATTGATTATTTTTATATCAAGATTTCTTCTGGGTAGCTCCTCCTACCTACTCAAGCCAAGCCACAATCACTGCTAGTACCTGCTATCAGTGGTTGTGGCTTGGCTCCAACAGGCCGACTCATTCATCTCAAGTAAGTAATTGCAAAACACAGACTTCAAAGCTAAATTCAACTGCTAACACTACTATTCCACATGTACCTACCTACCCCTATTCAAGGTTTTCACTGTAATTTTAAGCGTTAACCTGATTAAAAGTCTAAAGTTTAATAAATAGCAATTAGGTGAAGCTTATCATAACTTCGTAATAAATACCCAAACGACCAACTTTGCCTTTTCATAAAGTTCACTTGCCCGGACCGGAGAACCGTTTTTGTTCGCTCAAAATTAATTAAATATTTGGGAGGTAAGACAATACCTAATTTATTTTAACATTAGCTTTTGCCCTCGGCTTCGTCCGCGCGGTGTTCGGAAATTATGTCACGGGAACGTAGTACCGGGATAAAAAGTATCCTATGCCCTAACCCAGGTCATGGTGTATCCATAAGTCAAATTTCACTCAAATCCATTCAACCGTTTAGGCGCATTAACAATATTAGCATAGTCTTTTGTATTACCTATACTGCAGTATATTCCAGCTGTTATCCACTGATTTTAAAATGAAACTACAAGTACTGGTAAAATCAAAATCTCGTAGTTTCGTAGCCGTAGCCTACTTGTAGCGCGTTGCTACGCGCTGTAGCCGGCCGGCGTAGCGCGCTACGTGACCGGGTTACTATGTAGTGATAGATGGCTCTCTGCTACGGCTACGAAATACCTGCGCCACCGAATTCAACGTAGGAATTTGCGTAAATACTAGTTTAGTATGTATAAAGAAGATTTATGGGCACATGCTAAGGTATTATGTAAATACATAAATTCACCCCTTTTTACGCTTTGTTTTTAATGTATACGTTTTGATGAACAAAATCTGTGTGTTTATAAGTGGTGATATACTGATGATTTGTTACACCACTTCCGGATAGTTACATTCCGGATAAAGCCCATTCCAAATCAAAAGTAGGTTTCCAATGAAGAAGAACGGGCAAGAAACTCCACGGACATACAGAACACTCATCGACATGTACGGTCAATAACACTTATAATAAATAAAATAATAAATAATTACGCATAAGATTATGTTATAATCTGAACAGGTAGACGCTTTTGCGGCGACATAATTATGTATATTCCTAGATAGGCCTTTAATATGAAAATTATTCAACCCATCACCTAACTATTAGTAAAATTACATTATAATACAACCCTCTCTTTCTGTGAACTTCAACCAATTACCGACGCAGGGTTATAACGTGATAAGCAGCTGATTGCTTTGACTGATGGGTTCCATCACGCTTTTGTCAACAACAGCGTGTAAATTATACCATGCTTATAACAATTTATCACGATTACATTATGTTGGTCAGTTATTTTGTGATAAACCTACTTGTCACTGTCAATTTGTCAACACATAATTTTCTTAGAAATGTTTCTTAACAAACCAGGTTATGCAAACTTCATTATATTTTTTGATGACGTGTTTACTCAAATATACACATACACTCGAGGCTCCTCAATATTTTTGATCCTTCCATTCTTATTGATTGTACCAATGTAGGCCATTGCGATTTTATTCGGTCGTAAATATTCATTACATATAGAAAACAATAACGTATACTGATCTATCGTTTTCCGTAATAGACACTTTACGGTCAGTGTCGTGAATTTCAGGATATTTTACAACCGAACAAGGGAGATTTATGAGGTGTTTAAATACACAATGTTGCACGAAGTAAAATATAAAATTTCCTGTTGGTACTCGGCTGTAAATGATAAATACATTACATCGCGCCTTGTTTTCCCGGAGGGTTGGGCAGGCGTGTAGTAAAGGTAGTTTTTTTTTGTTAACCTATATTGTTTCCCACTTCTGGGCAAAGGCCTCCCCTGTTTCCTTCCAAACCTGCTCCCTGTCTTGTGCGTTCTCTGCCCATGTTGGCTCTGCCAAGCTTATGAGATCGTTACACCACCTTCGCCGTGGAATACCTCAACGGCAATGTCCTTCCTCAGACGTCCAGTGAGCGAAGATCTTTCATAAATAACGTTTATTTATTTAGACACAAAAAAGGTACAAAGGCAGACATAATGCCTTACGTCGACCAGTCAATCAAGGGTTGTGAAGAGATACGAAGGCACGTGCTTTGATTGTGAGGGACAGTGATAAAAACTACAAAATAAAATCCGAAGAATCACTGACGTCATTCGCTGAAAAAATTGCAGACGCTATACGACGCTGTGACGGTCACCGCTTTTCCAGGAAACCGTATTTGTATGTCACATTGAGTTTAATAAAAGTTCGGCTGTGTAAAGCGTCATGTCGTACCTCTGTGAAATTCTCTCTCTAAAGCCCGACGTGTCATATTAACGTCTGGGTAATGTATACCGGAGTGTGTTGCTTGAATATTATGTCTCCTGCTCCATATTGTGGGTTCAAGTGTCTATGTGTTGTGGGTAATTGAAAACGTGTCTTGCTTCTGAATAATAAATAGGGTACGTAGCAATATTTTACGAGTGTGACATACATTTTCTAGCCAATAAGCTGCCTAGAGGCTTTCCAATACGTATGTGTTGGAATAATAAAATTCATCGGACTTTTTCTATAGATCATGAACGTGGTTTGTTTATAGGAATAAGGTTTGTGTGGGTTTGCCATATTTTAAAGAAGGTTGGTAGCTTTTTAATCAACCGTGACATTTCCGATGAATGTACAGGAGGTTTTATGATTTAAAAAATCCTACTACAGTCTGTCGGTTCACAATTATTTTACCTCTGATTTTGGTCACTGTCGAAATCAAAGTGATCTTTCTTCTCGTAACAATAAGGTTGCTGTTGAGTTTCTGCCATTAACAAGTCTGTCAATATCTCAGTGATTTTATTTTCGCTACAATTAGGTTGCTTGGGTTGATGCTGTAACCTAAGTTTTGACCGTTTACATTAGTCTAAACATACAATACATCATACTAAACATAAGACAAAAAGACATCTTTATTTGCAATACTTAAAAGTGAAAAGTGAGTTCAGTGACTTTATTCTTGTTTCCGTCACCAGTAGGTATGCAAAGTTACCATAACGCGGTCGGTGACATGCGTTGTTACGTCAGCTGTCAGGTGTAACGCTGTGTTGTGTTGTCCATCTCATTGACTATGTTGTGTTTGTTGCAGCCACCGAGCTAGATTTGCTGGGCGCTTTGTCGCTGCACAACACGTCTCGCGCAGGTGTCACCGCCGCGCCTGGAATGCAGCCGCAGCGCACAGCGTATACGTTACAAGGTACCACTCACACTGATAGTACTAACATTATAATTATGAACGTCATTATTGGGTAACTAAGCGCGCTGTTGCATTTTCAACTTTTGGCGCTAAGTCGAACTTGGAGAATCCAACAGCGCTCTTGTGGCTTAGTGTTAGAGAAAACAAGTCTAAGAGATCTAGCAAAAGTGAAGTGATGTAAGTACAAGTTTCATTATCACTTCTGCTGCTGCAATATGCAAATCTGAACTGACTTCACTCTTGATGCAGTTTAACAACACTTCACCTAAGTTTTCACAAAAAATATTCATTAGAATAGTAAAGTTGTATTAAGAAAGATCACTTTAATGCAGCAAAGTCGTGATGTAGAGAAATAATCTAAAGCTACCTGTTAAAAACCCCTCTGAACGATAACACTATAAATTAGAGACGTCTTAAGGAACATCATTTTAAAATATAATTCAAGTCTATTATATCTATGTAGGTCCATGGCACATGCAGCATACAGGCATGTTTTTTCCTTATACACACAAGTTTATAATATTAGGTTAGTGTCCCCGTTCTACGCGAGGTCGCCTCGGAACTAAACAAATATAGGTTCGTTAGACTGGGTTGTGCTGGCGGGGTGAAAACTAGCGCTCGCTGTTATTACGAACACAGAATATGTTATCATGTTGGGTACCTTTGGGGATGTTTTCACATACCTAGAATCCTTCGAAATATTTGAATAGCTAACTTTAACCCTTCGTAAAACAGCTCAGAAGTAGAGTTTGAAAAATCCTGTTAATTCGTGGCGTAAAAATATCATACCATATTTAAGGCGAAAGTGTCAGAGCTGCAGCCTGCAAAATTAAAATCATCTTACGTTTTATGCAATTTTCATGTCAGTGTCGAAGGTTCTATCATCATCATCTTCCTACCCCTTTTCCCAACTATGTTGGGGTCGGCTTCCAGTCTAACCGGATGCAGCTGAGGGTTCTATGTTGATCAAAATTTGATTCGCGACCGTAACACGTATCTATTTAGAGAATAATAATCTTTAAAATCATCAATACAACCTCTAAGTTCATTTAATCCCATTGAATGACTTTTTCATTAAATATTCATATTTTCTTCAACATACAATAAATACAATTCATATTCAAAAATTACATTTTCTACTTGAACCTTAGAAATAATAGGCAGTATATGCGCCCTGACGGCCGTAGTTGCCGCGAGAGACGCCCTGGGCATCGAGATTCCCAGGCTGATTCCCGGCCTCTGTAGGCGCGGGCTTGCAGACGGCGGGTAATGGATAGCTCGCTGTCCGGTAAGGACCATGCCCGGTTCGACGGCGCGTTGCGTTCCACGCGCGTCTCCGCAAGCCCGCGAGTGGTGATGCCTGCCAGGGGTGCAGGTTATTCGAAAGAGATACCGTGGCCCCTGGCACACAGGCAACTGATGGAACACGGGTGGGTTTTAGTCAGTAAAAATCTGACACACCCTCCTGCTCCACCTAGAGCGGGAGAAGTTATTTGATGATTTCCCACCATAAAAAAACACGATAGAAATCATTTGTAATACTACAAGGTCACAGTTATTGAAGCCATAAATAAGGTAAGCTGAAACAATTGCAAAATATAAAATAAATTATCATCAATCTAAATTCACGTGGTCACAGGGGTTTATGTATAACCGTTGATTAAAGTTAAGAGATGTTTAAACGTCACAAAAGTATGGCTAAACATTTGCTAATCATTACTTAACTTTAAGCAACATTTATAAATAAAGGGGATAATTTTGGACAGCCTTAATCGATATGAGATTATTTATAGTGACTTACTTGTTACCTTCAGTGATCGGTCATGTGAAAAGGAAGTAAGGAGACGTCGGGAACGGACTTCAACTGACCTTATTTAAGACGTCGTTCACAAGGGTCAAGTTCGATGTACTCGTGGTTGTACTAGCAGCCAGCGGTCAAGGAACTTGCAAACAGAATTTTAGCACGTGGCGATTTGCAACTAAATGTAACGTACTAGCAGCGCTCCGCGGTTTCACCCGTGTAGTTCCCGTCCCGTGGGAATACGGGGATAAAATATAGCCTATGTCACCCGGGGATAGGGTAGCTTCCCAACAGTGAAATAATTTTTCAAATCGGTTCAGGAGTTTATGAGCCTATTCAATGCAAACAAACAAACAATCAAATCTTTCCTCTTTATAATATTAGGTCTTTACCTATGAAATTGCCGTTTTGCAGTACTGGCCATTTCAAATCAAAATAATTTTTGTTTGGGTAAGAATTCTAATTTCAAATTAATTTTATTTTAAAAACATGGATTTTTTTTTCCAAAAGTAGTCATTTGTTTATTGATTAGTGTTACATTTTCATCGCATTTCAATCTTTTTCGTCATCATGGATACGTTAAAAATTCGAGTAATTATGGAATATGAGTACCGTCGTGGCAGCAACGCGGCACAAGCGGCACGCAACATCAACGACGTTTACGGAGCTAACACTACAAACCAACGCACCACCTGTTATTGGTTTGCTCGCTTCCGTTCTGGAAATTTCGACCTGAAAAATGAACCTCGCGGTCCTCCGAAGACTTTGGTCGACAATGACGAATTAAAGGCGATTGTGGAAGCTGATGATACACAATCTACGGCTGAATTAGCAGCAGCTTTCGACGTTAGCGTCAAAACAATATTGGTCCATTTGCGTCAAATTGGCAAGGTAAAAAAGCTTGACAAATGGGTGCCCCACGAACTCAATGATCGTCAGCGCGAAGTACGCGTCGAGACGTGCCTTGCACTGCTCAACAGACACACAAATGAAGGAATTTTGAACCGCATTGTTACCTGCGATGAAAAATGGATTCTGTTTGATAACCGCAAGCGCTCAGCAAGTTGGTTGGATCCTGGTTCAGCACCTAAACAATGCCCTAAACGAAAACTTACCCCTAGAAAAGTGATGGTCACTGTTTGGTGGTCTAGCGCCGGTGTGATTCATCACAGCTTCTTACCAAACGGGGTGAGCATTACTGCAGATGTGTACTGTGAAGAACTGAACACAATGATGGAGAAGCTGGCACATCTCCAACCAGCATTGGTCAATCGCTCGTCTCCGCTGCTCCTGCACGACAACGCGCGACCTCATACTGCACAGCAGACGGTCTCCAAGTTGCAAGAACTGGGGTTGGAAGCTCTCCGTCATCCGCCCTACTCACCAGACCTTGCGCCTACAGACTACTACTTTTTCCAGAATTTGGATAACTTCTTGGCGGGAAAAAAAATCATTACCCGAGAGGCAGTACAAAATGCCTTTGAAGAATTTGTTGCCTCCCGTCCAGCTGATTTCTTTAAGAAGGGCATCAATAAACTGCCACTGCGATGGCAAAGATGCATTGATTGCATGGGTGATTACTTCGATTAATACAAATAAAAAATACATGAAAAAAAATCGTTTAAATTTTTTCATACAAAACGGCAATTTCATAGGTAAAGACCTATTATTAGTATAGAAGTATAGATTATTAGTATAGATAAGAAAAACAGGAAAAGTCGAGAAACGTACGTATGTTTTGTTAACTCGGAAAAGTCGATAAGTTACTTTAAAATCTTGTAGTATAATAATGCATCTTTCTGTACAATATATGAGTGTGTGAAAAAATGCATCGCTATCCTCAATGAAGAAGTAATATTCCACGACAAGTACACTCAACCAAATAAATTAGTAACCAATCAAGAATTTGATATGTAGCAGTTGCACGCTTGTGCCGCGTATAATTCATATTTTCTACTTACCACCAATATCAAAGATTGGAATACTGTGGACATTTTGACGCCTAACATGGCTTGGAAAGGAAATGTAGCTAAACAGCTACTTATTTCCCGACTGTACATAAAGACTGCACCTAACATACGGCTCGGTAATAGCGCAAACACTCAGGTATGAATGCAATACATTTCAGTTGCAATTCCATTTCCCCCTCTAGTAGCCATCCATTAGGCACTAGAGGTGCGCCTCTTTAATGTACCCCACGTACGACGTACGGTAAGACTTACTTGCGGTATCGGTTTCAATTTGATTACCGATGGATTGAACGTTATCATGGGGGTTATTTTATTTTGTTGAGGACTGCGTGGTGTCTGTAATGGATTTAATTGCTTTGTTTTGGTACAAAGGAAACTTTGGAAATAGGCTTTCTTTTGCCATTTGTATACAGTAGAACACAGACAGAAGAAGATCAGAAGACAGTAGAAGATGAACGAAAAGAGGTTTATACTATAAAAACAAATAACTGTAAAAGGTATAAGGGAGTTTGTTGGTTAGTTTTCGCCACCATCTAGTTTAAAAATATTGACGTGTCACCGTGTTTTAAAATATCTACTTACACAAATAAACATTAAACATATTCCAACATTTAATTATATTTCAGTTATTCAGACAATTGACTTCACTTTTACTTGAAATACAATTTTTGAGTCAATGTTTTTTTTTTCAACCTTGATGCTTGGGCCAGAAAAAGCTAGAGACCAAGTGCTTTTCCTAAAAATTGGGCTAGATGTCAGTTTAGAGTGCTAACTCTGGGCGAGGTGCCAAGAAACGAAAAAAGTGCCTACATTTTATTGAATACTTTTGTGGATCAGAAGAAGGTTTAAAAATAAGTTTAAATCCTACAAGATTATGCACTTGTAAGCTTTTATCAAAATAATGTAAATCTTGTACCTAAGTACAGTTAGGGATGTTGTATTGTGTGAAGTTTTCCGTAATAAAATCGATTAGTTCACTTTCTAAAATATTAATAAACTCGTATATTGGGTGGGAGTGTACAATTTATGTTATATCCGTGACTGTTATTGTTAGGGGAGCCGGCTTTGTGCCTCCCCTGTTCCTTTTGAGATGTAGAGATTGATCGATTGAGATGTTAGCATAGATATAATAGTTTGATTTATTATAAAGTCATAAAGCAGAGCGGAGAGCAGTGGTGGCCCAGTGGTAACGGCCTGGACTTAAGAGTTGTTGGTCGTGAGTTCGAATCCAGGCAGGCACATTACTTTGCATATTTAATTTCATCACCACGGCTCTCAAAATGGTGAAGAAAAACATCGTGAGGGAACCGGCAAGTCCTAGAACCAAAAATTCGAAGACATGACATGTGGTATCTACCAACCCGCACTGGGCCCCGCTTGGTTGATTATGTCCCACACTCTCTCACAGAGATGAGGCCTGTGTCCCAGCACTGGGAACATGTAGGTTATAGATTAAATATGACACCTACTGCAAGTCATTAAACTCATAAACATATACAAGGTAGATGTACAGATCTATAGAATGAATCACTTTTAAATTCAGTACGGTTTTTGGAGAATTCTCTACTTAGGTTGAGTAGAATTGATACGTGACATTAGGTATAATGAATTCTATTTTCAATCGATAGAATTTTATTGAATTTAGTGTGCGTGAATGCAAAACTAAAGTCATGCTGTTTGTCATAGAGAAAGAGGCAGACACTATTAAACGTCGTATTATACTAGGTACGATCCTTTTACGAGATCTTAACACACTCTTTTTGCTCCGTCCGCGTTCAAATGATCTAATAATGGCGTATCCATCAAAACTGAACGCTCCATTACACTTAATTTAACTTTGCACCACATAAGGGAGGTATTTAGCAGAACATTCATTAGTTCCAAAATGAATCAGCCAGTTCAACGTTGATGATGTTAATTGATTGTAAGCCGGCCGGTAACGCGTGTCCCAGCCGGTCCGGGACTATTACCGGCGACTCGGGGTCTGTAGCCGGCGCAAAGCGACTGGCACGGCTCCCCTGCCGCGACCGGTGATTAACTGACCTCTAAACCGCCCCGAATTCTAACACAAATCAGGGCTGTCAAAAAGTTGCACTGTAATGTTTGGAAACAGTAATAAAATTGGTGATGTAGACATTTTGATGAGTAATTCATTTTTCCAAAAATACATGAAGAGATGTTATTTTTGCACCACTCATTTCTGAAAAAATAAAAAGCATCTCATAGAGATTCTAAAAACAACTAGAAAGACCAAACTTGACACTCACAAGCACCCTAATAAAACTAACCCTTACAGTTTGTGTAACCAAGCCGTTGTTATAAAAAAAACACAATTTTATAATTAAAAAACATGTCACAATAGATAGTTGTCTCATGTTCGGGCAACCCTACTAGTTTTTCCCGTTTTCGCATTTCACTTACGCGTAACCTAATCCCTGCCATTAAGCGACTCGCGCGCAACGAGTAATTGTCGGAGGGTGTTCACCCTAATTGTGAGCCCTGCGGGATCTACGCCATATTGTCTCGTCGACTGGTGCTGGTTCAAGTGTCAAACACCAAAAGCGTCGGATTAGGGACGCAACGACATTGTCGTAAATATGGACCATTCATTAAAACACTTTGCCTCATTGACTGAGAGTGGTGACGAAAAAGATAATCTGTTAGGATTTGGCAAAGTGTGTGTTGTATCACACGCACGTGGGGTTCCGCAGTCAGGTTAACGACGTGACGTCAAAAAACTTATGAAATGATAAATGATATTTATTTCTGTTTAAAAAATTGATTTCAAAACTCTACGCCAAAACTAAGTTCTGTTTCAAATAAATATCTACAAAGGTTTAATTATTTATGCCGTCAAAAAAAAACCAAGTCTCGCAACTCAGTTCTTCTACCGTAAAAAGGTGTGAGATCCATGTAATACCAAGTCGGTTAATTTATTCAGTCCCTACTTAAGGGTCCTTCTGTCTTAAGTTATTACGTAATTATATTACTTATGTTTTTTCAAAATAAAGAAATATTCTATTTATAATTCTTAAACGACTGGTTAAAATTGAATGAAATTTGAAATATACCGTGTTTATACAATGCATGTTTGGTTACTGAAAATTCAGGCTTCTAGTTTTATCCATAACGAAGTTATAGGGGGTCGAAATTGGCCTGAACTGCTTCGAGAAAAGGATGGTACGGCCGTGCCGCTTTTTTGCTCGACTTGGCGGGGGCACTACCGTGCCCCCAGATAGAGCTTTTACGGACTTAACAACACCTACATATTAGTTGTACGACTATTCTGTAAACTATTAGCCTATTTTGCCGCTTTAATTTCCCTTTTAACTTCGAAATAAGTGCCACTTACTCCACATATGGTGGAGGTAAGTACCTCAATTTAATCATAATACTAAATAGGTGTTAGAAATATCTGCGTCGAATTTGAGTTGTGTAGCACATAAACTCTGCAGTCAGTTACCGAGACCATTTACAGAAAGTTCTAATTCAAGGAGTTGGCGTCATCGTCATAATCATCATTTCAGCAGCAAAACGTCCACTGCTCAATATAGGCCTCCCCCCGCACCGCCACTTCGGTGTTGGTCTTTTGATCAGCAAATTGAAGCCGTTTCAAATCGTTGAATAAAAAAGAGTTTCCTATTCGAATCATCATCATCCCTGTTTCTGAGTTTCCTGTTTGAATACGGAACCCTAAAATAAGCAAGATTTCGATGCTAATGGTCGTCAGTTTAGTGACACAAAGCTTTCACTGGCAGACAGAGGCGTGTGTCAGACAGAATGCTAGGCCTATGAATGATATGCTGCACGTCATAGTGCCCGGATAGGGCGGCACGTCAAGGACAGAGCCCGTAAATAAATAATAACTGGGATTGTTGTGGCGAGTGACACGTAGATAGATAGATAGAATACTCTTTTATTATATTTAGACCATAAAAATAATACGGACTGTGCTTTGTGGATGCCGCAGAATAAAAGGTGTTGATTTCTACTAAAGTATTTAAATTGGACGGTGCCGTTGACATAGTTTAGTCAATTTCCTTTCCTAGGATTTTTCACTGCATAAAATTATGCACGTCTCCAATCCTAACAATCGAAAGGAATTTAAGTGTCTTATAGTGTCCCTAATTTCTTACAAAGGCGGACGGCATATTGGTGTGTTTAGTTAAGTTAGAAATCTCACGTTATAGGGAGCCAGCCAATTACCATACCGATTGATGTAACTTAAGATTTCAGGCTGCTATTGAGATTTTCAAACAGAAAACCCCAATATGACCTCTAACGTCAAACTGCTGGATCTCCCCCATATTTTTAAAATAGCTATTTAATCATAATCAGCCTATAGTTAATGTTCCCAATACGTGGTGAGAGGGAGTGAGCTGTCCACCACGCAGGCCCAGTGCGGGTTGGTGCATATCACGTGTCTTAAAATTTTTGGTTCTCACGATATTTTTCTCCACCGCGCACCGCTTTGAGAGCAGTGGTGATGAAAAAAGTATTTATATTTTTATTTCATTTATACAAAAGTAAAGCACCTGATTTGGTTAGAACATACGACCCACAACTCTTAAGTTGCGGTTGTTACCACTGTGCTACCACAGCACACCTATTTCTCTCACTGACAGACAACGCACAGGCTAATGCGTTCGGTCTAGAAGTATCTATGGAATATTGCAGAGGAGTTTCTTACTTAAAGAAGGATTTTAGAAAATTCGGCTCCTTAAAATCAAAACTAATTTATTCAAACCCTTGAAGGCCCATATTTAACCCATAAAGAACGAAAAAGAAATTGGGGATGATTTGTATGGAATTTCGTAATTTTTGTCCATAGCAAAACCCTTCGGGCACACTGCTTAAATATGAGAAACATTTTGTTTATTAGGCAAATTATAATGTCAACAAGCGCCATTGGTGTGCACTGATCTTTATTTGTTCAGCGAACTGTGCAGCGACGTTCGAAGCTCAATCACGTGAAAATGCGTGCATAATTTATGTAAACATTCACTTTTAATCTGAACTTGACCTAGTTATTTCAGGTTAGTCAGCAGTAACGTCTAGATAATCCTTATAATTGTTTGTTATAAAAGTGTTTTGTGGTGATTCCTACGACTCGCAACTTATTGATAAACAGTAAGTTATTAAATACCTGCACAGTGCTCGCTATGTGTTCGGTTCCCTACAAAATGGTTGAGCTGGATGGTGTTGATCCACGCGTCAAGTTCGTGAACGGGCGCCGTCGGTTGAGAATGGTCATCTGGTAACTTTCAGGACTTATTTTTAATCGCATATTTAGAATTGTTTATTATTATTTTTACTTGGTTCTCACATATAGAAGCTACAAGAATAATGTTACTAAGATTTTGTAATACTTAACTTGATTTAAAAGAGTGTCCTTTGAGTTTCTTGCCCGTTCTTCTCCACAGAGATCTATGTTTTGGAATGGGCAACTAGCTTCAACTTTCCAACTGGTCGACTTTTTGACAATTCAAAAGCGCCTATAAATGGTTTAATTGAAATAAATGGTTTGAGTTTGTTCCTGGTTCAATCAAAAATGGAGATTCATTGACCTTGGTTTATCCAGCCTTTAAATTATTCCGTCCAAAATAAGTATAACCAAAAGTTCAGAAGCTTTATACGTTCTTATAAAATACCAATTATAGTAGTGTGTAGTAAATCACATGGTTCGCGTGTACATTTCACGATATAATGACGGTGCTGTAACAAGTCTCGCGCGGAACTAAATGCCACCACCTCACCAAGAATTTTCACATTGTTCACTACCCTAACTACAAAATGTAGGTAAGGGACCAAAACAAAAATACTGAAGTGATACTACATTATTTGCATGAAAAACCAAATAAGTAGTTCTTATATCAAATAGGCTTCTAAGGCTCTAATGAAAGGCTAACTAACATAACACATAACATCACGCCTTGTTTCCCCGTAGGGTAGGGCAGAGGTGTACTTGTACACCCATATTTAGCCAGTTATGTTTAAGTCCTATCTAATATGGGGCGAGCTTATTGCCATCAACCAGGCACAAATCAAGACTCTGGCATACTAATGAGACATTCCAGATAGAAAAACCCAATAAAACTTTGCCCGGCCTGGGAATCGAAACCAGCACCTTATGCACAGCAGTAGCGCTTGCGACCACTAGGCAACTAGTCAACTACTCCAGTCAAAATTCAAGTTGCATTATAACGCCTCAAAAATACGTAATTATCATTTATACAATGCCACAAAGAATAAGATTTTCGCATAGACAGCTGCTCTCACGGCCTCACTCATTTGGACTGTAACTTATCCATCGATTACATTAGTAATACTAGCTGGTAGCTTGCTTGACCCGCATCTAACACGTTTTGTAGGGATAATATTACTTATTCAATTCAGAATCATGTGAAAAAGTGACTTCATTCGCATATAAACTTTAACACCCCATTATAGACATTTTGTTTGGTAACTCTACAGCTTGTAAATAATAATTAGAATTTCTTTGATTCTCCTGTCTTCAATGGTTTACATTGTGCATTGAAAATTGAAAGTTTAGAAAATAAGAATTATGTATGTATATATGAGTTTTCACGGAAAATCATACTTCATCCCCGACTATACAATCTATTTATCCACAGTGACAGGCAATACTCGGCACGTGTAGGAAGTGACAAACGACTTCCAATAAAATATATCCATTGCCACACAATGAGTGTTTACACAAAGCAGACTCGATGTTTGTACATCAGCGACACGAGGGTCCATTACAATTAAATCCGAATGTATTTGGGATTTTTGGACATCCGTAATACCTTTATATAGCTCTAAGCTTTATTGAAAAGCTTAAATTATAATACGAGGTGATTCTAGTATCTGACAAAAAGATATTACTATGTGGTTCACTGAAACATATTTTATTTTTGCTATTGGTGTTACCTGGCGCAAAAGTGAAACAGGTGACGTACTGTCATTCTAGACTAAAACCACAAAAAAACAACAGAAAATTATTTACAAGCGTTAAACGTCAGTTTTTTGAAATATTTACAACCTTTCAAGCGATGCCATCGTTACACAACCAATAAACCAGAAAATATATTGGTATACGTGCCACTGAAGGGTCTACGGCATATCATGTTGGTATAGCTTGCATTCCTACCCAACCCATAAAATAAAATATCGTATCGATACCTACACCATAAAATTTCAATTTCCATAATATCTGAAGTATTTTGCAAATATTTTAATAAACCAACATGAATAATGAAACCTTTGCATTATACAGAATCTTCCCCTTATGTTATTTCAGCAACAAACAAATGAAATATGAAGCAGTGCATAAGATTCGCTAACCCCACGTAAGCCGGACTAGGGTTGCCTCCGCCAAATTATGAAGACCTCTTTTTGGCCCAAAGGCTTTTTAACATAAAGGAATCCAGGGTTCTAGTGTAACTGGTTGATTCTTAAACTATCTATTGACTGCAGCAGTGCGAGCTAATTGATATTAAATAATAATTGAGGTAGGGGAGTCACCACGGGGCTAAGGGGCCGAGAAATACATTATTCATATTTTCGTGGAAAGCGAGCCCCAGGAAGCAGATGTTTTTCCGCTTTGTTTTTACAGGACTCCTGATATGTAGCGGTTGTATTTTAAGTTTGTTATTTCTTCGTAATATGAATGATAAAATAACAATACTTTAGGTTTAGAAGCACGTTCCTTTGCTTCATCCCCTAGGAAAACAAAAAACTGAGATCATCTCATTCTTATACAACCCTAAACTTGGTGACGTCAGCGACTGGTTCACTGAAAGTTTTTCTTCAGAAATGAACTTGGAAAATATAGCAATTAAGTAAATTGCTTTTCTTGTGGCACATACCTACGTAAACAAGTAAACATTAGTTATTTGAGCCTCGTGTTTACTGACAGCTTAAATAGGGCTGCAGTTACAGGATAGCTACCATTTCAGTGTCCATAATTTACATTGAACATGAGTGGTTTTTTTTTAGAGCAACGCTCTTTTCAGTACTTGTAATTTTAACCGTTCAAAAAGTTTGAACTTGACATAAGAACCATAATATCGCAATACCAGGGCACTCAGAAAGTATTGCGAAAAAAAGTTTTTATGTATGAGAGACTGGCCAGTTATAATCTATTTTGAAAATATGATTATTTGTAAGTAAAAATAGGTACGTTCAAATTTCAAAATTTCCCTCCACAATGTTTGCGAGCTTATTTAAATTATCGTGTGTCATAAAAAAAATGGATCTGCGCCGGGAAAATTTTCGCACTATGATTGTTTACGATTTCAAGTGTCGCCTGTAACCGTACGAATCGTACCATAGACGTGCGGTCGTTTACGAAATTACAATCGATTGATAGTTGTAAACCATTATTTAAGGAACTTAGTTTACTCACTCTACCGTCTATGTACATTTATGAAATGGGAGTGTTTGTGCGCTGTAACCTGCATTTATTTGGAAAACTGCGCTCTCGTCGTTATCAGAATACTATTAATGTTACCTCTCATAAAACCGCATTTTTCGGCAAAAGTGTCCTAGGTATGGCCCCAAAAATATATAATAGTATACCAGCAGTTATTAGAAATAAAGAGTGTCTGGGATCCTTTAAAAGGTCCTTGTTTAAATTTCTTCTAGATAGATGTTACTACTCCATCATTGAGTTTACTACTGATAAACAGAGGTATGACGATTCCGACTTGCTAATTAACTCATATGATTTTTAATTATTGATAAGTACTAATGTGTTTACCTATTTATTTAAAAATTGTAATGACCTGTGTACCTACTGACATATTTTTTAAATTGATTTTTTTGTTATGTATTGGCATGCCACCTACTAATTATAATTGTTTGTTTCTGTAAATTTTGTACGCCATTTAATGGCAAAACATAGTGCACATTTTTTAAAATACTAACTGTAACCATACCTATGTTTAACAAAATAAATGATTGATTGATTGATTGACTTCAAATGGCATTCATGGATGAAGGCCCTTCTAAGGTAACCGTGTATCGTTGGTATAACGAATTTAAGCGCGGTCGACTAACTTTGGGGGATGAAGAAAGAAGCGGTCGCCTTTTGACAGCTGTTACGGAAGAAAACGAGCTAGCACTGAAAAATTTAATCCATGAAAATAAGCGAGTTACGTATCAAGAGATTCAGTACGTACTGCAGGTTGAAGCCTTGACGAAGTTCTACGTGTGCATTTTCGCGTGAGGAGGATACATTCACGCTGAGTGCCACACAACCTCACCGATGCTCAGAAACAGGCCCGGTGGAATGGTGCCGTGATATGATAAATAAATTTGGAGCAGGCTCGTCTCGGCGTGCTAATGACATCATTACAGGTGATGAATCTTGGATTTATCAATATGATCCAGAAACGAAGTGCCAGTCGACGATTTGGGTGTTTCAAAACGAATCAACGCCTACCAAAGTGAAGCGATCTAGAAGCGGGGGGCAGGTTTTGATTGCGAGCTTTTTCAATTTGACTGGCTATTTGGTGTCAATACCTTTACGGAACCAAAGAAGCATCAACGCTGAATGGTATACTACCAAATACTTAGCAGCAGTTTTCTCTGTATTGAGCAACAAGCACCGAACACAGGACTCCGCGGGCTACTGCTCCACCACGACAACGCGCCTTCGCTTACCGCGCTCAAAACGAGGGGCTTTCTGGACAGCACACCAGTCAAACTTCTGGGTCACCCTCCTTACAGCCCTGACCTAGCACCGTGTGACTTCTTTTTATTCCCGAAAATAAAAAATCAGCTCAAAGGGATACAATTTTCGGCGCCGGAAGATGCGCTGTCAGCGTTCGAGCAGGCTGTAAACGAGGTGACTGCGGCGGATTGGAAAAAATGTTTCTAAAACTGATTCAGACGCATGAAACTTTGTATAAAGGCTAGTGGCGAGTACTTTGAAAAGATTTAATAAAAAAATATTTACCTATAGAACATTTTATTTTTATTTTCGCAAAACTTTCTGAGTGTGAGAACGTATGTAATGCAAATAATGCCCCAAAAATACGTAGAACTTATAATTTCGGTAAAGTTGTCGTGCACGCGGGCAAGAAACAAATTACTTACAATATTTTATGTAGAGGGTGGGCATGTGGGCTTTAAGCAAACAAGCCACGTGGCGCCTAATGGAAGTGGTAACCACCACCTAAGCACACCTGAAACACCAAGGTGTTACCATGCCACCTTTTAGACAAAGTTAAAACGTTTTACTTTAGTATTTTCCTAGAAAACGTTGAAGAAAATCTTTAAAACATTAAATATTTTCTTTATAATAATAATAATAATAATCGTTTATTGGGAACAAAAAACAAACATACGAAGACAAACAAAGTTAAACGATGATAGCTGCAAAAGTTAAAACTGAGGCGCAGCTACCAACGCCCGACTCCTAGTGAGAGGGTAGGTTGTTCCAAGACTAATAATAACAAAGGTATTTAAACAAAATATAAGGAAAACTAAAAAAATAAAATTAAAAAACACACACACATACACACACACATATTAAAATACATTTTGGGATAAGTGCCGTGTGTATGAGTACCTAATGTAGAGTAAGGGAGGGTGGTGATGAGATGTGTGATGTGTGTATGTGGGGGTGGGTGTGTGTGTGTTTGCATCTACGTTACCTTATGCATTATATCTACTCGCTGTTACCCGTGACTTTGTCTGCAATCCATGATGGAAAGTAGCTTATATCGTTTGCCAAGTCCCAGGCTACCTGTTTGTATAATTTCATAACGATCGGTTCAGCGGTTTAGACGTCAAAAAGTAACAGACATACAAACACAGATACCTGGTTACTTTTGAATTTATAGTATTATATAGTATGGATAAGGATTGTATTTTCAGATTAAGTTAAATCCGTATAATCTTATTCATTGTACGATATACCATTGTATTATTCAATCCACTTACATTAGCGGATTCGTCAGCTTCTCGAAAGGGTTTCGTAATCGTCGTATGTTCAGTGTTCTGGCAACTGTCTCCCTTTATTGTTTTTGTACAATCTTGTACAATAACATGGTAATGTTAAGCGAAGTATTCACTAAGCGCAAATGTCGAACAGTATGAATCGCCACGATAATATGTAGCAGAGATGTGAACTATGAATTAAAAGCCTATTCGACTAAAAACTGCGATAGTTGAAGGCTCTACTCAACGTGGGGTTTTGCTTCAAGTTAAGAGACGTTTAAACGTCAAAAAATGGATGGTGTTAATCATAAACTTTATTTTAAGCATCTTTTAAAAGAATGTGTATGACAAACCAGGCAAAAGAAAAGCTGCTATTTGTAGAGTCATTAAGGATACTTTTCCAACGTTCGAAGATTTCAAGGAAAATGTCACCTCTATCTCGGGTAACATCAACAATTGTCGGTCAGTGGAAATGCGTCGTTGTTAGTAATATCGTAGGTGTGTCTGGGAGGAGTCATTGAACTCTCGAGGTTGTGGAGCTCGGCAAACTTTCTCACTTAAGTATCGTATCTACTCGAGATTCTGTGATTGAGCTATCTATAGCTGCCGAGTTTACCCGATTGAATATTCTATAGTATTCATGATTCAAACACCTTTCCAGTAAAGAGAAGGGGAGCAGATTCTCTAAAAGTTTCGGAAAGGGAATTTAAAGAGTGAGTTTTGAAAATGATTGAGTTTCAAGATCGTAGGTACCTTCACCGTTGCTACGCGAAGGGTGTTGATTAACTGCGGCGAAGTTACTCACGTTTTAGAAACGAATCATGGAATATTTGCTTGTTAAAAAGCTCCCTCGTGGTCGTGCCGCCTCGGGGCTGACGTCTTCGTGACAGACGGTCACGTGACCGGCAACGTCGCCGTCACCCCGCGTACACACGCGTACGTCTACGAACGGCCATTTGTTACGCACAGGACAAATAAAAACGAGGAATTATTGAACGAATTCGTCTTAAAGTCGTCTTCTTACAATAACAACTGTAATAAATCATCGAAATAAACACGCATCATTTGTTCTTGAATCAATTACAGTACAGATACATTGAATGACAGATTTATTAGTTAGAATTCTCATTTGAAACCGTAAAATATATTGTCGGTCGTCGGTGGGTCGCGTGCCACCCTTCCGAACGAATGCCCTCGCCGCAGGGGGCTATCACGTCATTCATTCGCGATATTATTTCGTCATCTCGTTCCACCCTCCGTGATTTAAATCTCTGTGTTGCGCACTTTATTTTCTGCTCGTGATTTCTGAGTGTGATTTCGCTGACACATTCCATCAAATAGATCTGAGGGTTCTTTTGAAGCGTTTTATTTGAATACCTATTTATTTTGCTGCTGACGAAGATTTGGATGAAGTTGTGCACTGCGTTTCATTAAATCCTGCCATTATTTTAAATTGACAAAATCGTTGATTTTTGGCATAAAAAACAAACGTGGTAAAACAAAGTCATATTGGCCAAGCGACAACTTTAAATTCGTGTCCAAAAAATAAGAAAGTAGGTAGTACCTAAACATTTCTGCCCATTAATTAAAGTGTGTAACGAATATCCATTATTTTTAACATGAAATGACCTCGAGGGTGTTGCTTTGAAAATCGCATCTGCTATAAGTCTGCATCATAATAAACTAGTTTATAGTTCTTCTCGGGGATTTCTGCTGCATTGCAGCAATGCATTGCGAATCAGTCGCCCAACTGCGGTAATCTCGGGTTTGGCAAACATTTGTACACAAGTAGGTGACTAGAGTAGGTATTTCTGCCAAATGCCAATGAAGCATTAAACTCGATTTGATAGCGTTTCTATAATAGACTGAAATGTCTTAATTTTATTGATGGTCGTGATCGGGCAAAGTCTTAATGAGTAATCTATAGTTTCAGGCAGATATTTTTTGTAATGGGTACTTACTGAGAGCAGTTTTATTTAAAAACCCATGAGTTCAGTTGCGTGCAGCTCTGAGTTGTTGTAGAAAACGTAAAACTAATGAATACGAATTGCGTGTTTGTACAAGGTGATTTCCCTTAAGATCGTCAAAAGGTTACCTGTAAAATACCGCTTTTTAAAAACCTAAAATATTATATAGGAATTTAGTAAAACTCTTGTAGATAATAGGTCTATCTTCCTACAAATGGGGCTCAATTTTCCAAATCTCAGTACCTACCAATACCTATATCTGCAAATAAATTCAAACTTTCAACTCGGAAACTTCAGCTGGAGTAGACATCGAAAATAAACAGCTTCAGAAACTCGCAATCAAAGTGTCAAAGTTAAGACAAATCGACACGTTCATAACCCGTCCTACATGAGAATCGTTTTCTGGAACTGCCATCCAAAGTGAGGCGAACAACGTGGTAAAGTGACATGGGGGTAGAATAACATGTCTTGTTTAAGAACAGCACTCGCATGGTTGTGACAGCTAGCTCAATCGACATGATAGCTAGGCATAGAAGAATGTGTTCGATTCATACAGCTTGCTCGTCATAATAATGTTCCACAGCTGATGTGCTCGACTTTCCATTCAATATCTATGAATATCAACTTGTAAATATGGAGTTCTTCTTTAGATATTGGCGTAGCTGGTTTTTACCTTGGGAACCGTTAATATTTTACGACAACCATAGTTTATATTCGACATTGGCATTGGCATTTGGCAGTGCCAAATTCTAAAGGCTGAAATCGGGTTTCCATAAATCCATATTTGATGAAAGCTACAATATTTTGAATTTGTGACAAAACGATATTTAAACTATATTCTGATTAATTTCCAACAGTATTCTTTATAATAGTTTATTCTTAGTCGTACAAATCTCACTAAAACTTGACCAATTGCAATCAAAACTTTCACTATCGGCGAGCATATTGAAAGCCAGATTGTTCCAGAACTTCAGTGGCTATAGAGAAAATTAATTCTAGAATTATCTGAAAAGCAATCAAGCAAGGGAATCTTACGGAGAAATCAGTGAATCAAGATAATAGATCTGGCGGAGCGCCAGCGCGCTGCGATCGTTACCAGTCAAGGACTCGCAAGATCACGATAGTACACACACACACGTGTAGGCTACCATACACACACACGTGCTGGCTACGTTACATGTTTAGGCTACGATATCAGCTGACTGCTTTATTTTACTGCAATAGGTTTTATTAAGCTATGAACCATTAGAAAATGGCTAACTTTTTGTAGGTAAACATTAAATGCTTTATTTTTATGTACTTTTACAAGAATATTGCTTCTCCTTTCCATTTCGATATTCAGTAGTTTTCAATCAATACTACGACATTTAACACATATTTTACATTCGTATAATAACCATACATCAAGTTACGAAGTACATAAAATAAAATGTTAGGTTATTTACTGTCCTGTGACATCCAACTCTGAAAATGCAAATGTACTTTTCATAAAAGTATTTTAAAACAATTCATGTTCTTTTTATGTGTTTATCTATACAATTGTGCATGTATGTCCTAGGAGAATCTCGTTCACTACAAGTGGAAGGCGCCGTATTCGAGCGCGCGGCAGAACTCCTGCGCCGATCGCCCGAGTTCACAGTACTCGCGTCTCTCAGACAAGAGCCCGCCAACTCGGGCACCATCCTTTCCTTCTCTCATGGATACAACAGGTAACTGCCCGCTGTGTACTCGATGTTGTTGTACTTACTTTCATTTTCGTTTACTTTTTAAGTTAGTAGCACGTTTCTTGCTTAACTGTAATACTTATTATTTTAATTTAGTCTTTGATATGAAGTATTTTTGGGTATATTGATGACAAGACAAGTGATAAATTACTTCAAGCGGTCGCAAATAAAATATACAAAATATTTAAATGATTTGGTTCAGAAAAGAATTGATAATAGCCTGCGTAGCACCTGTCGTAGAAAGTGCTACGCGGCGTAGCACAGTTTGTAGCGACCACAGACTTGGGAGCTACCAATGTTTTTTGATGTTTCGATAATTAAATTGTTGAAGTCCCGATTTCACGACTTAATTATGTATTCATCTGGTATCGAGTAGTGGAAGTGGACGGCGCTCGCGCTGCCCCGACGAGGCGGCGGGCGGCGAGCGGGCCCCGCGCCGCAGCCGACGCGCCACGCACGGTGAGTTCTAGATCTCAACATCGCTGCGCGCACGCATGCCTCCCCGGCGCCATGCGTGCGCGCGTCTAGGGGAGAATCATGTATCTTGGAATGTCCTGTGCCTCGGAATGTCCTCCTCGACCCATCCGTTGACCTGATTGCGCTCACTATCACATCTGCATGGATGTTGTGTGCGCGGACGGGCCGGCTTGCATGCGCCCCGCGCCCCCCGCGCCCCCGCCGCCGTCCGTCTTGTGTTCTGTGTCTTGACGTTTTGTGTTCTGTATATGTCCGCCCCCCACGTTCCTCGTTCGATGTTCTGTACCTGGATGTTATTGTTAGAGGCGCGCCGTGCGGCCGCCACCGCGACACGAGGGGACTGCCGAGCTGTTCCGCACTTGCATTCCAAGCGACATGGGAATCCTTTTTGTCTCGTATGTGTCTAAAGCCTCGCGCGGCGCACTGGACGTCTTTGCTAACTCATGAATTAACTGTTCGGTCAAAAATTCTCCCTTAAACTACGTAAGCGGACACCGCGAGCCGGGCTGAGCCCGCGCACCCGGAGCGACTAACAGACACCTTGCGTCTCTGTCGACACCGAACGCAATTCGTTCCGAGGTACATGGTCCCCCTTCCGGCCGAGCGATATTGAGATGTAGAGCGAGCCGAGGTCCGCTCGCAGCCGGTCTGTCCCGTCGTGCGATATATGTGTTGTTTGCTTTGTTTATGTGTACCTCGGAACAGTATGCTCGGCGGGACGGAGTCGCTCCGTG
Organism: Antitype chi; assembly: GCA_947359405.1. Classification (NCBI taxonomy): domain Eukaryota; kingdom Metazoa; phylum Arthropoda; class Insecta; order Lepidoptera; family Noctuidae; genus Antitype; species Antitype chi. The sequence goes on along the minus strand of OX375817.1, from coordinate 1,411,737 downwards.
CGGCGGTGGTGTGACGTGTAGTGAGTGTGCGCAGGTACCTGGAGGTGCAGTCGAGCGGGCGGCGCGACGAGGTGCGCCTGCACTACGTGGCGGCCGGCGGCGCGGCGCCGCGCGTGGAGACGTTCCCGTTCCGGCTGGCGGACGGTGCCTGGCACCGCCTGGCGCTGGCCGTGTCGGGTGCGCAGGCCACGCTGCTGGTGGACTGCCATCCGCTGTACCGCCGCCTCATCCCGCCGCCCGACCGTAACTTCACGCAGCCACAGCTAGCGCTCTGGCTTGGCCAGAGGAATAGCAAACATTCCTTATTTAAGGTATGGTCCATTAAAATATTTTACTACATGACTGACTTTTGCTATTAACCAAGACAGACAGACGATTCTTATTCCCGCCTCTGATTCCAGGGTACATTACAAGAAGTAAGACTGGTGAGCGGGCCGCACGGCTACCTGGCACAGTGTCCGGGGCTGGACTCCGAGTGTCCCACGTGCGGCCAGTTCGCACTGCTGCAGGCCACTGTGCAGGAGCTCACGACACATATCCATGACCTATCACTCAAGGTGACGTCATATTTCATTGTAACCATTCTGAAATTGTTTAAACAAGTTGCCCTCCGGAGACAAAGCTAGGACGTGAAGCTCCTTTATGACAAGCTATACTTGTACTACAGTCTTTTCCAAAAGTTTCTGACGAAAGTGTAAATGAACCCTGGTTAGGTCCGTGAGGACACGGTGGAGCATACGGAGAAGTTATTAGATGATTTCCTACCGAAAAAAAACACCTTGTTCAGGTCAAACTATTACGCAATCACGCACTAAAAGGAATTATTTACACAGTCATCAGTCAGTGCTCGGTCAGTAGTCAGTCAGTATTTAGGGAGTTTCAACTTTGTAGTACTTTTTACAACAATGATTGTTTAAATAACATTATTAAATTGTTGTTAAAAAATCATCGACGAAAATTGAAGTATATATTTTTTCGGGTTTATTCAATCAAATAATCAATTCAAAGCACCCCATTTGTGAGTGGCACCATAAGTGGGCATCAACAGCTTCGTTCTCTAATCCATTTGTTTAGATGTTCATCAGATACTTTGAGGCAGATCATAAAAAAGAATACAATAGGACAGTAGTTTGTGTGGGCAAAAATTTTATGCGACTATTTTAGTGGGGGATGAGGAACGATTCCACTTCGAAGATACTTAGATAAAGAATATTAGTTAATCTCAATAATGTTTCTGTTACAGTTGGTTGGCACGGAGACAAGGTTAGCACGTCTGGAACAATGTGATTGTCAGAAGTCGTGCTTCTCCAACGGCACGGTGCACGCCGACGGCGCCACGTGGCAACGAGACTGCAATCGCTGCTCCTGTGTGGTACTACAATCACTGTTTATTAATTCTGTGGCGTGGTGCTAAAAGGGCCAAAGCACGTTTTTGTCTGAAATGAGGTTGTAATGCCAGTTTATTGAAAAATGAATGATATTTTTTTGTGCTAAAAGGGAGTTAGTTTATTTAACAATCTTTTAAAAGTTACTATGTAAAAGAAGGCCAATGTAGTGTAGGTTTACATACCGTTTAGTAAAAAAAAAAATGCCATAAAAGGGCTGCAGTGTACATACGTATGGAGTACTTTACGGACTTTATCTTGACTTCGGGTTGACTTTGACTCGTTTGGTCAGTATAAGTGATGGCGCAGCTAATCTGGTTGATGCCTCAAGGTATTGCTACCGCAGCACCTAGTCAACAGAGTCCGACCGAATTTCGCTTTCGGTAATTTACGGCCTAAATATACAGGATATTTAGGCTGTTATCATATTTAGGCTGTTATCATATTTAGGCTGTTATCATATTTAGGCTGTTATCATATTTAGGCTGTTATCATATTTAGGCTGTTATCATTTTCTTTCGAAAAAAAGTGTTCTTTTCGGCTTTTGCCTTTGCCGAAAAAAGTAAAGATCCCGCAAATCAATGCTTACTTTTGCAAAGAAAATTCACACAAAGGACACGGTGGGCAGTAACTGGAAAAATGCAATAAAAAATATTTTTCTCGCATAAAAATCAAGTAAGATTGTGTTTAAGAAAACTTTCTTGTGATTGAAGCTTAAATGGTTAAATTCAATGATTAATAATACATAATAACGCTTTATTTCTTCTGATTTTATCTACCAAATGCTTAGCGGTTACTATAAAAAAAAAACATGTTTTCGTTCCTGTTTTTGGTTTCGGCCTAAAATGCCAAATCAGGCCGAATTTCGTCTTTGGGAAGACAATAAATTCATTTTCGGTTGGTGTTTGGTGTCTACTTATGAATCGGGTTCTTGTTGTTCAAAGACATTGTATCTCTTGTCTCATCAAGGTCTAGGGCGATGAAGAGCCATAATGCCAATAACTAAATTCTTAATTCTTGTGTGTTTACAAAGACAATTCGTTTGTTTTCCAGCACGGTGAGATAACGTGCAGGCCAGTCGAGTGCGATAGAGCAGAGTGCAAGAACCCGGTGCTGCACCCGGGGGAGTGCTGTCCAACATGTCTGAGTAAGTATATCGTCAAGGCCAACAGGAAACATGGGATGGCATGTGCTGTAGTATTTATGTGGCATCTTGATATTAATGTGTTAGTAGACTATCTAAATGTCGTAATGCAAGAATTTTTTAAATGTTTTATTTTAAATGTTGTTAAGCGATTTCAGTCTGTATTGTAGTTGCGTTTATTTTATTACACATAAACAACACAATGTGAGAAGTATAAAATAATCAGCTTATTATGTTAATATGTTCCCACTGCTGGGACAGGCTCCTGCTCTTCAAGAGGAAGCGGGCTGTAACCCTCCATGCGGGCCCAGTGCGGGTTGGTAGAGGTCACATGTCTACGAATTTTTGGTTCTAGGACATGCCGGTTTCCTAATGATGATTTCCTTCACTGTTTTATACCGCAAGTCAGGTTTTGAACTCGCAAGTAGCAGGCGTTACCCCTGGGCCACCACTGCTCTACTGAGAAGTATACCTACAAAGTTCAAATACAGTATCCGTTACGAATCTACGAAACGTAGCGCAGAAGCCAAACACTTATTTTGAGTTAAAACAATTACTTTGCCGAGAGTTTGTTCCACAATTCCATGGCTAATTAACTTTTCTCAGGGCAGTGCCTTCTAAAGGGAACACTATACGAGCATGGAGAGCGATTCGCTCCGAAGGAGTGTGCGGAGTGCGTGTGTCATGATGGCAACATGCAGTGCACACGAGTCGACCCCGAGGTGGCGTGCCCGCCGCTGCCGTGCGACATTGCCGACCAGTTCACCGTGCCCGGCGAGTGCTGCAAGTTCTGTCCAGGTGTGATATACGACGAGGTTTAGGGGAGACTCCTTTACAGCCTCCCAGGGATGTGCTCTCTATAAGTCTGGGTCTGTCAGACTTTCACTGCCTGAAAACATACGATGTTCTTGCAACAACCTATTTCTGTACGCTCCCGCAATCATTGATATCATTCACACCCCAGGCCGGTATTGGCCTGCCAGATTAAGATGAGCCTTGTCAAAATAGTGCTCCTGCACACTATAGGCCAGGCTCCCTCTGTTTTTAACAAAGATATTCAGTTTTTAAGCACTTATTAGTGGTGTCATTTATGTAAAGTCAGGGAATTTAATTGTATAGCAAATTTACTGCTAACTTCAATTGACCGTATTCTTCAACAGTTGTATGAAACAGCAAATTGACGTAGTGTGTCAATTTGTTTTAACAACAATTAATTTCCCCGTCTGTACCAAAATTTGCCATACAAAAGTAAAGGTATAAGAAGTCATTCTCGTTCCGAATGGTGCTTCATTTATGATTGGATGTTGTTAGGCGTGGACTACTGCAGCATGGGGCACTCGTGCGACGAGAACGCGACGTGCATGAACCTGAACACCAAATACACGTGCAAGTGCAACCAGGGCTTCCAAGGCGACGGACTCTCTTGTCAAGGTATACTCTTTTCTTTGAAGGTATTTCATCGTCATCATTCGTCTAAAGCACGCCACTGCTGTATCAGCTCTATGTATAAGCTCTCTCCAATAAAAAAAAACTAGTGATTTATTTATTTGCAAACATGGTTTAAAGTCCTCCAGGTTCTACTAGCCAAACCACCACGTCATGTTCTAATCGCATGTCATTTATCTCCATTCTCTGCCATTATTATGAAGCTGATACCAGTCACCCTGTCACCACAACTTACCCTTGCAGGGTCACACATAGGTTCAGCACCGATCACACTTCGCATTCTGATTTGAACGTTTCTCATTCTTGAATATTTTGGTCTCAACGCTCATCAGGTGGGCAGCGAAATTGCCCCAGCCCATTGTAAGTATTAGATTAGACACTTGTGAATATGATTGTTTATCACATTCTAGATGTGGACGAATGCCAACGCGCGGGTGGTCTGGACGGCCACCACTGCCACTCCAACACGCGCTGTGTCAACGTGGTGGGTGGCTACGTGTGTCAGTGCCTACCTGGGTACACTCGGAGGGACAAGTTCAATTGTGTAGAAGTAAGTTCCCTTATTATCACCCTACTTCTCCTAAGACGATCTTCGAAGACAAACTTACTTCCTAATCGATCCATACTAACAAAAAAAAAACCGGACAAGTGCGAGTCGGACTCGCCCATCGAGGGTTCCGTACAAATTTGTAGGTACATATTATAAAAAATTTCGACCGCCGTTCCTTGCAATAAATACCCTGTTTTTTATGATTTAATTACAAATGTATAGTTTTCAGATTTTTCCCTAAACTTGTAGTATAAGAAGGTAACACTTGCCAAATTTCATAGTTCTAGGTCAACGGAAATTACCCTATAAATTTTGATTCCCGTGAGAGTGTCGAAATATACGTTTTTTGCGACATATACGGCCGTATCTTTTTGTTACGTTAACTTAGAAGTTTGTTTTTTTGCACAGCTTCAAGAGACTGTAGATCTGAGTATATAGTTTTAATTTTAAAGTGATCCTATAAGGGTTTCATTGTTTACGGAACCTTAAAAACATAATCTGAGTTTTCTTCCCAATAATTTTTGGATACAATTTCAATAGATACTTGTAAACAGCATGAAATTCAAGATTAGTGTCAGTCTAGTCCAATTCCCAATTTCCTCAAACTTTGAAGATCGTGACAATTACGTTAGTTGCTAATTTTATTTCTTCTTCCAGGTAGACGAATGCGCGGGTGAGACACACGGCTGCCACGCACATGCCGTGTGCACCAACACGCCCGGCTCGTACACGTGCCGCTGCCGGGAGGGCTACACCGGAGACGGATACGAGTGCACACGTATGTATCTACACATATATCTTCATGTCACAAAGAACAGTTGATTGTTCTTGTTCGGTTCGTTCTTCTTGCATCAAATGACTTTTTTTCTGGTGTCCGTGTTTTCTTAACGCGGTGGTAATATTTGGAAAACTTGCATTTCTAAAACGATTCTTTCTCATCACCCTCCTGTCCTTATCTTGATTTATTTGTGTTCACTGTTCCTTCTTCCATTATTCCATAGATGTAAATTTCCATATAATTCTTTAATTTGTTCCTCAGCGATCTGCACGGGAGGATGCTTGAACGGCGGCGTGTGCGTGTCCCGCGAGCTGTGCGCGTGCGCGCGCGGCTTCGGTGGTACGCGCTGCGAGCGCGACGTGGACGAGTGCCGCACGCCCGCCGCGCCGCCCGCATGCGCACCGCACGCGCTGTGCGTCAACACGCCGGGCAGCTACTACTGCGTGTGCGCACCAGGGTACATCAGGGACGCTGTGCTGGACACATGCCAAGGTACCGACCACCTCCTTTATTATCCTCTATCGAAGATTTGTACCTAGTTGCCGCATGGACACGTGGGGAACGTCGTAGAAATGAAAAGGTTGAGCCAAGGTTTGGCTTGTCGGTATTTCCAGCAGTCCTCCGGCTGCGTGATGATGATAAGGATGATTTGTTGCATGAAGCAGTCAGATTGTTGGATCTAAGTAGATTTCGTGGTAATCTTACTATCCATAATAATTTTGACATCATCAGATTTGTCTTTTTCAGTCCCCCCACCCCTAGCATAACTGTTGCAAGCTCACCTTCTGTTAGCGATATCATGTGTAGGTACGATCGAGTTCATTAACATATTGGCCCTGTCAGGCTTCAAAAATATACGAACGTTAAAAAAGTTCATAAATTGTGACAACTATAAGCATCATAAGATTTACATTCATTAATATGTGACTGCTTTTTCTCATATTTTTGTCGAATGCTCAGCATATATTATTGAACCGTTCACATGAGGATATATTATGGATCTATAGGTTCTATAGAATTTATTGAGCTATCCAAAGCACACAATATTTTGAATCCTTGACAGTGCCAGTATATTAATGAATTCGACTGTACCAAATTTTGAATCCTTGACAGTGCCAGTATATTAATGAATTCGACTGTACCAAATTCAAATGTGTTCCGTGTTTACGGTACCTACTGTGCCAAAAAAAAAAATCTTTCTACAACGATGTCCATCACACATAGGTACTAAAAGAGCCTGTTTATTGTTGCAGATGTGGACGAGTGCGCGGAGGGGTTCCACACGTGCCACCCCAGCGCGCGCTGCGTCAACATCGAGGGCGGCTTCAGGTGTGAATGTGACTCGGAGGAACACTGTGAATTAAGTGAGTTTTTTAACCCACGGAACTCAGAGCTCGGAACTGTCCCCGATTGGACACGAACACAGGAACCTACACCGCTCGGCAGTGAGTCTCATCTCGTTGGTCCCCAGAGTGACAGCATACGACATCATAAATTGATTATGTTGCCCATCAAATCTTATGAGTGTGCGTTGGTAAAAAGAGTCGCATAAAAAGGTCATTGCACGTCATTAAATATTTCATATTTAGCTCGTATTTTTCAGCATTAGCATATTTCCAGGTTGTTCATGGCAAGGCCGCATGATGTCGGACGGCGCGGCCTGGGCGGAGGCGGGCGGCTGCCGCGCGTGCGCATGCGCGGCCGGCGTGGCGTCGTGCCACCTGGCCGCCTGCGCCTGCGACCTGCTCGATAACCACACCACCGCGGTAACTATCGCTCGAACTAGACTGATTGTAAGTGAAATGCTCCACAATAAATTATGCTTAGAACGGAATATAGAGAACATGCTTGAATCTAAGGAGCAGAAAGTGTTCGAAAAGCTGTCAGTCAGATCTTTGCCAGTCGTTACGAGTCGTCAGAAGCCCAAAAGTCTCGCAACCAGTCTTACCAAGGGGTATCGTATTACCCAATAACTGGGTTGTGGAGGTCAGATAGGCAGTCGCTCCATGTAAAATATTGGTATTTGCATTCGGTATGACTGGAAGCCGACCCCAATCATCATCAAGGCTAGGAAGACGATGACAGTATTCGAAATGCGCCCCGATTCTGAATTAGGGAACGACATCGATCTTGCTGCGTGATGGCAAGGCCCGCTCTCTGTGAGTAGAAGCCAGATAGGAAAAGCGAGAATCGGTGTTATAAAGTCTAGATTATTCCACATTTTCCAGACTCTCTCGTTGGTTTATTGCTCGAAAGCGCTGTGGCTGAATGTGGGTTGGAACTCCTTGCTGGGCAAAGTGCAGTTAGATTTTGCTATTAGAAAAAAAGCAATGCAAAGTTTGAATAAACTCACTCCCTTTTACATCAGGCCTTTTCTTGCGTGATGGTATGTTATGCCCTGACTGACCAATACCCTTCCAACTCCATATTCTCATTGGTTCTCCGTTACCAGTTACAGAGCACGTCGCTACCGTCACTGGCGCCGGCGTCGTGCTGCCCGCACTGCGAGGCGCGCTTCCACTGCCGCCACCAGGAGATGCACCATGTCACCTTTCGCAGCGGGGAGCGCTGGCTCTACCAGTGCCAGATCTGCGAGTGTCTCGTTAGTATTACCAATTTACTATATTCATTCATGAACGCCGGTGGAAACAGGCCTTGCTCAACGAACGGGGTGTACCCAGATGTAAAGACATTAAAATGGCTGGGAAAGGAGTCTTGTATTGTGAGTGTTTTGGAGGTTAGCTCTTAGCTGTACCGCCTGTCGATCCATAGCATCATCATCTCATTTTCCTTCTTCCCTTTAGCAAGTTGAATTTGAAGGAAACAAAAGTCTATTGCAAGGCTGTTGATTCCTTGGGTGAAGCCTAGTTTCCGACAGTTAATTTGTGTGTTGACTGGTGATTGTTTGCTTGCAGCTTGGTGAGGTAGACTGCTGGGAGCCGGAGTGTGGGGAGTCGGGCGCGGGCTGCTGCGCGGGGGCAGGCGGGGCAGGGGGCGCGGGGGCGGGGCCCGGGGCGGCGGGGCCCGGGGCGGCGGGGGCCCCGCGCCGCCTGGAGCTGGGCGGGTGCGCTCCGCCGCACTGCGCCGCCTGCACGGTGCGTTACCTGCCAGCTGATACAGCGACACATCGGATTGAACTGAAGTTGACAGGACAGAACGCGCATTAATTTCGTCCCGAATATTTTTACCGTTGACACAAACAGCTTGCCTAAAATAAATAGTTCCGTCTATAGTTTTAAATACATAACTTCGCTCACTCTAAGAATTCTGGAGACTTGCAATTTGTTTCCAATGTTTATGTCCAAAGAAAACAGTTTTAATTTTACTTGAAGCGCAATTTTTCCGAGACCGTTCGTTCCTGCCAGCCTCATCACGCCCGTGTGTCTTCGTGCTCAGTGCTTGAACTAATCGCTTCGTACAACCCGACGCTTGCGCCTCGACATCACTAATAGTCTGTAGTCATGGGGAACACCACAGAGCACTGAATCACATCGCCGACAGCGTGTACAGACGACAATAATAATAAAATTCGTGGCACTGAAAGTGCGTTGAGCGTACAACTTCAGGACATTTATTCTCTTAGCATGAAATTCGTAGTTACTGCCGAAGTTACGGACGTTTCCTGCTCCGTATCATCTACGGTCATAACTGCCAAACTAGGCGTATAAATAGATTCGTAAGCTAATTTTATCTGTGATAGCTACTTCCATATGGGAAGGTCTACTATGCAAATCTATGAGGTCTTTGCTTCACATTATTGTTGAATATACAAGAGTCTTATTTTAAACAATAACGTTCCATGAACTAGAGGAATCAGCCAGAGAGTAGGCCCCTGTTACGGACCACCGCTCAAAGCCGTCACCTTCCTCACGTCAATTGTACTGCGAGAAAATTGACACGCTAAGTTTATAAGGAAAGTTGACATTGCCACATGTAGCAGCGGTTGCCGTAGCATTCTCCGCGCTCTGTGAGAAATAATGATTCCCCTTGACACCACATGTTGGGACCTTTTGGTGGTGTCGAAGGACGGCGCAGTGTCCGAGTGTGATCGCATTAATGCTTGTTGCAGGGCAGCCAGTGTGCTACTTTGGTGAGCAATCTCGCGTGTTGTGTGCATCGGTAACCATCCCCACTCTTCTTATTCATTCATACATCTGCTCTATTAACACGTGTTTTTAGCTTGAGTCCTTGATTTAATTACATCGGTTTTAATCACTATGGTTTTGGTTTTAATGCAGGCAGCTAAGGGGTTGAGACATTGAATAGTTCCTCTGTAAGTTTGGTATGATGAAGTACTGTATAAACATATTAGGAATGCCAAATTGGTCTTTATTATGTGCGCTACTGAAGAATGTTTTTCATTGGACAGAGGAATTATTGTCACTGTCTCTATACAAACAAACAGCTTATTGCTTGTACCTATTTATTACCACTGGTTACCACTGCTGCCAAAACGGAACACACAAACTTTTGAACAGACCTATCCAAGGGCACTGTACCAATTAATTTTATTTTTTAATCAATTAAATTAGAATCAATGTATCAGTCATTAGCTGTCACATTGTAGTTTGTATATTTGTACTCTGGATCGTCTTCTTTAACATGACAACCCTAGCCAGCGATGGACAGGGTTGCTACGTTCACGAATACAAAATGTATTAAATTGAGGACATTCATTCTAGAATCATTTTATGTTGCATGTTTTATCATTTACTCATTAACTACATCTCGTTATTTCTCGCTTAATTATTATTTAAGCATCTTGAATGCGTCACGCTGAGAATTTACTTCCTTTTAAGTTTTGCATCTACAAGTTATAAAATTTATTTTCTGTTATTTTTCACCTTCCCCCACTAGTTTAGAAATTAGATAGAATTTTAAATTCAAATTGGTTTACAACATTCTTGAAAATTACTTTAACCTAATCAATACAAAAGTTGTATATTATAAATGTACAGAGTAGTGCTAGTCATAGATAGTTGGAGAAATAAGTAAAACTTAGGTTATAAATGTGATGACCTGACTGAACAGCGCGCCTCCTGTTAGGCTAAGATTTCACGGTTCGATATTATCCCGTGCTCGCATGCGGTTGCTCTTTGTCTACATTTCCTTGTTCTACGGAGGTTGTGGTACAACGCAACCTCTTGCGGGCGCGGTCCGTGAGTTCTTAGCGTTGCGTGGCGCGTCGTTCGGCCGGGTGGGCCAGGGGGGTGAGTGACCTGGCGAGTGTGTGCGCAGCGCGCGGCGGGCGCTGCTGCTGCTGACGCTGCTGGCGCTGTGGTGGGGGCGGGGCCGCGCCGCGCTGTGGTGGGGGCGGGGCCGCGCGACGCACCGCAAGCACCGCGGCGCGCGGCGCTAGAGCCGCCCTGAGCGCGCCGCACGGAGGCTGCCTCTATTTATTCTAGATAGATCTAATGTTACCGCGCTGAGCGCCCGCGAGCCCGCGCCGCCCCTTCCGATTCTAAATTTAAACGTAAGTCGATCGCTTCACATTATTATCTTAGACTCGTTGAGTACTTAGCTGTTGCGGGGCGGGGGCGGGGGGGGCGGGGGGTGGCGGGGCGCGCTGTGTATTGTTGGCGCGAGCGGCGCGGCGGCGCGGCCCGCCGAGCCGGCCTAAGTTAGTGAGAGCGACTGAGTGGAATCATTAGTGCGTACGTTTGTATAGTGTAGTATGTTACGCGAGTGGCCCCAGCGGCCCCCGGGCCCCTGCGGCCCCCGGACCCCTGCGGCCCCCGGGCCCCTGCGGCCGCTTGCTCGGCTGCCTGCGCCCGCGCGCCCGCGCCCTGTTGTACCAAATTTTTCATAATATATTATAGTTTTTGTTTGACTTTATATAGAGATCGTTTTTCTTGTATAATTTGAAAGTAACCAAAAATAGGTACCAAATATAGAAAAAGATATGATTGTTTTTAATTTTCATAAAGCATTTTAATGCTTGCATGTTGTATTGTGTTCAAAAAATTACGATTAAAAAGATATCCTCGACTTTTTATTTTATTAAATTGTTCCCCTACTAGCCTATGCATCGAGAAGCAAACAAATATTGTCAACAAAGACATTTATTTTACACATTTACATATGACTTTAAACAATTTTAAAGGACATTTGAAATCTAGATCTTTCCTAAAGTGCCTTTTAATAGGAAACATACGATAACGTAATCTGCAAAGTATGGTCAATAATAAACAGCCATCATAGACCTGGCTACTGTCATTAATTGACAAGGTTTTAGAAGGAATTTGAGTTACTATGTTGGAAATCGACACCTCGACATCCTGCTGAAGCTCAACACCGGAACAGCAGCGTTCAGAATCTGAATGTGCAGAAAAACAAAACTGCAAGCAATGTGAAGCTCAGATGGCAACGAGTTCAGAAAATTGACAATCATCGTATCATTCATTTATGTCTGACCTAACCCAATAGCGGAATGTAATTGCCGTATAATAATAAGTTATATACCGATAGCTTACCGTATTAGTATAGCGACATCATTACTGGTCAGTCATAGGACACAATAATTGACTACTTTGAGAACACGTAGGGGGCTCAACACAAAGTTAGTAATACAAAGTTAAGCGAGTAAAGTGTTACAAGGAGCTCTTGACGCCTGAATGACAATGGATAAAATAATTTCTGATAAATTGTTTAGAAAAAACTAGATGGCATGTGGCCAAAATACACGTTAGTCCCGATTTTGGCCACGCACCGAAAGGTCCTTGTACTCACAACTGACAGTTGTTTGTGTTACTTGGTTGGCTAGTAACTGCTCGGGGTGGTACAGTTCTGAATGCCATTCATTCCGGTGGTGTACAGGCTGGTGTTAGGGCGCGTTTACAGGGAGCGGTCGTGCGGCAGCGCGGCGGGCGCGGTCAGCGCCACGAGCGGTGGCGGGTGCAGCGCGTGCGGCGCTTGCGGCGCGTGCGCCAAGCATGCCACGCGCAGCGGCGCCGGCGTCTTGCACGAGCGCACGTCTCCGCGCACCTCGCCGCGCTCCACCACGCCCGACACTAGCGTGAAGGCCGCAGCGAAAAGGGTCACCGCCTGGAACATATTTTTTTTTAGAATGGACTTTGATCTTTAAGTCTCAAGTGAATAGTCTGCTTTTAAGCGAGCATATTCGTCGTCGTCCACATCATAAACAGCGTAAGTAGTGTATAATCGGGGGTTCTGGATCACTTGCTCTCATTTCGCTTGAGTGCATGATCCAGAACTCCCAATGATACACTTGATCGAACCTTCACACTGTAACGAAACGAAACTTATTATTTGAAATTTCTTTCAAACTGAGCATGTTTTGATGGAATAAATCTTCTTGCGTTCTGAATTCAATAGAGTAACTGTTTCAGACACTTATTAATATAATATTTTCCTTTCACAGCGTTTAAATAAAAACATTCAGGAAACTGTACAGCATGTTGCATCCTAGGGTCGTCGTAAATCTCCCAATCTTCTTTAACACCTCCGCATGAGAAACATGCTGCTTTATCATTTACACTACTTCCACAATAAAAAAAATCCAGTTTCATCCATTGCCGTCACCAATCTTTTCCTTGAATCAGCCGTTGCCCAATAATGACTAAATGAAAATTCATGCATTTTATATTTATACACATGTCATATCGAGGATTGTATTTATTTTGAGACTTGTTCTGTTTACCCACTTCCTAGTTTTTGATACAGATAATTATAAAAGTGTAATGACACACATATCTGTTACCAGCAACTGATAACGATTAACATTGGACGGGATTGGTAGGGATAGGAAACACAAAGATAATTACCCAATTTTGAAAAAAAATTACAAGAAAATATTTATTTCAAATATTTTCTATCCATACCTACACCATTTATAATAGGTCTTTACCTATGAAATTGCCGTTTTGTATGAAAAAATTTAAACGAATTTTTTTCATGTATTTTTTATTTGTATTAATCGAAGTAATCACCCATGCAATCAATGCATCTTTGCCATCGCAGTGGCAGTTTATTGATGCCCTTCTTAAAGAAATCAGCTGGACGGGAGGCAACAAATTCTTCAAAGGCATTTTGTACTGCCTCTCGGGTATTGAATTTTTTTCCCGCCAAGAAGTTATCCAAATTCTGGAAAAAGTAGTAGTCTGTAGGCGCAAGGTCTGGTGAGTAGGGCGGATGACGGAGAGCTTCCAACCCCAGTTCTTGCAACTTGGAGACCGTCTGCTGTGCAGTATGAGGTCGCGCGTTGTCGTGCAGGAGCAGCGGAGACGAGCGATTGACCAATGCTGGTTGGAGATGTGCCAGCTTCTCCATCATTGTGTTCAGTTCTTCACAGTACACATCTGCAGTAATGCTCACCCCGTTTGGTAAGAAGCTGTGATGAATCACACCGGCGCTAGACCACCAAACAGTGACCATCACTTTTCTAGGGGTAAGTTTTCGTTTAGGGCATTGTTTAGGTGCTGAACCAGGATCCAACCAACTTGCTGAGCGCTTGCGGTTATCAAACAGAATCCATTTTTCATCGCAGGTAACAATGCGGTTCAAAATTCCTTCATTTGTGTGTCTGTTGAGCAGTGCAAGGCACGTCTCGACGCGTACTTCGCGCTGACGATCATTGAGTTCGTGGGGCACCCATTTGTCAAGCTTTTTTACCTTGCCAATTTGACGCAAATGGACCAATATTGTTTTGACGCTAACGTCGAAAGCTGCTGCTAATTCAGCCGTAGATTGTGTATCATCAGCTTCCACAATCGCCTTTAATTCGTCATTGTCGACCAAAGTCTTCGGACGACCGCGAGGTTCATTTTTCAGGTCGAAATTTCCAGAACGGAAGCGAGCAAACCAATAACAGGTGGTGCGTTGGTTTGTAGTGTTAGCTCCGTAAACGTCGTTGATGTTGCGTGCCGCTTGTGCCGCGTTGCTGCCACGACGGTACTCATATTCCATAATTACTCGAATTTTTAACGTATCCATGATGACGAAAAAGATTGAAATGCGATGAAAATGTAACACTAATCAATAAACAAATGACTACTTTTGGAAAAAAAAATCCATGTTTTTAAAATAAAATTAATTTGAAATTAGAATTCTTACCCAAACAAAAATTATTTTGATTTGAAATGGCCAGTACTGCAAAACGGCAATTTCATAGGTAAAGACCTAATATAAACATGTTACATTTTTTAAAGCACATATTGTATCATGATAAAATACAACTAACACATCATGAGAATGTTCATATTTATTGTACTAACTTAATAAGGACAACCTTCATCTTCTAAATTATTTAAGTATATTATTATAATTAGAAATGTTTTTATCTAACTGACTTGCCGTTTTTCTGGTTCCGTCAAATCGTAAAATGGAAATGGTGGCTTAATTAAAAACACCTGAATTTTTGTTAATTACATATTACAACAATTTTTTTAGCGATAAATTAATTTGTTTCTGTTTTAAATCCTTGAACATCTACAATGGCAGTCATGATAACGTGCGCACTATGTTACTAAAAGGTTTATATTCAAGTCGATCATTAATAATTAAGCAATATAAATTGGAGCTGAACATTCAATCTCCAGTCGCACATCTATGGGACCTGTTTCCAAACTATCGTTTTGTGTTGAACAGTCTATGATAAAGAGGGGAGCCTTTCCCTTGAAATCGGCTATATCAAGTAACGGGTCAGCAGGACAGTTATAATATGACTGACGAAATTTTACATATATCTCGTATAATATAGTACGTAAACTACGTTTTAGGTAAACTTTAAGCCTAAAGGCCACGATAGCGGCGGTAAGTCCCCTCTTTGAGGAGTGGCTTGAGAGACGGCATGGCGTCCTCACCTTCCGCCTGACGCAGGTCCTCACCGGACACGGTTGTTTCGGGAGGTTCCTGTTTCGCATAAGGCGGGAGGAAACGCCCGGGTGTTTCCATTGCGAAGATCGCCCTGAGGACACGGTGGAGCATACGGTGGCGGTCTGCCCGGCTTGGGCGGAGCACCGCCGTGTCCTCGTGGAGGCGATCGGCGGCGGCGATCTCTCGCGTCCGGCCCTGGTGCAGGCCATGGCACGGAGCGAGAGTGAATGGTTAGCCGTCACCTCCTTCTGCGAAGCAGTAATGCTCGCTAAGAGGGAGGCGGCGCACGTGAGGGAGAGGCAGTATATGCGCCCTCACGGACGTAGTCGCCGCGGGAGACGCCCTGGGCGTCAGGAATCCCAGGCTGATTCCCGGCCACCGTAGGCGCGGGCTTGCGGACGGCGAGTAATGGGTAGCTCGCTGTCCGGTAAGGACCAAGCCCGGGTCGACGGCGCGTTGTGTTCCATGCGCGCCTCAAAGAGATGTCAGCACCAAATGGGGGGTCCGCAAGGGCCGATGCCTGCCAGGGGTGCGGGTTGTTCGAAAGGGATACCGCGGCCCCTGGCACACAGGCAACTGAGGGAACACGGGTGGGTTTTAGTCAGTAAAAGTCTGACACGCCCTCCCGCTCCACCCAGAGCAGGAGAAGTTATTTGATGATTTGCCACCCAAAAAAAAAAAAGGTTCTTACGGATAATACTGTCAAATCAACAATAGTGTTATATTTGTTGTGGAACAACAAACTGCCTTTGGTTTTAACTGGTACCAATAAAATAATCAAAACATCAACGCGCATCTGAGTCGATGCAATCAGATTACTATACACATTGTATTAATCAACGGTTGTTTATAAAATTGTGTTCCACAGCCAGTTCGACGCCGCGCTGTAGTATGAAATACAATATACAATCTGCATTGCAAATTGTATCGTAGATAGTGTATGATTAGCAAGTAATCCGGAACCCCCAATTATACACTACTAGCGTAGGTATGATCAAGTTTGACGTCAATTTTTGATTTAGCTGGTTTTCCAGAAGGAGTTCTTCTAGCTGCACCCCAATACATTTATGTTACTTTACGTATTTAATTCTCAACTTTTGTTTTGTACAATCAATTCGGATCAGTTAAGGCTTGGCCAAGAGACCGCCACGAATTAAACAGATACGAGAGTCTGCAATACATTATTAACAACACATGCTTACCATGACAATGACGATGCCGGAGGACAGTGCAGACAGCGAATTAGCGAAGTAGCGCAGCTCGGCGAGCGCGGGCCGCAGACAGCCCATGCTGTACAGCGGCACTTCACACGTATCACCTCGCTGACAAAGTACCACACCATGTTATGATCAATATAGCAATTCAGGCTATCGTAAAGCACTGCTGGACAGACTCGTCCAAGTTATAATAATAAATAATTATTTTACACAACATAACATCACGCCTTGTTTCCCCAAAGGGTTGGGCAGAGGTGTAACAATAGTACGCCCACATTTCGCCAGTTATGTTCAAATCCCATGTAATAGAGGCGACTCTATTGCCATCAGCCGGGCACAAATTCAGAGTCCGGGCTGCTACTGACCCAATAACAATTTTGCCCGGCCTGGAATCGAAACCTGGATCTCATGCTCAGCAGTAGCGCTTGCGACCACTACACCAACGAGGCAGTCGTCATTATTTTATTTCTTAAAAAACATAAAAAAATATACAAATACAGGAAAAGTTTTTATTCAGTGCGCAAACTTTAACCATGAATTCAGCATACCATTCTAGACCCCCCAGCGAAGAAACTTTACGTCGGTTTTACAAAAAAAAAATCAGCTGTTTAAGTTTAATAAACAACATAATATAAAAAAAAAAACTAGTGATACCTACCCTTTAAAACACTTTATGTTTGTAATATCTTTATTTCAAATATAAGCACTTGGCAGAAACTTTGTTGCGCCAGATCACCAACTGGTTGTTCAGCATCGAGTCTATCCCATTTAATAGTCGTTAGTGCATCTTGCTAGGGAGCGCTTTTTCAACAGTATCTACTTGTCATGTTAAAATCAACTTAATTTAGAGTGCGATAAAGTTGATAATTGTTTTAAGTAATAAATTGACATCAATGGAAACATGGATTTGGTAAACATTATAAGAGAAATGCGGACGTAACTGTCAGAACAAAAATAAAGTTTCAATAAAATACATACACCCATGATTACCTTTCCGTTCCACACGCGACCGCAGCAGGCGGGCGGCAGGGTGCGGCGGTGCAGGTACCAGTCGGAGTACGACTGCACGCCGCAGCATCTCAACTGAAGCGTAGGCAGAAATAATCATTCACACATCATCTTCTACTAAATCTTTGACTTACTATCTTATATTAATTGACTGACAGACACCGTGCATGGCACAGCGCAACCGCTGGGTCTAGCTAGAAGCATTAAATTTTGTACAAAAGATTATTTTTTAACGAAAATGGGTGCTAAGGAAGGATTTTTTAAAATCCATCCCCTAAAGGAATTAAATAAATGGTGCAAGTTTGTGTGGAAGTTCTTCATTTTTGCTGATCGATATTTTTTCGCATAGCATGGGATATTCTGCAGTTCATGATTGCGTATACCTAACCCCGAATAGAAAAAACTCAATACGATTAAGGGGTTGAAGCAAACCGACATCAATCCTTAAGTTGGTTGTTAGTGAATTAGTAACAGATTGTGATTACGTGCTAAGTGTTATTAGTACTTAAGTTAAAAAGCAAGTTTTAACATAAGACAACAAGTGGAACTGTCACCTTGACCTGCCCTGCAAATGATTATGGGAGTAGAAAAGAGCATGCATACCTCAATCTGCATAGCCGCGAAAGAGCTTCGAACAGCGGGGTCAAAGGCTTCGATGGCCATAGCCCGCAGCATGCTGTTGTTGAGCGTGGCCGGCTCGCGCACCGCTCGCGACAACCCCGAGACCGACGCCATTCCCACTGATATTATCACCATCGCCACGCTCACCAGCGCCATCAGCTGCAATGAACACCGTAACAGACTATTTAGCTATTCAACACAAACTTCTGTTACTTTTGCGGGCAGAATCCAGTTGCTCACGTAATAAAGTGCAAGGATATTTGTCCCCTTTTCAGGTTAAAAGCCGAAAATGTTAATACGTTGATGCAGAAATAACTGAAACGTTCAGTGTCATAATGTTATTCCTTAGACTCTTTGGTCTTTAACCGGCGGCGAGAGCTCCAGCAATGGGAATATTATACCGTTTAGGTTGATTATGTTAAATACTAACTATGGGAGTAAACTGATCATTCCATTACTTCCATGCGAGTGCAGAAATACTAAAACCTAAGCTTACCGTAGCAGTCAATGACAAAGACTTGGTGTGGTAGGGGACCACGGTCGAGAGCCAGCAGGTGGGCAGGCACAGAAGCGCGCCCGCCATGAACAGCGCGCTGGAGCTCAGCTCCACGCCCAGGTCGGACGTCCAGAAGTAGTAGGACATGCGCAGTAGACTCCATGACACCGATCCGCCGAGGATCGCACCGCCGCTCTACACAGACACAACACTAATACTTACACAGTTTTCAAACAACCCCTGGGAGATTGATTGAAACTCGAGATATATACCAACCTATTATTTTTCCACTGCAGGGCAAAGGCCCATCCCTCTTACAGAGAGCATGGCCAGGTTTGCTCAAATCAAATCAAAAGTCATTTCATCAAACTTGGCAAAGAACCATTAACTACTGACATTCCCTCAAAATGCCCTTCACCATTTCCCACTGCTTTAACTGAGAGTAAAAAACTCCCCAGCACCACAGCTGCTTGTTAAGTTAGCTGAAGGTGGATTGACGAAGTTAAGTAAACTAAGAAAGTCCTTATGGAAATAGTCACGTTGGTACCGTTGGTAAAGAAATAAAGAACGAAGGTAAGCTGCCTAGTTTCGAACCCGCAACGTCGTAAGACAGGTAAAACTTAATGTTTTATAGGTTTTTAAAGTCGGGTAACAAATAAATCACTTACTTATTGTTGATCATCATCATTCATCATCATTTCTGCCGAAAGACGTCCACTGCTGGACATAGGCTGCCCCAAAAGGGGGGTTTTGCCATAATCGCCACGCTTGGCAAGCGGGTTGGCGATCGCAGTATGGTGGTAAAATACATAGAGAACGCTGTTGCCCATTCTCTGGTAAGTTAGTTGATCAGATTGCAATAATTTTAAATCAGACTGGTGAAGTTTTCAAATTACAATCTGTTCTCGGTATGAGCTAGAACTATTTTTAACATTTTCCATTCCGGGTCGAGTCTAAGATCGAAAGGTCGCAGATTCCTGATGGAAGATTCCTTCTAGCATTCTCTGTAAACGCTTCCCCTCAATATTTGATTTAGTTGCCGCGGTTGCCGCGAGAGCTTGCAACGTTGCTTGCAATATGAATTTAGTAGGTAGTGATTCAATACTCACGAGCAGCAGACCAGCACACGCAAACAACACCAAGCCGCTGCTTCTCATTCCGGTTCTATTTTTAATGCTTTTTATAATTAATAATAAATTAATAAACGGTAATACAATTTCAATACTATTTCTGACAAGAAAAGTCACCCGAACAATTTGAAAGTTATTTGAAAATCGATTAACTGATGAGGAGTTTTTTTTTCATTTTGTTACTACTTCGTATAAACTTTTTAACAAAAAGGAGATAACATGGCCTTTCAGAAATTATCAATACTTACGTGGCGCGGGCGCGAGCTGCGCATCACAAACCCGACTTCACCCAAATCCTACATCGCCCAAGCAAAGTTATATGCGCGACTAGCATACCTACAACATACCGATATCAACTGTCGGGCACTCGGGCAGTACCCATCAGACACAACACCCGTCTGGGCGAAGGATCTTTCATTTTCTAATGGAGGATGAGGAACTGCACACCCTATTCCATAAACCTCTATATATCATTGAATTACCGCATTCTCCCAAGTAACTTCCTAAACAGTCAAACCCAATTCTCTGAGTTCCACATCTATTTCCGTCTCAGTTTGCCTATTAAGATCGCCGATCCGACCATCTAACAGGGGCGGGTTAACTCGAGCTTTCGTATAAACGGGTGTGTATCCGTAAGAATCTGGCTTATCTAATTTCATTGACGTAGCTTTTTGTAGATGACATTTTATTATATCTTTCCAATGCAGTCATGGTCTTATAGGTACGTTCCAATATTTGTCGCATTATACCACTCATACAATCATGGCAAAATGTAAAAGCAATCAAAAGAAAATGTAAGTTAGTAAATTGGATAATTGTATTACATGGAAACATAGAAAGCAATTGCATGTACTAATTTTGCACACTTCGGACTAAAGTGGAGATACATTTTGGTGATACCCTGGCGTTAAGACACTTTTTGTACAGGGAAGACGAGACCTCATATAGCAAGAAGTATGGCCTAACTGCTTCAAAACAACTGGACCAAAAGCAATAGTACACTATTTTCATTTACAATCAAGTAGCAGATTTTTGCAGTCACTTTGGCTGTCTAGATGTCGCACCAGTAATTATGTAAGTATAACTTGAGTACTTTACTCGAGCCCCTGCAGACAGCTAATCGTGTGGTCCAGGGCTCTTTTCCCAGGTCAGGTAGAGTGTTATTGGGATTTTTTGTCAGGCATTTGCTTAGTAGCAGTCCTGTCTGCAATTATACTCGGCTAGAGACAATGGGTAGAGGGTTGCGTAACTTTAATCCTCGTAAACGAAATACGAGTAGGTAGTATCAGCAAATACGTCCCTCTTCATATAAACATTCTAGATTCTAAGAATGCTCTGCTCACATCGTTATCATCTGCATAGCCTTTTCCCAACTAAATTGGGGTCAGCTTCTAGTCTTACCGGCTGCAGCTGAGTACCAGTATTTTACATGGTTCGACTGCCTATCTGACCTCCACAACCCAGTTACTGGGTAACACGATACCCCTTGGTAAGAGTGGTCGTAAGACCTTTGGGCTTCTGACGATTCGTAACGGCTGTAAAGGATCCACGAATGGCAGCTGGGACAAACGGTTTAACTTGCTTTCCGAGGCACGGAAGGTTCTTGTATGTATCCACGGACCAACCGCGACAAGCGTAGCTTAACCTGGTTGATCAACCAGTGCGGGTGTTATCGTCACTTAGCCTCAAATCTCTCAGTATTATATACGAGTAGGTATCTCCTTGTTCACACTACCTAATATACTGTATATACCTATACATACACATTAACATACCGAACCGATCAATATTTAACAAGATGAAGCGTAAAACTAACACACGTCACAAATCAATTATAGGTAATAAACGCAAATAGCGCATTTAATATACCTTAAACAATTTGACACACATTTACATAGTAGATATTGAAATTAACGTACCTGTGTATCACTAAAGGAATTACAGAGTTGGATTAAAATTAAATTGTAAAGGTTTGGTGCGTCGAATCGTCATCACTGATGCTTCTAGTGGACTGTGAGCAATGGAACCACGGAGTCTGCTCGTACTCTGTGCCCTTCTGACGGTGACCCGCGGTGCCCTGGGGGAAGTGTGGGAGTTCGGCGTCGATGCTCCCGGCAGCATCATAGTTGATCATAGAGATGATGACTTTTCGCTATTCCAGAAGACTAAACAGATAAAGCTTAGGGTAAGTTGTAAAAGAATGTACCTATATTTGAGAGTGCTAGCTGTTAGAATATTGAGAATTTACGACTTTCCTTTCTACGTGACATTCATAATACGGAATGCCTGTGCCGAAATGACTACAGGGTGCAAAGGGAACGCTTCCGAAGCCAAAACGTAGGTTATCAACCTAAATACAAACGGATTGGTTATTTCGCATCAATTTAAAACGTTTGACGCTTCTGTAATGTTTCTACAAAGGATGCCTAAACCTAAAGTCGCCGCCTACACTTGAGGTCGAGCGCGGTTATGCGTGAGCCTATCAGCTGATTTTTATTTTTGAATACATTGCTTGCTAGAGTTGTAAAAAAAATAAAAATGTTCTTAAATGTGTTTAATCTCAAATAATGGTTAATTTAACTGTTCTCACAGCAGTGTACAAAAAATGCTAAAAAAAATAGGTAGAACTTGTAAAAAAAAATCTAGATTTTATTATAGTACTGTATCGAGAATCACTAGCCCTATCACCTATCTTCGTTTTCGGAAGCATTTCCCTTACACCCCGTATAGCTGTTCTGATTTGGATAATCTCACTCTTCTCTTGCTTGCTTATGCTCTAACAACAGTTTATCGACGTACACACGGACCTTCAATGCTCTGCTTAGCACGGAGAGTTCAAAGTCGAACAGTAAAATAAACTTCGATTTTCGACGCGCTGAGAAGCACTCTGTTGGATTCTCAATGCTCGGCCCTACACCGAGAGTTGAAAATACAGTGTGCGCAAAATCCCGCCGCGATTTTATTGCGTCCGTGTGTATAACGACTTACGGCTTAGGACTAATCGAGTAATGTTGGTGTACTTGAGACCAGCTCTGAAACCGTGAAAGCATACAAAATGTAATGCAATCTTTCACCATCATTTATTGAGCCAAGAAGAATCTGACACTAATCATTGTGTTTAAATTCTTTTCAAATGACATTACTCTTCCAGACACCACAATGCTACGTCATGGAGTACGTGCGAGTACAAGTTCAGAACTCGATATCCCACCCCAACGTAAGTTTCAACAAACTGTCGAACGTCGTCACGATCTCGTACAAGCCGCTGCAGTACAGCGTCAGCAGCTTCAACATCATCGCCAAGGCTGCTCGAAAGCCGGGCTGCTTCAACCAGTCTGTGGAGCTGCAGATGAGGCACACGTTCGGCAAGTGAGGCATTTATGTCGATGCGTTCGTAACTAGCTGTTTGGAATAAAAGTGCATTTTTGTATGCGTTGAGTTGTTTTATTGGTGTGGTTGGGATATGTTCCTCCCGCTTAGTATGGAAAAGTACTCTGTGCGATTAGTCGACATTCACACAGGGATCTTTTTGCGCACTAGGTCTTCAACGCACTGCTTAGCGCCGAGAGTTGAAAATCGAACACTGTGTTTTTCGACGTGTAGAGAATCACTCACGCTGCACTCTGTTAGGTTCTCAGTGCTCGGTTCAACACCGAGGGTTGAACATCGAACACTGTGTTTTTCGACGCGTAGAGACTCACTCACGCTGCACTCTGTTAGATTCTCTGTTCTTAGTTCAACACCGAGGGTTGAACATCTAACACTGTGTTTTTCGATGCGTAGAGACTCACTCACGCTGCACTCTGTTAGATTCTCAGTTCTTGGTTCAACACCGAGGGTTGAACATCAAACACTGTGTTTTTCGACGCGTAGAGACTCACTCACGCTGCACTCTGTTAGATTCTCAGTTCTTGGTTCAACACCGAGGGTTGAACATCGAACACTGTGTTTTTCGACGCGTAGAGACTCACTCACGCTGCACTCTGTTAGATTCTCAGTTCTTGGTTCAACACCGAGAGTTGAACATCGAACAGTGTGTTTTTCGACGCGTAGAGACTCAGTGACGCTGCACTCTGTTAGATTCTCAGTGCTCGGTTCAACACCGAGAGTTGAACATCGAACACTGTGTTTTTCGACGCGTAGAGACTCAGTGACGCTGCACTCTGTTAGATTCTCAGTTCTTGGTTCAACACCGAGAGTTCAAAACCGAGAGAAAATCCAGTGCGCGATAAAATACCACGTGAATGTCGACTTACTTGAATGTAATTTGCAGATATAAAAACTGTTTTTATAACGTGTCAAGAAAGCAAAAAATCGTCTCAAACTATGTTTTGCACGATTATTCACGAGGCACCTGTGATAAAAAGTTGTCCTGTGTTGTCTTGTGACTCTGTGTAATAAGGTTTAAATTGATTTTTCACTCACTTCAAATGTGAAAAAATTCTATGCCGTTGAATTTAGGGCCAAATACACTTCCGATACAGGCAATATTTACCTAAGATGATTTACTTAGTTAAGATTCTTCGGTCAGAAAAAAAAGCATTCAGCTTTTCGGATTAAAAAACGTAATATGTGGTAGGTACGGACACCAAAAGAGAAAAGTAACCATGCAGGTTCGTCGGATATAGTTGAAGTTTAGTAAGAAACCGATGGATCGAATAAAATTTATTTGTAGTAGTACCAGTTTAGTGAGTTTAGTCATACACACACATTTACAGCACTTACATCGCACAGATACACGCATACACACACTTTAAATATTAATAATTATGTCACTCTCTGTTTCTTTATTATTTTCTGAGTACTTCGTAATTGGCGTACTGTTTAGAATAATTAATAATATTATACTTGTAGCTATCAAGATAGTGTCGCAGGATTGTTCAATACTAATTTTCTCGGTGTATATGCCTACGGACTCGAACGATAACATAACCGTGTTTACAGATTGTCTTAGTGAAATTAGTGCGATAATAGAAAGTAATAATGTGCAATCAGTGATTATTCTCGGTGATTTTAACGCTCACCCAGGAAAGCTATTTGGTAGTGAGCTGTTGAGCTTCTGTGAGGAGCAGTGCTGGACCTGTGCGGACCTGGACTTACTGCCGCAAGGTACGTACACTTTCGTGAGTGACGCGCACGGTTGCCACCGCTGGCTCGACCACTGTGTAGTGACCGAAGCCGCGAGGCGTCTGCTCGTTAGTGCAACTGTATTGTATGATACGTATTGGTCGGATCACATGCCTTTACAATTTCAGTGTAATTTTAATATAATAAAACCAACAATTGTGACACCCAAGCCGAGCAAAAACCTTGCGATTTGGGGTGAACGGGATGCTAGTCAAATAAGCCAATACAAAGAAATATGTCATTCAATGTTTAGGGAAGTTAATTTTCCTTTAGAATTTAAAGAATGTGCTAACGGATGTTGTGGGGATTCCAATCACAAAGTCATATTAGACAATATGTATAAAAACATTGTGTGTATACTGACAGAGGCTGCCCAGTGTCCTAGTTATGAGGGTGCGGGAGCGGGTAGAAGGTATAAACGTGTTGTCGGTTGGAACAGACATGTTAGGCAGGCTCACGCGGACGCCCGGCTTGCTTTTCAAGGCTGGAGTTTGTCTCGTAAACCAAACTCTGGTTCTGTGTATGAACATATGTGCAACACGAGAAAGGTCTTTAAGTCAAAGTTAAGATGGTGTCAGAACAATCAAGATAAAATTAAAATGGACATCATTGCTGACAATCATAAATCTAAAGATTTTTCAAGGTTTTGGAAAAATACGAATAGTTTGAATCCGAGGACGGGCGTCCCCGTGAGTGTGGCGGGGCAACATGAGCCTGCGGCTATAGCAAACTTGTTTGTGCAACATTTTAAAGTCGTATCTCCTCTTGGCTCCGCATCGCAGGCGGTTGATGCTGAGGATTGTCTGACGGACTTAAAGGTCAGGTTCTCAGCAAAAGATGTTGCTAGCGTTTTAAAAAATATGGTTAAGGGCAAGTCACCGGGCTATGACTACCTCAGCATCGAGCACCTGCAACATGCAGGAGTTCACCTGCCAAGGGTACTGGCAATGTTCTTTTCGCTCTGTCTAAGCCACGCTCATCTGCCTAGCGACCTTATGAAAACTGTGGTTGTACCTATTCTGAAGGATAAGACTGGGGACTCATCAGATCTCTCAAACTATAGGCCTATATCTCTTGCTACTATCATTGCCAAGGTGCTGGACAGCTTGCTTGATAGACATATGGCGACCCGCATTGAATTGCATGATGCGCAGTTTGGGTTTAGACCAGGTCTCTCCACGGAAAGTGCCATACTGTCTCTCAAGCATACTGTACAGTATTATACGTCTAGGAGAACGCCTGTTATTGCGTGTTTCCTGGATCTTTCCAAAGCGTTTGATCTGGTGTCGTACGACTTGCTGTGGCAGAAACTATCGAATGATACTTCAGTAGATAGAGAAGTTATAGCAATTCTGCGGTTTTGGTATAACAATCAGACCAATTGTGTAAGGTGGGCAGGCTCGTTATCGGATGTGTATGGGTTGGAGTGCGGGGTTAGGCAGGGTGGCTTGACCTCCCCTCGGCTCTTCAATCTGTACATAAACAAGTTGATCGAAGAGCTCAGCAAGACCTATCTGGGTTGTTATGTAGACGGAGTATGCGTTAACAATATTAGCTATGCTGATGATATGGTGTTGCTGAGCCCTTCGATTAACGCAATGATAAGCCTGCTTACGACATGTGAGAGGTACGCGGAGGCTCATGGGCTTATATACAATGTTAAGAAAAGTCAGGTACTAACCTTTAAGGCGGGCACTAAAACTTACCCTGTACCTCAGTTGAAACTTTGCGGAAGCTCCTTAGAGCAAGTCACTTCCTTCAAGTATCTGGGCCACTGGGTTTCCGAAGACTTGAAAGACAGTCTGGATATTGAGCGTGAGCGCAGGGCGTTGGCTGTCCGCTGCAACATGTTGGCTCGCAGATTTGCAAAATGCACGACTGAAGTAAAGGCTACACTGTTTGCGGCGTACTGTCAGTCGTTCCATACATGCAGTCTGTGGGTCAACTACACGCAGAGGACATACAGCGCTCTGCGCGTTCAATACAATAATGCATTCAGGGTGTTGATGGGGTTGCCGCGATACTGCAGTGCTTCCGGCATGTTCGCTGAGGCGGGAATAGATGGCTTTCACGCCATCATGCGCAAGCGATGCGCTTCCATCATGCGCAGGGTACGCGCCAGCCCCAACAGCATCCTGAATACTATAGCGGATAGGTGGGACAGCCCCATACTGGGACATTGGATACGCCTACATTCTACTGTGGCGTAATAATAAATATAGTTTTTACTTTGTTTTTTCTCCAGTAAATGTAAGTACTAACACTAGTTTCTAAGTCGTTTGTATACTAACCAAATGGACGTTATGGGTCTGAAATAAAAGATTTTTATTTTATTTATTTTTTTATACTTTTTGTCAGCTGCGAAGATACCTTATAGTAAATAAATAAATAAATAAAATAAAAAGAAGGATTTTATCAATTCGACATGTTTGTACAGGAAAAGTTTTTATTCAGTGCGTAAACTGTAACCATGAATTCAGCATAATAAATCATTTTAGATCCCCCAGCGCAGAAATTTTTCGTCGGTTATACAAAAAAAAACAGCTGTTTCATAGAAAAGTGCAATACCTACGCGGTCAAAATGTATGGAACAGTTGATTTTTTTTTGTATAACCGACGAAAAATTTCTACGCTGGGGGGTCTAGAATGATATATGCTGAAGTCATGGTTACAGTTTGCGCACTGTATAAAAACTTTTCCTGTATATGTATATTTTATTATTTATGTTCGGGCATAACTCCGTCATATATAGTAGACGGATTCGTTAAATTATTTTTTTGTTCGAAAGGGGTTTATTCCGAAATAGTCCCACATAAATTTCATATAGCTCTGATGATGAGTTTCAGATAAGGTACCCCAAGGATGATGAAATTTCAAATTGTATAACTAAAACGTGAAAAATGTATTTTTCACTTTGTAGTGTTTTTCCGGAAATCGGTTGTTTTTTTTAAGTTTTTATTTTTCACTTTTTGATAAATTACCTGTTTGTTTTCTACTAATTGAGTTAACTTTGTTCGAATAAATCCATCAGTTTATTACTAAACTTCAACTATATCCAACGACCTTGGTTACTTATTTCTTTTGGTGACCGTACAGCGTACACTATTAAAACTATAGTGTGAATAAAGAAAAATTATGCAATAATTAACAAAATATATTTATTAACAATAACAAAAGGCTTGTTTACAATAAATAGAATAAGAATGATTTGGCTAACGCTATTATACAGATCCATAATATACACAATATGAAACAATATTAGGTGCATGTAGCAGTGGTTTAATGAGTCGAACGTGAAGGAAATAATACACGTAAGTTCTATTCAAATTCTTGCTTACAATTAAACAATTATCAACGCTAAGCAAATGTATTTTTAAGTTGATTTCAGAATACCTAGTACTATTGAAAAAGTCAAACAAGTGTTTGGTTTTAACGCAAACCGAACTTTAATGTATATGTATTAAAGTTGTTTATTAAAAAAAACACAATAGTTTACAAGTTTGGAAAGTAAATCGCGAAAGCAGTATACAGACATAACATTGGAGTTGGATAAAAAAAAACAATCCTATGCACTTTCTTATCATAACAAAGTTAGTCAATATTTGGATAAACTAGTAAAATTAGTGTATCATCCTTACGTAGTAGTGTCGATAATACTAACTAGCTCTTTAAGCTAAGAAGAGGGTAAAAGTCATTATAAAAAAATGTTTTTACCTATTAGAAAACCACGAGTGAATAGAATATTTCTAGGCAAGCGTGCATCGCCAACCTCTTATTTAACGCGCTTTAATTAGTCAATTTTCAAGCTTTTTGTGACATGAGTATTTAGTTCGGGTCTGCCCGACTAGTTTCGAATTCGAACAGAGCTTTTACTCAAAAGCACATCGTCAATTAAACTTTCAATAAGTACAATACATTATTATTGGTAATCTGCACAACCCCTCGGGGAAACTGCGTGATGTTGTGTAATTGGTGATTTCTTACTAAAAAACATCTTAGCTCGACATTCTAATTATTTATAAATATTTTTTTTAAATCTGACATTATGAAATCTATGCCACTGCTATAAACCACATCTAACTTGCATATAAAATATAAATCTCTCTTATCACAGCCAAAAAAAACGACTAAACTTCGGGTCACAAGCTTTTTGCCTTCCTATCCTTAAGTAAGCTGCTGATGAAGAACTCTCCAGCCCTATACGATGAGCGGACTAATGGTCCACTAGCTGTATACAAGAATCCCAGTTCGGTCCCACGTTCTTCCCACTCCTTGAACTTGGCTGGTGTGACGTATTCAAAGACTTTGAGATGACGTTTGGTTGGCTGCATGTATTGGCCTAGGGTTACGCAGTCGACGCCGGCCTCGCGTAGATCTGCATAAACAATATTAATCTGTCAAGCCTTTACTAATAAGACACAACAATTACTTAGGGGGCGTCCATTAATTACGTGAGGCGTTTAGGGGTGTGAGGGGGTCGAGTCGAATCTCACCCAATCTCACGTGGCGGAGAGGGGGGGTCTTGGTAAATATCACGTAATTTATATTTTTTCCCGCAAAGAAATAATGTAACATTACGAGATAACCGGGTTAAATTATGTGAAACATGTTTTTCCACCCATATGGCAAAATCTTACAAAATAATATTTATCGCAGTTATGCGAAAGCCACAAAGTAGCACAGTAGGTACTTCCTTGATGGTTAAACCGCCACCGCCTAGCCAAGTCAGCCAAATGCAATGCATAAATCCAACGCAAATAAGCACAGATTAACGTTTTTACACTAAAACCACGTATTTGAAATATCTCACGTGAGATTATGGGGAGGGGGGGAGGGTCGAGCCAAATCTCACGACATCTCACAAGAGCGGGGGTGGGGGTCAAAAAATCGCCAAAATTTACTCACGTAATTAATGGACGCCCCCTTATCTAAGGTAACGATACCCTCCGGGGAGCCAACAAGCACCAATAACTTAATTATTGCTTTACGATTCTAAAAATTCATGTACAGCCACCTCATCATCAGCTTAGCATTTTCCCAACTTATACATTGGGGTCGGCTTCTATTCTAACCGGATGCAGTTGAATACCAGTATTTTAAACGGAGAGACTGCCTATCTGACCTCCAAATTGCAGTTACTGGGTAACACAATACCGCTTGGTAAGACTGGTTGTCAGACTTTCGGGCTTCTGATGACCCGTAACGACTGTAAAAATACACGCATGACAGCCGGGTGTTGGTATTTGAAGATGTCACCCATCCACGGATCTACCGCGGCAAGCGTAGCTTAACCTGATCGATCGACCCGTGCGGTTGTTATTACTTTACCAGTAGCCTCCGAGGTACAGCCACCCAAGTTAAGTCAAATTTTACTTGGTATCGCCGTTAGCAGTTTGTTAGAACGAGGTGTATTTTTCTAAAACGCCAGCTACAACTTAATGTTAATAGTAACAGATCGGTAACTATGGACTACTAAAACTGCTAACTGACCTTTCATAGTTTGTTCCACTTGTTCGTCAGTTTCACCGAGTCCCAGCATGATTGAAGACTTGGTGATCAGGTCGGGGTTGACTTCCTTGGCCGTCTGTAGGACCTTTAAGGTTTGACGGTAGCTGAGGATAGAGAATATTCATTAAAATTAGATTAAGGCCCATAGTATCTTCATCTCCCGTCTGAATGCTAAAGCACGACTGCCGCCCGCGCCCGCGCAGGGCACCTCTGAGCCTTTATTTCAAAATGGGGATATTCCTTGGCAAATGTTGATTAATTTACAATTGTGCTCTAGCAATTCTGTGGTACCTCTAACTATCTATTTTTCAGTGTATTTTTTTTTCCAAATAACGAAGCCGTTTAGTAGGAGTATGGAATAGAAGCCAAATTATTGCGTGTTGGAAAATATTTTTTTTACAGCAAAAGTATTAACCATACAAAAAAGTACCCTCGGCAAAATGATCTATATGAATCTATAGCAAAATCATATATTTTCAAATCTTCAAGACAAGCCGTTAATGAGCAGTACGGTTCATAAAGTGACCGTGTTACGCTACCAAACGGGACTTAGGCCCTTAAGTACGGGATTTTTTATGTTTTAATAATCGAATATTTCATTTTGATTTTTGAACAAGCATATATGCAGGGCGAAAAGTTGATAGCCGAGTAGGTGCGGCATGATGAGACAACACCGAAAAATATTTGAAAATACCTCTTTCAGATCTCGAAAATAGACCAAAAATAAAGTGATCTTCAGTGCTGTTGATTTTAGTATGATCTTGTGCTGCCTAACACATGATGACTTAACTTAAATAGACAAATCTGATGAAGAAATTGTGGGCTTTTCCTGAATCTGACGACTTTGAAAACTCAGAATATAGACAAGTTATGAATGGATATTCAGGGCGTATAAAAGTTATTCTGTGCAATAGTTTTATATGTCCTGTTAGTGAGTATATAAATATCTGACGGATTTATTTCGACAAAATTTCATTGATGGAATGGAAAATTATCAATTTGTTAATCTGATTTTATTTAATTTTAAAAATTAACTTTATAACACGACACCTTACGCCATCTACCTGATTGTGTGCACAACACTATGCCACCCGAGTAGATCGCAACACTTACAAGATCAATCAACGATAACAGCAACAGTACCTACAGGCTACTAGCGACATCTAACAATCGACGTGTGAAGTATCCGTGACGTCAACGAAGGTTACAACTACATACAAGCATGAGATGATGAAGACACACACTCTGTCAAAACCGACTATATAAACGATCAACCATGGAGGAACGATCACTCACTCGCTACTTAGAAGGCACAGTGGTCGATAGCCCCGCAGTCACCACTGTTGTCATAAGCTTAACCTGAGCGGAGGCCCCGTCGCCCTCAGGAATAGCTAGCTAGGAGGTGAAGGGATAGGATAGCCCCGCAGTCCATCCCTAGAGCCACTCATAGGTTTAACCTAAGTCTAACTTTGTTTGCTAAAATCTGTCAAGTATTTGAAGTTAAGTGAATAAACTCCCTATCTGTCATCCAACGTTGGTTTTATTCCACCGCCACCATTATAACTTTGAAAATCTGTTAGATTTTTTTTTATCTCATTATCACGTAAGATCAAATAAAATTAACAGACAATACACAAAGAATGGCGAATTATGAGTTTACTTACTTTTGCAATATTTATTTATTTACTATAGTATTAGGTCTTTACCTATGAAATTGCCACTCCTGTATCACCGGATGCCGACCTACCTCTGTCGTGTGGTCGAGGCCTATCTGACGGACAGGGCCGTCATCTACCCCGGTCACCAAGGAGAGTGGAACCGGCGAGAGATGTCGTGCGGTGTCCCACAGGGATCGGTTCTGGGGCCGCATCTGTGGGACATCGGTTACGACTGGGTGCTGCGCGCCGACCTCCCTAGCGGCGTCAGAGTAGTCTGCTACGCTGACGACACGCTGGTCCTGGCGCAAGGGAGGTCGTACCAGGCGGCGGCCGACTTAGCGGCACACGGGGTTGCGACAATCGTCGATAGGATCCGGCAACTGGGACTCGAGGTGGCCTTGCACAAGTCCGAGGCCATGTGTTTTCATGGTCCTCGGAATGCGCCACCCACGGGTTCCCAGATAACGGCAGGAGGGGTTCACATCGGCGTCGAGTCGACGATGAAGTACCTGGGACTCGTCCTCGACAGCCGGTGGAACTTCGCGGAGCATTTCCGTCGTTTGGCTCCCAGACTGGAGCGGGCCGGGGCTGCCTTGAAGCGGCTCCTGCCCAATCTAGGGGGGCCAAACGCCTCCTGCCGGAGGCTCTACGCGGGGGTCGTGCGGTCCATGGCCCTATACGGGGCGCCGGTGTGGGCGCCTACATTGAGGCGCCAACCAGCCCGAAAGCTGAAGGCGTCCCATAGGGTCATGGCGATCAGGATGATCCGGGGATACCGCACGATCTCAGGTGAGGCGGCGGGCCTCCTTGCCGGATTACCGCCATGGGATCTGGAGGCAAAGGTCCTCGCGCACATCTGGGAGTGGCGCGAGGAGGCCAAACGGCGGGGCGTTACTCCGCTGCCGCGAGAAATCGAGGTGCAGCGGACAGAGCTCCGGCGGGATCTCATGGCGACATGGAGAGTGCGATTGTCGCAACCCAGTGCTGGGCACGCCACGATAGCGGCGGTAAGTCCCCTCTTTGAGGAGTGGCTTGAGAGGCGGCATGGCGTCCTCACCTTCCGCCTGACGCAGGTCCTCACCGGACACGGTTGTTTCGGGAGGTTCCTGTTTCGTATAAGGCGGGAGGAAACGCCCGGGTGCTTCCATTGCGAAGATCGCCCTGAGGACACGGTGGAGCATACGGTGGCGGTCTGGCCAGCTTGGGCGGAGCACCGCCGTGTCCTCGTGGAGGCGATCGGCGGCGGCGATCTCTCGCGTCCGGCCCTGGTGCAGGCCATGGTACGGAGCGAGAGTGAATGGCTAGCCGTCACCTCCTTCTGCGAAGCAGTAATGCTCGCGAAGAGGGAGGCGGCGCACGTGAGGGAGAGGCAGTATATGCGCCCTCACGGCCGTAGTCGCCGCGGGAGAAGCCCTGGGCGTCGGGAAACCCATGCTGATTCCCGGCCACCGTAGGCGCGGGCTTGCGGACGGCGAGTAATGGGTAGCTCGCTGTCCGGTAAGGACCAAGCCCGGGTCGACGGCGCGTTGTGTTCCACGCGCGCCTCAAAGAGATGTCAGCACCAAAGGGTGGGGTCCGCAAGGGCCGATGCCTGCCAGGGGTGCGGGTTGTTCGAAAGAGATACCGCGGCCCCTGGCACACAGGCAACTGAGGGAACACGGGTGGGTTTTAGTCAGTAAAAGTCTGACACGCCCTCTCGCTCCACCCAGAGCGGGAGAAGTTATTTGATGATTTCCCACCCAAAAAAAAAAAACCTATGAAATTGCCGTTTTGCAGTACTGGCCATTTCAAATCAAAATAATTTTTGTTTGGGTAAGAATTCTAATTTCAAATTAATTTTATTTTAAAAACATGGATTTTTTTTTCCAAAAGTAGTCATTTGTTTATTGATTAGTGTTACATTTTCATCGCATTTCAATCTTTTTCGTCATCATGGATACGTTAAAAATTCGAGTAATTATGGAATATGAGTACCGTCGTGGCAGCAACGCGGCACAAGCGGCACGCAACATCAACGACGTTTACGGAGCTAACACTACAATCCAACGCACCACCTGTTATTGGTTTGCTCGCTTCCGTTCTGGAAATTTCGACCTGAAAAATGAACCTCGCGGTCGTCCGAAGACTTTGGTCGACAATGACGAATTAAAGGCGATTGTGGAAGCTGATGATACACAATCTACGGCTGAATTAGCAGCAGCTTTCGACGTTAGCGTCAAAACAATATTGGTCCATTTGCGTCAAATTGGCAAGGTAAAAAAGCTTGACAAATGGGTGCCCCACGAACTCAATGATCGTCAGCGCGAAGTACGCGTCGAGACGTGCCTTGCACTGCTCAACAGACACACAAATGAAGGAATTTTGAACCGCATTGTTACCTGCGATGAAAAATGGATTCTGTTTGATAACCGCAAGCGCTCAGCAAGTTGGTTGGATCCTGGTTCAGCACCTAAACAATGCCCTAAACGAAAACTTACCCCTAGAAAAGTGATGGTCACTGTTTGGTGGTCTAGCGCCGGTGTGATTCATCACAGCTTCTTACCAAACGGGGTGAGCATTACTGCAGATGTGTACTGTGAAGAACTGAACACAATGATGGAGAAGCTGGCACATCTCCAACCAGCATTGGTCAATCGCTCGTCTCCGCTGCTCCTGCACGACAACGCGCGACCTCATACTGCACAGCAGACGGTCTCCAAGTTGCAAGAACTGGGGTTGGAAGCTCTCCGTCATCCGCCCTACTCACCAGACCTTGCGCCTACAGACTACTACTTTTTCCAGAATTTGGATAACTTCTTGGCGGGAAAAAAATTCAATACCCGAGAGGCAGTACAAAATGCCTTTGAAGAATTTGTTGCCTCCCGTCCAGCTGATTTCTTTAAGAAGGGCATCAATAAACTGCCACTGCGATGGCAAAGATGCATTGATTGCATGGGTGATTACTTCGATTAATACAAATAAAAAATACATGAAAAAAATTCGTTTAAATTTTTTCATACAAAACGGCAATTTCATAGGTAAAGACCTATTATTAACACTTACAATTGATTTAATTGGTATATTGAGTGACATACCGATGCAAAGTGATGAGATCTCACTAATAATATTAGAAATCTTTAAGTTCGTGATGATCCTTTGTTACACAATTCCGCCTTATGATACTTTTTACTCGAAACAAAGTATCCTATGTCTTAAAATCAATGTACGAAGTATATTTATCTAGAACACAAGTGAAAACGTAAGCACAAGTAAGTAAGTTCTTACCCAGCCCTCGGATCCCTCACAAACGGCGTCAGTCGCTCGACGGTCTCGATATTATGCGCGAACACATCGAGCCCGCAGTTCGCGATGGTCGCCACGCACTCGCGGTTGGCCCTGAAGTCCGGTACCAAGCATTCTACCAGCATGTCCTTGTTCCTAAACAATTTGAAGTAAGTACATCCGATATATTCTTATAAAAATACAAACATGAGGATTTGTAATTGGTTTTCTGGTGACTATAGTTTCCTTTCTTTTGTCTGTTTTTATTAGCTGTAAGCTGTGTATATGAATATTGTGAACAATGTTGCGAAGTAATTATAATACATAATAATTATTATGTATTAATGTATGTTTAGAGTCGTCACGCAGCGGGTCGACTGCAGTGTCTCCAAGGGAGGCCCTATGAAACGCTGGTGCAGAGCTTGGTCTGAGAAGGCAACACACAGGGAACACTAGAAAGCTACGTGGGACCGAATTTTGCCCAGCAGTGTGACGACACAGGTAATATAATAATAAAATGCTGCATTGAGTACTTACTGTTTTTTGATTTCTCTGACAGTTTCAGCAAGATGATTGGAACCACCGTCGGGTAAATCTGTAAAATGCATACATAAAGTGTTTGCCAAATTATATTTATCTTGACACTAAAAATATTGTACCTAATGCTTGTTTATTAGGCAAAATAATTTGTCAGGAACTTCTCTTCAGACAGCGTAGGAAATATGGATAGCTGTGCCGTGATGGCGAGCGCGTGCGGCAGGTTTCCTCCGAAATATACGCGCTGGGGCATGGCGCACACCAGCCCTCCGCGCCAGGCTAGTATTGAAGTACAGGGTCGACACTTGGCGGAACACATGCGAAGTAGTTCTCATGGCCTCTCTTTACATGAGGGATTCAGAGGCCCCGAAAGAAAAATTAAGTAAAGTAAAAGGTAATGTAGGTAGCTTTTAGAACAGTACCAAATACGCGTTTCGAGGGTTAATGTGGACTGCTAGTAGAAGTCTATTAATGTTACCATCTCTATCCACTGAAGTAAGCACGATGTACCCGAGCCCCCACTGGTTGATGGCATGCGCAGTGTTGCGCGGCTCGTCGGGGTCCAGAGGCGGCGGCCGGCGCGACGTCTTCACCGAGCAGAACATGCAGCCGCGCGTGCACGTGTCGCCCATGAGCTGCGATAACAGACAAGCTACATTCTCCTGACCAAAAGCGACTAAAGCGCGAATACGCGATGACGTGATCATTTACATGAGTTACGATGTATGCTGTACGCACGCGACTTGATTGATCGTGCGCGTGTGTCAAATTCATATAAAAGAGCGCGACAATGCTGACGATCGCGCTTAAAGCTTAGAGGAAGGTTCACAAATCCCTCTATCAAAACAGAACCAGTTTTGCTGCTTCTTTTTTCATTTAAAAGGGCTATGCTCTAGTTGGTTCTATTTAGTTTCGACGATAATCTCACGAAGAGTTTCCGAGTGGAATAACCACTGACGGCCGCCATGGCTCACGCACAATGGTCCACTTAAAGGACTAAGTGCGGAAACCAAACCCAATAACATAGAACATAGACTTTCCGAGTTAGAGAATGGAACTTTTCAAAATGGTAGTAATAAAAAATTGCAAGCAGACCGGTGTAACTCGTCCAAGTCATCATTTATTTCACTTAGGCACACATAAGGCACTTTTGAACGACAAAATGTACTAACATTAATTTTAAGAGGTAGACTATTAAAGTTTATACTATCTCATGCAGTCGGAAGCATCTTATTAAATTTAACGATATAGGCCTTTATTGCCTGCAACTAAAATATATCAACAAAAATAATTCTTGTTTTTATCTTTTTTAAATTTCACTTTTCATGTAGTCGGTTTATTTTAATAAGTCCCTAAGAGATTCGCGGCGACGAGGATTGTTATAACATCATCAGTGCATATCACCAGGGCCCGATCTAAGGGGCGGCAAGCCGGGCAAAGAGGGCAACAGGGCGAGGGACCCAGAGCGGCAAAAATGAGCGTACCGGGCGGTTGCACGAAGTTCTCAATTTTATCTGTAGGAGTGAAAAATCTTATAAAAATTACCATGCATAGCAGCTCGACAAAATAATCTTTTGTAAGGTTTTCCTTTTAAAAAAAATCTACTTTAGCGGCAGTAAATCCTTAGACGGGCGAAGGCCAACATATTTTAAAGTGCTGCCTTGTTTTATAATTTTCTTAATGCTGCATCTTTGGAATAGCAAGCTCAAGACATAAATGGTGTTAGTGTAAAGGGGCCGCGAATATTATTTTTGCCCGGAGCGGCTAAATTGCTAGATCGGGCCCTGCATAGCACATTCTGTTTTCAATAAATCCTAGCGCGGACGCGCGAACTAAACGAAAAATTGGTTAAAATCGTTCGAATTTACATAACATTTACTCGGTGCGTTTGTGTTTAGTCCACAGAACAGTCCTGTCTGTAGGCTGTTTTAACTTACTTTGAAGAATCAGATGTAACATTAC
Source organism: Antitype chi (assembly GCA_947359405.1). Lineage (NCBI taxonomy): Eukaryota > Metazoa > Arthropoda > Insecta > Lepidoptera > Noctuidae > Antitype > Antitype chi. The sequence continues at coordinate 1,374,075 of OX375817.1, read as the reverse complement.
CATAATAGTTGCTGTGGAAGTGCCATGCTTGCCACCACTCCAGCACTCTCCAATGTTAGGACAGCGAGCCTCTTCACATACTGTGCTGAGTTTCAACTCACGGAGCTGTTTCTTTATCTCTGTGAACTTTGACCCTGAAACAACAAAACACATGCTTAATTATTGAATTCTGATGAAAAAGCTAAACAGAGAAGAAGAGAAGAAGCTAAGACAAAACATAAAAAGATATGAAACACATCTCCTACAATACTAGAAGTAGGAACAAGTTAGTTCAAATTATGCTTTATTAGATTTTCAAAAGTAAACATCATGCACAATACAAAATGAAAATACGAACATTTAATATTCTCGGTCTAAATGAGAACTAAAAAATAAAAATTAGAAATCAGAAGATTGCATGGTTACAAAAATGCTTAGCACAATGCAGGCCTTATATGGCTTTTGAACATTAATATGGACAGATAAATAATGACTTTAACTTAATTCAAGAGACTCGGGTAGTCATCTCAAAATTAAATAACACATGTTATTACATTGACTAGCTAACACAGATAAATAATTATGATAAGGCTACTGAGAATTTGTTTAGAAATCTCCAATTATACAATGTTCTTATTATTAACTAACCCAAAATGATAATGTGTAAAATTATTGAAAAGATGTCATCAACAAACAGTTTAAGTGTAATATAAGAATACCAATCTATATGAATTTCAGTTTTTGTCTGGTGGTTCACAAGGTAGCCTAACAGTCAGTCTGTATATCTTTACCTAGAAAATAGAAGTTAAAAGTTGTTACCAGTTGGTATGGTCGTCTTCAACCACGGGGGTAGCCTCAGTCGTTCAGTTTCACCCTTCTCTCTCTTCAGCTTTCCCTCATAATCGACCCAGTCCTTTGGACGGTCTTCAGACACAAAATCAGCTAGACTGGGGCCTTCGCGAAGTTTTTCTCGTATAGCATCGAGTTTAGTTGTATGTTTGCACCTCTGAAACTAAACATAAATAGTTACTTAGAAACAGTTACTCAGCTCATTACTAACAAAAACTTAGACCCGCATAATTTTGACCTTCTAACATCCAGCATAGTCCTACTATCTAGTAGCTAACATCCCCTAACATCCCATATGAGCATTATACTTGAAAAAACAGGCCCAAGGCGTAAAAAGCTGAAAGTTATTTTGATGTCAGAGGTTATTTTGATACTTACGTCATGACTTCTACAAATAAGAGAAGACCTTAATTTGTTGCGAAACATTGTAACCGAAACATAAAGCTTATCTTTTTATTATTAAACTTAAACACACTGCAGCAATTTACACTCAAATAATAATTTTAATTATCGCTCGATTTTCACAGCAATGTTTTTGCTGTCATGTGTCATGTTATCTAATAAGGATGATCAAAAAATATCGATATATCAAAATATTTATATTTTTTCAGAAAATAATTGATACATATCATCGATATTTTAAATCTTAAAATATCGAGATTAGATAATTATTTCCGAGTATCAAATTCGATATTATTTTAAGAGCGAAGTACATTCATATGTTCGTCGCATGTATTTGATCGCGGACTGTTGTAATTACAATCACATTATGATTACCGAGATTTGAAAAAAACTAGTCAAGTTGTGTAGGGACCGAGCCTCTTGACTGTCACGCCAATTGGTGATTATTTTTGACATCGATGATTTCAGTATAAACTAATATTACTTAGATAATACGTATTTTAATGAAAATAAAACGAATAAAACTGCCAGATGTGTTTTTTTTTTCACTCTCATATAATAGGTCTTTACCTATGAAATTGCCGTTTTGTATGAAAAAAATTAAACGAATTTTTTTCATGTATTTATTATTTGTATTAATCGAAGTAATCACCCATGCAATCAATGCATCTTTGCCATCGCAGTGGCAGTTTATTGATGCCCTTCTTAAAGAAATCAGCTGGACGGGAGGCAACAAATTCTTCAAAGGCATTTTGTACTGCCTCTCGGGTATTGAATTTTTTTCCCGCCAAGAAGTTATCCAAATTCTGGAAAAAGTAGTAGTCTGTAGGCGCAAGGTCTGGTGAGTAGGGCGGATGACGGAGAGCTTCCAACCCCAGTTCTTGCAACTTGGAGACCGTCTGCTGTGCAGTATGAGGTCGCGCGTTGTCGTGCAGGAGCAGCGGAGACGAGCGATTGACCAATGCTGGTTGGAGATGTGCCAGCTTCTCCATCATTGTGTTCAGTTCTTCACAGTACACATCTGCAGTAATGCTCACCCCGTTTGGTAAGAAGCTGTGATGAATCACACCGGCGCTAGACCACCAAACAGTGACCATCACTTTTCTAGGGGTAAGTTTTCGTTTAGGGCATTGTTTAGGTGCTGAACCAGGATCCAACCAACTTGCTGAGCGCTTGCGGTTATCAAACAGAATCCATTTTTCATCGCAGGTAACAATGCGGTTCAAAATTCCTTCATTTGTGTGTCTGTTGAGCAGTGCAAGGCACGTCTCGACGCGTACTTCGCGCTGACGATCATTGAGTTCGTGGGGCACCCATTTGTCAAGCTTTTTTACCTTGCCAATTTGACGCAAATGGACCAATATTGTTTTGACGCTAACGTCGAAAGCTGCTGCTAATTCAGCCGTAGATTGTGTATCATCAGCTTCCACAATCGCCTTTAATTCGTCATTGTCGACCAAAGTCTTCGGACGACCGCGAGGTTCATTTTTCAGGTCGAAATTTCCAGTACGGAAGCGAGCAAACCAATAACAGGTGGTGCGTTGGTTTGTAGTGTTAGCTCCGTAAACGTCGTTGATGTTGCGTGCCGCTTGTGCCGCGTTGCTGCCACGACGGTACTCATATTCCATAATTACTCGAATTTTTAACGTATCCATGATGACGAAAAAGATTGAAATGCGATGAAAATGTAACACTAATCAATAAACAAATGACTACTTTTGGAAAAAAAAATCCATGTTTTTAAAATAAAATTAATTTGAAATTAGAATTCTTACCCAAACAAAAATTATTTTGATTTGAAATGGCCAGTACTGCAAAACGGCAATTTCATAGGTAAAGACCTAATATTTTGACTTTTGACGTTACTATAAGGTAAACCCGCCTTGGGGTAAAAATACTGGTATATAGAAATATCTTTTTTTTTTTACTTCACATAAATCGATACTCTACGAAATCTTTTAAAAAATTCGACACGATATATATCCATATATCTTTTTTTTCATTTGCGCATCCCTATTATATACCCATCACTGAGTAAAGAGATGACACGTGATTTTTTTTTATTTCATTAGGTAGTCGATACAATCGATTATTTGGCGACACCCTAAGAACTTTCTTCATTCACCTGTTAAATTGTTCATTTTTATTGTAACTTCTGCTCTCATTCAATGCTTTAACAACGTCAATTATGGTTGCGCTCTTATATAGTAAGAGAAAAGTTACACATTGAAAAAGTATAAAAGAAGAAGACATGCTGCGTCAGAGTACCCCGACCGACCCTTGCTCGTTGAAGCGCCAGCCTGCGCCACAGCTGAGCCAGTAGAGTTAAATTCCCTGATTAATAATAATAAGGCAAATATTTTGATCCAGCCTGTCCCCACTTGCTGTCCCCTAACAGTGACGCCCTGAGCCGAGGCCCGTACCCCGCAGGGGGTGCCCTCAGCGTGCAGTCGCCTAGTAATTTAAGTAGTTTTTACGCCCTGGCTGAAGGCGTTAAGTTAATTCTTAATGGCAGCCCCAGGAAAGACCGGTTAAGCCACGGCCTTTCAAGGGCAACAGCGAGATGCACAACAAAAAAATAAAAAAAAGCGTCAGAGAGTACACACGGCTACACATCTCGCAGATCTCGCATTGTATAGGATTTCCGTACAGTGTGAGATCAGCGTAAACTGAAAATGTATAGCTTGATGTGTAGCCGTGTGTACATAGAGATACTACGTATGCTGCACCACAGTACTGATCCAAATAACTGAGAATAATGTAAAATATTAACAAGTAAATCTTACGGATTAGAAGTACGACAGCGGTTAAGGCCTTACACAAACTGAACTCAGGAGAAGCACAGAATCGATAGAAGTGGCAATGATTGGGAGACGCCTATATCCACCAGCTGTTGTCTTTCGGCTGAAATGATGATGATGCTGAAAAAGGACGACGTATTTCATTATTGTAAAAATCGATATAATCGATTAGAACACGAATGCGCATATAATATTCTACTCTATTTTAAGTGTAGTAATTGTTCTATGAAGTCTGTGACTACAGCTGCGGGCTGCCCAATTTTTCTCATTCCCAACACTATGGAAATGGAAAAGACTCCAAGCCAAGGGTAGGGTAGGGCTTTGTTTGTAGTGAAATGAATTTTAAAGATATTGTTAGATATTAGAGCGCAATAAAACGAAAGATAGTTTAATATTAATTTGAGTTATCGTATGAAAAATAATATAGAGTACTTAAAATATACGTACCTAATAAGAATAAAAATATGTAAATAATTTGTGACCTTGAGCGTAAGCAATACAGCTGTCAAATAACCTAACCACAATTTTTGTAAACGAAAGATGAAAGTTTTTCTTGTGAAGTGTTTTTGTATGTAGCGGAGGCTGCCATAATACAAATCCTTTGTTACAATGGATGATGAAACCGTCACACACTATATAACTTCGCACCCAGCTGATCAGGTATGTTGATATAATTTTAATTAGCCAATGTTGCCTAATTGTTTGCTGTTAATTTAGTGAGTCAGCTTCAAATCTAGATCTTTTTTACCCCTTTTCTGACAAAGCAAATGCCCTCACAGCTTAACCATTTGGTATAGAAAATTAAAGGAGCTGTATTCATTTTATGCCTGTGTTCCAATGACCATGCTATGTTTACTAACGCCCCTGAGAACGTAGAAAGAGGTTCATTATCTAACTGATGTTATACATTTGTCTACAGACTGTTCATGTGGATGGCAATGCCCTGGCCCTCAATGTGCAGGATGACGGGGGTGGCAGAGTGGCCATCATGCATTCACAGACCTACTCCACATCACTATGCAGGTATAGCCGACATACCAGCTGTTAAAACTTAATATTTTGGGTATCTATAGGCTGAAAAAATTAAAATTTTAATCATCAGATGCAAGAAACATCTACTGTTGCTATTTACTTAACTCGTAACGTCTGGGAGGCACGCATGTGTGCCCACACATTAGAAAATTGATTGTTATCTCATTAGCCGGTATTGACAGGTCACATGACCTAAGTCACAGTTGACCTTTTACTAAATGCTGAAAAGAGTAGGTACTATTTTTATGTCATGTCTGTAATTTTCAATTATCTTTTCTATGGGTTGTTGTTACTGGTTATTAAATAATGTCTCTAACATTCCTACTAAGCATAGTAGGACCAGACACCTTAGCTTCTTAGCAAAGAAGCTAAGGTGTCTGGTACAATAGACTTTGTTTGCTACAGGCAAGTCTCAGTGGGTGACCATGTGGTGGAAGGACAATGGAGTGATGAGATCATGGACCCAGAAGGCAGGCTGGCAGCACTTATGGCCCACATCACGGCCCAACAGTCTAGAGGGCAACAACAACTGCACCATAAGGTATAATATATTATCTCAATTAAACCATTTTATAATTATTTCTCAGTAGAGTTACAATAGATATCCATTTACATGAGAAACCTAAATGTAATTATAATAAGTTAACTTACTAATGAGCATATGATCCTGAATTTGCCCTAAACTTTTATTTTTATTTTTTATTTGTATTCCATATTATTAATTTCCGATTATTTTTAAATTTTTATTTTATTTGACATTTCACTTGATAATTTTTATTTCACATTGTATTTTGATGATATTGTATTTATTTTTATATTGTGATTTGTATTTATTTCGTATTTGTAACTAGTGATTGTGAGAATATGTGAGTACCTGAAATTAATGGATTTTATTTTATTTTATTTTATAGGTACAGAAGATTAAAGTATTATTTACCATTATTAAACCAAAAAGTCAAAGTATATGGTGGAATATGACTCAAAATAGACAAACTGTGATTATAGTTATGGAGTGCCAAGTTAAACCATAAACTAAGTTGGCAAAGCATTATGCCACTGAGGGCCTGTTTTGTCTTAAAGTTTTCACTGACATAATTTTTGATTTGACTAGTTTTATCTAGCTGGGGTTAGTCAAATTAAAAATTATGATATCCTTTTAAATTTTATATTTTTTAATGCTTCTTGTGTCCCAACATTTTCGTGGACTGCGAGGGCGCAATTTACCTGAATTGTGTTTTTACAGGTGCATACAGTGAGGGGTGATGTGGACACATCTATTATACTGGATAGTCCCATGAGACTCTACCATGGTCAGCCAATGGTAAGCAAATACTTATAGTGATAATATAAAAGACAATCTTAAAAAAATAAAAAATAAAAAAAAAAATTGCTCGTTTTTTTTTATGGTTGACGTTTTCTAAAAATGAAACCTAGCTAGATTGATTTATCGCCCCCCGAAACCTCCTGCATACTAAATTTCATGAAAATCGTTGGAGCCATTTCCGAGATTCAGATTATATATACAAGAATAGCTTGTTTAAAAGTATTAGATATTATAAATGTGAAAGTTTGTATGTTTGGATGTTTGTTACTCAATCACGCCACAACGGCTGAATGGATTTGGACGAAATTTGGCACACATATAAATTATAACCAGGATTAACACTTAAGGTACTTTTCTATCCCCGTTTTACGTTCCCGTGGTATAATTTTTGACCTCCGCGCGGGCGAAGCCGCTGGCAAAGGCTAGTGATAAATAAAAAGATCTAGTGGCACTAACCCCAAATAAATTAAAAATAATAGTTAAAAAAACTAAAAAACACGCTTTAAAAACCAAACTAAAAAAGGAGAAAATAATTTAATTCAATTAAAAAGCGTGGGGTGCTTGACATTAATTGATTATAAAAAATACCTCAAAAAGCACCCCACGCTTTTTAATTGAATTAAATTATTTTCTCCTTTTTTAGTTTGGTTTTTAAAGCGTGTTTTTTAGTTTTTTAAACTATTATTTATTTTCTATTTTTTAGTTCTGCTAACTACAAAAACGTTTTTTTTTCTCAATTTTTTTTAAAATTATTGAATTGTCATCGGTCCTCGACAAGTTTACAAAGTTTCAATGAAATCTGACCGTTTAAAGTGGGTCAAAATCGCGCTCAAAGGAGTCGGTTACATACAAACAAACTAACAAACAAACATACAAGTGAAGCTAATATAAAGCGTGTAAAAAGGGTAGTGGTGATGATATAATGTTGTTTTCCCAGGATCAGTCACAAGAACCAATAGTGGTGGAGGTCCCGCCCCTGCCGCCGCTCCCTCCCCTGCAGGACATGAAGCGCTGTCAGGAAAACGACTGGTTCAATAAGAATAAATCAGCACTCAAAGTAAGATAAAACACTGACGGCCTTATTCATAAAAAGTTATCGAACATCTAAACAGTTGCTAAAATCTGGTTTTTCTTTGAAAACCAGACTTTAGCAACTGTTTAGATGTTTGATAACTTTTTATGAATAAGACCATTCGAGGTTTAGATTAGAACGCCTTCCGACTCCTACTTAGATCAATCTTGCTATATATATCTATTCTAAATATCTTGCTCATAAATATCTTGCTATTCTACATTTGTTTTCCTATTCTGTATCTTCTGGTAGAGGGTAAGACAGAACCTATTGGTATGACGATGTTTAGCCTTTGGAAACTAGCTGTGTATGTCTTATGCTGGGACCACACTACGGTCAACGTCAATGCCCATCATCGCGATAAGCAACGCTGTAAAGATTCCGATAATTAAAGCGATAAATTCAATGGCCACACTTGAACGGTCAACGTCAATGCTCATTATTGACGATAGTTATCGCCTAACGTCAAATGGCAATATGAATGCCTTTGTAAAATTATCGCGATAAGCTGTGGCTACACCTACGGTTAACGTCCATCATCGCGATAATCAATGGCGTTTCTCGTTGGTGTGGTCCCGGCATTATGGCTGAGTTAATACTGTAAATTGTAGGTTGTGTGTAGTAGTATTTTTAAATGGCGATACACATATTTAGTTAAATTTGCACTTAAGATATTAAGTTGTTTTCTCTTCCTATAACGACAGGATGATTCTTCAATGATAGACTCTGATGGGCCGGTGTTAGACCTCGGCCCGGGAGCGTCGCCAGGACAGCACAAACTGCAAAGCAAGAAGAGTCTTCCACACAAGAAAAGGATATCTAGGAAGCTCAAGAAGAATAATGGGAACTGTACTCCTCAGCAGGTCAGTTTGATATGGTATTCATGGCAGGCAAGACTAGGCCGGAGTGATAAGTCAGAGTGATTGATTTTGATACTTCAAGAAAGAGGTTGATCGTCGAATCCAACTTGGTTGGGCAGTTTGGGGAAACTACTATGACATCTTCTCATTTCACATACCACAGTGTCTGAAAACGAATATTTGTAGCAGTATTTGTAAAGCCATAGGTCTGCGTTTTAAGAAAACGTAATCAAATTAAGTCAGATTTCCGGCAATTCCGTTGGTAGTATTTCAGAGACGTTAATAAAACATACATCATCAACAAACTAATGCAGTCGACATACGTTAGTCGGTTGGTTTTTTTCGGTATACGATTCTCACCAACTAAAGTCGACCAAATGTGAATCAAAGTCGGTCTCAAAAACCGACCCGTAGTATTAGTAACCTGTTAGCGTGGGAAGCCATAAATGAAGTGGACTATATAAATAGACAATAGCTTAATGCCGACAAATATAGTATAACTTCCCGGACAAACAATGAATAAATGAAGTTAGAGTAAGTATCGTCTGTCGCGGTGGAGTCCCAAAAGACGAGTGGTCATCGGGCCGAGCCACGTCGCCGTCGAGCCGCACGTAGTGTCGCGATGACGCGTTAATCACGCAGCCTGCTCATGCATACCGCACGCAAGGTTCGATTCCCCGTTACGCTGTTACAGAAGTGTACACTTTTCTTGTTAAAACCGATAACAAAGGGAACAGTCATTAGGAAACTAAGGTAATAGTTAATATTTATCTATGACCTGAATGACGGCGAACTACATATTGGTATTCGTATCGGCGATACAAGCAATGCTTATCAAAATGTAAAAAGTCAATAATTTAAACTAAATACTACTAAATCCTATAAAGTAAATTTGTTCTAAGATGTTAATGGCTTAATTCTTAAATTATAAAATGATTTGCTGGGTTGCATTATAAAAAAAAAACACTACAAAGTGAAAAATAACTTATTATTTTATTATATAATTTTTTTTTTTTTTTTTATTTTTTTTTATTTACAAGTTATTTTTCCGGAAGTCGGTTGTTTTTTTAATTTTAGTTTCACTTTTTAGTTATAGTAGGTACCTACCCCACGCCACACCAATTCGAAATTTCATCTTCCTTGGGGTCAAAACAATGCTTATTTATGTGATAGCAGTAATCGCGGTTGATTTGCTGTAATTTTTTGAAGAGTTCAAGCCATAATATACCAGAGGTGGTTTGACTCCCGAGAGTGCGAGGGAGTCAATGAAACCGAGGGTATATTAAGTTGGCGTTTAGTCTCGAGGTGCGAACTGTACTTTTCACTTTGAGTGCGAGAAAATTAGTCAATTTAGTACAAAAACATTTAATAAATATTACTTAATAAAATAAAAGTCACAAAAGTTTTTTTTTCTTGAAGCTAAATGTACAATTCGAATTATTTGAAAAACCATGGAAATAAGACTCTCAACATTTTCGCAATAAAGATGGTCCACACTCAACAGATAATAGTATATTTACTGGCTGTTTGAGTTTGTCTATGTCACATGAAGGAAATTAAAAAAACTAATTACTTTTTACTCCCTAGAGACTAAAGTGGTCACTTTAGTCCCGCTTCGTAGGGCTATATTGGCGTACTTTTAGAGCATGAGAAGTGAAAATTATTATTATTTTACGCTTCCAGGATATAGTGGTGATTAGTTGCACGGACGTCGAAGGTCGCATCAGCTGCGTGGACCACGGCCAGGAGCAGGAGATCCTGCCAGATAACTTTGTGCCGCAGGAGCACATGCCGGTCGAGACGCATCATATTACACATGAGGTATGTTCATTCAGTTGTGAGGTGGATGACGATGATGTCCATTTTGATGAGGTGCATCTAGGAGACGTCCCTCAAAATATCGATTTTAGCGATACAACCACCTATTGTTATAGTTAAATCAATTTTCATTTGTATATAAGTAGGTACTGTACGGTAAAAATAAATAATCTATTCAAACATTGGTTGGTATTTGACTATTAGAAATTACTGTTGTCATCATCCCCATCAAAGTAAAATTTTGTATACATATATTCTGTATGAGTAAGTAGTTAAAACCCAATCTTGGTCTTTAAAAAAGTTCTGCTGAGTATGGTTTCCTAAAATGTAAAATTTTGTAGGTTTATTTTACATTATTAAATCCCCATACGGGGTGGCTGGGAAACTCCCTAGCGTAGACACCTGCAGTATTTTAGAAAAGTGCAATACGTAGACGAGTTCAAAATGTATGCTACAGCTAGTAATTTTTACGCAGGTAGTTCAAAATCATGTACTGAATGGTAACAATCACCGCGTCCATTGCCACCCTTTATAAAAAATATAAATGTTATTACAATCCACTACGAGAAAACAGTAATATCGTTTCGCCTTCGCATGGCCAGGTCCGTCCGATCTTGATCTGCCAGCTGTGCGGCGAGTTCTACGGCGAGGACCAGCTGAAGTTCTACCAGCACTTGAAGCAGCACTACGAGCCGCACATCATCATAGAGAACCCCGTGCAAGACCTGGGAATTGATAAGGTACTTTACTTGTTTGTGTAGATAGGATTCTTTGTGATTTAAAAAGTAACACTAAATATTTATTTTAGTGATTGCCTTTTTTCGGGAAACAAAAACGTGTTTAACGCTGCTTTGACATTATCATAATCTTATTATGCGTATGATCATAGATCTCTGGCGTTCATCTAGAAAAATGATAACACTATGAAGTTTAGTTAACACACTCAATTCATCTGATCAGAGAGCATGATGAAATGACATAATTTTTCTAAGACGATTTTTAAACTTTACGGGACACTAAACGCCCCTCGACAAGAAAACAATAAAACTTCGATTGTGTGATATATTTGAATGTAAAAGAAACCTGATAATCGTTGACCCTGCTTGCAAACTATTTTTAAACCAACAAGGCATAAATATTTTGAAAACTATCAAGTCTATCTTTACATAGACTGATCTAGAATATTCTTTGCAGATGACCAACTCCTGCATCGTAGATAACGTAGCAACAATTCCCGACTCGATAGTAGAACTGTCTCTAGAAAATTCCATACCAAAAACGATATACCAATCAATGGACAAGCACGTCTTATACACGACAAGCGATAAAACGTTCACGTACGCTAACAATAAGCTTCAGTATTCTATGGCAAGTATGGACAAGGAACCGCCGACGGTAGTTCAAGAGGCTGAGAAGGCGGATTTGTACGATACTCTGGATAAACTGGATTTGTATAGCTGTGGGAAGTGTAACAAGTCTTTTAGGAAGCAGAAGCAATGTGAAGCACATATCAAGGAGGCGCATTCTAATATGAAGGTATTGTATCATTATTTGCAAGTTTGTGCTGTTAAATGCTTAATTTGGGGGGGTTTGCCATAATCGCCACGCTTGGCAAGCGTGTTGGCGATCGCAATATGGTGGTAAAATGCATAGAGAACGCTGCTGCCCATTCTCTAGTGTCCCTTTGTCGCCTCTTACGACACCCACGAGAAGAGATGGGAGGCCTATGCTAGCTGTGCTGCTGGGGAGTTTGTTGCGCTACTTCTTCTTCCCAGGTAAAGCACTAGGAAGTGGTGAAGGGCGGGCGTTTTTGGGGGGACTGTCTTATGTAATTTGACGTTCAAGTAGTGCTTATTCTCAGTCTAATTTGAATAAAGACTTTTGATTTTGTTTTTTTTTTCATTTCATGTCCAACAGTGGACGTCTTTTGGCTGAAATGATGATTTATAAACTAAACTACATACAACAATTGTTCTCAAAGTGTCGAAGTACCGTATTTTGGAGCGAAAAATATTACAATTATATTGGCCTTAACCATTTCCTTGGTAATGCCTAATTAGCGAAATTATGTAAAATAGGAGAAGATAGCTGTGTTCTTCTAATAAGTATCACAGATAAGCGTTCAAAACGAATCATGATTTTGTAGATAACCGTACATACTCTGTTGCCGTCGAGTAGAAAGTTTGTTGTCAGTGTGATTTTGACAGTTTGGGAAGAAAACTTCTTCTGAAATAGGCTACATATAAAAGGACCTAGACAAAGATCGTTAGAAACGAAACACAAATTGAGAGTTTGTAGAAGGATTTCTATGGTGCGATGTCAAAAATGGAGAAACGAAATGTCACTTTGTATAGCAAGAGCTGTGTCTATTTTTCGTAGAAATAGAAAGCTCATGCTAAGCCCGCTGAATGGAAGTGGGGGTATTATAATGTTCGCCGTGTAAATGAACATGATTGTTGCAATGGCACATCTGGCAATTCGAAACTATGGGATTTTTACCTATAAATCGTCCCATAAGGTGACGGCGCGGTTAGTAATTGATTTTTTTAATGTTTTTTAAACAATTTTGACATGCTTTACCTTTGGGACAGCTTATGCTCAGAAGGCCAATTCGTAATTAAAAAGATAAAGCATAAGATCAGACTGTGAACGTTCTTAAAATTACGAGAATTGCCCCTATGATCTCTTATGCGCAACAAAAACAATTTTTGGTATAATTTTGCCGGTATAAAAATACTTTTAAACTAACGGTACGACCCGTCCTATTAGAGGTAGTTAATATTATTCTTTAATTATGACCTTATGTATGAATAAATTAGCTGGCTTCATTTTTGTACGAATTTGAGAAAAGCGAATAAAAAAGTACCATCGCAATCTGGGTACGCGTTAGTCGTGCGTATACGCGAGAATAGGTCCGATGACCGAAATTAATTGAAACTTTAGATATACTGTAGAACAAATCAGAAATAGACACAAACTCGACAATCTTGATGGAATAAAAGTAATCAGAATATACGCTCAATTCGTGTTTTTATGAAATAAAAGTGCGTAAGCAACGCAATATGCTTTGACTATATGAGTACACACGACAGTCACCCTTACAGTTGGAAGACATGGGTGAATTCAGCGAGCCTGAGGACCTGATGGAGGGCATCCACGTGGCGGTGGACGAGCCGCCCGAGCACTACGAGCACACGCTGCTGCCGCATCTCACTGTGGAGAACGGGCACGCGCACCAGGACAACGTGCGGCACTGGTGAGTACTGTAGTGTTCATTCGTGTGTGATGTGTCTGTGGGCACCGATCACATTTAAAATTATTGCGTAATACTCCGTCTTTTCGAAACAAAAGCCTATACTAATTCATTTGAAAGCTTATTCCAAAAACGCTCAAATATAATTAGAGTTATTGTTTCGCCAGCTTGTATAACATAAGGTCGACTAAAACCTACAGTGTTTTTTTAACTTTCAAGCAATTTAACAAAGTTTATAGTTAATTCCTGAATGTGTCCTCTTATCTCATGAACAAAGCAGGATATAAGTGTTGTGTGCCGCAGGTACGCGCGCGCGACGGGCGGCGCGGCGTGCTGCGCGGCCTGCGCAGGCGCACCGCACGACGCGCAACACCTCAGGCTGCTCAAAGGTTACTTACACTAATATATAAATATATGTGGAATCTTTCATGAATATGCACTTAAAATGCGTCTAGCGCTTTTGTATAGCGTTGTACGGAGTCTAAAAGTAGGTCTCTAACACAGGCCACAGAGCGACAGTGACCATTGAGACGGTCGCGGCTAGCCTAAAAACTACTCAATTTTTCCTTTTAAGGCCAGAGTGACACTAAGTACTGTGGTATTAGTAATTGAACAGTAACAATAAACTGTGTATGTTAAGGCGATATTTCCTTTGTTTTCTCATATCCCAATTCTGCGTCCACGACTTTTAAATCTAACACTCTGTATGTCACTAAGTAGGCATGTCTGATCGCGATCCTTACGATCCTAATCTATGTACCTAGATTTGACATAAATTGTAATCAATTTATTTGGCAAAACGAAAGAGTACATAGAGAGTATACAACATTATAATGACATTGTAATACTATTATTATTACAACACCTTAGGATTATTTATACAGTAGTGTTGTGCATATACAATTAAAATAAATAGTGTCTGCCAAGTGTTATATAACTTACAAGTGTTTATAATGCCATCATTTACCTGTCCTGTCATCTTGCACTTATTTTTTTTCCTTTCACACACCAGACGAAGTCCTCCGACGAATCTTAGAAACAGATGTAGCGTCCGACAATCAGAACTTCACCGATAGCACGATGACTGACACCGCCGACACGGCCGACACACCCGACACCCCTGACACCCCCGACCTGCCGGCCGACGAGCCGCCGCCCGACGACAAGTCGGATGATAAAAAGAAACAGAAGCGGTTTGAATGCCAGCAGTGCCAGCGAGTGTTCCAGCACAGGTAAAGTTCGTCAGCTCTCTGAGCTGCTTCGGTCTTATTACAAAACTTTTCTCAAAGCTTATACATTCGATTTAGCCAACTTTTGTATTTCGAAGTACAGTTAAGGTCTTAATTCAATATGGCAACTTAACAAAGGACTAAATTGACAGTTTCGTAATATGAACTGTATTTCGACCACAGTAAGTTTCTTTATTAATAAATAACTATGTCTAAAATTAAACTCTTTTTTTGTAGTAAGAAAACTTTTAACTAAGTCTCATATGAACCATCTATATGACTAGATGTATGGTTCTCATAATTATGATAAACTGCCCTTACAAGAAACTATACAGCGTGGCGATTAGGTTATCACATTAATTCAAACCACGTATTCTACATTACGTATTTTAAGCATACATAAATAAAATAATTAATAAAAGTTAACATTCTACCCGTGAGACCTTTTTTCCCTTTTAGTATTTAACAACATCATGTATTGCATAAAGAAAATCCCCTGACCAATACTAGTAGGTCAAAGACCCGTGGCCGGCGGCGTAGATAGTTCAGTCAAACGATGTAAGACGATGCCATTCCGAATTACTTGGAATTACTAACAATTACAAAAGACGTAAACAAATCAAGCGAAAAATGTCCTTACGGCTAATAGTTTAAGGCGTTCGCTATGCGCAAAATTAAAAAATAAAGGACCTCAGCGGGGAATAAAAAGCATCTGCGATAAATGTTCTTACTGCTAACGGTCTACGGCATAAATCTCTACGCGCGAAATGGACGGGGAAGGGGGTGTGTGTCGTCAAATTTCGTATTTTTTTGGCGGGCGGCGTGTGCGATTGTTTGTGTTTTGTGTGTGACTCACTCCAGTGCCCGCGCCGTTGTCCTTGAGGATAGTTCGTTCACGACAGCAGTTGCCTATTTGCATTTTTTTGGTGTTTGTATTGAGGACGTTTTGTTAAGATTCTTGTTGAAATAGGATAGGTACGTTATTATTAGTTGTAGATTAGTTAAGTGTTGTGACAGTTCGTGCGGTTCCTATTTTTGTGATAGGACACGTAATTACAACAGTAAAATTAGTTGTAGGTAACTTTTTGAAAGTTGTGTGACAGTTTATGCGAATTCAGACGCTTTTATTATTCCTTTTTGTGTTGTGTTCTCAAGATGCCTCGTGTCAATTTCACGTCATCGGAGTACACCGATATGATATTGATTTATGGAGAATGTTATCAAAACGCAGCGCTGGCGTTACGAACATACCGAGAGAGGTATAATACCACACGTGTATGTCCTTCAGATTTACGGATTTTTACACGGGCAGTCCAAAGATTACGTGATAACCAATCTTTGGTTCCACATCAGGTCGAAATTCCTCTGCGAGTAACCGTGGGTCGGGAAGAGCAAATCCTTAATTATTTCGCTCGTAATCCAACTGCAAGTCTTCGTAGAGCAGCTCGCCTATTTCGAGTACACCACAGGACTGTACACAACATTTTAAAAAGAGATAAGCAACAGCCATTCAAATACCAAAAGGTGCAGGCTTTATTAGGAAGAGATAAGCCAGTCCGGGAAGCCTACTGCCAGTGGCTACTGAGCAAAATAGAAAATGACTCTAACTTTTTGTACAACATAATGTGGACAGACGAGAGTACATTCACGCGCAACGGGATATGGAATCGACAGAATTTACGATACTGGAGTCGAGAAAATCGGCACCTGATCCGAGAATCCGCACACCAATACCGATTTGCCGTGAATGTTTGGGCTGCAATACACGGAGACCACATAATCGGTCCGGTGTTTATCAATGGCAACCTCAATGGGCCTAAGTTTGTGGAACTACTTGACGGCACAGTGTCGGAGTACATTGATGAACTACCGTTGGGTGGCAATGGCCAGGTATGGTACCAGCTTGACGGAGCACCTGCTCATTCAATAGTGGCTGCCCGGCAGCGCCTCACTGAAATGTTCGGAGAGCAGTGGATTGGCCGATACGGACCTACTCGGTGGCCAGCACGGTCACCGGACCTAACACCACTGGATTTTTTTTTATGGGGACATGTAAAAAATGAAGTGTACGCTACTGAAGTGACGACAGTGGAAGATTTAAAAATAAGAATAATTCAGGCTTTCCACAACTTAAATAATTTAGCCGCGAATGGTGATCTATTAAGAAATGTCCGTAATAATATCATACGACGGTGTCGATTATGCATTCGGGTGCGCGGCGGACATTTCGAAAATTTAGAAATTTAAATTGCATAAAGTGAACTAAGTGGAGGTTTTAAAACTTAATTTGTGATTACTTGGTAACAATACCATAAAGTTTGTGTTGCATTGTTGATATCAACTATTACCAACGCCCCGCGCGTGAGCGCAAGTACCTACCCTCCGCTAGTCTCACTGTCGTTTGGCGTGTGCGCCGCCCGCCGCACAGTGGGCTGAAACGGGCCGGTAAAGGACTTTGCATTTAAAAAAAAAAAGTTTCTTTTTCTGAAATTTTAAATATTGTGTTGGATTTATCTATCGATTATAAGTAATTATTTCTATGAGGGTCGTTCAGATAACTTAGTATTTTCGGAGTTATAAATATCCAAAGTAATTTTTGTATGAAGCAAAAGAAAAAAATGTGAAAATCTCGAAATTCTCAAATTTTCTCAAAGAATTGACTCTACGTATGCATAGTACGTATATTTGTCCTATTTTAGCGCCTATTCTTGGGTTGCGATTTTCTGCGATTTGGTCGCAATTTCAAATTTTGTTCTCTATTCCACACCACCATAGAGGTTAAGAACTAGGCGCGTTTTTTTTTATGTAGTGGTCTCCCCTTTAGGCCTAATCCACTAAGGACTAATAAAATAAATAAATAAATAAGTAAAAATCACAATTACTACTGGCCACTGCACTGTTTTAATTTAATCACTGTCAAGGGTATCCACATTAACGAATGCAAAATTTTCGTATTCGTCATCATCAAATGTTTCCGCTTGTTCAATTACTAATAAACTTTGTGCTTCTACTGACAAAGTTTTATGTTTTCTGCGAAGTTCGTGACGTTTCGCTGAGATGAGTGGATCAGAGCTGGTCAATAAATTATTTAAAATGTCTTCATTTGTAGTTTTTCTACTGCATTTCCTGGAATGGTGTTGGCGGTACCTACGAAAGTCTTTATTTCTAGCTTCAGCAGCTTCTTCAGATAGCTGTCCAATTGGTATTAGACCAAAACTTTCAATAATAGCTGCACCATGCATAAGAACTTTATGAACACTTGAAGGCATATAATACCAGCTATATAATTCCAAATATAGTTGCATGGTCACTTGAGCATATTCGTGAAATTTCGCTGTGTCAATGTGGTAACCTGATGAAATTGCCTCTAAAATGATTGCAAATCGCCTTATTAATTCTTCACTAACACCAGTTATCTCGGCAGTCATGTTTAGATTTGCAAAAAATCTTCTAGCAGTATTTCCGTCATTCGTGGAGCCGTGCCCTTGTTTAACAACATCAATCAGAAGTCCCATTCTATTTTTAAAAGCGTCTTGTATGTCTTTCTTTCTTCTTTCCATGATGCACATGTTGTCTCCCTTTACTGTCCATGTCTGTATCGTTAATCTGTAGGCTATATGCAGAATGCATTCCATCATTCGTATCCAGGTATGCAATGATGACAATCCGTATTTACAGAGATCTGGATCAGTCGGTTTTGATACAATTGAGGGCAAATTATTCATCTCTGTTGGAGTGGCTTTACAAATGTCGCATCTCTGAGATGAAGTATCATACTACACAAACTGTCATTATTTTTAATACTGCCACTGTTTTTTTTAAATAACGAAAAGATCAAGGTTTGTCACTAAATTTTCAAACATTTTCACAAATACAAAATAACAAATAAGTAAGTAATGAATGTGTGGGGGTAGTGCGTCTATTATGGTGGGTAATAGAACACTGAAGTACGTTTGAATGCAACCGAACATTCCGTAGATACCCTATCGTTGCACCAATCACGTTACGACACGTCATAACTTGTTGTTGCGCTCGCGCACTCTTATCCCTTGATTTCCGGAAATAAGTCTCAAAACAAATTACGTCTTACCTATCTATGGTGGTGGAAAATGTCGAACATTGTTTTTTTTTTAAAGAACTAAGTAGGTATTGAGGTTTTCAGGCCGTTTAGTATACCTACATTATTTTCAATTTCAATTTAATTGGAATAAATTGCTTAACTAAAATAACATGACTCTTCATACAAATTTGATATGGCTATATCTCCGAAAGTACTCGTTAAATTAAAAAAAGTCAAAGAATAAAAACGTTTTAAATTTATGCCTAGATACCAAAAAAATACATTTGATCTCTTAAGACCCAACCTTGTAATCCCAGCCCACTGTGCGCCGCCCGCGCCGCCAGAGCCGCGCGCCGCGGCGTTGCCGCTTTTACAGGTCAGTAAACTAATAGTAACAAGGGTGGATTATTTATTGCCAATTTTTACGCTATTTAGTTTGTTAGAAAAATTCAGTTTTCTATTTTTAGGTCTATTTTTGTTTTTATTATTTTAACAGACTGATAACAACTTGTAATAACCGTTGTACTATTTAATGTGATAACCTAATCGCCACGCTGTATATGGACTTTAAAAAGACTGAGCTCTGAGTTCATTATTTCTTTTCAGTGGTCGGAAACACTAACGTCATCTGGCTTAACAAATATTAACGTGCAAAAGTATATAAAACTTACAAAATAAATAAAACTTATAGGAACAGTCTCCTGTACCACATGCTGTCGCACAGCGGCAAGCAGCAGATGTGTCGCGAGTGCGGGAAGGGGTTCTACACTGTCGCCGCGCTCAAGGTAATGTCCACTTGACTTAATGATCGAAGGAAAACTAAAACATAAGTAAATCTGCTTGCAAATCTTATATACGAATGGCTTTCAAGCCATCATGCGCAAGAAAGATAACTCACTGCTGCACCGTCTACGAAGCAGCAGCAACAGCATCCTAAATGGTATTACTGCCCGTTTTGACTGTCCTTTCCAAAAGCATTGGATAAGGACGGCCGTAGGCATCAGTTAGGTATGTACTAACAATACTAACATAGTTATACGTAAGTACATTTATGTATAATATAATTTTTTGTTACTAACATACTATGATCGTTATGATTTATGATTTCTGTTGTTTTGAATTTTGTAACCATATATGGAGTTTTCTCTGATACAAATAGATTGAATTGAAAACAAAATTGAATTGAAATTATCTTCTATCTTATGCTTAAATGATCATGACCATATAAATTTTACCAAAATCATGATAAAATGGACGCATTCACAAATGGATAAGTGTCGAAGTCATTAACTACGCAGACGTCGTTCCCCAAAAGTAGTGTCTGTTGTGAAAAAAGTTTGAACTCTTCACCGTTGCCTCCGTCTTGACCTAAACTAAATTGCCAATTGGAGAAGGTTGGAAACTAGTCAATGATACTGCTGAGTTTAATGTAAAATAAATATATTCAACGGACCAAAGGATATGATATAAAGCAGCGAGGGAGCACACGTGATGACTGCTAATCGTGTCGTTAGTTAATATGAAAGAATAAAGTAACGTAAAAATGCTATCGTTAGGGTATGGTTTCACCGTACACCAATATTAAAACTTCCCAGCATATAAAAACGAATAATCCATACCTTCATTTAAATTGTATCCGTGTGTCCCTCAGATACACAAGCGCGTGCACAACGGCGACCGTCCCTACAAGTGCGACGTGTGCGGGCGAGACTTCCGCCAGTGGAGCGACCTCAAGTACCACAAGGTGTCCATACATTCCGACCAGGTAACACAGCTCATTACGTCATAATAATGTGCCTTTAATTTCCCCACTGCTGGAACTCGCCTCCTGTTACGGTCTTTCAGTGAAAGCGAGTGGACTGTATCTACCACGCAGGCCCTGTGCGGGTTGGTAAACTCATGTTTACTAAGACTTATTAGAATAATAATAGTACACACGGTGACATCAAGCTAAACATATCTAGTTTTAGCTGTTCTCGCATTGTATAGGCTTTTGGTATAATGAGAAGTCAGCTTATATTGGATATGTATAGCTTGATATGTCGTCGTGTTTACATTATATGTAGTTTGTTTTGTAAAATATGTATTAGTTTATAGTTATTGTTTTTATACTTATAAATGTATTGTGATTTATGGGCCTTAGTTGCCTAAATTCAAGGATAAATATATATAGGGTGACTAGTAGTTAGTGACCGATATTTAAACACAAGATTGTACTCATCATAACAAACAACTATCCCAAAGAAACGATTTTTTAAATTTATCTACCTTATTGACCCCAATTTTATCACCCCAATAGAATACAAACGAAAAAAATGAATCCAGTTTTACCATGCATAATTCTTTTTTTAATTAATTTAACAACGGACCGCGCGCGCGCTATCAGCTGTGAGTCGCTTGACCCCGGGGTCAGTAATAGTAGAATTTATTTTGAAATGGTTGTTTCAGAAAATGTTCAAATGCGAGTTCTGCGGCAAGGAGTTCGCGCGCAAGTACTCGCTGAACGTGCACCGCCGCATACACACGGGCGAGCGCAACTACAAGTGCGACTACTGCAACAAGACCTTCCGCGCCTCCTCCTACAGGCTCAGCCACATGCGCACGCACACCGGTACTGTTCATATTACTAGTGGCCA
This sequence comes from Antitype chi, assembly GCA_947359405.1. Classification (NCBI taxonomy): domain Eukaryota; kingdom Metazoa; phylum Arthropoda; class Insecta; order Lepidoptera; family Noctuidae; genus Antitype; species Antitype chi. The sequence goes on along the minus strand of OX375817.1, from coordinate 1,352,760 downwards.
TGCGCGTTACTTGTGAAGCTCTATTAAACCTACCTTGAAGCGCGTCCCGCTGAACATTAAAGGAATCCGGTTTTTGAAATCAAACCACACCACCACAAACGTACGCACGACGACATACCAAGCTATACATTTCCAGTATAAGCTGACTTCTTATTGTACGAAAACCCTATGAATACGAGGTCAGCTAAAACTAGAAATGTATAGCTTAATATTGTATATTGCCGTCTGTACATAAAGACAAGGCACGTCAGTTTCAAAGTTTCTGAGAGTTTTTGTATGCCACCTTTTATATTTTCTATAAATCCCTGGGGTGTAACGCTTTTATTTTAGCGGATAGACTGTACAAGTGCTAGTCAGTACTGCACCAGTGTATTCCGCCACCTCCTACTAGTTAATTTCTTTCACTACTAGTCTGATTTCCCATTCCATGTCACGTACTAACTAGCGTCCCCCGCAGGAGACCGGCCCCACAAGTGCTCGCAGTGCGACAAGTGCTTCCGCGTGGCCGGCGACCTGCGCCGACACGTGCTCATACACGACAAGGTCAGGAACAGACTCACCGAGCACAAGGCCAAGCTCAAAGACATCAAGGAAGACAAGAAACCACTCGCCAAAATAGCAGAAAAACATCATCTCAACATCAAAATTGAAGACCCCGTAGTTTCTAAAAACATTAAAAAGATCGCCCTCGCTTCCACCACCAAAACACCCAACATTCTCAGAACTATTCTCACGACTGATAAGAAAAAACCTGCTAAAAAGAACCAGAGCGTCAAGAAAGGAGCGCCCAACGTTACCTTAGACCAACTGGACAACAGCTACACCAACAATGTACAGGTATTCGACACGCGGCAGGACTCCTACAGCAAACTGAACGTTGCGTCTGTTAAAGAGATGTACAGCGACGCTAATTACAAGCAGGAATTAGATAACTCATTCACTAAAGAAATTATAACTCAATACAAAAATGAAGAAACAGAGGAGAGAGATTTCGCGATACTTAGACCGATGTTTAGGAACAGCGTGTTGTGTGACACGGTGGCGCCCGACCAGGCTGTGTTCCGGACTGAGAACACTGACGGCAAGATGCAAGTGTACACACACATAGAGAAGAACAACACTACAGTTCCTAACTCTCAAGTTTCACTAAACGACATGCGTCACTTAGAGCCACAAACCACAGAGAACGGTTTCATAGAGAGACTTACAGCGTTATACAATATACCCGCTGTATGAGTGACTGTGATAACTATTACTACTAGTTTCAATTGCAACTTGCTAAAATTGCTGCTAAGTTCAGGCGCTACTTTGCATGGTTTTTATTCTATAAAGGCAAAATCGGATGCGACTTTGTATCATAAGACTAAAATATTTTATAAAGACTGCTAATGTGAAATACGATTTTCCATGTCCCGTTTTTGCTATTTATTAGTGAAAAATATTTAATTTGTTTATAAAGATGCTTTAAATGATAAAAATAAGCAAAAACAAGGGATAATAATCTTCGTGATGCTTTGTAGCGCCTAAAAGCGATATTAGTAGCATCAAAACTTATAACTTAGGACCAACCAAAATATGTCAAATAATAAGGTAACATTTTATAAAACATTAGAATAGGTTTTTATTGCGTTGTTTGTATTTTATATCGGCACTGATCTTACGCAAGATTCATAAATATGATATTTTAGTTAATTAAAATAATGACTTGAATGTACCTATGCTTGTCAATAGTAATAAATTTAAAAGAATGAGGTGACTTGTTTACAATATAACATTTTTATTATGACTGTTGAAAAACCATAATATACCGAAATGAATTATTAACCTTTTTTATAGAAAAATATTTGTGTGATAATAGTATCTTAATGTAAACAATGCTATAATTGCGTGGCACATTTACGCAACAAGTCCGAGGATTATTGGGGCTTATTCTAGTACATTATAGTATAATTGATGCCTAGAACGAAAACAGCAATAAAAATTATGTTAATTAGAATTATCTGGTTATGCAAGTGATAGCTTTTAAAATAAAGTCAAAGTAATTAATTGCTTATCAAAGTAACTACCATTTCAAATTGTCCGTATAATCAAATCACAACTGTCATTCTTTTGACAGTTGTATGAAATAGCAATAACACGGCCGATTGACGTAGGTGTCAATTTGATGTACTATTAATTTCCCCGGCGGTCCATGGGGTGTTAGGATGGGTAAGTAAACGTGTAATATCTAATATTATGAGACGGCTATCATAATATAAAATATCCCGCTTTAAACTTGACAGGAAAGAGTTGCGCAGTCACTCAATGCGCCAACTTAAATAGATAGAGATATAATTCAATTCACGAGCGCGCGTTGTTTATTTTATTTATTAGGGAAAACAAACAGTGACACATTACATTTTATAGGAAGAAATACAAAAAAATACGACCAAATGTGTAACCAACAACATTTTCCACAAAACGCGCCTAAAAATAATCCTTAATCTAACTTCGCTATTTACCGGGGCGTAACTCCGCTGCCGCGAGAAATCGCGGCACAGCGGACAGAGCTCCGGCGGGATCTCATGGCGACATGGAGAGCGCGATTGTCGCAACCCAGTGCTGGGCACACCACGACGGCGGCGGTAAGTCCCCTCTTTGAGTAGTGGCTTGAGAGGCGGCACGGCGTCCTCACCTTCTTCCTGACGCAGGTCCTCACCGGACACGGTTGTTTCGGAAGGTTCCTGTTTCGGATAAGGCGGGAGGAAACGCCCGGGTGTTTCCACTGCGAAGATCGCCCTTAGGACACGGTGGAGCACACGGTGGAGGTCTGTCCGGCTTGGGCGGAGCACCGCCGTGTCCTCGTAGAAGTGATCGGCGGCGGCGATCTCTCGCGTCCGGTCCTGGTCCACGTCATGGTACGGAGTGAGAGTGTATGGGTAGCCGTCACCTCCTTCTGCGAAGCAGTAATGTTCGCGAAGAGGGAGGCGGCGCACGTGAGGGAGAGGCAATATATGCGCCTTCTCGGCCGTAGCCACCGCGGGAGACGCCCTGGGGTCGGGAATCCCAGGTTGATTCCCGGCCACCGTAGGCGCGGGCTTGCTGACGGCGAGTAATGGGAAGCTCGCTGTCCGGTAAAGACCAAGCCCGGGTCGACGGCGCGTTGTGTTCCACGCGCGCCTCAAAGAGATGTCAGTACCAACTGGTGGGGTCCGCAAGGGCCGATGCCTGCCAGGGGTGCGGGTTGTTCGAAAGAGATACCGCGGCCCCTGGCACACAGGCAACTGAGGGACACGGGTGGGTTTTAGTCAGTATTAGTCTGAAACGCCCTCCTGCTCCACCCAGAGCGGGAAAAGTTATTTGATGATGTCCCACCCAAAAAAAAGCCATGCTATTTAAACTAAAACCTACAAACTACAATAATTTAAGTTATGACAACATTTTTGTGTTAAATAATAGAACTAAAAGTTAATTTAACAAAAAATTAAAAAGCTCATTGAGGCACGAAATAAAAATTACTGGTGACTGTGATTATCAGTGATAGGAATAGGTAGTGCCTATTTGCCTAAACTTCGAAGAACAGAGACAAGAAACGGAGACTTCCTTAGGACTAAATTTTTTCCGAGACATCTGTCCCGAAATTTCGAGACAACACATAAATACATTAAAAAAAAATGTTATTTGGAATAAGTAATTCGTCTATATTTACCTAAAGTTTGCGACTAGATATATATCATAATAAAATAATAACATACACAGTTGTTACAACCATAAAATTTTCTGAATTTTTTTTTGGAGAACATTTTGTAAATGACTTGTAGATCGTAATACACAATGTTTGAATAAGAAGCAGTACACGTTTCGAAGTAAATATCTTCTTTCTAGCTCACTCTCGGCTACGTTTAATGAGATTTCTAAAGTTCAAGTGTAAAAAAGTTCTAAAGTTCAAGTGTAAACTATCACATTTATAGACAAACTTTAGATAAATATTGACGAATTACTTATTCCAAATAACACATTTTTTTTTAATGTATTTAAGTGTTGTCTCGAAATTTCGAGACAGATGTGCCGGAAATAATTTAGTCCTAAGGAAGTCTCCGTTTCTTGTCTCTGTTCTTCGAAGTTTAGGCTAATAGGCACTACCTATTCCTATCACTGGTGATTATGCGTTTTGAGTATCATATTATATTACTTATATCGTTTCAATAAGGTATAAATTAGAATGTTGTCGCGCGTTAGTGAAATGCAACCCATCGTAACAAACATTTGATTTTAACTGACGTTATCACTTGTACTAATCAATTAATGAGGCCTTTTAATATACCGTTTTTGATGATATAGAAGTATAGTCAAATTAAATAGTTATGTGCTATTTATATGAGTTCTAAGTTAATGATCAAATACCTAAATGAATAATATTTACGTTAAAAATGAACTAAAGATGACCTCTAAAATATATACTGTAAATAACCTGAAATAATATGTCTAGTAATGTGCTGAAATAAAGACTGAATTCTTATTTTTTGCTTAAATAAATAATATGTATGTTATGTATAACTTAAGCGTAATATTAGTTAATGCATAATTTTACGATAATATTATAAATTGTTTATAGTGAATTATAGCAACATTGTTAAGTCAAGTTCACATAGTGCCAATGACTGAAGCTATACGGGGTGATGTTTTTAGCAATGACCTTTAGGGCAACTTCGTGTACCGTTTGTCTGTGGAATGATGCTTAGATGTAATTTCCTAAAAAATGACCTTACTGGAAGACGTAGCGTTGGAAGGCCTCCCAAAAGGTGGACCGATGACCTGGTGAAAGCTGCAAGCATCCGCTGGATGCGAGATGCATAGAACGGGTCGAAGTAGCGGTGCTTGGGGGAGGCATGTGTCCAGCAGTGGACGTCTTTCAGCTGAAATGATGATGTTAAAAAATAAACTGTCCTGTTATTTATAACAGAAATCATAATGTAGGCGTTTCTAAGAACAACTCTACATAACGTCTACGGTTGGCGTTGTTGCCATTGAGATCCTTGTTTATAAACGAACCCTGTGGAGTAATTAGTCACGTCGATTGTTGGTGGTCTCAACAATCATAATTATCAAATCTATAACACTGTTCTCTGTACCACAATGGTGAAAAAGTATTTTTCAATTTGTTATAACTGTTCTACAAGTCATGCCAATGCGATGAATGAAAGCATTAAATAAATGTAAAATTGATAAGATAGTTAATGCTATTTAATTGCGCAATTAATAGTTATCGCTACTGCTAACTGTTTTACCACTAATGATACACGATCAGCTTTTCTGAAACCAGAAGTAATTCGTATGGTACTTAATAACAGTTTTATTCTAATTATTACATTATAATGTTGATGAAGTTTATAAACTTTACAAACTTTTTAAACAAAGCGAATTTGATTAGTATATGCCAATAACAGCACTGACTGATCAAACATTCAATGTCTTTTTTCTTATAAAAAAGGTTGTTAAGAGTACATATTGCATTGAAAGGGTAGTCAGAGGTACACCCAATAAATACCATAAGTCAGTTATATTTTTAGCCTCATTTTTATAGGGTCTGGGCTGCTAATAAGAATTTCCTAATGGTAAAATCCAAATAACACTAACATCCAGAAATACCAAGCCCAGTCGGGCTTACCACCAGCAGACCAACGAGCCACGCGTTTAAAGAGGTCTCACTGTCGCCAGTGACCTGTGGCGTATCCTTTGTATATGTTACCGGACAAACCCGATTTCAGGCCAAACTAGTTTGTCCTAGGCCAAACTGGTTTATTAAGCCGGGGCACGCCGATTAAATGGGTTAGGTTAGGTTAGGTTAGAACTGTGACCAAAAGCTCGCGAGCCGAGCGAGCGAAGCGAGCGGCGCCGCGGCAGCGGCCGGCGAGCGTTACTTCCAAAGGCTGTTAACGAAATGGCTAATTAAGCTAGAAACCAGTTTGGCCTAGGACAAACTAGTTTGGCCTGAAATCGGGTTTGGCCGGTAACATATACATCATGTCTGTTCGAAAGTTATCTGATGAAAATGTAAACAAATGGATCAGAAAACATCAACAAACCTGTGGATGCCAATTTGTAGTGCCACTTTAGTAAGTGCTTTGATTAGATTATTTGAATACTAAAACCGAAAATCAAATAATTAACGACCTTTAAAAAATAATAAATTGACAGTTGGAGTAAATTTTATGACCTTGATTTTTATGATTTTCAACTACAGTTAAATAATATTATTCAATCATTATTGGAAAAAGTAGTTAGATGTAAAGTTGGAATGTTCTAAATACACATGAATGTATTACTAATTCTCTTTAGTGAGTGTTTGCGTAAGAATTGAACCCAAACAGGTTTGTTTACACTTTCATCCGGTACTTCTCTAACAGACAATACCTCACCTTATCTGGGGCTTATCCGGATCAAAAACCTCAGCTCGCTATCAGAGCCTGCGCAAACGCACTGGGTTTTTTTTCCAGTTTTCGGTATAGTATTTTTATTATACGGATTGTCTTAACTTATTCACATGATACCGGATCTTATAAAATAACGGACATTGGATTCGTGGGAACATTTTACAAAGGCATACATGCCACTACCAAAACTATAAAATAGGTTGGAAAAGTAACTCCAATAAGTTCTTTATTTTCTTTTTATTTCATTCTTTTTTTAGCTAAGTCTAAGTACGCTCGCGCGATGTTATTTGCACTGTAATTTCAACCTTCTGCTTAACACCGAGAGTTGGAAATACAACACTGTGTTTTTGTTGACGCTCTGGGATGTGCTCTGTTGGATTATAAAGGTTCGGCGCAACACCGTGAGTTCAAAATCCAGCTCGCGATAAAGTCCCGTTGCGATATTCTTACGTCCTCCGCGCGAACGTTAGCTACGTAGACACGATCCAAAATTTTTGTACTAGCTGACCAAGGTAATTAGACAACTGTCAAACGTGATGACGTGTACCGATACCCACTTGTCTAATTGTTTTAGTCGACCATCTCGTTATTAATCTTTTTTTATATTATTAGGTATACATACTGAAACAGAATAATGTTTATCTGTGATTCGATTCCGTGTTCCATTACAGATGTTTATGCTTCAGAAAGACATAGTTACTGAACAGTTTACTCGTTTATGTATATGAACATACATAGATGAGTCTATACTTTTGTACATTGTAAATACGTGTATCTTATCATAGTTAACCTTTCAAGAGAATAAATGAGTTTCTTGTTATTTTTATTGTTTTTTTTTAACCCCTTTCAACAGTTTAGCAAAGATTCAGTGGCATGTTGGCATGTCGTGAATAATATAATCCACAAGCCTTAAGGATGACTTGACTTGGCTGGTAGCGGGACTGACAGGAGAAAATCTTGGGCAGTAGTGTGGTTCATTTTTTTTAAGGATATTGCTAGTCCATTGCTTCATATGTTGAAAAAAAATATCTGCTCAGCAACGGAAATGACGCAATTAATGTTGTTAGCATAATCAGCTTATAATGTTCCCACTCCTGGGACACAGGCCTCCTCTCCGTGAGAGGGAGTGGGCCGTAATCCACCACGCGGGCCCAGTGCGGGTTGGTAGATGTCACATGTTTTAGAATTTTTAGTTCTAGGACATGCCGGTTGCATTAGGATGTTTTCCTTCACCGTTATGACAGCAGTGGTAGGTATCTAATGAAATAATTTATACAAAGTAAAGCGCCTGTCAGGGTACGAATCTACGACCTACAACTCGTCGCGGCCGTTTCAATTGCGCTCGTGTTGAACTGTCAAAATGTTGTTCAGTGTTGTTGAACTGTCAAAATGTTGTTCAGTGTTGTTGAAGTGTCAAAATGTTGTTCAGTGTTGTTGAACTGTCAAAATGTTGTTCAGTGTTGTTGAACTGTCAAAATGTTGTTCAGTGTTGTTGAAGTGTCAAAATGTTGTTCAGTGTTGTTGAACTGTCAAAATGTTGTTCAGTGTTGTTGAACTGTCAAAATGTTGTTCAGTGTTGTTGAACTGTCAAAATGTTGTTCAGTGTTGTTGAACAGTCAAAATGTTGTTCAGTGTTGTTGAACCGTCAAAATGTTGTTCAGTGTTGTTGAACCGTCAAAATGTTGTTCAGTGTTGTTGAACCGTCAAAATGTTGTTCAGTGTTGTTGAACTGTCAAAATGTTGTTCAGTGTTGTTCAAACAGCGCAGAGAGCAGTGGTGGCCCAGTGGTAACGGCCGCGACTTACGAGTTGTAGGTCGTACGTTCGAACCTAGTTAGACGCATTACTTTGTGTAAATAATTTCAACACCACTGCTCTCAAACGGTGAAGGAAAACATCGTGAGGAAACCGGCATGTCCTAGAACCAAAAATTCGAAGACATGACATCTACCAACCCGCACTGGACCCGCGTGGTGGATTACGTCCCCCTCCCTCTCACGGAGAGGAGGCCTGTGTCCCAGGAGTGGGAACTTTATAGGCTGAATATGTGTGTATGTATGTTGTTCAAACTGTCAAAATGAACGCCATTCCTACAGATAGTGTGTTACGCAATTCCCATGCTGGTCTCGTGTTAGATACTTGGGTTGTGCGTTCTGTGCTAAAAGTTTTTGTCTTTCCCTGTCAGGCATCATGACGGATTTAATCTCAATGTTTGGTTAGGCACAGATAGGATCAGGTTAATAAAAAAAGAAACAACTTGGTCTCAGGTTGCTCTCCGTTAATGCTACCTAGTATTTAATTACTTACCTACTTTTTTACATTATCCTGAGTAAATATTTGAAGGAAACAAAATGTTGGTAAACAAGTAGGTACAACAGTAGTAACAGGTGTATGTACACTTAGATCTTTTTTCCTCAAAATAATCGTCTTGCTTATGCGCAATGAGAAAGTCATCCGGAGCGAATACCATCCGTCCCGTTGAACTCGATCCCGGTGATGTGTTCGGCAAGATCGCCCGCAATCCGGACCGTTTCCGGTTGAATGTCTGCCAACTATTCCAATGATTCCCTCTTGCTTAGAAACTTAGTCACATTAAAATATTATAAAGTTAAGTGAAATTGTATGAGGTAGGTACAGTCACGGACTTTAATTGATAAGCCACTTGCCACAGTTCCTATTTTAGCCGTGTAATGCAAATCGGGTTTAGTCGGTTATACTCGTACATAGTCCAGAGTGACGACCCAAAGTCAACCAATTGCAGGGCTAGCAACCGTAACCTAGCGACAATTGTTTTAGCGTAGCGATAGTAACGTTATGATTAGTCATTTCGACATCGGAAAAATTCGCACCCACGATTTTATCCGAACGCGTAGCGTCCAAGATACCGTTCATGACAATTATGATAACTGTTGCTTAGAAACTTATATAGCTACGGCTATGATTCACCAAAATTCGAAATTATCGTCTCTGACATTTCAACTGTCACTGTCTTCGGATAGGTTTTCAGAAATAACGAGTATTTAATGAGCTCTAATTCAAAGGAGGTCGTATCAAATAGATTGGATAAACTTATTTATCATTGATAATTTATTAGTCAACCTTCAACCTCTATGTATAAGACTATTTCCGATTATAAGTAATTTGTCATTTTGTTTACGAGCATGCGGTTTAAGTTCGTGTTTAATCGTGTAATCTCGTGAATGTATAAAACTGCAAAATAGGAAAGTTTAAAAGTGGCTTATCAATTAAAGTCCGGGACTGTACCTAGGACCTACAAGCTTTACACTTGACCGGTATGTTTCAATTTTGTTTCGTGTTCCTTCTGACTCTGAGAAGAGAGGTCTCGCTCGATGAGTTGTTTCGTAGTCACGTATCAGTGCATCACGAAATAGTCAGGTAGGTACTAAACCTGACTGAGGCAAGTGGAGCAGTGATCTAGTCGCAGACCTAGTAGTCGAGCCCCCCTATATCATCTAAACTGGCGACAATCTACATAATTTAGGTACTCTATGGCACTGAACCTTGAATTTGAATCCGCTGAAAATCATGGAGGCACGCACGTTGACCCCGATCTTGGGCCGAGCCTAGTGCAGAACCCCAGATCAGAAATCTGTAAATTCATCGCTGTTTCGCGACTCTTTACTTACACTACCTAGGTACCTACTAACCGACTCAGTGGGAGCGGGGCAGTCACGGATTTCCGCTATTCGAATAAAAATCCTAATAAAAACATACATAACCAATCAATCAAAACGAAACCAACTACGTAAGTACTAGTGCCAATCGATTATCTGCAATGAGTAGGTACCTAGGTACTTATATTATTAAGTAATTAATTTAGTTTAAATGCCGAAGCAAATCCACGTCGTTTAGGAGATAAACACAAATGAGTGTGTTAAACATAATGATCTTCTTTTTAGCGTGTAGCAATCTCAGTCAGTCCAGAATTTGGTAACGAGCTTGGCACTTTCAGCAGCGTCCATCAAGTCCTGTAGCGTGCAGACAGCAGGACACGCTTCCACGCTTTGCTCGGCTCCTAACGATCTTAGTGTGATGTTAAATAGCTTATAGCCTTCCTCGATAAATGGGCTATCCAACACTAAAATAATATTTCAATTCGAACCAGTAGTTCCGGAGATTAGTGCGTTCAACCAAACAAAAAAACTCTTCAGCTTTATAATATTAGTATAGATGTCTACATATGTATATAAGAAAACTACGTTCTTTCCTTATTACAATATTATTGGAAAAGTGTTTTTTTGTTGTGTCCGATAATTATTTATTTCATTTATTTTCGTGTTGTCGTGTTTAATTTTTTATCCGTGCATGGCCCGCCTCTGCTTATTGGTGAAAATCGCACGAAAATCCGTTCAGTACCTACTTTTTCAGTTTATCGCGAACAGACAGACAGACAGACGCGGCGGGGGACTTTGTTTTATAATATGTAGTGATAGTGATTTAATTTAGTTTTATTTTGAGTTACTTTATGAGTACTATTAATCTATTTCAAAATATAGTCTTAAGTGAGGCCAATTGTTATTAAGTATCTAATTAGGGTTGCAATTAGTGTTTAATAATTCATTATACTATATGTACAAGCTATTAGTTTCCTACGCCTGAGTGCATTCTTTTGGGTTCTGTAATTTGTTAGGTAATTTGAACTAATTCATGACGAAGAATTAGGTAATTAATATAAATCATGAATTAATTCTTCTTCCAGAACCCTAACCTTACATAAACCCTCCTCATAAATCTTAGGCTGAAACATATTAAGTTCCAATAAGATTGGAATATTTACGCCGTTTGAGGTTTTCTGCACCTGCAGCAGCCGCCCCAGCACAGCCCGCCGTGCTAGGAAGATGGGATGTCGCGAGGGTGTCGATACATGTTGCATTCCACATCAAAGACCTTACTTCCAAGACATTATGGTGATTCCGTGTGGTCTCCTCCCATCGTTGCGTGCCAAGCCATAGAGATCTAGAACAGCTGCGATAAGAGCACGACGGACGATGTCATTGATGCTGGCGTGCCATGCTATCCGGCCTGCGCTCCTACGAAAACTTTTCCAAAACTTCATGGAAATTGATCTACTAGATACCTAGAATCGCGCCGCGCCGAACTTCGGGAGCAATTTTCACCAAAGGCAGTGGCTGCTTCTATAAAGGGGAAGAGAGTAGAAAATATGATTTATTTCAAAACGGTAGAGGTCTTTCTACTCCACACCTTTGCACTCTCGCAGTACTAGAAAAGACGCGATAATAGGTAGGTATCACGTCTTGCCGAGGCAGAGAACAAATAGTTTTATCTCCTGCAGCAGGCTTAGCATGACGCTTTCTATTTCTACTGTACTGCAGAATAGAAATCGCTTGTCAACATTTCTCGGTGAAAAACTGTCAATAGTGTCTATACTTGAACGTGATTTTTGTCTACTCTTCTGACGACAAAACGCTTGTCTACGGTTCTTGTGCTAAGCTTCCTAGTATTCGAGGTATCCGGGACGGAAGATAGGCAGTAGGTACCTATCCCCAAAGGGTCGATTCATCCTTCATGCTTCAAGTCTCATTCAGGCTTCATAAACATTTGATAGTAGGTACCTACTTAAACACAGGCCAATCAAAGACCACTAGATCGACTGACGTCCACCACCTACTGGACAACAATAAAATTATAAGCCGCATGTTTAAAAATACATGACTGTTTAAAAATACCTACGGGTTTATTTTTACCTTTTTTTACCAACAAAGAAAATTACTTGTTTTGATCGACCCCACGGACCAAGAGATATGCACGTGGGCGCTATGTTAAAATTAATTTCGTGTAACGTGTATTTGCGTGTTACCTGTTGGAATTCGTTTCTGGTTTACTGAGTAATAACAGAGGTATTTTTCGTGTGCTCAAATTCGCACCTTTCGTGTGCAACTGTGAGCCAGCCGGGGATTTTCCATGGACACCCGGGAGATGTGGATGGCTGTAAGAATATGAAGAACACGTGTAGGTACTTGAATGGATTGTTATAGCTAGAAAATTGGTGGACATTGACATGACGTTCTGGTTACTTAAAGATAATGGAAGTCTAAAACATGCGCCAAAACTAAAAAGGCATTCATCGGCGTAGCCTTTTCTCAGTTATGTTGGTGTGTCCAGTCTAACTGTTCCAGTCAAGCTATATTTGGTTTGCCAGGTGCTCAAAGGCAGTGGAAACCAAATTGTTTAGGGCCTTCTGCCAATCCTTTTATACCTGCAGCCTGTGGGCCAACTGCACGCAGCGGGTCGTGAGTGCTCTGAGAGTTCAGTGCAACAATGCCTTCAGGCTGTTGATGGGGCAGTGCGTCAGCGATGTTTGCAGAATCACAAGTGGATGGCTATTACGCCATAGTTGATGCGAAGAGTGAGAGACAGACCTAACGGCTACCTGAGGGTCATTGCTGAACATATTGACAGTCCTATCTGGAGACACTGGATTCGCCTACATATAGGATCATTATTATAGTTTGCTTTTGCATGTGTGATACCAGATTTTGTCAAGGAGCGACGCCCTATCATCATCATCATTTCAACCGAAGATACACTGAAAAATAGATAGTTAGAGGTACCACAGAATCGCTAGAGCACAATTGTAAATTAATCAACATTTGCCAAGGAATATCCCCATTTTGAGATAAAGGCTCAGAGGTGCCCTGCGCGGGCGCGGGCGGCAGTCGTGCTTTAGCATTCAGACGGGAGATGAGGATACTATGGGCCTTAACATTTGAAATAAAAGGTTTCGCATCTATGAGTCACGCGTGTTTTTTTTTTGTTTAACTTTACTTAGCTACCTAAACCTATGGAGTATAGTTTAGTTACTCTTCTTTAGCGTATCGATGGCAAAAAGTTCAAACATCTTTGGCCACAAATTCAGCTGCGCGAATTCCGCTCACTGACGCAGTCATAGCTCATAAGATTTATTTATTTATTCACAAAACACATACACTATCATCACAGGCTTACCTAATACAATAGTGTAGTTATACATGGTTAAAGTTATAGTTATAATAGCTCAAAAAGGTTAGACACAATTATAATATTAAAAACAACCAAGAGCAATTCAAGTGCACAGGTGACACACGCAGCACGCACGCAGCGGTGCAGGGCATACGGCGCAGGATGGTAGGTGCGATTTTTTTTTGGGACATTGTGTGGCGGAGTCGCATACGCACATGAGATCTAAACCGTCCAGGAGCCCCCATCTGTGGAGATTGTTTTTGCTCCGGCCGACTTGGGTTCAAAGTCTATTTAAAGATTTCCAAGTCGGCTAGGGTAACGCGTGCCCAGGCGGAAGGCTCTCAGATGGTTCGACTAAATTGTCAGTGGTTTATACAGGCTCCCGCCATAGATTTCATATTGCTGTGGACGCCGCCACAGCAAGATACATATTGGAGTTTACAAAAACGACACTTTAGGCACTCGTTATCCTCGACAATGATCTGAAAAAGTAGTACTTATATAACTTTTATTGTTTTGAGGTCTTCTTCTTTTCGTGTCGATGGTACACTTTTTTATATATATAGTTTGGCCCTAGTAGGTGGCCACATTTAGTACGGCATCAGTGAGTGGCATTATTTAGATGATACAAGGTGCAGGAGAACGGGCACTTAGGGCACTTCAGCAAGTGGGGCATGGTCTGGTCAGAAGCACCGTACTCAGGCTGAGTGTTGGATGAGTCAGTATAATCCCCCACTTTGACAAATTCTGTTTGCAGCGGCCTACGTTGGTACGCAATCGATTAAAATCTTTCCATATCTTAGGCCACTGCAGATCACACCCGGGAGGCATATTTTTTGCGGTAATAGGTAAGTTAAGTCTTACCCCTGTTAGAACCAACTCCTAATCAGGTGCAACAGGCGGCGGTTATACTGGAAGCTGACCCCAACATACCTAGTTGACAACAGATAGTGATCGCACAGAGGTAATGAAAGATAGATTATTATGTAACCGCACTTGTTGCCTTCAACATCAATGGGCTCCTCTATGTCTGCTGGATTCTCGTATTTATTTTAAGAAACATGCTTGTAATCTATTAGATTTACTGATGTAACAGATCTTCCTGCATGACGCTATCCACTCCATCTAGTTCAAAACTTTCCGCCGAGTCAGTCGTTAGTTAACTCTGAAAAAATAAACTAATCGTTACTTATTTCCATACCTAATTATTTATTTGCCTTTCGTTTATAGTTGAAAACCGATTACCCTCATTTCTACAAATTCCACCTGCTATTCTGGTGCACGAATAAAAATATCGGAGAGTTATATTAAGCCCCGAATACCTTTATATATAGTAACGTGTTGAACACAAACTAATAAGCTTAAGTTTCCGATATAACACGGCATCTATCAGCGGTCCTAGTGAATTTTCACTAAATCGAATGTGGCAAAACAAACACGTCTGATTTCCCGCGCAATGCAAAACAAACGGCGCTCGGAGCCCATCAATCTGCCACGCGTGCCCACGCGCATGTGTAACGTTCAACTGTTCCTAATTAAAGCCTAGTGTTTACACTCCTAGGAGCTATAACGGTGGATTGAACTAAATCTGAAGCTGCAGTATAAAAATAACATCACGTACGCCGCGGTTAACGCAATGACCCGCGCCCGCCGCGACCCTCCTCGATCCGCCTCGACCCACCTCGACCCAGTCTGCCCGCATGCTGTACCTACACTTACTTTTATGGGCATTACTCGTTCTCGCACAATCTTGTAAATTGCTAATAAATCTGTTTCCTATGTGTAAACTCGTGCCAAGAGTTGTCATTATCTATTCTCGCTTTCTGTATTTGGAATTTCGGCTGTTTCTGGTCGATATCATTCGATTTCCGGCCTTTGCACATGTGCTAACTTCCCGCGGCCTACATACCAAACACAGATATAGACGATGGCGATACATATTTGTACGGAGGTATTATTGTTCTTCAGGTGGATGCTGCTGCACCCATAAACTCATTACTTACTACATGATTTGGTTCGTAGCTGACTGTTCTACAACACCATGACATTCAATCTGCTGTGATTAGCCCTGTTAGCTGCAACAAGGGTTTGGACGGAAGTAGTTGAGCCAAGCCTACACTAAAGTATGTACGTATTTAGATACCTATACCTTTTATTCGAAGAGACTGGACCTAGCTTCATTTTCTGTTAGACAGCATCAAGCCACACTGACACTAAACCTTGCTTTTTTGCTTTATGGAAACAACATGCACAGCCAATAATATTCCCACTGCTGGGGCGTAGCCATCCTCTATTCGAGTGAGAGTGGGCTGTAATCCACCCGCGGGCCCAGTGCGCGTTGGTAGATGTCACATGTCCTCGAATTTTTAGGTCGTGCCGGTTTCCTCACTTTGTTTTTCTGCGCCGTTTTGAGAGCAGTCGTGATGAAATTATTCACACAAATCAAAATCAAAATATTTTATTTCACATAAGCCTGCATGGGCACTTATGAAACGTCAGAAGCTAGGTGCACAAATACAATTATTTACACGACCACTGGGATAATATTGCTTTTCCCTTATCCTAATTAATTTTGCCCATGAGGTATGACTGGCAACCGTCTAACATCATCACATCCTTATCATCAGTCGCCTTATCGTTCTTTTCCAGTTGCCTCATCCGAGGTCAGTAATTACCACCCCGGATACCTTACACCTACTGTGGTCTCGAGCCGGCCAAGAATTGTGGGTGTAACACTCGACCGCTCAACATAGCTTGTGAAGTCAGGCAGGACGGGACAGCGCGATAACTTTGCTATAATTTTGGTCGTCAGCCTAGGTAGTGAACACACATCTTTAACCTCAAAAATGTTCATTGTTATGACGTTATTCGTACGTCACACAGCCCACAGATACATGCAGCAAGAGTAACGCTTCAGGAATGTGTAACGCTTCAGGAATGTGTACCGACATTTTGCGATGAAATACCATAATAAAGCGGTATTATGAACAAGGGTAACATAAACATTGACTCATTAACAATACAGTACACATCACGAGGGTTCTGACGTGCGAACGTGTTTGGGGAACGTGTGGAGCGTGCGTTACCCTGTATGGGCAGGAGCAGGGCATCTCAGGCCATGTCCTTATCAAAGGTTGGCTAGCAAAAAGAATGTTTTCGTGCTTTCTTTTCTTTCGCTTTTTAAGAACAAATTGGAATTTTGAGTATGTGTATAGTTGAATAAAGTAGATTTGTTTATTAGTTTGCTGCACTTAAACAGTCACTAACAAAGTATCAGTCAGGTCACTTTCAAAGACTCTTTTAAACTTGGTAATAAAATACTCATCTCGTGAAATATCAGACGGGAGTGATTCACACTGGAAAACACCGCACGAGTTTTCACTCTCCACGTCAGCCAAGTCACAAGCGTTTGTCTAAGATTAGGTTATCATAGCACAAAGGGGGGAGAAGTCATGTGGGCCTGGCCTGTCGGCTTATTGTGACAGGTACAGACGTAATAGGTGAGTAACACTAGCATAACATCATATCGGATTTCTAATGAAAACGTCTCATATCAACACATCACTCTTTAACAAAACACTCTGTTTACCCATGTCTAAATCTCCCCAGCAGCACAGCTGTCTGTTAAGTTGGATGAACTTGATTCTATACAATAATAGGTAAGTAATTAACATTCAACAATAAATGAAAAAATGATAATTTTTCATGACTATCTCCAAAATATTCCTTGTTCGGGATCTTTCTAATAGTGTGTGTGTTGGTGCAGAATAGATCGATCTCCAGGTGCGATGGTAAACTATTGAAGGCCTTTACACTACGAATGAAGAAGGTAAGCTTAACACAGGTACAACCGTACGACACATTTGAGGGTCGTGACGAAACTTAGGTTGTACTGATCTAGAAATCAATGGATAGTTTACATATAATTGTGAAAAAGTGTTTTAAAATGTCATCATAATGTGTCCACACGATAACTGTTCTGTTGTTTTAAAATGTCATCATTCGTTTGCACTATATATATATTATTTGATAACAAAACCTAAACAATAGCTCCAAAGTTCGGAAAAATATGAAAGACGTCACACATAGACGTGACAATTTTAAGTAAAAGTACACATTTACTTAAAGAAATCAGTGGAGACAAATATTAGTTTAGCAAAAATAGCGCCTGCGCATTTGCTGTGCAGTATAAAAATCCATGTGAGCAACAAGTTGGTACAAAATGTGAGTATTTTAACTCAAGGAAAACCACTTGAATTACTGAATTCCAATTACATAACATAAATAATAAAAACTTGGGGTACAGTCCAGGTAAATCATGACCATTTGTTTCCATAGTGCCTACATTAAGAAACCTACGTACGGACCTACCTCAATCAAAGGTATTTTCAGAGGAAATTGTAAACTGTATCTACAGGGTGTCCGGTAATTAATGGATAACCTTGAAATGGTTCATGGTAGAACTAATGGCCATTCAGAATAAAAACATTTTTATTTGTATTTAATCGGTAAATAAAAAATTAAAAAAATTACAACCGACTTTCGAAAGAACACTACAAAGTGAAAAATAACTTTAATTTCAGATGGCGGTGACAAAAAATTAAAATACATATCCAAAGACACCGACTTCCTAAATTAAAGTTTTTTTTCTCTTTGTAGTGTTTTTTCGGAACTCGGTTGTTTTTTTTTTTGGTTTTTTTTTTTCCTGAAAAAAATAATAATAATAAATGTTTTTTCTGAATGGCCATTAGTTCTACCATGAACCATTTCAAGGTTATCCATTAATTACCGGACACCCTGTATATGTATACCGCGTGCGTGTATTGATGGTAGGTATAGTACAGACCATCGTAACTGTACAACTTTCTTTCTACAAGGGACCAAGATCGCAATCGCGAAATAAAATCAGCTATCCCATATCTACGAAACGCGAATACAAACGCGACCCAAATGTAAGGGACAGCTGTATGTTTTTCGCGATTAAGTACGATGTTAGATTCAGTCAGAAAGTTTTGTGTTCAGTTTGATGGGCTGCACCACATCCTTAAATCATCATCAACATCATCATCTGCCTAGCCTTTACCCAACCATGATGGGGTCGGCAACCCAGTTACTGGATAATACGATACCCCTTGGTAAGACTGCTAGTCAGACTTCTGGGCTTCTCATGACCCGTAATGACTGTCAAAGATCCACGAATGACAGCCGGGAGCAATAGCTGAACGTGCTTTTCGAGGCACGGAGGAACCTTGGCATGGAAAGATGGTGCTGCCAGCTACGCTTGTTGCGGTTGGTCCATGTATCCACACAGACCAACCGCAGCAAGCGTAGCTTTACATGATCGATCAACTCGTGCGGCTGTTACTACTTACCCATAAACCCCCCCCACCACATCCTTAAATATGACCATATATTAAAGTTACACGTAGCACGCTGTATACGTATAGACCTGAAACACAGGTTTGAATAAACCTAGATCGAGCGGGTCGCTACCTAACATTCTAATTCTGAACTCTCTTTACTTGCAATTGTAAAAATATATTTCAGTTATTCTTTATTCTAAGTGGCGTAGTATGGGGCAACACTATTTCATTCATTTCATGGCATCGACGTGACGAAGATGAAGGCACTAATAAACCATTGTATGGGAAATGTTACTACTGTGGCTAAATGTACACTATAGGTGAATGTTTGTTTATAAATAAAATCATAACCTTTTCCCAAATATCATAAGGTTGGCTTCCAGTTTAACTTTTACTGTACATGGAGTGACTGCTTATAAATCTGACCTCTACATCCCAGTTACGGGATAATATGAAACCTGTTTTTTTTTTTGCGTAGGAAATCATCTAATATCTTTCCCGCTCTGGGGGGAGCGGGAGGGCGTGTCAGACTTTTACTGACTAAAACCCACCCGTGTTCCCTCAGTTACCTGTGTGCCAGGGGCCGCGGTATCTCTTTCGAACAACCCGCACCCCTGGCAGGATATGATACCTGTTATATACCTATATTTAAGACTGGTTGTCTTAAATATAGGTATACTACTATTGGGCTTTTGACGACCTGTAACGACTGTCAAAGGACTACGTACGACTGATAGCCGGGACCTTAACGTGTTTTATCGTTTTAGGACTTATACATTCAAGTTTTTTCGAAATCGGTAGGTATCATAATAAGAAAAACTTCAGGATTGTGCCGGGTAAAAATATATTGTGAAAACAAAGCTTCAACATCTCTTTTTCTTTCACATCCGACACGGCCTGCTACAAAATCTAGACTAAGTCGGCAAGAACGAAAATCTACATCCGCTCCTTCACCTATTTAAGCCAGCTAGAAGTAGGTACTTACTTACACCATGACCAGCACAAGTAAGTAGGTACTAGATACACGTGTTACCAACAAAAAGTGCTCAAGGCATCAAGGCCAAACAACGGGTTTACCAAATGCACTTCCGCCGGGTATTCTCAAGTTCTCACAAAAACTTCACTGATTTAAATATCATGGTAATTTCGAGGTTATTAGAAAACGATACCCGAACTAATTCGTTTAGTTTTTTTGGGAATATCTTCGAACTTTGCATCCTTTACAATATGGAGTTAATTAAGTGGATAAACATAAAAACTGGTCAAGTGTGTGTGGTATTTATATCGGGTTCAATAGAGGTAATATGTAGAGCTTGAGTATAACTTTAAACCTATTCCTTTCCGCCTTTTCTTAAGATAACGATGAAAAATTAAAACACAGTACACATAGATATACATAGGTTACAAATAAATGGATTGACAATCATATTTATTTCGTTTACTTTGACCCAGAGAGCCGATAAACAAAAAATAAACAGTGTCACTCCGGGAGTGCCGCCAGAAGTGAAAACTTGAACAAGGACGTATGTATTTTATGAATCGTCAGGAAATATTTTTTGAATCGTCGGATTAAACAACGTTCAACGTTGTTCGTTCGTACGTTCATGTTGTCAGTGGTATCGGTAAAAGTATCACGAGTTCAATAGTTTTTTCCCATCTCAAAAAATGCCCAACGCACCTAAAGAAGTTTTCACTTCAAAAGTCTTTGTTGATGTCTACAACTCTCCATGTCATCATCATGATTTCAGCCAAAAGACGTCCACTGCTGGACATAGGCTTCCCCAAACTCCGCCACTTCGACCGGTTCTGTGCTTCCCGCATCCCGCGGACTCCTGCAGCCCTCACAAGGTCCATGTAACTCCCATGTCACTCTCCATGTAATAATTTTTATTTTGGATGTGACATTTTAGTCAGACACAGACAACCTTATTAATTTAGATGGTGAGACGTGTTTCCACACCTATAATGAAGATTCGTTTTAGTCGTTTGGCTGCGGAATCCTAACAGTAAATTGTGATTCACATGCCGCGATAAAAAGTGGGGTTTCCTACATTTTTTTTCAACAACATTCATCACTTGGCTTTGTAATAACATACTTAAAATTTGATATATGAACTTGACTGTTTGATATTAATACGCATATTGAAAGTACGCTGGTAAGTAACTATTAAGGGTCAATGTGAAATTGTGGAGTATACTCATTTACACAAGTCTCAGGAAAAACTGAAAAATCAACATACATGAAGAGAAAACCAATGAGAAACGATTAGTGCACCATTAGGATATCTATAACTATAGCCGTGTTTCCTTTAACCTATAACCTAGCAATGTAAACGTCTTTTATAATAAACGGTTTGTTTGTATTCTGTTAACTGCATTCAAGCCGGTCAATTACCTACACATAGCGTTAGCGCCATTACTCGGGCAGGGGAATCACTAAGATCTTGTTTCAACTGAACAGTCTTATTTGTGATTTCTACCCGTGACTTCTGTCCGCGTGGCATTTCTGGTTTTAACAAAAAAAACTATCTAGTTTCGAAGATTACCTCTACTTACGAGTTTGTAACTCATGAATTTTACCTCTTTATCAAATTAATAGTAGATTAGTTTTGTATTCCTTAGGCATTTGATGTTGCAGGCAGTGCAGCAGTAGTCAATTACCTAAAAGATGAGTCGTGTTGTATGTTTCGGGAGTAATACGGACCACAAAGTCAAAAAAAAAACTTAGTTTATTGAAAAGGTATACTTATCATTGGACAAAAAAGTCAAACCTCTCCATGACTACCATTGATTAATGTTCTTAATACGTCGAAACCTGCGGTCGGGGCTTCGGGAGTCTACCTGTCAAATTTTTGAACTAACTGCCTTTTGACAGCCACTTATGTGATGATCGAGGGTTTTGGCTGTCAGGTCATTATTATAACGTGAGTCGATATCAAGAACGGTGATCTAATCGCATTTGAAGGAGTTGGTGTGTATGATGATGGGAAAGGAAACTCACATTAAGCTCCGTGAAGTCCTTAAAAAACTAAAAATTCGTTTATAATATAAGGCAGTAGTAATGTCATAATGTCATAATGTGAATGTGCCATAACTGTTGCTAATGGCGTTATAATGTCATTGATATTATGGTTGACAATGTAATGCGATGCAACGATGGAGATTTTGCCAAAACCAAGTTCGGGGCCGGGATCTCACGTTTGGCAATTTTAATTGGTCGGCCAGGTCGCCAGATCTGACGGCACCAGGCTTCTTTGTTTGAGGCTCTTTGAACTTTCGCGTTAACCACAACACACCAAAAACCTTGCAAGTCTTGTAAGCCAACATTATTAAGGCCCATAGTATCCTCATCTCCCGTTTGTATGCTAAAGCACGATTGCCGCCCGCGCCCGCGCAGGGCACCTCTGAGCCTTTATCTCAAAATGGGGATATTTCCTTTGATTAATTTACAATTGTGCTTCGGCGATTCTATGGTACCTCTAACTAGCTATTTTTCAGTGTATTTTTTTTTTCCAAATAACGAAGCCGTTTAGTGGGAGTATGGAATAGAAGCCAAAATATTGCGTGTTGGAAAATATTTTTTTACAGCAAAAGTACTTCGGGCAAAATGATCTATATGAATCTATAGCAAAATCATATATTTTTCAAATCTTCAAGACAAGCCGTTAATGAGCAGTAGGGTTCATAAAGTGACCGTGTTACGCTACCGAATGGGACGTAGGCCCTTAATTAAACACCAAGTTAGAGGATATTTTGCGCGCAACAATTCCTAATGCCGTTAAACGAACCCCAATATACTCGTACATCAACTCAGGAGGTACCGACATAATTTTTACGACATAACGTCTTTTTGTCCAACCAAATGGCTGCCAATTCACATTATGCCATTATTTTTACCCCAAAACCATGACAAAGAAGGGGCGTTTGTTGTCTTTGTTCCTTTTATTCAATTTTGTACTTAAGTGGCCTTACTATCTCAATAGACCATATTAGACACGAATCTACATGGTCCTCAAATGATCTGACTACGATTTTTTTGAAATACACTCGAGAGCAATGAATCCGGGTCACTTAAAGAATCCTAAAAATCTCGGAAACTAAAAATGCTAGGTTAATGCAATAAATTGTATTTAATAGACAATGTAATACTCCTTAAATGAAGGTATTAAAACTTCATAGTTATTGTAAAGTTATATCATAAAAAAATCTAATTTGAAAAAGGGCCACTTTCGAAGATGGAACTACGAAATTACAGCATTTGGTTTTGCTTTTGTTTGTAATCTGTCATTTATGTGGGTACATAAACCATGTTGATAGTGCTCTATATTCATTATTCAAGCTGAAATTATGTCGCTTACGCCTGAAGAATGCACCAGAATACTTACAATGCTGGAAACCGGCCGGAGTCAGCGCGATACAGCCAGGACTGTCGGTGTGTCGCTGTCAACAGTACAAAGAGTTCTCCGACGTTACGAAGAAACTGGTTCTAACCTACGCAGACCAGGAACGGGCAGAACCAGGTGTACCACAGCACGAGAAGACCGATACTTGGTGAACACCATGCTTCGAAATCGCTTTCTCACAGGAACTGAACTCACAAATCAGTTTCGACGCCTCGGAGGAAGTAACCCAAGTGCATGGACAGTAAGACGTCGGCTTGCTGAATCTAACTTAAAACCCCTTAGACCTGCAAACGGCCCTAAACTGGAGCGTGGGCATCGTATTTCAAGACTAAGATATGCCCAGAGCCACGTAAATTGGAGTATTGAAGATTGGTCAAAAGTTATGTTCTCCGACGAATCAAAATTTATGCTCTACAAGCACGATGGAAGACACAGAGTGTATCGAAGACCAGGGGAAAGATTCAAGCAAGCATGCATCGAAGAAAAAGTAGCCTACGGTGGTGGGTCTGTACTTGTGTGGGTCGGAATTTCTTCTGAAAGTCGCACAGAGCTGGTGATCATAGAAAACGGCTCTTTAACTAGCGTAAGATATGTGGAAGAAATCCTCAATGATCACGTTGGTCCATTTATGGTCAATTTAGGTGAGGATGCTATATTTATGCATGACAATGCCCGACCTCATACAGGTAGGATTGTGAATGACTACCTTCAAGAGATGAACATTACTCGTATGGAGTGGCCAGCGCGCAGCCCGGATATCAACCCGATCGAGCATGCTTGGGACGAGCTAGGCAGATGCGTAAAACAACGAAACCCTCCCCCAATCACGCTTCGTGAGCTCAAAATTGCTCTCACAGAGGAATGGGAGAATATTCCCCAAAATCGTATAAGGAACTTGGTGTACAGCATGCCAAACCGCGTAAACGCAGTAATGGAAGCACGAGGAGGCAATACGAAGTATTAAAATTCAAGAAAATCGTAATAAAGTTCAAAAATTTCATGTTTCCTATTTTTGTTTTAAGGAGAGATCAGCAGTTTTTTTCTTTATGTAATTTTGTGTTAATAAAATGTATGGTGACTCATATTTTTTTTACTTTCATTTAAGGAGTATTACATTGTCTATTAAATACAATTTATTGCATTAACCTATCATTTTTAGTTTCCGAGATTTTTAACATTCTTTAAGTGACCCGGATTCATTGCTCTCGAGTGTATATTGACGTTGATGAATTTTATTTAAATAAGGACATGAATATTTACTTTGTAAAGTATTATATTGCTTTAATTATTGTGAATGTGATGACTGTGTGGGTGTTTTTTTTATTTTTGTTTGGTTTCATTCTTTTTCTCATTTAGTTTTAGTCATGGTCTGGCAGTTTGAGTAATTTATGCGGCCTACCCAAATGTCCTTTCTTTGGTATTGTTCGTCGGATCATTGAGCTCATCAAGTTCTGAGTTGAGCTGCATGATTACTGATAAATGCGAGCACTGATTGGCTATATTCTGGCAAATCAATGTTTTTTTTTTGACAGGTCTACTCAATCTGTGTGGTTCTTTCATAAAAAGACTATTTGAGATACCAATCCACATGGTCTTCACATGATCTGGCGAAGATTATGTCTGGACTTTAAAAGAGACTGTGACCTCTGAGTTTGTTTTGGCCCTTCTTCTCAGAGTAGTCAGATAGGAAACGCCGACCTCATCTAGTTTAAAAAAATATGCTTGACGTGTAAAAGTGTTTGTACAAACCTACTTGCAGAAATAAAATCATTTATCTACAGGTATTTAAAAATCAATGTTTATTTGTTCGTTTTTTATACGCTGCCATACCTACTGTTAATGTAATTGCGATAATAGGTACTTTGTCAACTTATTGCTTGCACTTGCGCAAGGGTTATAGGCATATTTCAATAAACATACAGGCTGCAACGCGCCGCGTATCACCTGGTATTTCATATAAATTAATTTAATAGATACGAAAGTTACTCTTTATGTCTTATCTTTTCACGCCTTAACAGCCAAATGGATTCCGATTGAATTTGGCATACAGGTTGACCATGACGTAGTACAATACATACAATACATTTTATCCCGGTAGTGTGTTCCCGCTGGCAAAAACGATTTCTAAATATTCCTACAAGAAAAACATTAAAAATATAATTTATTTATTAAAATAATGGCATTTAATTTGAAAAAAAATATTACTTAATGGACCCGATCACGCGATCTTGACCACGATCACGCCTGATGGAAAGCGATTTATGAGGTTTAAGATAGGTCGAGCGTGTCCAGAAAATGGCACTGGTAGTCCCACGCATCGACAAAACACAGCAAGCTGCTTGACTTCGGTGGGTGGTCGCGAACCAGGCGGGCGTTAGCCCTACCACCGCAACGGAAGAATTGGCCAGTCATTAAGGTATTGGGTGTGACTGTCCAGGATGCGCCGAGCGCTCGATTCATTCGAGTTACTGGTGGAAAAAAATGCGCTACACGAGGAGGCTTCTCCAAGCATCCAAAAAAAAAATGTGGTTTGCCGTTGCAACAATGTTACAATATTTGAATTATGATAGATAGGGCTGATTATCTTGTTCTAAGAAAGATCGCAACTACTTAATTCGTTTTCCCGCATCGAGCGATTAGCAACGTTGATGTTTCTTGTAAACAAATATAACTTATCTATATAAATCTCCATAGATTTATATAGATTAAGTTATATTTGTTTATAAGCAATAAAATGGAGTTAAAGAATGGTCTTTAACTCCATTTTATTGCTTGCATTTTTCGTTCATGTTCAAAATAAATCTGTTTTATTGTTTTTACTTTCGTGGCGGTTTAATATTCGATACGAAGAAAAAAAGAATATTTATGTGATCTTTCCGAATCAATTCAAATAACGTTACGTTTGAAAGTTAAACTTTTAAAATGAACTTTACATTTTTCTAATTTTAATTAAAAGTGTCTAACAGATTTTCAAACCGTTATAATGTTCCCATCATAAATAAAACGAACAATTGCAGAAACGATGTCAAAATACTGAAAGCTCTGCGTAGCTTCACCGCTACGGGCCCGTTCCAAAATAAATAATGAGATGCTACACGCTACGCCGTAGCGCCGCGTAGCTCGTCGTAGCCACCTGTGGGCGATCACTACAATTTATATTATTTTATGGAGTTTATTGATTTAAATTGAGCATTCTCGTATAGAGCCGCCCTAAGATGTGTGCCTACTCAAATAAAAAAATATGACACACTTAACTTTTTACCCGATCCGGGATCAATCAATAAACTAATGAGATAGTCCTTTTTTTTTGGGTGGGAAATCATCAAATAACTTCTCCCGCTCTGGGTGGAGCGGGAGGGCGTGTCAGACTTTTACTGACTAAACCCCACCCGTGTTCCCTCAGTTGCCTGTGTACCACGGGCTGCAGTATCTCTTTCGAACAACCCGCACCTCTGGCAGGCATCGGCCCTGGCGGACCCCACCAGTTGGTGCTGACATCTCTTTGACGCGCGCGTGGAACACAACGCGCCGTCGACCCGGGCTTGGTCCTTACCGGACAGCGAGCTACCCATTACTCGCCGTCCGCAAGCCCGCGCCTACGGTGGCCGGGAATCAGCCTGGGATTCCCGACACCCAGGGCGTCTCCCGCGGCGACTACGGCCGTGAGGGCGCATATACTCTCTCCCTCACGTGCGCCGCCTCCCTCTTCGCGAGCATTACTGCTTCGCAGAAGGAGGTGACGGCTAACCATTCACTCTCGCTCCGTACCATGGCCTACACCAGGGCCGGAGGCGAGAGATCGCCGCCGCCAATCGCCTCCACGAGGACACGGCGGTGCTCCGCCCAAGCCGGGCAGACCGCCACCGTATGCTCCACCGTGTCCTCAGGGCGATCTTCGCAGTGGAAACACCCGGGCGTTACCTCCCGCCTTATGCGAAATAGGAACCTCCCGAAAAAACCGTATCCGGTGAGGACCTGCGTCAGGCGGAAGGTGAGGACGCCATGCCGCCTCTCAAGCCACTCCTCAAAGAGGGGACTTACCGCCGCTATCGTGGCGTGCCCAATGAGATAGTCCTTTACATGTCCGATTAGTCATACATTTTGAATACAGAATTGAAGGTAATTGTACTATCTTATTGATAAATTAATGCTAATGTACTGTAGTTCATCAGTCTATGAAGGAAAATACATGTTATTTGTCTGAATCTAGTCAAAACAAACACATATTTCAAATATTTGTTTCGGTAAGTAACTACAGTAATCAAGTATGTGTATGTTTTTTTGCAAACATAATTTGTTGTTTCATAGTCTTTCCAAAAGTCAAACACATCGTGCGTCGTTAAGAAAAAAAAAGATTATCAAAATAAATAGGTACGTACACATATTAATACGTAGAGCAAAAACACGACGAAAATTACGCGGACAGAGAAGTATGTAACTTGACACAGTTAAAGTTTAAAACTAATATTTTATCGAACCTTACTAACGTTCAAACTTAACATTTAAATGAATTATGGCCGCATTTCGCCCACTGGGTATGTAATTAAAACGTTATTCTTCGAGGTGGCGATCACAAAGTATGTTCAATGTTTTTTTATAATGCTATAGGCTTCTTTTTAATCACTATCTCGCTTGATGGTAATAGTGATGATGAGGTTGAAGAAGGTGCGTGCTTTGCCTACTTTGTTACTTCAAACAATATTTTATATGAACCCACCACAGAGCACAGAATCGCCGCTCTGGCATCGACTAGAGATGCGTTTACGAACAATATTCGTGTCAGAATTTGGTGCACCTGAGCGCAAGCTAGCTGTCATTCAGCATTGTTATAGTTGTCACATGCCGTCAGTTTGTATGGGTCATCCATGGTGACGCTCACTGAAACTTTCGCTTGTATGAGTACCGCCTCCAGCAGCCGCCGCCGAAGCGACTTCCTGCTCTGAACAGAAAACCAGCGCTGGGGCTCGTCTTGCATAGGGTCGCAGCATAATGCTGAGTGATAGCCGTTTTGCGTGGATGTGACGCATGTTTCCCTCAACCTTTTCTTATTTTTTTGTGTTCCTTATCTTTTTGCGTCATGTTTACCGCAAATAAACGTTTTTCTTTCTTTCTTCTTTCTCTGTGGAACCTACCTTAGGCTTGGCGATTTGTTTTTGTAAAAGGCTAAAAGAATATCCTACTATAATATTATAAATGTGAAAGTTTGTATGTTAAGATGTTTGGTGATTAATCACGCAAAAACTCCCGAACGGATCTGGTAGATTTTTTTTTAAACGTTGCCCCACACTAGGAATTTCTCCTGTATTGTGGGTGCGTTTACAAACATTTAAACTCACATACACAAACAGCCAGACCCGGAACAACTACTTGTAGGTCATACAAATATTTGTTCCGTGCGGGAACCGAACCCGCGACACGCAGCGCAGCAGTCAATCGCTTAACCACTGCGCCAACTGTTACATTGCCACACACACTGCCACATAGTTAGTTGATAACCTGGATTAACACATTTTTATCCTGGTAGTACGTTCCCGCGGTATAAATTCCGACCACCACGCGGGCCAAGCCGCTGGGCAAAGCTACTCTAGTGATAAAGGTTGTTAAACTCATCTTTGTTATTGTTACCTAGTTAGTTGAGAGGGATATACCCGTAATCGTAAGTATAGGTATTTTTTTCCAAACCTCTTTGGCACGTGACATTTACCTACTTAATTATCTCAATACCCAATAAGTCATTAAACCCTAATGTTTATCACATATTCAAAAGTTGTGGTTTTAATGAAATTAATATTCAAATGTAATTAAATTTATTGAAAGTAGTTTTTTAGGTATTTCCTTGATCTGAAATAGCCGTTTATAGGCACAGGGGCATCCCGTATCATCTCATAAATTACTATAGTAAAAAAACCGGTTCAATGCGAATTGTTTATCGATATAGTTATGACTTATGATATATCATCGTTATATACGCAATATTTAAATCGGTAAATCCAAAGCATTAAACACCATTTTATTAGGAAGCAAGTTCTTATCAGTAACAATGCAGTTTTCCTGGTAACGCATACATTGACTAGAATAACTGCATACTTATTCTAGTCTTCTGCAATTTTGTTGCAATACTCATAGGGAATACCTGACATTAGGTTATTGTCGTTTACCATGCATGGGTAATTTTTTCTAAAAAGGGAGGTTCTTTCAAGGTTATTGCTTCGTTATTCGAGGGTAAAAATTGTACAAACACCTAGATTCGGAATGGAATCTCGGTCTAAATCTTGACTCAAATCTAGGTTAATGACCCTCTTTAGCTAACTATTAGGCTTGTCGGCAAAAGTAGTTTTCAGCGCATACTTATTCAAAATCCTGGAAATTATTTGACAACAACTATATGAATACATGCCATTCACCACTGCTTCGTTGGTGTAGTTGTCGCAAGCGGTACTGCTGAGCATGACGCCCTGGTATTCATTCACAGTTCGGGCAAAGTGTTATTCATCAGGATTTTTTCACTAGCAGCCGGTAGCCTAGATTTATGCTCGGTTGAGTGCAATAGGCATGCCCAGCTATAACAGCTGTAGCACATAACTGGCGAAATATGAGTGGCTGTAGCTCCATCTCTGCCCAATCCTTTGGGGTGTACAAGTGTGAAGTTATGTAACGTAGATGCATATATATAAGATACAAACCACCACAAAAAGAATCGTGATGTGTCTGTAGTCGACTGTACAAGCTATACACCAAGCTGAGTGCAAGTATTACACACTGCCTAATCGTGATAACACCAGCGATAAGATCAATGTGTCACTGTTATCTTGTATCTTGTCGGCTTATTCAAAGACTTCCAACGTCATCATTAGTATTTTCCTAAAAGGGCAACTCAGTGCAAATGCATAGGCGAACTGAAAATCTCTCTGCAGGAACTCATTTCCAATTTTCTGACTGGCAGTAACGGATGCCTATCTTATGACAGAATTCGTGAACTTTCTTTCGGTAGATTCACATCATTATCATTTCAACCGAAAGACGTCCACTGCTACAGGTAGATTGGGCAGATTATCATGTGTCAATCCAATTTAATTTTGGAGTTGTCTAAGACATTAGTCAAGGCATCCTGTATACGTATAAAAACCGGAACCAACCAAAGTTAGGTTATCATGTACTGAGAAGTAACGCAAACGTTTCGATTAAAAAAAAAAAAAAAACTATCACCTAGACACAGACTGACCGTCCGAGGCGCTGACACAAACATCGATCAATCAAGTTCTCGTTTTCATCACCAATCTGAAATCAACCAATCACAGGTCACAATTGTCATCATGGTCATTTCATTGAAAAGGAGATAAGAGAATATGCAATGTAGTTATTAAAATAATGTTTAATTTAATCAATTAATACCTATCATTGTGTTACCGCATGTCAATGTCAGTTTACATTTCTAGCCGAGGTAACGCCACAATTGCATAATGTTAAATGTAAGTAATGTGTCATACGATTGTTATTTATAGCTTTATGATCATCCCGTGATGGTCGCGTGATGAAGGGAACAGATTTTTGTATTTACTTTGTAAGTTTATCTTCTAGGGGGTTTATCTTCTGTATGTGTAGCAGTGTAAGAAAACCAGTGGGGTAAGATTCACACTAACAGTCAGATTGGCTTTTATTTTGACAGTTCAACATCATTAATTTGAGATATTGACGTTGTTGAGCAGACATATTTTTGAACATATGAAGCTATGGATTAGTTATAACCTTTAAAATTATTCAGATTCTGATTAATACTATGTTGGATTATTTATTACGTTTTGAAATCACCAATTGACACCAATAGGGTATTTTGCTCTAGATGAGAAAAATCTAAAAATATGTTATTTAGATAGATTAGGCAAAAAGCATTCGGAATGTGTTGGTTTTAGTTTATGAAATAACAAAATACATTTTAAAATTCAATTCAAAGATTTCAGGATTTTTTATCTGTTTTTGAACACCATGAAATAGTAGCCGCCATGTTCTTATGTCATTCCGCATTTTAAACTAATGAACTGAACAACTTTGTACTTTTCTTATTTCGTTAAACAAAGTAATTTTTATTGAAATAATATCTTACATTCAGGAACAGCAAACCAACGATAAGTAGACTAATAACTATTTTTTTTTAATTATAAACAATTATCTTACCAAATATCAGTGCATTTGTTTATACAACAAACTGACGTCGTATCCTACAGAGCTATATGGCGTCCACTGCGTCCAGTGTTTTCGTCGAATTACGCACGAAATAAATAAATAAATGTAAAATTTAAATGCATTTTATGGCACTAATCGATTCTATAAAAATGTTGTGTTTTTGTGGTTTATTAGCATTTTAGAATCTAGTTAAGATATTTTTCAAAAATGGGTGTAATACCCTATTGAGCTTTTCTTCTAAATTTCTAATACACAGTGAGAAGGACCATTTCCATTTTCCTTCAAGTTGTATTATGTCATCAGCCCACCCAGATGTCTTCTATTGAAGCCCATCCCCATAAGACCAGGTGGATCTACTGTTCTTGCCATAGCCTCATCTGGCCATGGGATGTGGTGGTCTCACGGGAAAATGAAAAGTGTTTTATACATCGTTGAGTTTACTTTACTCACCTAAACGAATATGGATGTCCTCTACTTTATATTTTGTATAATATATAAGGGATGTTTTCCAAAGAATCTTTCCGTTTTCTCATATGGATTTGTATGTTTTTGTATATTATAAGTATTATAACCATCAAAATGGTTTACACTTGGTCCAAGATTGTTAGGGATAATAAGTGTAATTCATAAAAAAATATGAATACTGTTTTCTAAAAACTGTTTATTTTATAACTTATTCACTAAAAATACAAAAGCTTAATTCTAATCATGTCCGTCGCTTAGCTTTTAAAGCTCGAGTACCTCCGTTCAGTAATAATAAATTAATTAAATAAATAATAAATTGAATAAATAAGAAACCTACGAGATTCTATGCCTTTGGCACAATAGAAGACTAGGTCCTAATATAGTAAGTACAGGAGGTGCCTGAAATTCAGTAATTAAATTAGATCTTACACAATTTATATAAAAAAGAGAGCTGCTCCTAATAAAATACAATTTTAAACAAACTTAATTCTTGACTAGACAGCAAATACTTTAGAATCTAGTTTAACTTAGCCTTAAAGTACTTAACAAATCTAAAACTAACCTATCAGAAATGGAATACCTATTATCACAATTTAGGAATTGCGCAAAATCAGTTTCACGCTCGTCATTAAATACTAAAATTAATAAAATACTGAACAGTGATGTCGCTCGGGGAATTGCGAAAAATGCAAATTAACATAAAATAAATAATTAACATTAGCTTCGTACGAATTAGGACTACGACCGCTAACGTGCGAGGTTTGATTCCAAGGTTGGGCAAAAGTGGAATTGGGTGAGACTGAGAAATTAGATACTTACCAAATTCGTTTAGGAGTGAGCCTGATCAGCAGCCATTGGAGCCCCTCCAACCTACCTTTACCCACCCATTGAAGAGTTTCCTTTTAGGAATATTACTACTAGTTATAATAAATTAATTACAAGTAATAATACGCATTGAGTTACAATATTAAGTACATTAGACAGCAAACCAAAAAGTCATGGAATAAATTAACAATGTGTACTCACAGCACCTTTTGGCCCCATTTGATCTTAAAGCTAAACAAATAAATAACTTACAACACTATAATACTGTTAAATTCTGAACAATTAACACACTTCACTCAGTCGTTAAATACGTATACTGGTTGCACGAAACTCTAGTTTTGTCACCTCGTGACCGCTGACTATAGTATCCAAATATTGTGTGAGTCACGACAAGACTTCACACGTCACTAGCTTCCACAGAAGAAAGTCTGTCGCTGTCCCCTCACTATTCAATATTCTCATGCTCTGTTCACATTACTGTCTCTAAGTTTCACAACACTAGTCTGCCTCAGGACTCAGGTATCACTTGCCCACCACTTGGCGGGTCACGTTATGTCTTATATGTGCAAGTGCACTAGACTCTCCTCCGCTGCTCGCAGGCGCATTTAGACCGATTCCACCTCATATTCTGGTTCCGCTGTAACAAAGAAAAAGGAACATTGCTAAGCTTGTCGGGGAAAAAGTACCTAGTTTGTCACTATGATTTAATACTTGAATCGAAAGTTATACTTTTTGGGTAACTAATGATTACATTATGTTTCTGTAATTAAATTTTGAGAAGAGAATTTTTTAACTATGACAATTTGCAACTGATTAAATAAAAACAAAACAAAAATAGTGACAAAACACATGCGAAAAAAAATTAAGAGTGCACACAAAAGCAAAAGATTGAAAGACAATGGATGTCAGTAAAAACTCGTCGACATAGAGCAGGCGTCAGACATTAACCAAATATGTTTTTCTTCTACTTGAACATAGGCCAGTGTTGACTTGACCTCATTCTACGCGCACACACAGCTAGACACGCGGATCACACAGGTAGAATTGTGAAGGATAAACAACATCGAGAGAGAAATAAAAGAAGCGTGTTAACAGAGCGGGAAAGGAAAGTGCTGACGCTGAGTGAGCGAGGCATGCGCCCGACGATACGTTAGTGTTGACAGACATCCATTATCTTACGAACCTTTTTGAGACAATTGCGGCGTTCCTCCATGTTGGGACATTGACAGGAGCACTTACGAGGATTGTACACCCTCGGCGCCGCGCACTCCTCGGGCGACAGCGAGCAGCAGCCGCACGACACGTGCTCCACGATTGGGTACGTCGCGCACGTTTCCTTGTTGGTCTTCGCATTGTATATTCGTATCTGTAACAACACAGTCATTAGCATCTCCGTCAACCACCAGAACTTCCGATCATCTAGGAATATTGACCCACGAATGTGCCGACTCATGGAAGCAACTCTTGACAGTTATGTCACTATTATCATTAAGGGCAATCACACTTACGCAACTCGGCGTACTCTTGTACAAATATAGTAAGCGGGTCAAGGATGTATTAGAATTAGCTGAGTGTAGATAAGAAGATAGTGTGACTTACGGGAATGTGTCGGACGACAGTCTCGGTGGGCACGCAGGTGCCTTCGTTGTCGTACTCGCACAGGCCGACGCATCTCTTCACCCACACCGCGCGCGGACTGATCTGGGGAAACACAGACTCGTCAGCTTTCGTACAATACAAGTCGGAGACGAGATGTTCTCACGCAACGCTAATCACGGCGTGTTTAGTAACCGCGAAACGGTCGCGGATGTACATTACAATAATATCTAATATTTGCCTATGAGTAATGTGATTGATAATCGGGCAAATGTTAATCCATTAGGCATTGATGATTTATTTAATGACGAAATTTGAGATGTCAGCACAGCGCAGCAAGTGATAGCTAATCTGATTGCAAATATTTGACCAAACAGTTGAAGGACGGGATTTCTGTTTTCTAATAACTATAATTATCTTGGGAGTCATTGGCTTGTAATGATCAAATTGCGCGGTAGTCAAGAGTTGTGTGCTAATAAGGTCATAAGATAATGAGTTGTAATGACACGTTAAAATAGGCGGCTCAGAAAACTTAATTGTGTCATACTAATTGACGAATAAAAAATCATAATGTCCTAAGTATCATCAATTAATTAGGGATAATTTGTAAAATAAGTTGAATGCGTGATATTTACCTGCTCATGCGCAGCCTTCACCTTCAAGTATTCGAAGACCTCTTTGGGGTCTCCGCACTTGGATTGTTCAATAATGTTACCACGTTCACGTTCATTGTCACCAGAACATGCCACTGAGGACAAAAAAAAAAACATTATTAGGACCATTTTTTTAAAACTTTTGCAAGTCCTTAAAAAAAAATTGGGGCTAATATGCACGTCAAAAATATATTGGCAGCCTCAGTCAGCCAGTTTTTTTTTAAATATTTGTTTACCAGAAAGAAAGTAATAAATCAAAATAAACATTCACCTTTTCTTGGCATAGGTATGATATAATCCTCAGTACTTTTGGGGAACTTGGGGTGGTGCTTATGTCCAGCGACCACCACAAACAACACCACACACAATATTACAATTTTTGCCATTATTATAATTTCACCTTTCACTTTAATTATCACTTTTTAATTCACGATTTATTAGCACTGTTATATCGAGGTGTTCACGTGTTCACTGTCACTGCGTGTTACTCGCTTGCCGGTCTGTTGGCTTGTGCTGAAAGGCGGACCGGTATGCTGTTATAAGCAGCCTGACTCAACACGTGGGCCAGCGCGGAGGGCACGGCTCCTTGCGTCATCGCCGACGTGCTCTGTTAGCACAGCTGATGCTACGTCACTACGCTGACAACCTAAAACTTCATGAACCACTTGCTACTGTTCCCGAATTTTCGGAACTTCGAACGGAACTCTACCCACGGCCCAAACACATTCTAGAACATATTTTCCCTAAAGAGAGTGGCACTACGTCATAATCTAATGGAATTTCATCATACATATTTATCAATTTGCCTAATCCTTTCTATAATAATTATCTATATAATTAATTGGAAAATCGAGTTCCATGATAATTTGGTCGAGATTGCGGCAAAGTGCGCGTATGGAAACTCCTAAGGTAGCAAGTTGGCGGCAGCGGTAAATTCATGACGTCACGAGCAGTTTCCGCTGGTACTGAGGTCGCAGACCGGTTGCAGGGTTCACCCACTGACCAGTGTGACCGGCGTCCGTCAGACACTGACGAGAATAACCTTGACAGTCCAAGAATTGAGAAAGTAGAGAAGAAAGTAGGTTCGATTATAAAATATTGTGCAATTCTAACCGACTTGCTTTTTTTGCACATGGGGTAAACAGATTAGGAGGTACAAGACTGTGGGTACCTTGTGTACCGGAGCAAAGCAAATAATGTAACAAGTTTAAATGTTGCGTGTGACATGTTTGAACTAGACGGACAAGTCACTGCTTGCGCCTACACTCGGCAGTAACCTACATTCTTTTTATTGATTCTATTTTACTTCCTAATACTTTTTGGGAAGTCACTCGGAGTTATAAGTAATGCTTTTATCTGAGGTACATCAACAATAACGCAATAAAAAGCAATATCACTTAAACTATTATCAAATTATTTCCCTAATACATAAGCAGCTAAAATACCAAAGAATGATTTGATTGGATCAAATTACAAATGTCGTGGGGAATTCCTAGTCGGCTATCATGAAATAATATAATATCGCATATTTGTATTCGGTCAGTATTAAGTGATTGTTATTTAAGATACGATCTATGATCTAATTTGTAATCTTTACGTGCGCACGCGTTCCACGTAGAGCGGCGCCGTCTGATAACTTATCAGTTCAGTTTTTGGGTTCCTTGCCAGCTTCTAAACGTTCTACAGAATACGAATACCTTGAATCTTTTACTTTCCCTTTTATGTCTGCTTAATCCTTACCGGATGTTAAATGCTCCGAAAGGCACCGTTTTAAGATATGATGTTCCTCAAGGAAACTATTCTTCTTCCTCGGTATTTCCTTCAGACACCCCTGATGGCATTATCCCTAAAGATACTGCACGCTGTCTATCGGTGCTTCCCCTGAGAGGTGATTACGCAGAGCATAAAATAACGCTTGATTTACTACGTACCTGCATCGATTAAAAAGAATATAATAAGGATACGGAAGGAAATCTTTCAAGCCCGACAATACATTATTATTATTATGTCACTTCCGTGACGTAAATGTAGCTTTACGTTTTATAGAAGTCACTTGTTTAATTTATTTACGTTTTTAACATTAACCTATGAGTTCATGAATATTTTCATTGTAAACGTTAACTAGCTTATGGAACGCAAACCTATTCCTAGATTAAGACAAACTTGAATTGCATGAGCACTAGGTTCTAGCTAGTAATTATTCCTAGGAAATTATGAAGGCTAATTTAAAGCTGTGTTGTGTGAAAATGTTTCTAGGAAAGCGTGTATGCGGGTACACGTCATAGTTTGACTGTTGCATGACGTCACATGTCATGGTGACTGGTTGGAATGTGAACCACCCCCGACCGCTCGCGGTGTGAGCTTGATTTTCAGAAGTGGTGGTACAGTCCACGAGCTATTGAATGACCGACTTATAATTAGACTAAGGTGAGGTAGCCAACCCCGCCTGATGTTAAGTGGTGCCTTCTTCGTTTAACAACTTCAATAACTTGTATGTCACGTCGGCAGGACGTGCCCTGCGTGTTTCATTCATTACATTCTGCCCGTGACCCAGATCTTCTTAAACTGAAACTTTCTTGTCAACCAGAAGACCCTCTTTGAGTGCTCGCATAAAATAAACTCGATCATGTTAATAAGTATGATTGTATCTTCATGATTGTATCTACTTACGGTTATTTCATAAGATTTTTAAGAAGTGCCAAAAATTATGAAATTTCTTAGAAACAGTCTAAGATTATGATGACTTGCAAAAGAATAAAAAAACTGACCCAGTAGTGTCTTTGGCTTCACATTCAGTCAATTCCTTTGCCAAAGTCCCGTCGGACTTTGAACTTTTTCTTCTACACGAGTTTCCATTACAACATTGGCCCATTTTTTTCTGTTAGTTTAACTCATTAACAAAGCTAGTCGTCAGTTTGAACGGCTGCCAGCTGTCTATCGGCTGTCACTGCAGTCTCCGTTCTAAGCACAGATCAGTAATATACCTAATGTGCTAAGAATGGTCAGTGTTGTAACAATGCCAATTGAACGTCGTTTCGGCGTACTCGTTGCCTTGAATTTTTTGAATGGCTAAAAAGGGCATAATTTGATGTTACGCCTAAACTGTGCGAGTATAGAAGAAAATATGGAAATTTTCTTTAAACTTAATTTGTCTCCTCTATGTTGTAATTATACAATATTTCAGGAAATTCTAGCTAGTGCTTAAGTTATACCAACGTTGAGTGGTGCACGCTGGTGCAATAAGGGGCATAATTACTTAATTATGCCCTTAATTTATTAACTTTTCATAGAGTTGCTCGTTGGTCTAGTGACCGCAACCGCTACGGCTAAGCATAAGGTCTTGGGTTCGATTTCCAGGTCAGGCAACGTGTTATTTGGTTTTTCTATTTGGAATTTCTCAGTAGAAGCCCGGAGTCTTTTCATGTTGTTCCGAGTTGTCATTTGTACCCGTTGTAAGCCGGGTACAAACCCAGACTCTGGGCTCTGGGCTACTATTGCCGCAAGGCAATAAGCTCGCCCCCTATTGGGATGAAATATGGGGCATAAACATAACTGGTGAAATGTAAGTGTACTACAGGTATATCTCTGCCCAACCCTTGGGGAAAAAAGGCGTGATGTTAATGTTACGATTGTTAAATAAGTAATGATTAGTGTCTGCTTAACCATGTAACTTTAAGCAAAGTTCTTACTATACAAAGACGTAATATCTTTTAAGATAAGCTTTAGTTACTTAGCACCACAATACGAAAGTCAACTCAATTAGTAATTTTCTAGAATAAGTAAGTACAGCATTAAACGTTATTGAAAGCGCGGCTGATAAGGCAACTGAAACGTCCGTACGCTATCTTCATTAGATGTACATTCATCATTATAATCTCACGAGAGTTGTGTTAGACTTTCATTTATCTATGATTCACATTCGAGTACAGATATATCTCGGTGTATGACAATTTATTATTTACTCTGTATGAATTAATGATGATTTGTTATGACTCAGCATTATTTTAATTAAGTAAATCAATCAATCAATCCACGATGGGGATCTAAGGTTATTATTACGTAAAATATAATATTTTACGGAGAATTTTTTGTTTCAGAGTAGCTATGTATTTTAAAGATTAATTTTTAATTTATACTTAGGTATAATTATAATACCGACACCAACTGTTATATTTCTAAATGTTTAAGTTAAAGCTACCTCTTGGTAGCTTTCTCTTGATCTAGGCTTTACTAACCACAGAAACATACTGAATGTTCTTCAAAAGATACCGAAAATCGCTAGAAGCACTTTTTTGAAAAATATAGCGTCGATTGCCTGAACACGCTTGCGCTTTAAGCTTAGCCAGAGAGCAACCTTGACACACGAAAATTGCCTACTCATGAAATCATGACGTAGCGTAGCTCGGCACCCGCACCACCGCACCACCTCTAGAACACCACAGAAACATAGCGGTATTCATTGAAATACCATGAATGAATTCCACCAGTCACGTTTATTCGAAAAGCCGCCATTTTTCATGGTGAGAAAAATTGTAATGTAGGCTAATAGACGTTTTTCACGCAACGGATTAGGCCGATGGAAGTTTGCAACAAAATATAGTGTTTTAAAGGGTATATTTTTTACTTGTATATTGTTATTATTGTTAATTTTAGAGTTCGAACAGATGGCCTAGTTTGTGCGGCAGCTGAAATCGCTTTGGCCCCGATCTTTAAGCTTGGATTCGATTACGAAGAAGGATAATGTAACGGAAATATGCCTTATATTGTAATGGCTTTACCACCATTGAAAATAATAGAGTTAGTGCACAAATAAATGTTAATAACTTTTGTTGCTTGCGTTTGAGGTTTTCATGAGCTGAAAAGTCATTTCTTTGATTTTTCTGAGTATGCTGTAAAGTATTCAAGGATTAGTTAACCCATTCGTGATGGCGAAGGCTGATCATGAAGGTGCTACATGCATTATGTTTGCGTTTATAAACTCAATTCTGTCCCCAATAGAGTTAAGCAAAAGCGTCTTGCTACTTTCAAAACATCATACACACGGCGATATTTATCAAACTAATCCAGTGTTAGTTGAACTCGCATTGTATAGGCTTTTTGTACAATGAGAAGTGAGCTTATACTGGAAGAGTATAGCTTGATATGTCGCCGTACATACCTGAATAAGTAGCCTGCCTTTTCTAATAAGTTTTGCCAAAG
Organism: Antitype chi; assembly: GCA_947359405.1. Lineage (NCBI taxonomy): Eukaryota > Metazoa > Arthropoda > Insecta > Lepidoptera > Noctuidae > Antitype > Antitype chi. The sequence continues at coordinate 1,312,682 of OX375817.1, read as the reverse complement.
AGTCATAAAATATCGCTGCAGGTATATTACATTATCAACTTTCAGGATAAAATCTTAAAGTCACGCCATTCGGGTGACCAGCGAGGTAATCAGGACCACATCCATTTTAGTCAAAGATATCAACTAATCAGTAATCTTATGATATTTAAAGGAAAATAAACAAGTTTTGGTGATTAATGAGTTGGTCGATAATGTTTATTCCTTAAAAGTAATTAAGCATGCAGCACAAATCATGTAATGCATGCTTAATTACTTTTTAGGAATGCTGCTTCTCAGAAATAAGGGGCATCCAAACAGCATACCCTACCTAAACTATTTTTGAAGATGCCATAGTGTGGTTAAAGTTATTTTTGCGAAATTCTTTGCCTCCATTCGTTTTAAAATTGCAACCCAAAAAGAAGCACGTAGAACAACTGCATGCCATTATTAAGGTCCGACACAAATAATTGCCGTGTATGGCAAACCTATCGAAAAAAAAACTTTCATCCCCTATAGCGAAAAATTAAAAAAATAAATCTTCTATAGTGCTCACCTATAAAAATAACTCTTGTGCGGTTTAGGCCTTGCGTTATCTGTCATTTGAATTTAAGATTGTATTATGTACAAATATATATCTTCGTTATATACACTCGCGGACAAAAAATATGGGTCAGTACGTAAAACTAAAATTACTCACAAAATAATAGAGCTAGCGGCAGTAATGAAACTGCCTGGGGTAAACAATTTACCAGTTATTATAACAACAAACAAATTTAAAAAAAAATATTTTTACTGTCAAAATTACACACCAACTAATAAGTAACACTAGAAGAATGTAATTTTTCAATAATGATGGTGAAAGCGACGACAATGACCGCCTTTTATCATTTTAATTTGACAGACTGAAAACAAAAGTAATTAGAGAAAACAAGCAAAAGTAAAATAAGCTCGAATTGAATTTATTTCTAAATTCGAGGTATTTTTTATTATTTTACCCATGTTAAATTACGTCATAGATCACTTAAGATTTTATTCCATACGATATTAAAACTCCCCGTAGTATAAAATTAGTTTCAAGCAAGTACCTGCCAATATTAATTTGCAAGTTAGATACAGGGATTTTTGTCTTGACCAATATTATTTGAGCGCGAGTGTATCGTGTGTTGCATACGTATTATGTTATAATAATAATAATAATAATCGTTTAATTCGGAAATCAGGTTCCATTTTGTTAGTATTACAGTCTTAAAAAACTAATGTTAGTACGCAAAATATTAAAACTAAACGGGCATGAATGGAGAACCACTCATCTCCTGTTGCGAAGAGAGTGCCACCCCATCCACACCGCCGTTATGCCGTTATGCTATGACTGCATTATTGCCTATTAAATATTCTGCACTAGGTAAATGTAGAGAAGGTAGAAATTAACATGAGTAATATTTCGAAAGAGGGTCTTATACAGGTAACCAATAGGTATACCGACGGAGACGTTTATCACAATGACATTAAAACATCATGTTATCCATCCTTAGCAACCCAAATGTAATCCATTGCACCTGTTGTTGTTAATCAGTGTCGCAAAGACAGTGGAAGTGACATTATCTTCAGGTGCACTGTCCGATTTGAGTGTTACTTAGGTACCGCACATTAATTGAGTTAGCAGTGTTGGTCATCAAGTTACCCACATCCTTAAAATATTCATTGTTGTTACATATCATTTTATAAAACTTTATGCACAAGTAAAAATACTGTACAAAGTCTAATTTCAGGCTGTGAAAAGTTTTGACATTTTTTCTGGAGCTTTTGTGGAATTTTCTACATTTGATTACTTAACAATAAAATACAGTTTGCAAATAATTTTATACCATGAGGTTCTAGGATTAACAAGAATTTAGGTTCCCAGAAAAAAAACCCGCCTTGGAATAATACGTGAATACCTCAATAGGTATACAATTTTGGTATCAAACCAGATAAGTACATATATAAAACAGAGCAAAATATGGATGAAATGTTTTTTGCCACACACCTGGAAAAGTACGCAACGTAGGGCGGTCACCTCCGAGGTTTCGTGTTCCCAGTTCCCACACGTAATCAGAATTATCTGCCGCACGTACGAGGTATCTCAAGCAATTACTTTAATTCAGTTAGCTGATTGCTGTATCTCTATTGACACAAATGTAATACCTAAACTTATTAATAATTATTGTACAATGAATCACGTAGCTGATAACAGAGGTCAAAGCTGAGTTACCCTGACGATGCTGTATTGAGTAAAAAAAATCTTTAATTCTCACATGTCAATACTAGTAATGACCAGGGGGTCATCACGAGGGTATTGAGACATATTATGTATTAACAAATGAGGGAGACGGTCCATTTGGCGGAAAATCTGCTCCTGCAATACCAATGGGTTTCCCGATAAAATGCTAAGATCTACCATTCCTTTCTTAGATACAAAATTGAAGGCGATCCGATTTACCAAGCACTCATGTGCTGATGTATTATGTAAATATCTGTTATTTGCTCCCAAATTATGATGTTATTTTTTTTTTTTTTTTTACATAACTATTACCTCAAATTATAAAACAAATTACTTCTTTGACTAATGTCAAAGAAGTAATTTATTAGTATGAGAAAATGATTTTTCTGATTATTTGACATTTAATTTCAACTCTTTATTACTGGTTGCCATGCTAATCATGTCATTTGGTTTAAATAAGTTTTAATGTTTTAAATAACTGATTTATAAGATAAGATTTTTTCATATTTTGTAATTATGAGACCTGAAAACATTGTTAAAACCAATAATTTCTCTTGCCGGCTCTTCTCCATAAGAAACGACCAATTGGACCAATTGTGCACATAGCTTCTGACGTTCCACAAGTGCCCATGTAGGTTTATGTGAAATAAAATATTTTGATTTGATTTGAATGCCATTGGTCATGCATGCGTGATTTTCACCATTCTATCACGTCGTGATCATAGGGCCGATAGTGTCATCTTATCACCCTGTGAATATAAGTTTTCTGCAAGCCTTTCAATGACCTCTGCAAATGAAGATTAAAGGTCAGTTATCATAATCACAGGTTCTAAGGCCATTTCAGTATTTGTAACGTCACCGGCATCACGTAATTCGTAAATATGGATTTTTTGATGATAGTAAGTTGTCACCACCACCTAAAAATATCTAAAATAGCATCACCCCAATTGCTGTACATACATTAATCACAATCCGAAGGACTTTCTAGGAAATTCCAAATCCATTGCTAATTACGCGGTCGATTATAACGCAATGAAGGTTGTTGAATTACCAATATGAAAGGCATGACAATGGTCAGTGTGTTACTACGGAATTATCCCGCAGACGCATCATAGGTACATTGCCCACTCTGGAGATAAAGTTGAAATGGCGAGCTGTACTTACCCACATCCTATTACTATTTAATAATTCGACTTATTCAGAAGTTATCCTTAATACCTATTTCAGAATATCATGTCTAAGTTCTTCAGTACTTTCCGCCCTAGTCTGCATGGGTAAAGTATTTTCCCTCTATGCGTACTGCGGAATGTCGCAGTTTTCCTGTAACGCTCTTTCGTCGGTTCATCATTATGTCACGACGATGTCATCTACATGCAGTAACTGCGGGTTTTCCCGCTAAATAGAACAAGCGTAGGTAACGGTTATTTCTTGGGTAACTCCTAAATACATCGTGCTTTTATTTAGGGCAGGTAGATTTTTAAGCGAGCCGTTTTCCTTTATTAAAGCTCGAGATCTGACGTAGATAATCAGAACAAGTCTGATTGTTGAATCGCTACGTTTTCTTGTGTGACTTCAACGTCAGAAGTTTATTCATACAATATTAAAGAACGTAGCTACTTATACTGTATCTATGTATGTACCTACGGAGATAAGATCTGCCATTTCGTAGTAGACAACAAAGTATCGCGTAAACTTTTAGTTTGTGTAATTTTTCACATACTTAGGATAAGCTTTCTTAACTTAAGTGAGAAAAATTATAAAATAAAAATGTACTTACATAAAATTTATTTGCATCGAGCTGTAATTCTTGATTTACAAAGAATTTTGAACTACGTCATCTGCTCAACCTTTACAAAATTGTTTTTTGTTTATTTCACGTTTAGATCTGAATGCAGGCGGACAGACTGATGCGTGGATTGATATAAATATAATTAGAACAAAACAAATTCCGTCAACTTTTATTATAGAAGCGATGTCGCAGTACAGCACTAGTGGGCGGCTATCATAAATTATTAATATGCGACTGGAAACATTTTTAGATGAGATTATTTTTAGGGCGGTCAATTAACTTCATAATTGACCGCTATTTAGCTAAAAAACAAAAAAATATGACGATCTTTTCACAACAAGTAGGAAATTACTTGCCTACATCCTTCGTGATTATTTTATTTTGGACGGATTCTATTTGTGGTACCAGCTAGTCGTCATTTTTCTCAATTGCGTCTAAATTTGGCCCTAGGAAGACGTTCCGGAAAACTAGTACGACCCATTATTGTGTGAATGCGCTGAAACCACGACCTGTTTTCATCATAATGTCAGCCGAAAGACGTCCACTGCTGGACATAGGCCTCCCCCAAGCAACGCCACTTCGACTGGTTCTGTGCTGCTTGCACCAGCAGCTTCCTGCGGCCTTCACCAGGTCATCGGTCCACCTTGTGGGAGGCCTTCCAACGCTACGTCTTCCGGTACGCGGTCGTCACTCCAGAACCCTTTGATCGGCCATCTGTTCTGCGAGCAATGTACTCTGCCCACTGCCACTTAAGTTTGGCAATTTTTCGGGCTATGTCAGCTACTTGAAGCTGTCGTGTTGAGCTTTACAACCTAGTTTTAATTAGAAGGATGCTTCTTACTTCATAGAGCCGTTTTATCATACTTAGGAGATACCTAAGTATGATAAAACGGCTCTATGAAGGAAGACTCAACTTAGATAAGTTGGCGACTTGGCCACAATGTTACTCAGAAAGTCAGAAAAGTACATAGTAACTTTATTGGTATCAGTTGTTTTATTTTTAGCTTAATGTCATTATTTTGTTGTGAGGTAACGGTCCTTTATTTATGTTCGTCAAATAATGTTACCATGAAATAACATTTAATCAACAAAATTAATTAGAGCATTAAGATACTTAAGCAGACTTAAATATTTCGTCACTACGACTGATTTTAGTGGTTCAACGGACTTAGAACCTAAATTCGTTGAATTTTCCGCAGTTCTAATAGGCATTTACAAATCATTATCAAATGATCAATATTTAATTTCATTATAGCGGTATCTTTTTCTGTACTACGACGCATCACCGTGCCCCCTGTGAACCGCTGACTTCTGATAACAGTGAAGCTGCTGATATCTAATCACTTCCTGGTCTCATTAACTTGGTTCTGTGACCAAGATCGCGATTAAAACGTAGTAGTATCATTTTAATCATTATCAATGAGTTAATTGTAGCTCGTGCTGTGTTATTAAAATAATCAAAGGGAACGAGATGATTGCGTCTCAGTTTCATGAATTTTCTGTTATTTTTTCTTGCTTCTGCTATATTTCTATATTTTCTTTCTTCTCTCGTATCTGTTTAAACTGTATGGGAAAGGTAAAGGCATGGAGCATGGGGAGGCTGTTTTATTGAATGAGATCCATTTATTCATTATCTTTTTCGTACACCCCACTCGTAGGGGTTTGTGAAAAATATTATATCTCGTATCTTGATTGTATTTTGGGACGGGACTGTTACAGAAAATATCTTGCTCGAAGGGGGCAAGCTATTTTTCCTTCTCTTTTCCCATATAACTGCGTGAAATGATAAAAAAAAAACAATCAAAACTATCTCTGCCATTCCATTATTAGCGCAAACGCCAAACACACATTTTTGAAGTAAAAATATGAACGTCAATTGCTACGAATTATTTCGATATTTTTATTTGTCGACATGCTGTCATTAGTGCGAACACACGCGTCTGGCACAAACACCAGGCTCTTTGATGCAATGATAAGTGTTACGATCGACGAGCATGTGAGTAATGCGAATTATTCGAATATTTCCGCGATTACCACCGAGTTAATATAGTTTGCGTAAACACCAGCTTTCCAGAGAATTTCCCACGCTGATCGACCGCTAACAGTTTATGGGGAAATGTTTTCAATAAGTCCATTGGAATGCTGAGTGATTTCTTAATTAACGACTCTAATTTAAATCCAGAATAGCTAGGAATAGAATATACAATTTGTGTGGGTGTTCCGTCGTAAAGAGATCAAAATATCTCCTCTGTCCTGTTGAGAGCTGTGGATTCTATTACAAAAGTCTAATAAACTCTTTTATTAACTATGTATTTCGCCCAATTTACAGAAATACACCCACATGTAACTATTTTAATAAGTTAATGTAAATAAGACAGTTATTTAAAGCTTGCAGCATTTGCCTGTTTAATTTTTCAATAGGTTCTCTCTAAATCCTAAGTAAGTGCCGCGTGTTAAAAAAGAAGAAGAGTTCAAAAGTCCCTAAACCAATCAACAGGCCCTGAATCATTATAAGGAAAATCCTAACACATTCATACTTTTATCTTTTATCAAATTGTAAAGATCTAAAAGTCATTCATTTCGCACCTGCCTTATGACGGCGTGGCTTCGATGAAATAGTGCGGCGCCTGCGCCGACGACCAACGATGACTAAAACCAAATAAGTGTATAATTTGAAGGAAGTTCTTTCATACTTCTGAAAAATACCGGTGTCCAAATAGGGCGCCCGACGGTTATTTTATTGCGTTTACTGACGAAATTGTCGGTGACGATGACACGATGGGTATTTTACACAGGTCCAAAGTGCAGTGTTCATATTTCGGCAGGAATATTGCCATATCTTTATGATATTTGTTAGCGCGCTGCGGGTAGGCGACATTCCGCGCGGTATCAATGTTAGGGGTCAGATTATTGTAGACGAATTGCAATGAACATGAACATGACATTTTAGATTAAGGAGTGGCATTATAATAATTGTCAACATTACAATTTAGAACTAGGTACTTTCTTCTCCCTCTTTCATCTAACTAAACAGATGATACTGTAGGTATCAATTACCCTACTGTCAGTTACAGTAAGGTACACAGCACTTAAGTTGAAACAAGCCATAAGCACGAGGCTGTCTATAGCCACGTGGCCCAGAAGTCACTTCTGCTGTTCTAATGATAAATGATAAATGTTTAATTTTATTTATGTAAGTTGGTTTGTACTAACACTTTTAAGCGTCAATCATATTTGTAAAACTAGATGAGGCCGGCGTTTCCTATCTGACTACTTTTAGGAGAAAGGCCGAAATAAACTCTGAGGTCACCACTCTCATTTGAAGTCCAGACATAATCACGGTCAGATCATGACATGTGAAGACCATTAGATTGGTGTCCGGAATGGCCTTTTAAGGACAGAACCACACAGATTGAGTGGAACTGTCCAGTCAGCGCAAGCATTTGTCAGAAATCGAGCTGCTCAACTCAGAACTTACGGAGCTCAATTATTCGACGGACAATACCTGAAAAACACATGGTCTTTCAAGCCAGATAGGTTCAACCTAATTTCCCTATATCTGTCAAAAACTCGGTGTTCCTCCAACAACTCTTGCGGTAGTAACTTGAGACATCTGGGTGATTTTGGACAGCAAAATACGTTGGGCTTCGTCTCCCTTTTTGACTGCATTTTCTCCTGATCCACTAAAGAGGGTTATTACTATTATATCCTATTATTACCATCAATTACAGGGTGGCCCTTGGATGCGCAAACTGTCACCATGAATTCAGCACATTATAAATGTTTGGTCGGTAATAAAAAAAATCTGCTGTTTCATAGAAAAGTGCAATTAAAAACGCGGTCAAAACATGTGGAGCAGAATTATTAATAACCGAATAACAATCTAACGCAGGCTGGTTCACAATCATGCTAAATCCATGGTTACAGGTTGCGCGTCGATGTCGCTACCACCCTGTATTTATACCATCAAAATACTCGTAACCCAATTAAAGACACTTGAGAATTTTCAAGTTTTCTGCAAATCATTATCAAACCCTTTATGGGTGAACATCTTTACATACCAAGATTCCTCCGTGCCTCGGAAAGGACGTTAAGCCGTTGCTCCCGGCTGTCATTTGTGGATCTTTGACAGTCGTTACAGGTCATCAGAAGCCCGAAAGTCTGACACCCAGTCTTATCAAGGGGTATCGTTTTACCCAGTTGTGGAGGTCAGATAGGCAGTCGCTCCATGTGAAATGCTGGTATACAGCTGCAACCGGTTAGACTGGAAGCCGACCCCAACATTGTTGGGAAAAAGGCTAGGCAGATGATGATTGTAATGGCCGGTGTCCCCAGATAGCGGTAACATTCCATGGAGTAACAAGTAACATACAACAAAAATGACGACACACACTATCATCACTTAACAAGCATATAACGCGATAAATCTAATAACTTATCGACACATATAAATCTGATACAATCTGCTAAACCTAACAGCATAATAATATCTATCAATGTACATAAAGTGGCTTACTACGTCGTGGCTGTATGTCATTGATAGTTCGTCGTGTGTACACTTTGTTATCACTTATCAGTAATTCATGTGTCGCTAGTACAAAGTAGAATAGCCGCTCTCGTGAGCAAACATTAGAATTCGTATATCTACGTCACATGTAAGTTTAGTGATGCAAAGCAAAACGGACAAATATAATATAATACAGTCGTTTGTAATGTTAAAGAATCATACTTGATGCATACAAGATAAAACATTGGATTGTGTAAGGTAATAAAGTGCGATCTTCCTTAAGCTGTGACTCAACTCAAATAGAGTTCATAGCTAATCTTTTCGTTGTCTTAGGATTGTAGTATCTTTGAACAAGCTTAGATGATTCGTAAGAAAATACACGCTTAGGAGGTGGTTTTTATAATTGACTAGCTTCCGCCCGCGGCTTCGCCCACGCGGCAGTCGGAAATTATCCCGCGGGAACGTACTACCGGGATAAAAGTATCCTGTGTGTTAATCTAGGTTATAATCTATCTGTGTGCCAAATTTCATATAAATCCATTCAGTAGTTTTTGCGTGAAAGAGTAACAAACATCCTTACATCCATACATACAGACTTTCGCGTATATAATATTATACCAGGCCACTCAGAAAGTATTGCGAAAAAAAGTTTTTATGTCTGAGAGACTGGCCAGTTATAATCTATTTTGAAAATATGATTATTTGTAAGTAAAAATAGGTACGTTCCAATTTCAAAATTTCCCTCTACATTGTTTGCGAGCTAATTATCGTATCGCATAAAAAAATGGATCTGCGACGGGAACATTTTCGCGCTATGAATTTTTACGATTTCAAGTGTCGCCTGAAACCGGACGAATCGTACGATAGACTTCAAATGGCATTCATGGATGAAGGCCCTTCTAAGGCAACCGTGTATCGTTGGTATAACGAATTCAAGCGCGTTCGGCTAACTTTGGGGGATGACAAAGAAGTGGTCGCCCTTTGACGGCTGTTACGGAAGAAAACGTGCTAACAGAGAAAAATGTAATTCATGACAATAGGCGAGTTACATATCAAGAGATACAGCACATACTGCAGGTTGGATCGGGAAGCCTTCACGAATTATTATTATTTATTATTCTACACGTGCATTTTCGCGTGAGGAGGATAGTTTCATGCTGGGTGCCGCACAACCTCACCGATGCTCAGAAGCAGGCCGTGGGTGGAATGGTGCCGTGATATGATAAACGAATTTGAAGCAGGCCAACTCTCGGCGTGTTTACGACATCAGTCTTGAATTTATCAATACGATCCAGAAACGAAGCGCCAGTCGACGGTTTGGGTGTTTCAAAACGAATCAACGCCTACCAAAGTGAAGAAGCGGGGGGAAGATTTTGACCGCGGGCTTTTTCAATTCGACTGGTTACTTGGTGTCAATTTTTTTACGGAACCAAAGAAGCATCAAATGGTATACTACCAAATGCTTGGCAGAAGTTTTCTCTGTTGTGAGCAACAAGCGACCAAACACAGGGCTCCGCGGGCTACTGCTCCACCACGACAACGCACCTTCGCACACCGCGCTCAAAACGAGGGACTTCCTGGACAGCACGCCGGTCAAACTTCTGGGTCACCATCCTTACAGCCCTGACCTAGCACCGTGTGACTTCTTTTTAATCCAGAAAATTAAAAATCAGCTTAAAGGGATACAATTTTCGTCGCCGGAAGATGCGCTGCCAGCGTTCGAGCAGGCTGTAAACGAGGTGTCTGCGGTGGACTGGAAAAAGCGTTTCGAAAACTGGTTCAGACGCATGAAACTTTGTATAGATGCTATTGGAGAGTACTTTGAAAAGATTTAATAAAAAAATATTTACTTTAGAACATTTTTTTAAATTTTCGCAAAACTTTCTGAGTGTCCCACGTAGTAAGGATTATAATTGATAAATCGTTCAGCTTATGCTTAGAGATGAGTAATCTACCTGAAAAACAAGATAGACTAGGTAGTTTATATCAGGCCTCATCATCTTCCTGCCCTCGTCCCATGTTACTTGGGGTCACTGCAACACGTTTTCTTCTTCTATTCTCCCCTGTCAGCCGTCACGGTATCATGCACTCCCTTCTCTTTCATATCACTTCAACCGTCAACATTTATATTCATTACTATTTTATTCACATGCGTTTCTTCCCTCCTCAAACACATGCACATACACATAATTATGACAGAAAAGTTTAGCTATGTCACTAGCGCCACTTTTAAACTTCCCCTTATACCCCACTCATTTCTAATTGACACGCTTTTTTATCCATTTTCGTCACTCCAAACGTCCATCTCAACATCTATCCTGCATGCAATCTCATTCCAGTCCATAGAGTACGACAGACCCTGTCCGTGATAAGTCACAGACGTGTAAATTATCCCATAAAACTTGAATCCGTGGGTATTATCACCGTGACATTTTAGTCGTCTTACGGCAGCCAATTCATGTATCTAATGACTACAATTAAATACATTTTAATTAAAAAAAAAAAAATTAACATATGAATTATAAAAAATAGTGAAAATATCATTCACTAAGACGCATGACGTAGTTTGAAACACCCTGTTATGGAGATGGAATGAATGATGGAATGTAATGGTATAGGTATCTTCTACCCTTTGATAGGTAAACATTATTAAGAGGGTGTTTCATAATTCTAAAATATTATTTATTATTCTTTGTACCTATTGTCTTAATTAATGGTAACAATTTTTTAATCCGCCTAAAGGTATGTTATGTCGGATACATTGAGTGGACCACCTTTGTAAGACGACTAAAATGTCACGGTGTATACAGGAAAAGTTTTTATCCAGTGCGCAAACTTTAACCATGAATTCAGCATACCATTCTAGACCACCCAGCGAAGAAATACAGGTATGAAAAAAAACAGCTGTTCCATACATTTTGAGTGCGTAGGTATTGTACTTTTCTATGAAACAGCTGATTTTATTTTTGTAAAACCGACGAAAAATTTCTTCGCTGGGGTGTCTAGAATGGTATGCTGAAAAAGTTTGCGCACTAGATAAAAACTTTTCCTGTATACATGGGTCGCAAATTGTACCTGTGACCTGTCGCCGTTTCATCAATCCTGAGTTGATCCGTTTATTCATTAGGTATTTTAATATACGAACCAAGATGTAAACTTATGAACCATGAAATCTAACTTCGTTAGATTACGCAAATCGGAATTACCTACCGTAAATATAGTATGCATCAGTTCAAATTTTGTTCAGTCTCGGTACCAGATTTTGAAGGAAATTCTGATTTCACTTTTAATTTTAATTCCGCATGTGTGAAACCGCTGTAGTGTTATTTCTACTTAAAATTATTTGTCATAGGTATCTACATTGTCCATAAATCACCTCAAACAAGACATTGGCCTTTACAATTCTTTTAAGTCCTCTCTTAACAAAGCTTCAAGGTTCTATAGGTATTAACAAGAACTGTTCATATATCCTGTTAATCATTGTGTCAGAATGGAAAATCCTTTCACGTACAGATCGCGGCTGATACCGATACCGGTACGGTTTGATATCGACCGTTTGCAGGTACGTGACGGTCACAGATCAACGATTATTCAGTAAAAGACGCGTAATATGCTGTTAATAGCGCTATGACAGTAATTTGCGGATACTGATAACTATATAATCATTGATTAATTAATTACGTAGGATGTTATTTCGTAACCCCGTTGCAACTTTAATATTTAGTCGAGGAAAAGATTTAATGCCGTGTCGTATTTGCAAGCATGGTGACATGTCGACAGCAGGCTTAGCATGACGCTTTCTATTTCTACTTTACTGTAAATAGAAATCGCTTGTCTACATTTCTCGGTACAAAACTATCAACTGTCTACACGGAAACGTAATTTTTGTCTACTTTTTCGTCGACAAAACGCTTCTCTATGATTCTCGTGCTAAGCCTGCAGGTCGTGTTTCTTGAGTAACTTCTGTCTAAATTCCGTATAAAACTCTTACTTGGTGTCGTTCTAGAATTAAAATGATAGTTTTTTTCGGAAATTAGTCATACTTGATAATATGTTACCACAAGAATTCAAAACGTTCAACAATTATTACTTATATTGGTTTAAATTATTACATAACATAACATCACGCCTTGATTCTCCGCAGGGGTGGGCAGTGGTGTACCCATAGTAACCCTCATTTCGCCAGTTATGTTTAAGTCCCATGTAATAGGGGGCGAGCCTATTGCCATCTGCCGGGCACAAACCCAGATTCCGGGCTGCTACTGAGTAATTCCAGATAGAAAAACCCAATATCACTTTGCCCAACCTGGGGATCGATCCCAGTACCCATGCTCAGAAGTAGCGCTTGAGGGCATGCACTGAATATTGCTTAGTAGTCGAAGGTTTCCATAAAAAAACTGCCGCCTCTATTTTCGCCTTAATCTTGGACTACAGGTGACTGAATGAATCAGTTTCTGCGAAAGCTGAACGAACTCGCTGCAAGATATAATACATCAGCACACGCCTAGCCCACAGCTTGACTCACTGCAAGAACGTTTACCTTTGAACAGCCGCCTAATGGTGAGGGGTCACGGAGACACGCATATTTCTTAGAACCTTTTTACCGTCGTTGTGTAGTTTCCAATTACGAATACCTGATTAAAAAAATGTTTGATTAGGTGACAAACAAGCTGGGGCGGTCCACTTATGGGGAGTGGTCACGCGTGGCTGCCTGTCATCAACATCATCAGCCTACAGTAGTCCACTGTTCGCAATCACATAAGGGTAAATTAATTTATTTGGAAGTAGGTAAACACTTTTAAACGTCAATTATATTTTAAAAAGAAGATGAGGTCGGCAGTTCTTATCTGACTACTCTGAAAAAAAAGGCCGAAACCGACTCAAACTGTCTCTTAACGTCCAGACATAATCTTGGTCATATCATGTGAAGGGCTCTCAATCGCTCGATTCTCGTAAACTCTACCACCGCCGCCGCCGTCTATGAACATTGTCAATTCCAGAGGCATCGAAGTTGCGTTGCCATACCAGAGACAAAGTCAGGCCAGCGGTTACCCTCCACTGTATCAAAACGTGGACAGGACCGGCAAAAATGGGGAAGAATGATGAAAAAGAGGTGCGTCGGCTGTTACATTATGACGTATAGTGGACGCGTTTAATTGACTCTCAAATTGCACTCCCACTCACGAGTGACGACATAAAGTGGTCGTAAAGGGCAGCCTTATTTGATTGGCACTTGAATCAAAATCCTGAATTTAATAAACATATTTATGAAAGTCGATTGGCACTGAAAATATACGATAAATTTTCTGAAACATGCAGAAACTCTCGAAGCTTTTCAGTAACAAATTTCAGCTGCGCAGCTTTAGGAAAGTTTTCCTAAACGGGAAAGAGCCGGAGTACACCACGAAATTCACCGCAAATTTGAATTGGCAGATCAGAGTCAGGTTGTATGTTTTTGAAATATGATTCGCGATAGTAACAAGTATTTATTTACAGAATTATAATAATCAATCAAAAGCACAATCAAAGGTCATTTATTCAAATTAGGCTGAGAATCAGCACTTTTCGAACGTCAAAATACATAAGACAGTCCCCCCAAAAAGCTCACCCGTCACCAGTTCCTAGTGCTTTAGCTGGGAAGAAGAAGTAGCGGAACAAACTCCCCAGCAGCACAGCTCTCTCAATACAACTCTCTGTGACTGTTTCATGAAATAGTAGGGCGCCACCTAAAATGACCTGTTCACGACCACATACCAAGTAACGTGTCTACCGCCGTGTTTCCCTATTACACAACCACTTCAAAGCGAGAAATTCTCCTCGACATATTAGCACGTGTCACGGACAGTCACGCCGACGTCATCTACTTCTCATTCTTATTTTCGTCGTGTCGTAGGTACCGAGACACCGAAAATCTATGATTCACACGTTTTTTGCACGTCACTGTAAAAGTATACATCATACATGTGCTGGTTATCCGTTTTACGATTTGTTATTATATTTATCTTACGGCGGCGGCTTGTGTCATGTTAATATGTTATCATCTGTTACGTCGCGTTACCAAATATGGTATAGTTACTGTATTTTGTGGTTTTCTTAGAATTTTTTTCTGAATCGGTTTCTTTGCACTTGACGCATTTTTATCATCATGTTTAATGAGTTAACAGGGATGTTGTCACTGATTAATTGACTGAAAACTGTACCTACTTAGAAGCATTGTAATTTCAACCTAAATATGACATCCGTTTTTTAGTCTTTTAAGTCCTATTAATAAAGTTGAAATCATGCATAATTTGTGTCACATGAACATTCTGCTCCACCTAAACTTAATATTCAAGAAGTTGCGTTAGTATTGGCTCATCCACGCCTAACTGCCTAATATCATAGCTTTGAATTCTAGCAAAAAATGTAATAGGTAGTGAGTCACTATTACATGTTTTTTTTTCAATATCAAATATTAAACAATAGTAGTAGTCAGAATCAAAACTTTGCTCATTCTTATGCAACTTTAATCGTCACCTTAAACTTCAGGGCAGAGAGATGATGACTTTACTAAAGATGATATCAAAGAGTCTTAAACCTCTGAGTTTGTTTCGCTGCTTCTCAACGTCATCATCATAATTTCAGCCGAAAGACGTCCACTGCTGGACATAGGCCTCCCCGAAGCTCCACCACTTCGACCGGTTCTGTGCTTCCCGCATCCAGCGGACTCCTGCGGCCCTTACAAGGTCATCGGTCCACCTTGTGTGGCAGGCCTTACAACTTTACGTCTTCCGGTGCGCGGTCGCCACTCCAGAACTTTTCGGCCCCATCGGCCATCTGTTCTGCGAGCAATGTGCCCTGCCCACTGCCACTTAAGTTTGGCAATTCTTCGGGCTATCTCGATTACCTTGGTTCTCCTGCGAATCTCTTCATTCCTGATTCGATCACGCAGGGAAACTCCAAGCATAGCCCTCTCCATTGCCCTTTGGGTGACTTTATGCCTTCTTACGAAGCCCATTGTGAGCGACCACGTTTCGGTTCCCTAAGTCATCACTGGCAACTGGTCGGAGACTTTCGTCTTGAGACACTGCGGTATGTGGGACTGAAACGCGGTGATTAGAAAACACTGACCTCATTTTCATCTGCCTAGCTTTTTTCCAACTATGTTGGGTTCGGCTTCCAGTCAAACCGGATGTATTTGAATACAAATACATTGAGCTACCACCTATCTGACCTCCACAACCCAGTTACTGGGTAATTGGCAGACTTTCGGGCTTTCTGACGACCTATAACGACTGTCAAATCCACTAATTACAGCCGCGACCAACAGCTTAACGTACTTTCCGAGGCGTGGGTAGACTATGGTATATAAAGATGGTCACCCATCCGCGAACCAACCGCGGCAAGTGTAGATTAACCTGATCGATCGAGCCATGTTGCTGTTATTACATAGCTACAAACCCCTCCGACAGCTTCTAAAAGTAATATAATATTAGCCTTCAGAGAGCTCCAAAAGCCATCTTGAGGCATATTGTCATAACACCATGTGTGGTATGAAACTGTGGATTTGAAAAGAAAGCTTACCTGCGAACTCTTGCCCTCTGCCTTGTGCTCCTATGGGCTCGAAGTCGCGAACAATCGACCTAAATCCAGCTAAATTTCACTGCACATTTATTTCCACAGGTGCTGGTTAATGTTATTGTTCGTGTCTTGAACAGGTTGAAGCACAAAATTACAGAAGGACCATTTCGTATAAGCAAAAAGGTTTTAGCACGCGGAGCACATTGTTTAGTTCGTGAACGATTAGTTGAAGTGAAAAAAAACGCAGAAGCGCGGCGCCACTGTCGCCCTTCGTAGACCAATCGGATTGCTTAGCGAATGGGAGATTAGCAAGCCG
The DNA here is from genome assembly GCA_947359405.1 of Antitype chi. NCBI lineage: Eukaryota > Metazoa > Arthropoda > Insecta > Lepidoptera > Noctuidae > Antitype > Antitype chi. The sequence continues at coordinate 1,296,271 of OX375817.1, read as the reverse complement.
GCAACTTAATCAAATCAAACCCTTTCTACTACACATAAAGGCTTTTTTTTTTTTTTTTTTTTTTGGGTGGGAAATCATCAAATAACTTCTCCCGCTCTGGGTGGAGCGGGAGGGCGTGTCAGACTTTTACTGACTAAAACCCACCCGTGTTCCCTCAGTTGCCTGTGTGCCAGGGGCCGCGGTATCTCTTTCGAACAACCCGCACCCCTGGCAGGCATCGGTCCTTGCGAACCCCACCTATTGGTGCTGACAACTCTTTGAGGCGCGCGTGGAACACAACGCGCCGTCGACCCGGGCTTGGTCCTTACCGGACAGCGAGCTACCCATTACTCGCCGTCCGCAAGCCCGCGCCTACGGTGGCCGGGAATCAGCCTGGGATTCCCGACGCCCAGGGCTTCTCCCGCGGCGACTACGGCCGTGAGGGCGCATATACTGCCTCTCCCTCACGTGCGCCGCCTCCCTCTTTGCGAGCATTACTGCTTCGCAGAAGGAGGTGACGGCTAACCATTCACTCTCGCTCCGTACCATGGCCTGCACCAGGGCCGGACGCGAGAGATCGCCGCCGCCGATCGCCTCCACGAGGACACGGCGGTGCTCCGCCCAAGCCGGGCAGACCGCCACCGTATGCTCCACCGTGTCCTCAGGGCGATCTTCGCAATGGAAGCACCCGGGCGTTTCCTCCCGCCTTATACGAAACAGGAACCTCCCGAAACAACCGTGTCCGGTGAGGACCTGCGTCAGGCGGAAGGTGAGGACGCCATGCCGCCTCTCAAGCCACTCCTCAAAGAGGGGACTTACCGCCGCTATCGTGGCGTGCCCAACACATAAAGGCTTGAGTTCTAGTTGTGGGTTGAAACTATCCAAAATTCTTAAGATTAAATGCGGTGCTATCTCAAAGAGAACGGTACGTAACACACCATGGTTCACACGGAATGAAGAAATCCATGATTATCTCAACACTCCTACCATTCTTGAAGAAATGACTAAACATTAAAAACGCTATGCTGATCGTCTAGCCATCCACCGAAACCTTCTAGCTGTTAAGTTTTTGGACACCAGTGATTCTGTCAATCGACTTAAAAGAGGTCAAGTGTTCCAAAGAGGTATTAGTGGTGATGGCTCCTGTACCAGAAACGTCAAGCAACCAAACTGATAATCGTCCAGAAGGAATTCATGGCGGTAGATGATGATAAAAAAAAACAATATTTCCAAGAACTATAGCAATTAGCACGAAGCCCAAATCTTGAGACTTTTAAAACTGTATGATGCAGCTTACAATGAAAGTTCTTTTAAGGAAATAAGAGTACCTAGCTTTGTATCTTCTTAAGAATATGACGCATTTTTATGCAATGCACGACCATCGACAGCCTAGATATGGTTCAACGTAATGACTTTTTCCTGTTACAGGTATATTCCACTCTCAACGTTTGCTCTCACTATGACGTAGTTAACTTGGTTATTATTCTGAGCATGTTACGTACATGAGATGTGTGACAGTTTTCCGAAACAAGTAGTTAGTTTTAACTTACGAAATTCACTGACGACACCGATATGTTAAAGGAAAGTTATGGGTAAAGCCGGTGATCTGATTTTCCCAATTGACTATCCGTCGTATGACGATTTAAAGTTATTTAATGCCTACGTAGCAGTTAATAAGGCATACCGAGATTTGTAAAAATAATAGAATACTCACTACTATAAAACATCATATAAACTGTGCCTAAATTACAGAAATATGTAAATGTAGAAATTTTACACAGGCTGGCACAATGGGAGGTTTTATGGCTGAAAGCGATATGTAAAGACAACCTTTGGATGGATGGGAGAAGAAGAGACAACACTGCAGGCACGTAAAGTACGGCTTTGTAGAGCTTTATATCTGCTGTAGATCGCTGTCTGAAGTCGCCGTCTCCAACTTCCTGTCTTTACATGATTGTGAAGACGTAGAGGTTCTGAGCGATACGAACATCCGAAACCATTTCGTTCCCTCAAATTAGTACGAAATGAAAATAGCTGTTGTCGTTACAAATATTAGATGTTACTGCTTAAGCGGCGCTAGACGTAGGTAAAATTATGTACTTATATGTATATATATACACCTCAAAATCAAACAAGTATCCTGAAGCGAAGTATTCAACAGACTTTCAGGCTTCTGTATACCACTAATGACTTTACCTAATAGGTAGGTGTTTGTATAATCGGAACCTACGAAAGTCACGAAAAGGTTTATCACGACGTTTAAGAATGATCTGTCTGGTATTTAGCTAACTGGGAACATACGTCAAATAGATAAATAGTAAAAACCCCACCAACTCTACATCAGCACTTTCTCCCGTGCAAACACTTGAAACCACATGATCTATGTATGTTTGTAATGGGTGTAATGTGTCTAACGCAATAACGTTACTAAATAACTTTTATATTGTAACAATGGGCCTTGACTTCGAGTGCCGGCTGATGCAAAACAGAGGATTCATTGCAGCTGCCATTTTTTACCGATTTCGAAAAAGGAGGTGCTCGATTTGCCTTTGTATGTTTTATAATTTTATAAGAACTATCTCAGCAGTATTATATAAAGAAGTAATGTTTACATTATGTAACGCGTGATTTTGTATAAATACTTAAGTACCGCCGGGAAAAGTTTTTACATAGATTTTTGTCACTTTTACATTCGGGAAACTTGCACTGTAGACTGTGAAATGTGAACAATTTTAGTAATCTGTTAATTAAGTATTTATTTCGAAACGCAATTAATAATTAATTATATAGTAAATCGTTTTTCTAGGAAATAAATATAGGTAGTTATTACCCAAGTGCGCTAAGCTTTATCTCTTTTCATACCCAATTAAAAAAATAAATTAAGTGTTGACACTTAATTACTTACTTAATGCATTAAGATTACACAGTCATATTTCAACAAGTAAGTAATCCCAACTAATCCGCTAACTAGCTGGAGATAGTTAAACTCTCTTCACGCTTATCTAACGTTTAATTAGTTTATCTTTGAACGAAAACCACGCACATAGTACTACGGCGACCTCGTTTGCACTTTCATGAATGAAATACCACGCTTCGCTTCCTTCAAACAACTGCCGACACTAGACATCATAACTCTGTTCTCTGCCAAGCTAAAACGAACTCTATCTTTTACGTCAAAGCTCAATGTTTCACCTGTAGGAGATCATGAGCGCTTTATTTTCACAGCCATTGCATTTCCAACTCTATGTTTTCGGCAATAATGTCGATTTTTAAGTGTAGTGCTGCGTACGTTATTCCGTTATGGGTGGGGTTATAGACACGACCTCAACGCGCACGTGGCAAGAGCGTGCCGTTCGCACTTCTACAGCACAGTCTACGCAGGCGCGACACTGTCCATTCAAGCTGAGATGGCGGAGAAATTCCGGAATTCCGTTATTATAAGATGTAGGTCAAGACCAAGATCAATTTTTTTTGGTCTCTGTCCAGATAAGAGACACCCAAAATGCCTGTCATTACTCCAGCAGACATACCTTGCCTTCAAACTAAAATAAATGGGTCAAATTAAATTAGCTAGCGAAAATCCTCAGACAGACGTGATGTGATATCGAAACATGATAAAACAAAAAGCATTTAATTTGATGAATTTAATTTTTTAACTTAAAATAAGTGTACTATTTTGATTAAAATTAATATTGTTTAAACATAGGTTTTTTTCATGTAAACTTCATAGACACGATGTGTAACACAACAAAACAAAAATAAACTTATTTTGTCTACTCATACTTTAAGTAAGTACACTTTCAGCGGTCGTTGACCCCAAACCAAAAGCGTCAATTCTTTTTAGCTAGTTAGCTAATTTAATTTGGCCGTGTATTCTTTTGGCGGTAGTTTACTACTCCAGACAAGCTTCTTTGCTTGGAAAAAGAACCTGATCCGCGTCCCATATTTACCGTATTGCATCACATTATCAAAAGTACTATTTTTGTAAAAAAAAAGTAACCGCAATATATTTTGTAACCGTTACCGACCTAAGGTCGTTAGCAAGGCCGGTAACATCAATTCTCACAAGTTCGGCGAAGTACCGTAACTCCGTAACACCCGTAACTCCGTCATTGTCTATGAATGCCGGACACTTGATGTGACATTAGACGGAGTTGCATCAGTCCAGTGAAAGCTATTCTCCGAAATGTACCGGCAACCATCTAGGAGTGGCAAGAGTGACGGGTGTCGGGTCGTTAGCGGTTAACCTTGCGTGATAAGGAAAAGTGTCGCAGTTATTATTAACTTGTTCTTTTAATTGTAATTGCATCGTTTATTGTCTAGACTAGGCGTAGTTAAGGAAGCTTTATTTATATTCTTTCCGGTAGTTACTTTTATTTCCCACACAAAAGGTGGAAAGGTATTCCCCGTAGAAGCCACTACATTGGTAAATAAGGAAATTAGATGGTCTTCATTGAATTATATCTGAAAATACATTTATTTAATTTATTTTCACTTTTCAGCAATAACTGGTTTTTTTTCTGTCACGATGTTAAACTGGTTTCCGTGCTTCCAGCTTCCAGCGGATTCCTAGGGCCTTCACAAGGTCATCGGTCCACCTTGTGGGAGGCCTTCCAACTCTACGTCTTCCGGTACGCGGTTGCTACTCCAGAACCTTTCGGCCCCATCGGCCATCTGTTCTGCGAGAAATGTGCTCTGCCCACTACCGGTCGAAGTGGAGGAGCTTGGGGGAGGCCTATGTCCACCAGTGGACGTCTTTTGGCTGATGATGATGATATACTGGAATTTGGATATTAAGTGACTTTTCGCTCTACGGAGATGACATACGTACGAGTCTTCAGCATGAATCATGTTTGGAATTCAAATAATATTATGTTGCATTTACATGAACTGAAATCTGCAGCCAATATTCAAAGAACGATGACCAAGCATGAATCTCAATTCAAAACTCATTCATCAGATTTCAAAGTAATCTAAACTGGAATCTTGCTTCAAATACTTAGCTATTCATACTGGAGCTTTGTTCTACAATAAGCCTGGGTCGATTTACAGTAATAAGTTATTGGAAAGGATCTTTATAAATAGGTAAGCATAGGTGCTACACGTATTGAATTCTTTCGTCAGGAAATTGTCAGTAGCAGTCCGAAGTCTAGATGTATGTCAGGTCGATGGCGAAATTGGTGTGTAGGTACACCTTTGCCTAATTCTTTTGGGATTGCAGGCGTGATGTTGTGTTATGTTGGTATTGGGCTCGTAAAAATATAGCTATTCAAAAGATTTAGGTCAAAAATTTAAGTGATACTAATAATTTCAGTGCTGGTATTTCCGTATTTCTTTCGTGAAGTTCTCTTCATAATTATGTTGGAGTAACAATTTCCATCGAGGGAGTTTCGTTCAACTAGATAACTAAACTACTTCTAAAACAAATACATATGCACACGGATAATACTAAATAATTACTACGAGTATATCTTTTATTATGTCTGTCTCTGATTCATGATCATGTGATGTAATAAACAACAGATATTATAGTAGCCCTCTCTAGAATGTCATCGTCGACAGTTCGACACCCACATCTCTGCCCTTGCTCCCCCGCAAACATCACCGAATTAATTAAGACATGACGACAATTACAAGATAAAAACTTATCTAAAAATAATTACTGTTATAGCTATATTTAGCAAAGCCTTGGACATTTTTATCAGACGTTCTGAGAATTACACAATTTTCCAATGACGCAACGCCACTTTGGCTGACATTTTTTTTAAGAAGATTTAACTCTTTTGTCTATTGATATAAAGCATAAAGTGTTTGCAGAAGGTGATGTTTCATAAAATAGTGACACACGTCTGCAAGTCGCCGGACGTAGACGGTATTGTCAGAAGAATTGCAATTATATTAAAGTGCAGATATTTCTTGGTCTTTAACAATTGACTCTGAATTCTTTTTAACAATGTTCATAGATCAATCGGTCACAAAATAACGTAGGTCCGTATCGCAATTGGGTACCATTGACCGTAGTAGATAGCAGATAACGAGTCACGTATCATTTCGAGGGTTAAAGATCGGTACAACTACAAGTTTCAACATGACGCTACGGCATCGACTCTAAATCTACATAATTATCTATGTAGTTCCATTTTCAGTCCGCGGATTACACATTTGTAAGTAATATGACAACATTAATGACTTGCGCTTTTTGAGGAAGACACGCGTGCGGTTATTTCACCACTATTTAAACAATAATTATGAAGATAAAGAAAAAAGGAAATTTAGGAAAAGTAAAAAACAAAAGTAGAGAGGTGGAGAAGACTCTTTGTGCAGCAGTGTGGGGTCGCGTCGGATAACTAAAAAAAGAAGAGCGATGGAAAGAACAATAAAAAGGTCAAAAGTTTTTATTAACTTTTCTTTTACTAGGAACTTTCCGTCATTGTAGCGTGATACTGAAAAATACTGACTGCAGTGTCTTTGTAGTATCTACATAATTTTAATATGGTAAAACATTTTGTTTGGTCCTTTCTTTATTTCTTAAAAATAGGTAGAAGTTAAAAAGAAAACTGATAACTTTCCTGTATTCAACTGAACTTTATTTCGTCGTTTCAAAGTACCGCTACGATCGGTACACGAGCAGATAGCTACAGAAGTACGAGCCTACGACAGACTAACATAATTATTATTCTGTACAGTTCAACAATCACATAGCAACATCACTCGTGATTCACTCAAGATATATAACAAGTCGACACGTGTTTATTAATAAAAAAAATTGCGAGGTCGATTTAAAACTTTATAGTGACGTAACACATCTTATCACACGTGCCGGCACCCGGCACTATCAGTTGAACAAGTATTACAGAATGTTTTAAGACGGATCTTTGCCTAATTTTGCGGATCCGAGGTCGGCACTTCCTTATAACGGTCCTTGACCCAGTGGCCGTGAAAACTGGAAGTCAAGGCAGGGTCTCATACCCGGCCCTGACGGAAGGCTGACGGGCCCTGGCGTCTGACTTGGCTCTTATTTGACTGGAAAAAACTTAGCCCTTCAAAATCTAAAGTACTCTAGCTTGACCATGGTTAGTCAAGAGTTGCAATGCGCCATCGATTACTAAGGCATGAATGTGGTAAGAATAACAATAAGGTCGCTGTCTCGTTTCTAAGACATCATCGTACAGTTTGAGGAATACTTGACTACCTATTTCAATATTTTCAGAACTTCACAAAGCCAGGCTTTTTCTTTTAATTAATGTTCTAGCCACGCTCAACGCTCTTCGCTTCACTTTCACGTTCCTACCTGCCTGACCTCCAATACGGCCTCGAAAAAAGCCCGTCCACGATTTCATCACATGCCAGTGATTGACCAGTCGCATGCGCAGCGTCTGGCACGTACTTCTTATCTTAGTCGTCACATCGAAGTTCATGCCTCTACGTGAGAGTGTAGGCATACCTCTACATGCCTCTACTTGTCCGGTGTAGAAAGCCCCGGGCGTACGAGATAGAAAACACATAGTTCCAGTTTCCAAGGTAAATGGGACAATCTTTTAGGAAACGGAAATAATTGAGCCATACGAGTATATGACGGTGATATAAGATAGGGGACTCCTGAGATGTCGTCAGTACAATACAGTGATTTGTAATATAGAGTCGACTTGTTGTAGGTAAGTATCATGTACGTGCTCATTTAAAAAAATTGGATCAGGTAATAACAGCCGTATGGGTTAAGCAACGCCTGTCTCAAGCACGTTGTCCCGGCTATTATTCGGAGATCTTTCACAGTCGTTTCAGGTAGTCAGAAGTTCGAAAGTCTGACAACCAGTCTTAAAAAGGGTCAGATAGGCAGTTGCTCCATTCCAAATAAGTACTGGTATTCAGCTGCATCTGGTTAAACAGGAAAGCCAACCACTGCATACATGGGACAAGGCTACGAAGACGATGATGAGGATCTCATCTCGTCCACGTTATTGTTTGCCAGCACTGTCCTCCCATACCTATTTTCACTGTAATTTGAAAACATTGTAAAAGCCAATTATTTTTAAAAGAGTAACCGTGGAGTTTCTTGCCGGCTCTTCTCCATAGGAAGCGACAAATTGGAACCGTGCACCTAGCTTCTGACGTTTCATAAGTGCCCATGCAGGTTTATATGAAATAAAATATTTGATTTTGACTGTTATCTTCACAACATAGTGCACATGAAAGAGGCGGGGGGGGGGGGGGTGAATAATTTATGAATGTGCTAATATTTTTAATGGTCGTACGCCGTAGCCGCTACGTTTCCGTCTTTTGGTCTGATTGTCGTCTGGATATTAAACCAATTAGGCCCTAACTTTTCCAGCCATTATTCTCTATCAATATTATTTTCGTACACTTTAGAAAACCATTTAGAAATATCGACCTATAGAGCCTATGTATGTAGATACGGGTTATGTCAACTTATAATCGTCATTAATGAAGTATTTTTTTTGTAGGTATTTCAGTAATTAGCCAAATCAATCGACTTTGCCCTACAAAGATAAACTCCTAAGATATTAATTAGCTTGAAACCTGTTCAAAGTAGAATTGTTTAATTACGTGGACATTTTGAACTTAAATAATTATGTAGAAAAGATTACAGCAGGTATAGGTATTGAGTCACTATACATAATATGACTTGTCATCTCAAAGTAGGTGTAGATTTGCATACATACCTATCACTTTATTGCACAATATATCACGAACAAAAATGTATAAAAACATGAACTTGTACAATTGAGAGTCGCATGTCGATTTGCAGTGATATTGTTAACGTGCGGAATGTATCAGTGACAAAACAGTAGGAATTTTTTGGGATTTACAAAATGAACTGGTAGAGATAATTAAGTAGGTATGTTTGCGATATAAATTGCTGTAGGCACCATTGAAGCCACAGGTATTCGTCATTCGGGCTGTGGCCACATTACCGTATCATTTATTCATGTTGGTCTCTCTGTACAGGGATCAAGTATTTATAGAGGATCATGATACGAACCTTATTTTAACCTTCTTCCTTAACTTAGCAAGTATTTTATCGTCACCCGGTCGTCTTTTGCAGTCAATCTTTACAGTACCTGGTAACTACTGTACAGAATGAAGAAAAGTTAGTAGGTATTCAATAGAAGTTTGCAATAGCTTTATTCTATTGTGAAAACAAAATCAAATTCCGCATTCTAAAACTAAATTCAATTCCACCTAACATTTATATTCTCGGCAAAAAATGCTACTACTGTTGATAATCTTGACATTCGACATTCAGTCGACTCATTTCGAATAAGAAATAACATCAATTCCATAAATGCAACGTCAGTTCGGTAAGTACTTCATTTAAATGACGCTGGGTTTAAGCTCATCTGGCTCCACTTAAGATGACCGTCATTAAAATCAGTGTAACAACTATGACGTCACGGAACAATGACTTGATCTCGCCGACCTATCCGTTTGGGCATCCGTGTGCCGTGCCGTGACGTCACCATCTCTATGAACTAACACGTTACAGATTGAGATTAGATAGCTGTTATGACATCAGACACGGTTTTTATAATACCTAATTATTAATGGAGTGGAATCTCGTTAATTTTTTGCTGACATTACTGCTGCCAAACATATCAAAAAAGGAATTGGGCGAATTATATTTGCTCATCTGCTGCGAGCCGGATGCACAGGTGAAGAAGACACAGCTGGCTCCAAACAGCATTCGACAGCGTTGCAGGCCCAGAAGGAGGTGCCAGGACAAACTAGACTCTGTTATTACAGAATAGTCCCAAATGGCAATATAGTTGAAAGCAGAGTAAGCTTTTCCCGTTATGATGGGACAGTAGGGCGAATACCAGTGTGGTTGCAGCCGCCGCAGCCATGACGACATAGAGAATTGACTCAGAGATAATGAATGGGGTTGCATCAAGATCACTGAAGGGTATCGGATATGGCTTGGTTTTAACCGATTAGCAAGTACGCGGGGTAATCCCTTATACTCGGTATCCTAATCGACACCAATATTGCAGGAAAAGACCTCAATTATGAATATATTGTGGACCAAGTAATAAATAGGGGCATTTTTCATAATGCGAAATAATTAATTATAAATTGAACTTCCCTATTTATCACATTGCCTCGTCAGTATAAATATTACCGTGTGGTCTTTGATCAATCTGATGATACACAGGTATTTTGCACGGGGTGCGTGATGTTTATTTATCCTAATAATGTTTTTAAAACAAAGTTTCTGTCACGGCTCCGGTGCTGCGGGGCTCCGGCGGTCCCACGCGAGCTTATCGTCGCAGATGGTTTTAACGCTGACCAACTCACGGGCCGCCTCGGCCCTCCGCGCCTACGCGATTCTAAATTACACGCTAGGGGTAGGGCAGACAAGACTGCGTGGATTTGGATTTACAGCGATTCGTTTCTGTCACTAAAACCTAATTTTTAGCAAATGTTTTTGGACTAACAATTTTTTTTTATAAATGAACTTTCGGTATAGATAATACACATTATAAAAACTATACTTAGGACATCTGACTTTATTTCATACAAAATTGTGCTGCCCCATAGGTGACTAACATTATAAAAAATGTCCGGACGATTTGATTATTTCAATAGTTCTTATCACACTGCCCTGTCATATTGGGCATATTTCCAACTGCCCGGGCCTTTTTTATAATGTCCTAATAATCACTTGGTCTATAACATATATATCCTTAATATGTGCAATAAAGATTACTCTATCTCTATAAATCAATTACCATTGTAAACTTTTCCACATAATTCCCGATAATGCCAGCTAATCTTACGTCGTCCGGAGTGACCTAACCTCTGTAATAATATTACTACGAGTTCCAGTAATTGTTATCTAATTGTAGCAGCTGCATCGGTTAATGATAAGGGATTGTGAAATTCAGTGGTAATTACTATCTTAGACTGAATAAGGAGGCTTAGGTTTTATCAATTTAAAATGAGCAAACGGATGTAAACAGTATAGGTAAATAATCGTTATTAGGTACTGTCAAATGCATACACTGACTTGACCGGTCCACTGAAATCTGTGGGGTTCATTATTTCAAAGACCATAGACATTAATCTGCATGGTGCTCATATAATCTGATATGAACGAGACACCTGTGACCTCCGAGTTGGTTTAAGTGTTTCTTCTCAGGAGTAGTCGGATATGTCCGTACCTACTCATCTAGTTTTTTAAATACTTATCTAATAATGACGCGTAAAATCTGAATAATTTTGAAACAGATTGCTAATTCATTGCTCCATATGTTCGAAATTTGTCTGCTCATCATAAATAACGCAATGAATGTTGTTGAACTGTCAAAATGAAAGTCATTCCTACTGTGTTAGTGTGTTCCGCAATTACCCCTCTGAGTGTCATCATATCCCAATTGTATCATCGAAGATCGTTATCGGTTTTTTTTTTGTCATAACACACGTTTCTCCAATTCACTTAGACATTGGCAGAATAGTCGACATCGGCTTTGCTTGCCATATGAACAAAATAGAATAGAATAGAGTGTCATCAACTCATCATACAACTAAAAATAATATTAATGCATTTTGCAAGTCATGGTGCTCGATTTCCAAAAACTGGATGCGAATATTGAGATAAATAAACCATTCGTATGCAGCACACATATCGATGAAGACGCATGATTCTACAATTTTGGGTGACAAGCAAATACTTGTCCATCAGGCACTTATGTACGACGGCCAAGCATCGACGTGTTATCACAAGAATTTGAATATGTTAACTACCAAATTAGTAAAAATATAATCTTTTTATCGCCTCCGAAGTGATGAGGAGTCTATTTTTAGCAAGCACGAGTTCCACACTTTCAGTAAGTGATAGGAAATCATCAACATTTTCAAAATACCAATGACCGATAAGATAACTTCTTTAATAATGTAAACTAGTCCATTAGGGCTTAAGCCTTCTATTAGTTATTGGCAAAATATGCGAACAATGTCGCTATCAATAAACCTAATGATGAAACATGATTGGCTACACGTAACTTTTATCATAGCCGATTACCTATCTATTATCTGAAAAGAAATTAAACGTGTATTGACATCAAATGTCTTTAGCATTTACGTGCTGTAGCATACACTAATTCTTGTGAAAACAAAAGCTCTCCAGGGATTCCACAGGGTTCACATTCGAAAAGTGCTGATTCTTAGCCTGATTTAAATAAATGACTCTTGATTTTGATTTTTTTTTGATTTTTTCAATATTGGTTCCTTTCCTGTTTTGATTTACTGTTACTTATTAACCTCATTCGCTCAAACTCAAACGATGATAGTGTTATAACATGTGACTCGCTAAAATGATCTACGTTACTTAATTTCGCAGTACGGTACCTAATTATGGTTATGGGGACGGCTGCGGGCTATCCACATTTAGAAGTCCCCCAATTCTATTTATAGGTAATTCTTGACTTACAAAATAGAATGATTAAAATAAATGACTTTGACTTTGACAAACACATTCCAATAAACATGTTTTCCATAATAAACTGTAAATAATGTGGCTGTGATTTTCAGGTCACCTCAAAATAAAAGTAGGAAGAAACAAACGCCCTGAAACAATTATGTGGGTCGGTAATTATTAGGTATGTAAACAGAAGAGGCATATAGCACATAACATGTTAGTTTACACAGCATTTCTTTATTAATCAGAACTTTACTAAATCACACGAAGAATTTTCATAAATTCACATATTTCTTAAACGGGAACATTTTCCAAATATTTGTGGGAACACGTCACGCTTGGAATAGATCTTTCTTAGGCATGTGGGTCACTGAATCACGCGGCCGTGACCCACATGAGGAAATCTTTTAGATTAAGTATTTACCTAGATCTAATGGTAAATAGGAAATCTTTATTGGTTATAATACACTGCAATAGTACTTTGTTTAGACCTACTTAGAAAGCGTATAATGTTACAGCAAGGTACACAACTAACAAACAGCGTATAACCGGCTGCTTAGGTTATTTTTTGTGTGCAGCTTACAAAAAAAATACTTGTCTTGTTTTCATTGGGGTACATATTTGACTATCTCTACAGTACTCAATTAATATCTATATTTCATGCGTTCCACAAAATGAACTTACAATTGTGGATCCTGACAGACCCAGTAGGTAAAACAGAGGAGAGCTTTCAATAAACACCTTATTTTGTTGATTTTCTTTTTTCTTGTTATCATCATCAGCCGAGCCTTTTTCCAGCTATGTTGAGGCCGGCTTCCAGTGTAACCGGATGCAGCTGAATACCAGTATTTTACATGGACCGACTGCCCATCCGACCTCCACAACCCAGATACTGGGTAACTTGATACTAAGACTGGTTGTCAGAATTCCGGGTTTCTAACGACCCGGTAACTACTAGTGATGTTTCCGATATCCGTATCCGTATCCGCGGATAACCGCGGGAGAAAAAGATCCGTATCCGTATCCCTATCCATTACATTTTTGACGGATCTTTTACCTTATTAATAATTCCAAATTGCACTTCTAAACTACTTTGTAGACATTTTTTCATTCGTACAACAAACACAAACGTTATCTATGCTGCCCAGTGTCACACTAAACCATAAACAAAACAAAAGAAAGACCCGCGCAACGCAAGTCGAAACATGTTCTGTCACGCAAAGCGTCAAGTGGCGTCAACTATCGTTTCAAGGTCACGCGCACCGACACCGATTGAGTAAGAAAGTTAAGATCCGTATCAGTATCCGCGGATCTTGACTATCTTTATCCGGATCCGTATCTACGGATCTACATTTTTAATGATCCGCCACATCACTAGTAACGACTGTCAAAGATCCACAAATGACAGCCGGAACCAACTTTTTAACGTGATTTCCGAGGCACAGAGGGGTCTTGGTAGGTAAGTAAGTAGAGATGATCAGCCATCCACGGATCAATCGCGGCAAGAGTCGGTTAATCAGATCAGTCGACTCGTGCCCGTGTCGTTTTTTCCCACGTGTTCAAGTAACATAAATATTATAAGTAGGTACAGTAAAAGTCATAAGTGGATTACCAATTTAAAAAAGCAATAGACTGACACTTCGGCTTAACTTACGACCTTCTTATAATAAGTTATTTCTATACTATAGACACACACACTCTCATACACATCTACAAATGATTGTATTTCATAAATTCAACCATTAAAGTAGATGGCATGATAGCTTAGCGGTTACCATACTTACGTTAGCGCGTTTGTGCGTAGCGAGTCGCGGGTTCGAATCCCACGCGCGGTGATAGTCTTTTTATTGTTTTAAAAATCGCTTTTGACTATAGTTTCTTGTTCTGTTCGTCTTGTCCACTAAACTTGTAAAACTTTATGATTATACCCACAGAAACCTAAATAAATTTAAATGATATTAAGGTGCAGTTAACTTACGACTCATTCACCGCGACTAAATAGAACGGTGTTGTTTGTTATTGTGTGCTAGTGACGTGTGTTTAATCTATCAGCGGTGTTCTAGTTCATTTTAAAATGTAAGCATATTTAAATATAGAAATGAAAGCGAATATTATTGCGCTGCATAAAACCGGACTTAATATATCACAATTATCTGATAAAACCGGACTGAGTGTGAGTATTATGATTTCATTATTTTAATAAACATTCATCTAATTAAAGTATAACTGCTGATCCTTGTAGTTATTTTTTGAAACGTTTAATAAATATCATAAGGTCTAAATAGAAGAAAAATATCAAATTTCAAAGTAAATTTATTTCCTAGATTTTTGAACGATGAAAATAACATTATACTTAATTAATATTTGTATGAAATTTCTATTTGAAACAATTTTGTTTCTAAATAGTAATACATATTAGCATGCATTTTGCTTAGTAGCCTAACAGTACCCCTTTTTTGTTTTAGTGAAATATTGTGAATCGGTGGGTGAAAAGATATGAGGAAGGGAGTAGCCTTGCCTGTCGAAAGCAAAGTCGAAGATACCAGCTCATAAAAAAGGCGCAGCAACAGCACATGTTCAGCGAATATGAAACAAGTAGTTTTAAAACGACAAGACATTTTGCTAAATTATTCGACACGTCTTTACGAACCGTGCGCCATGCACTTCACACAGAAGGTTTGCATCATCGAAAACCAGCTCAACAACCAAATTTAACGGGAAAAAACATTAACATTAGAATATAAATTACAAATATTTATTGATTTTAGTAATATTCAAATAATATTGTGTCATATCCGTAATATGGATTATTTTGAGGTTTAGTTTCAATCTTCTTTTCGTAATGAAAATGAATACTTAAGCTATAACCTCAATAAGTCCTATTAAATACGATTTGTTAATTTTGAGGTTTGTGATACAACAAACTCTCTCGCAGTAGAATAAAAGTAGTATTACTGAGTCATTTAACTGTATTGTGACAACGCGTCTGCATTTGTTATATTTACGTGGGTAGATTTGTGTAGATTATTGTGGTTTCCTTCGAGTACCCACACACGGTAGAAATGACAGCACAATATTATTATATTACTAAGATACAATATTTTAAGCTTGATTATCATAGTTGACCAATTAGCTACTTTACTTCAATAAATTGTTATTTATGAGAAACTAAACTGTTTTAACAAAAAGTTATTATTAGTTATGTTTATACTTCATAAAATTATAACGAATAAACATTTTGTAATCACTTATTAAACATTTTTATTCTTAATCCTTTATTTAAATAACAATATAAGTAATAAAAATAAAAAATCTCGTTTATTCATTTATCGCATAATAATTAATAAAATAAAAATATTTTATTACTTTTATGATAAAAGAACAGAAGAAGATTATTGTTGAAAAGAAAAATAAAATCTCATCGCGAGATTTGAACCCAGATCTATGAGTTTCTTAATCCCAGGCGATATGTTATGAGCCATCAGAACTTGATATTACTGTTTGAATTTTAGCAATGGTATGAACGGACCAAGGTCATACGTAATTACGTACTATGTGCGATGGTATGTTTTTTGTTTCATTCGACGCCAGTGTGTGAGCTCTGAGGTGTGCGTTCTGTGTTGAGACATCACTTATACACACAGCTGTAGGTACGGCCTGGACCGCGAGTTTATAGCAATATAACCCTTAGTATGCTATTGGACTTATGACTCCTTACTGTACACTTATACACTATTTTTGATTGACTTTAATTATACAAAAAGAATCCGCTGGTGTGTCGACCGAAACAATACAGTAGTGATTTACCAACTGGCACAGCAGTAACACGTGGTTACAGGCCCACGTTTTGGTAGACTTGCACCCTGAAAGTCGACTGTTAATCAGTCTGTGGCCAAATTGCAAGCTCAACGATGAAACTGTCACAGAAATTAAAGAAAGGATAATTAATAATGAAATACATGTATATGCTAATGCACTGATAACCTTCAGTCTTAACGGAAATATTAACATTTCATTGACTGAATACGTAACAAACTACCTACCTACTTACTGGCAGTCTGCGAAACGAGATAACTGGCCTAGCAACAGTTAATCATATCGGTAGGTATACCTACTGTATCTGGGGAATATTTGGTATATTTGTGTTTTATTAATAAGTCTTTAGTGAAAAAATATTGACAGATAACTTTTTTTGTACTTTAATTGTGTGTTTAGTGCAACCTTTGGGGTTTTTTTTTGTGGTTGGGAAATCATCACATTACTTTTCCCGCTCCGGGCGGAGCGGGAGGACGAGTCAGACTTTTACTAACTAATAACCACCCGTGTTCCTTCAGTTGCCTGTGTGTCAGGGGCCACAAAATCTCTTTCGAACAACCCGCACCCCTGGCAGGCATCGGCCCTTGCGGACCCCACCAGTTGGTGCTGACATTTCTTTGAGGTGCACTTGGAACACAACGCGCTGTCGACCCGAGCTTGGTCCTTACCGGATGGCGAGCTAGGTACCCATTAGGTACTCGCCGTTCTCAAGCCCGCGCCTACGGTGGTCGGGAATCAGCCTGGAATTCCCGGCGCCCAGGGCGTCTCCTGCGGCGACTAGGGCCGTGAGGGCGCATGCATAACATTACGCCTTGTTTGCCCGAAGTGTTGGGCAGAGGTGTAACCACTTATAGTACACCCACATTTCGCCAGTTATGTTTAAGTCCCCTGTAATAAACAGAGAGTGAGCCTAATACCATCAATTGGGCACGAATCCAGACTTCAGGCTGATACTAAGAAAATCCAGATAGAAAAACTCAATAACAATTTGCCCGACCTCGGAATCAATCCCAGGACCTCTTGCTCAGCTAGTAACTACTTGAGACCACTAGACTAACGAGGCGGTCAAAAAAAGTAAATAATGTGTGTTCATGACAATTTCTAAGCGACGTTTAAAATAAGTACCTACTGAACAAGTCATACACGCACATCACTCTGTAAATTATTACAATTACATAGAATGAAAACAGACTGACAAAAATCTTTATTTTATTTTAAATCACGTATTTGAAGGACATTTACCTCTTCCTAATACCACGAGCGGAGCCGTGTGCAAACCTTGTTGATCACTATATTTTATGTGTAGAGCATTTTTCTCCCACGGTATGGCTGGTATCGGAGGAATGTAAATTAATTAATGTATGTAAGTACATTATTATAATGTACCTATCATAAAGTAAAGTAAAAGTAAAATATCGCGCGTGACTCACTGTTATCTACAATGGCGCAATGAATGAACTCTGTAATAGAATTTTCCTCAAATTATAGCTTATTTGCTTTTGCACGCGGCTTCGTGGAGGGCCGAAATTGACACGGGAACGTACACACGGCTGCGAGATCAGCTTATACTGGACATGTACCTTGATGTGTGGCCGTGTGTACAACCGGGATAAAAAGTATGCTATATAGCCAGGTCATCGTCAACCCAGGTGCCAACATTTCATCTAAATCTTTCGGCGTAAAAAGAAAAAAACCTACTTTCGCATTTATAATACGTGTGAATTAGGATTTAAATGATTCAGTGTGCTGTATGATAATAATAATGTTACCTACACTAGTTTTCTTAGATAATTACGGTTAGGTCATAATTTATTGTTTAGCGGGGGGTTATCCGAAATTGCCTGTTACAGAATCAACATTAAATGACCAAATTAGTGTATTGTGGCACTGAAAAAGAATTATGACATAGCGACATCCTTGTTTGAGGGAAATTAACGGTTCAAAACACGATAAATTATAATTTGCTCGATAAAAAAAAATCCGAAACAGGGTCGATTTCCATCCATTTTCCGTCTCATTTCCTAATACCAGCACAAAATAGTGTGGAAATTGCATGTATGACGAGGGAATCGTATTTAGGAGGGAAATTAAGAATTGTTTTTTTTTTAGTTAAATAGTGTTTTTTTTTAATCAATTCAAAAATAGTAACTCGGGCTAAATCGGCCCGCGCTCTGAGTCCTTCGGGACGTCATCAAGGGTAGACTTGTGTCAAAATTTTCAAAAAATCGCTCACCCTGCGCCTGTACAAAAAAATCTAATAAAATAATAATACATTAAATTTTAAAATTGCGATAGCTCAGAAAAAAATCTTGTACCTAATTAGGTACAAGATTTTTTTTATATAATTATGTTAAAACTATAGTTTTAATTCATAAAATTGTTTACGAAAATGTGATTATTTCTAGGCAATATGATGACGTTTAAAATTGACATCTTAAAAATCAAAATTCATTTATTCAAATTAGGCTGAGAATCAGCACTT
Source organism: Antitype chi (assembly GCA_947359405.1). Classification (NCBI taxonomy): domain Eukaryota; kingdom Metazoa; phylum Arthropoda; class Insecta; order Lepidoptera; family Noctuidae; genus Antitype; species Antitype chi. Next base: position 1,277,558 of record OX375817.1, on the reverse strand, counting down.
TTCGAACGTCAAAATACATATGAAAGTCCCCCCAACAACGCCCATCCGTCACCCTTCCTAGTGTTTTAGCTGGGAAGAAGAAGTAGCGTAATAAACTCCCCAGCAGCACAGCTGTCTGTTTAGTCGGATAGACTTGATTCTATACATACATAGACAAAGTAATATAAACATTACGAGACAAAGAACATTAATTAAATAATTGGTCATACATATATCAGCCAGCCATGCCAATATACCAACAAATATTTATGAAAACTTAACTAGAGCACAAAGAACAAAAATGTAAATAAAGCATAGTACCAAAATAAGAGCCTCCTGGTATTAAGGGCGTGATAGCTTACATATGCAATGCAATGTTCACGTAGCTGATACTACCCGACTCGAGGCCACAAATGATAACCTAGGACCATCGAAGTAAAATAAATAAACGGGTAGGTAATTATTCACCACAAGCAGCACCCGTTCACGAGCTTAACGCAAAGATCAGCCATTACCCCCTCGCTATATTTGAGGGAAGGAGGTAACCCGACCCCCGACGCTACCGCAAGCAGTGACATTTGCGGGAGCATGACGAACTTGCTGCCGGATAACCTGTCAGTAGTTACGCTAATTCTGGAGAAAGAACACAAACATTGTCTTGTGTTAACCACAGCGACCAACTATTCTTGTCATTTAAATAGTCGTTGATGGAATAGTGTAAACCTTAAAACAAAGGATGGATTTTACTTGAGCTTTAAATGCATCAAAAGGCAAATCTAGCAAAGAAGCTTGAGCTTGAGCTTGAGCTTGAGCTTGTTATAAAAGGTTATACCAAGCCCAACAAATGAGTTGTGAATCTTATGAAGCCGGTGAAAGGGAGCACGTAGTTTGTCCTTATTTCTAGTGTTAACGTTGTGCATATCACTGTTTTTAGTGTACAAGTGTATATTTTGCCTAATATATAAGATGTTAGCGAATATGAATTGTGATGCCACCGTGAGAATACCAATATCTTTGAAAAAGTCCCTCAAGGAAACTGACACCTAGCTGGTAAATTGCGTTAGACACATTACAAATTATTATTGATAAAATAATAGTCAAGTGAGAGTCGTAAATGATTTTTATTATCGTTTATGAAGAAGTTTGTACAAAACACATTTTTAAAAGATTTTTTTAATCAGATTCATACATAACAACTATGATATTTAATCTTACTCTCCACCGAACTGTCTTCGCTACTATGTATATACAAACTGGGCAAATAAATAGTTTCGGAAGCTAATTTTACCTGTGATAGTTACATCCAAATAGGGAGTGTCTACTATGGTCTTTACTTCATTATTGCTAAAGATACAAGAGCCTTAATTTTAACCTACAACTGGCCATAAATTATAGGAATCGGCCATTAAAACACTTAAAGATGACTTCACGGTTGTGTCAATTCAAATACCGCTACCACCTAAGTTCACGCGACTGTCACCTTTGTAAGTATTAAGGTAGTTTGCAATCATTTAAACTTGTAAATAGCATAATAAGCCTATAGTGTTCCCATTGCTGAGACACAGGCCTCCTCAAGAAAAGTCGTGACAACCAGTCCAGTCTTACCAAGGGGTATCGCGTTACCTAGTACCTACTGGGTTGTGTAGGTCAGATAAGTAGTCGCTCCATGTAAAATACTGATATTCATCTGTACACGGTTAGACTGGAAGCTGCTTGGAAACATGCTGGTCCTGCTCCATAGGACAATCTAGAGTCTAGACAAAATCAAACTGGTTGCTAATTGAATTGTATAATTAATTATATTTATGACATTGATTTACACTCAGTGACTACTTTAACTCACGCACTGACTTATTACTTGTTAATATTCTAGGAAAATCGTATACTTACTTTTACAATGTTTGTAAATGTGTGAGCACCATGTATATCATAGAATTAATTTATCTGTATTGCTTCAATTTGATTCTTTTTACCTTTTTTGGTATGGTAATTTTATTCTGGGCGCATCGTTTTCACACATAGTCATATAATGAATGTACTATGTTAAATATTGTACTTAAAACATTTTAAAGAGTAACGGTGGAGTTTCTTGCCGATTCTTCTCCGTACGAAACTACATTTTGGAAGGGGCGACTAGAATCAATTCTATTTTAATGTAAATGTTGACGTTCAAAAGTGCCTTATATGTGCCTATTTGAAATAAATGCTTTGACTTTGCTGACTCTAAAATTGCTGCGAAAAAGGCTGATGATGACTCCTTGGACACTCTACTTTATGAAATATTTCTTCTTTCTGAATGTATCGAGCTTGTTTTAGGCATTCCCCACAATACAACTATGAACTAATTACCTAGCACAATCGGTATTTAGTGTTCCCACTGCTGGAACACCGGCCTCCTCTCTTGGAGACGGATTGGGCTGTAATTTATCACGCGGGCGCAGTGCGGGTTGCATAATTATCTACTAAAATATGAAATCTGCAAATTATTACTTTATCTTATCTTTTCAAATATTTTCATGTTATTTTTAATTACAAAACGGCATCCGGATTAAGATATAAATAACAGCTTTATACCAGTTTTGCTTATTGCAGGAATTTCCCAAATGGTTTGCCTGTAGGTACCTACCTAACTACATAATTTATAAAAACCGTTTATTACCGAATCAGACTCGTATACCATTGCCGTTGGTTCCGTATAATATTTAGTACCTACTCAAACCTATCTGGGGAATGTAGCTGTAGGTACTAGGCACCTACTATAGATAGGTCTGTACTTTGTACACATCTGCCCTTCGAGGATTAGAGGTGTTAAAGTCAAAGTCAAAGTCAAAGCATTTATTTCAAATAGGCACTTAAAAGGCACTTTTGAACGTCAACATTTACATTAAAATAGAATTGATTCTAGTCGCCCCTTCCAAAATGTAGTTTCGTATGGAGAAGAATGGGCAAGAAACTCCACGTTATGTTGTTATATTAAAATTGAGAACCTAGAATGATTGGGAACCTAATTAGACCCAAGGGAATATAGGAAAAACTGGTCTATGGTAGACTGCACCTTATATCTATGGTGGTATTTTTGGTTTTTTTGAGGGTGGGAAATCATCAAATAACTTCTCCCGCTCTGGGTGAAGCCGGAGGGCGTGATAGACTTTTACTGACTAAAACCCACCCGTGTTCCTTCAGGTGCCAGGAGCCACGAAATCTTTTTCGGACAACCCGCACCCCTGGCAGGCATCGGCCCTTGCGGACCCCACCAGTTGGTGCTGACATCTCTTTGAGGCGCGCGTGGAACACAACGCGCCGTCGACCCGGGCTTGGTCCTTACCAGACAGCGAGCTACCCTTACTCGTCATCCGCAAGCCCGTGGTATATTTTTGAGTACATATTACGACCTGGGGACTAATTAACTACCTTTTGAAGTCTTAGTTTATGTAGGTAACTAGAATATAACATAACATCACGCCTGTGTTCCCCGCAAGGTTGGGCAGATGTGCGCAGGTAACACCCACATTCCGCCAGTTATGTTTCAGTCACATGTAGTGGGAAGCGAGCCTATTGCCATCAGTGTACCTGCTGCCTATCATCACCAGCTCACATCCAGACTCTGGACTGCTACTACTGCGAAATTCCTAATCCTACTAATATTATAAATGTGAAAGTTTGGATGTTTGTTACTCATAACGCAAAAAACGGTTTAATGGAACTGGATGAAATTTGGCACACACAGTTTGTCTACCTGGATCAACACATAGGCTACTTTTTATCCCGGTATTACATTCCCGTGGGATAATTTGAAACCTCTACGTGGGCACTGGGAAAAGCTAGTGCTAATATCATAATTTATAACGTAAATGTGAAGTTTGTTACTCAGAGTGTGTTACTCAATCACGCAAAAAACGGCTGCACGGATTTGGATGAAATTTGGCACACAGATATATTGTAACCTGGATTAACACAAATTATACTTTTTATCCCGGTACTAGGCTGCCGTGGGCTAATTTGCGACCTCTACGTGGGCGAATCCGCTGGCAAAAATTTGTAGATAATAAATGTAACGGAATTCCACATTATTAGGTCAAGAAACTTATTATAATATTTGGAAGAAACCCCAGCAGAGAAGGTCGATTATCACATATTTATCATAATTTGACCTCACCAAATAAGGAAGTGTTTCATCACATTTGTTCACAGACTGGTCATAGTGGTCATCTAGTTACCTTGGTCACTGAATATTAAAAAGTTTTTCCTACAGGTGAATGCTCCCAACGGATTCATATGAAATGAGTCAGCCTCAAAGTTTATGTTGTAATCGCCTTGTAATCATGAGGTATAGATTTTGGCTAGAAAACATGAATCAAACTTGATGAAAAATGCGTAGGTAAATTATTTATACATAGACCAGTGCTGAACCTTTGAAAATGGTAAAAAGAAAAAAAAAACCTATATAGTAGTATGAAAACCATTGGAAAAGGAATAGAATATAACAAAAATTAAAGGAAAAATAATTTACGGGCGATCTGAGGTCGGGAAGTGGATGGGAGTGCATTTTTAAGAGTAAAAATGGTTTATCTCGATTTCCGGCAAAACTACAAGTCCTATGGAAAAAAGTTGAATAGCAAAGTTGTAGGTATTAAAAGGATCTACAACTTTAGTCTTAACACTTTTTTCACATAACCTCAAAATTTATGTGAAAAATTCAAATAACAAGTTTTTGGTTTTTTATTTTTATCTTTTACTATATTTTTTTTTAACAAAATTGGGGAAAACTTACCTTTTTATGTCCCAAACACACTGTATTTTTTTTTATTTAAAATATTTATTTTTTCACCATATTTTAACTTAATATCGAAAAAGCACCCTAATTTTCGATCGAAAATTCCCGCGTCAAAATATCTGCTTTTTTTAAAAAGTCGGTGGGCGTTTATTTTAATTTTATTATGTAGTACCTAGTATCTCAAACACAATGTAAATTGTTATTGAATAAATTTAAATTGAATTGAACTTTTTATTTTGACAAAAGTACTTGCCTAAATACAATAGCTACACAATTTAACATTAAAATGTAGAAGTATATGTATAAAGGAAAGTAAACGTAAGAGTTTTTTGGGCATAAAATAATTCGTCCGCATCGCTGTCAGTGGGAAAAGTGTCCAAAAGCTTGGCAGTGTTGCCATTTTGGATGACAAATCTTTGGCCTAAAAAAAATAGGCGTGTCCTACACGTCACGTTTACATTATATTTAAAGAAAAAAACAGGAATTAAGGGAATTAACAATCGAATAGGTAACCTATTACAATATATGTTCTGTTTAAGTTCCTACTTAGCTCTAAAATAAGTAGGTATCATTTATCATGGTCATTTAAATCGTCATAAAATGATCAGAGAAGATAAAGTAGATTGTAATCAATGCAGACAAAATAATCTTAATCTCAGGGTTTTTTGAATGATTGAAGACCTTATTGAAACCAGTAGATACTAGTTATATCGACTGTTATTTTGATCGAATCTCTCTTACAATCTATACCTACATTAAGCACGACTCAATTCCGTGTCTGGTTAATGCTGGGGCCACACTAACGGTCAACGTCAATGCCCATCATCGCAATAAGCAACGCGGTAAAGATTCCGATAATTAAAGCGGTAAAACTTAGCTAACTATTGGTAAAAGAATTTTCAAAATCGGTTCAGTAGATCCAGAGATTACCCCCTACAACCTCACACCTCACAAACTCACAAACTTTACCTCTTTATAATATTATAGATTATAAATTGTACCTAATAATGTATTAAAATTATATATATATAATATAATATATATATGTATGTGTATATTATAGTATAGATAGTTTGAAATGGAATCATCAATACGAAGAAGAACAAGTTCTTAAAAAATAGATCAATAAAGCCGGAACTTAAGTTAAACAAAGCATGAACGCACACTTACGCACAACAACAGACTTTATAATACAATATAACTAATTCGCTGTACTAATAATGTAATACAGAGCAGTTAATGAGCTGCGAAATGATTAGCTGGACATGCTCCGGCGCCCCCACCCGGATATTCTGGGAAATCCCCGTTCTCCTTCACAACGCGAACGTACAGTCGCGAGCATACACTTGGCAAAATGTAAGCGATCTTCTCCAGACTTCTCCTACAATTAGATAAGACCTAGATATCATAATAGGGTTTCGAAAATACTATTATTCCTAACACGAAAGCATAGTTATTTTAACAGAAAATCACTTTTTACTTTTGCTAAGTGTTTCCTTATTTATGTCGTTGACTGCATTGATAAACATTGTATGTTGAGCAGGATTTATTAGTGCTCACATGCCACAAAAAACTTATGCTAATACTAAGGAATGCATGCAATACGTCACTGACGTTCAAATGGAATTTACAGAGAACGCGTTTCGCTGCGTTGGTAAAGGGAAATGCCGGTTATGTGCACACACAGCCTGATTGGTGACGTAGGTGCAACCGACAACTGCACTTCGAGCCTAATTGATGACGTGGGACCCACTGATAGTTGCTCTGCGAGCCTAAATGATGACGTTGGTGCCACTGATAGTTGCTCCGCGAGACTTATTAATGACGTCGGTGCCACTGACAGCTGCCCTGCGAACTTGATTTTCCTAGAGCTTGGTAAATTCATTTTCCCGCTTGCTATTGCTGATTCTTCGGAATATGAAGGCTAATTCCTTGATTCCGACACTATAAATATAATTACCAACATCCCAGTAACAACTGGAGTCTGGACTTGGGCTCGGTTTGGGGAAATAAATAGGCTCGCCCCTATTGGACCTCTGGCAAAATGCGGGTATAGGTACCTACAATGCCTTTGCGTGTTGTTGGTGGATTTATAAGGAGCACCCCGATACATGTAATGGAAAGCGAGTTATGCCTTCCACCACTTCACATTCGTCGGAGATACTTAGCTATCAAATTTATGTTAAAATCAAAATATTTTGTTAACAACAAAACTATAGAATCATTAAAAAATCTTTCACGAGTTACAAGTTCTAACTATTGGCAGAACAAGAAGCTCCCACTACTAATTGAAATCTTTTTACATTATAACTCTTTTCCAATACACTCAAGTGTTCAACTTGGAATGTTTTCTCTTGATAGATGGATTAGTAGTATTGATATGTCTCATATAGTCTTCGATAAAATTCCTAGTATCTCTAAAGCTAAACGCCACTACAGTACTTTACAAATAAAATATTTATGTACTTCATATATTCAAGAACAATATTCAGGCTATCATACGATTTTTACTGACGGTTCCAAAGATAAACATATAGGAGGCTGTGCCTTTTTGGATCCCATTTCCTGTAATCACATGAAGCTTAAGATTGATTCAGATATTTCTATTATGCACATTGAATTGATTGCGATATTGGAAGCTTTGTCCTATATCCTAACAATTAATGGCGATAAATTTGTGATTCTGACAGACTCCAAAAGCTCGCTACAACACTTGGCTCGGCACACTTCTCACATGCGAGGTATTCCGACAGCCTACGCGATATATGAATTGCTCTTAAAGCTCCAGTCTAATTCTAAAACAGTATGTCTTCAATGGATTCCGTTGCATTGTCAGATAGAAGAGAATGATAAGGTTGATAAGCTCGCCAAACAAGCGTGTGTTGATGGAGTTAACATGAATATCACGCCATTGTAGTCGGACTATTTTGGAAAGGTTAAGAGAAAGTGCTTAGATCTTTGGCAGGAGTATGTTGATGAGAGATCAAAAGAAAAAGGGATATGGTATCGAACGATCCAGCCAGAGATTTCAAGGGTTCCGTGGATAGATTGTGCCCTCAACAAAAACCTTGTTGCCTTAAGATTTCGTTCCGGACATATTCCTTCAAATAAGTTTTATTATTTAATGAAGAAAGCTTTGTCTCCAAACTGTGATGACTGTGGAGTTGTTGATGATGTGGTTCATATCCTGTTGGAGTGTGTCCGGAATGAAAATACTAGAATTGATGTTTTAGGGCGACATAAAAGTTATGATATTGGCTTATGTAATTCCATCCTCGCTTTTCCATTGTCCGATAAGGCAAAACAATTGTACAAGTTAGTTTTAAGATAGATCGTAATCAACAATATTATGTTTTTCTGCACTGGGCGATGTGGTCGCTAAGCGACAAAGCCCTTTAAACAAATAAAAAAAAAATACCTACAATGCCTAACCCATCGGGGAATACTGGCGTGGTGTTATTTTATGTTATAGGTAGGTACAATAAGATAATTATAATTTGATTATAACATTGCAATACAAATAAACATTTCAGGAAAAGTACTTCTCTCATGCAGATAGAATGCTTGATCTATTCTCTGGGGCCGTACTAGCCTATAGTAAGCTTTGAAAATGGGCAAACCTTTATTTGGCAAAAGTCTTCAGGTTTCTTCCGATGATGTTACGTATCATATTTCAATCAGCACGAAATTTTACAGTAGGCTGAAATGATGTCATTTTTCATGCATGGGCAGAAGTTAATGAGTACCTATCTACCTGTAAACACAATATCGCCCCGTAAGTCAAATTAGTGATGCGCGTCACTGACTGTGTCGTCATAGGCCGGCCTTGCTCAGGTGTGTAATAATAATAGTAGCCAACTCACATGATTAACTAACTTTATATGAAACTATGACATTAACGTCTACCAGTCTTTAACACAATGGTTACAATGCACGCACCTGACTAATGTTTATGGAAACAAGTGGAATTTCTTTATTAAACATCGCTGTTAGTCCATTTTATAACAAAATAGTGAGCGAAGATGACTAATTTTCTTAATAGAATGTCAACGAAATTCAATGGCACAGGTGGAAATTGAGCGCAGATATGTTTCGCATCCAATGAGGCAGTAGAAATAAGATTGTAGTTATAAGTTGGTACCTGCACCCTAATTGCGTAACACGCGATTAATTAATCGGTTTCATTTTGACAGTTCAACAATATTCATTGCGTTATTTACGTTGTTGAGCAGACACATTTTTCGAACATATGAAGCAATGGTTTAGCCATTTGTTTCAAAACGAAACAAATTATGATGAATCGTGAGTTACGCAATTAGGGTGCTGGGTTCTGAAAAACACACCCTTAAATACTTATTTTTTAAGGACTGCCTTACACACAAATTATGCCAAGAAAATCTTTACCTATGCATTTACTACAATAATACTTATGTACCTACACGGGAATCAATTAGCATAGATAACAGTATTAGTTAGCTAACAACGTCAATAGAAACACAATGTCCGCGGAAACCCCCAAATGACTTGCAGACACGGAATAGCTGCAAAATGAAGTGTTCATAAGCAAAGGTTTTAGATTTTTTCCTTCGAATCATCTTTGTGAACAAGTCACACAGAAAAGCTACTAGAGAAACGATGAGGACGTTTCCTCATCGTTTCTATTCATCATTATCACCAGTTAAAAGAAAGCCGAAAGACGTCTGTCATACCTAGGTACTGCTGGAAATGGGCCTCCCCAAAGTTATTATTAAACATTTGGAGACCCACATTCCCCCTATGTATAATTAGTGTGGATCAGAAAACTTTATCATTTAACGATTGCGGATTTGCGATGACATACCAACTCAGCATGAGTTCACCGCATTCGCACATTGCATAGTGTCTCCATTTGCTCATGCTCTGTGGTTGCAGATCTGCCGAAGATAACAGCACAGCGTCGATTCGTCGTGCCCTCGCTCTGCTTGTGGTAATTAGCCGTGGTCCGCATCTGCATCCGTCTTGTTGGAATAAAAACTGGTGGCTTTACGAACGAACGCAACGAGAAGTTTTTACGCTATTTAAGAATGAATAATGAAAGTTTTGGAGGCTAAACATCGTGGGGCTATCTTGTAAAGGACGAAGAGACGGATCTTAAAATATAAATGACAAGAATATCATAATGCCAGCCTGTAATTTTCTCACTGCAGGGCAAACGCAGACGGAACGAAAATTTAACATCACAAAGATCTGCTAGAAAATTTCATGCCGTTTGGGAGTTCACCGCAAGCCAGAGTTTCCTCGATTAAAAAGTATGTCGAAAGACGTCTACTACTAAACCATATACCTCCACCAAAAATCGCTACAACAGTACAGGGAATCCGGACTCCAGGATTACTAAGAAATCCCTAATGGACAAACAGTGGAAAAACGCAACAAAACTTTGCCCGACCTGGGAATGGAACCGGACTTAATGGTAAGCAGATATGACAACTAATTTAAAGCAACGATGCAAGATTTGGATATAAATGGTCAATGTACTTATAACATAAACAACAAAGCATGGCCTATTGTAAGCTAGCCAGAAATTCCTCTCTCACGTGAGATCTTTTGAAAACAATAGATGCCAGGCACGCTCGTGATCTTAATGAACCGTCGTGATTCACTCGTTTTATAAATACCATGGAATGATGAATGATCTAAATCTATACTATCTACTATAAGGAAATTCAAATGGCATTAGGTATGTCTGAACATATATGCATTTGACCACCATACCGCGATCGCCAATCCGCCTGCTAAGCGTGGCGATTATGGCAAATCCCCCTCTTTTGGGGGAGGCTTATGTCCAGCAGTGGAAGTCTTTCGGCTGATATGATGATGTCTGAACTTAAAATAATTTTCAAACGAAACTGACGACGAATCGTCGTATCATGCAAAAAGCAATTTAATTAATTGTTTGCAAAACTAGCTCATTTTTCGGACCACAGAAACGTCAGCAACCGGGAATGTTATTCTGAGAGTTTATTAATTTACCTATAAGTAGAAGACGTAAGTCGCCACGACTAAATTTATTTTAGAAATTGATTGTAGTATACCTATCTATTACATGTATGGCAATAAAGTAATAAATGTAAACGGGACGAAGGAGCCTGGATCTCGCGACACAGGGAATCCTAGTGTGAGTTCCAGGAAGCAACGCATTTGAATGTAACTTTTAAAACAATAAACTATTCTTATTCTTTATTCGATTTCCACCCAGACAGAGTCGCGGGCGCAGCTATACATGCAGTATTCAATATTTAGACCATTCATCATCATCGGTTTACGTTAAAAATAATCCAAAATATTCGCGTTATAAATACCGAATGTTACGGAATTAGCATTCTGAATCAGCGCTCATGGTAAAAAACAATGTTCAATGTTTATGTTTGCGACTGTACCAGATGTTTGGTAATTAAAGAGCACATTAAATGGATTTGCAGCTAATAAATAGTTGAAAGATGTGTCTTTCCGAGTTTGCTAAGAATAATGCATATGTGACATATTACTCTGTGGCAATATAATTAAATACCGGCAATTAAAATGTGTGCAGGAATGTGATCCATTTTATTATTTTTGTTTTCCTGGAGTCAAAATAATTTATTTTAAATTCAAATTAGAACCCAGTTTCGAACGTCAAAATTTACAAAAAAAATGATTCTAAGGTACATCTTCCAAAGAGTAGTTTCATGGGGAAGCATGGACAACAAACTCCTGTTGAATATTCTATCGGAAGTCGGCATCATCATAAAATCCCCATAAATGTCAGCGGAAGACATGCCTTTAAAGTCAAAGTTTGTTGAACTAGAATCTGTACCTATTTGCGTGGAATTTGTAGGTCATTTTAAATGCGCAATGCCCTGTTTTCACTGAAAATCTTTTCTTGTTTAGTCTTAGGCATTTGAACACAGGTAGATAGCTAAGACAGCCTAGGTAAGACAGCGCGACTGTAACGACAACATTATAATAAAAATCCCGTCACGACCATAAATATTAAATATTAATATTAGTACTTACCTACACTTACCTAAACAAGGTTCAAAAGCGATTTTCTCGTGGAATACCTAGCTATTGCAACTTCTGATAAAAGACCTTTTTCATAAAAGTTTCGAAAACTGTTACCTTACTAATACTAATATTTGTAACATTAGACAAATTCTATAAACACTTTAGGAGATAATCGATTTTGAATTTTGCGTAAGTGTAGTTAAGTAACGTATAAAGCTACTGTGTTCTAAAATTCGTTGCTGAAATATAGTCTTTACCTCCGGGTAAAAGAAAAAAGGAGAAACAGAGAAAAAAGAGAGAATCAAGAAGAGCAGTGGCTTTACCAACGATAAACGTTTAGAATAAAGTACCTATCCCATGGCCATCTGCGACCATGGGAGGTGTCAGGTATTTTTAGTAGCAGTTAGGACGTGGGATGTTGGGAAAATGTTGATATAATTGTCACATGTCGTCTGTTTTGTGATTTCCTGGCATAGATTGCGTTATTCGTACAAACATACAAGGATATGAGTAGCAATATAACAAAATATATTAGGATTATTATTTTATTGCTCATTTTTAGGAGGCCTTGCTCAGCAATGAGATAATGCAGGCTGACAAGAACCCGTTACTTACTAGTTAGTGCTAATTTTATCGTTGAAATTAATTGTCGATCAAGATGTACCTACGAAACATAAAAACTACCCACTTAAAGGATAGCAACAAGTAGGTTTCTTCTGTAGTGTCTGCCAATCCCCGTGGCAAAGTACGGGTACCTACCTATTGTACTTTTCTATGAAACAGCAGATTATTTTTGGAAAAAGTGATAACACGTTTTTACGCAGGGGTTTCAGAATCATGTACTTGTTGTTACTGAGACCCTGACACCCTGTATAACTTTCATGACGATTATAACCTTGACTTTTGGGTTAGACCCATAGGCAACTTTCTCTAGAAATGTCCACAGTCTTTAGTCAGTGTCAGTCAGTTAGCCTGAAATGAAATTCCCAGAGTGCAATGTGCATTTATTTACCTCAACCTTTCCTCGGGCACGCCACGACAGTGGCGGTAAGTCCCCTCTTTGAGGAGTGGCTTGAGAGGCGGCTTGGCGTCCTCACCTTCCGCCTGACGCAGGTCCTCACCGGACACGGTTGTTTCGGGAGGTTCCTGTTTCGCATAAGGCGGGAGGAAACGCCCGGGTGTTTCCATTGCGAAGATCGCCCTGAGGACACGATGGAGCATACGGTGGCGGTCTGCCCGGCTTGGGCGGAGCACCGCCGTGTCCTCGTGGAGGCGATCGGCGGCGGCGATCTCTCTCGTCCAGCCCTGGTGCAGGCCATGGTACGGAACGAGAGTGAATGGTTAGCCGCCACCTCCTTTTGCGAAGCAGTAATGCTCGCGAAGAGGGAGGCGGCGCACGTGAGGGAGAGGCAGTATATGCGCCCTCACGGCCGTAGTCGCCGCGGGAGACGCCCTGGGCGTCGGGAATCCCAGGCTGATTCCCGGCCACCGTAGGCGCGGGCTTGCGTACGGCGAGTAATGGGTAGCTCGCTGTCCGGCAAGGACCAAGCCCGGGTCGACAGCGCGTTGTGTTCCACGCGCGCCTCAAAGAGATGTCAGCACAAATGGTGGGGTACGCAAGGGCCGATGCTTGCCAGGGGTGCGGGTTGTTCGAAAGAGATACCGCGGCGCCTGGCACACAGGCAACTGAGGGAACACGGGTGGGTTTTAGTCAGTAAATGTCTGATACGCCCTCCCGCTCCACCCAGAGCGGGAGAAGTTATTTGATGAATTCCCACCCAAAAAAAAAACCTTTCCTCAAAAACCTTATCTGAAACGGCCATAATGTCAAAGTTCATTAGAAAACCTTTCACTGAACATACAAGCATTGTTCTTAGATCCTATCATAAATATTCTGTGCTTGAGCAATCATTATTCATAGTCGGTGTGTCTAGTTAGTGCGATGGATCACTGTTCCCAATGTGTCGTGCGCGTGCGCTGCTCTTTTCAGCGGAGCAGAGGCGGGGTCGCGGCGTTACGTCACACTACGTCAGCCGGTGTTTTACGTCAGCTTATCTCGTAGTTAGTGGACATCGAGCAATACGGGCCACTGCGCACTGGCGTAATAGCTCTATGTTAGTGGACAGCGCGGTGTCGGGCTTTATTGTAACTACTAATAATAATTTAACTGACATCAAATCTTCATCATTCGGTTGCCCTTAGTCAAATTCATTTGGGGTCGAGATAGCATGTCTTCTTCTATACTTTCTTCTCTATAAGTCGGCAATTCAGTAGTCACACCCTTTTTAGCCTTATTATTTTCACGCTGTCCATCCTGAGTTTCGAGGTCTTTCCGTACTCTTATAGCCATCCACATGCACGACTCCAAAGTTTTCTCACGTCATTTAGGTAGGTACCTCCCTGGCATCAACTACCACCCCTATTGAGTTGGCTTTCCACTTCCTTGCATTTCAATACACAATAGTTTATTTGCATTCCACAATGTGTACTTAGGTGGTAACTTAAAAGTATATGTGATCTCTAGATATGGATCCTGTCGGGTACAGTATAAAGTCAGTTCAGTCGTTGGAATAGATTTTACAACGGACCGATATTTATGAAACCTTCCGACATCATGAACCGCTCGGAATCCGCTTCTAGTCTCCTCTATTCTAGTCATTTTAGTACGAACTTTACTTACGATAATTTACCTACGTAACTAAATGGTAGGTATTCACTTATTGTAGTGTACCTAATCTTCACAATAATACCTCCGTATGGCGAGGGTGGATATGTCGGTCTCCTAATTACTAAAACCACACGACACATTTTCTAGCAAATAAGAATGGATGCCGCTAAGTAGATCTCCGGTAGAGAGGTTAATCGTATAAGTATTACTTACCTAACGTGGCGCAGTGTCCTGCACCCTAATTGCGTAACTCACGATTAATCATAATCTGTTTCGTTTTGAAACAGATGGCTAAACCATCGCTTCATATATTCGAAAAATGTGTCTGCTCAACAACGTAAATAACGCAATGAATATTGCTGAACTGTCAAAATGAAACCGATTATGATTAGTCGTTACGCAATTAGGGTGCTGGTTCAATTACCTCAGACAGAGTCAGTACCTTGCAATAAATAAGCAACCCGACGTTCTCAACTGTGCCCGGTACGGAACATGGTTTGTACCCCGGTACCTACTGCATCCTAAAATGTTCCCACTGTTGGGAATTGGGATTCAGACCTCAGTTGTGAGATGGAGTGTTTTTCCTTGACGCGGGCCCAGTGCGGGTTGGTAGATGTCACATGATTTTTGGTTCTATGACATGCCGGTTTCCTCACGATGTTTTCCTTCACCGTTTTGGTTATAAAATAATTTTATTGACACAAAGTAAAGAACCTGTCTGGGTTCGAACCAACGAGTAAGTCGCAGTCGTTACCACTCACCACTGTTCTCCACGGCCACTAGGTATAACTGGCGAAATAAAATGTATTATATAATAATACACCACTCACTGCCAATGCCAACCACTGACGCTATTGGTCTTAGGGTAATGTATCCTCAATCGACAGTGACATCTTATTTTTGAACAGTCACAGCAACAGGGACGCCTCGTTAACTCATTTACTTAGCGGAAACAATTACATAGGTAGTGGCAGTTATCTACATAGTTAATATAGTAATAAATGGGTACACCGACCAGGTAGTAACTAGCAACTAAACGTCTTGGAAAACCCCCATTTAAGTATATATCCATGAGTCAGATGGTATCAGCACAAGGTCAATATAAACTGTGCAACTTTTTCTATAAATAAATCATAAAAATGTCTAATTATGGTAGCTAAGTGCTTAATTTTATTCGTTTTTTTGTGTAAGACTACGTCCTGGTTATTTGAATATTTAATTTGTGATATCTACCTATCTAATAATTATAATTTACGTACCCACCTATATTTACATAAAAAGAATGGAAAGTTCACATTACATAGCTAAACGACTATTTAGGATTGAAAATAGCAGGAAATGCAATTTTATGATGAAGATCGACGATATAACACAACAGTCTTGGAAGTCGCGTTTGAGGAGTATTTTACTACTTATATTACTCTATGAGGAGTCTTCTCCAGTAAATTGTTCTTTTGACTTTATTTTACGCCTTCGTTCATACTCACCATCATATTAAATGTCACTGCCGTGCAACACTTTGCTCAGGTGTTTATGCAAGGGAAAAAAGCGAATTAAATTCAGTACTTTCTTTTACTCATTAAGTTATCATTGTATTTAAAAAATAATGTAAATAATAAAGTGTGAGTTGTTCGCTAGGTTTGATTAATTTATTCAATGTTGTGAGGCTGAATGGATGAAGGAATTTGCTTTCGCGAAAAAGAAAATATTTGACATGAAGTGTTACAACGTAATTATCGTGAAATAAATAATGCGAGTAATTTGAATAAAATAGATCATTCAACTATCATGTCAAAACTGTATTTTTTTTTGCTTGAACACATTCTTTTTTTTTGTTTTCTTATTCGTTCGTTTTTTTTTTTGTAAATAAAACGTCATTCATCGTCTATAAATATTTTATTGCGCTGGCAATCGATGTTGAGTGCTTGCTTACACGTCAAATGATTTGCTAGGTTTTACGATAAAATGTTCTGTATTTATCGCTAAAAGTGATTGAATAAATAATTTGAAAGTGAATATAATAAAAATAAAACATTGGGAACATTTGATGCGCAGACATAAAACAAAATCATTCCTTAGACGTAACAACTAATGCATTAAAATAGGCTAAGCTTATCAGAAAATGGGTAAGTGATTTTAATTGTCATAAAAATGTATTTTAATCGTGTTTAGCGCTTTGATAATATAGTAACTGTGTTGGTATATTGCAGGTGGTCTATTCAGTTACTTCAGAGGGTTGCTAGGGGCGCGAGAAATGAGGATTTTGATTCTCGGCTTGGACGGTGCCGGGAAGACTACGATATTGTACAAACTGCAAGTCGGGGAAGTGGTGACAACCATTCCTACCATCGGCTTTAACGTAGAACAAGTCACATATAAGAACCTAAAGTTTCAAGTGTGGGATCTTGGTGGACAGACCAGTATTAGGTGAGCTAGTATTGTACAATGTATAGGTTAGGTCCTGTTTAGACACGGTTATTGTTCTTGTGTCATTGACAACCTTCTGTGTCTGTACACAATACCTGCAGTACATTGACACTTGTGTAAGTAATGTTACATTGATGTGTTGTTGTTTCCAGGCCCTACTGGCGATGTTATTACGGGAACACGGATGCAATAATATATGTAGTAGACTCAGCAGATAGAGATCGAATAGGGATATCTAAAGATGAATTGGTCCACATGTTGAGGGTAAGTTGCACAGCATCTGTCTCTGCTATGTATCATCTTTACTGATTTCGTTTTCTTTAATTTGTGTTGCATGCATTTAGACTAGTAAAGTTTATCTTATTTACTTTCAATTCATTTTTAAACTATTCTACCATTTTTTTACCTAAACTGGCACTCGATCGCCATCTGAATATCATTGTTTAGAAAATGTAGCCAAACTAGGGTGACCATGGAACAAGCTGATAAGAGGCTATAAAACTAATCAATTGTAACCACTAGAAAGCACTCGATGAGGCTATTTCCTAATTAAATACTACAATGGGCTGTACAATTTAATTATAACCATGAATTATTAATCTATTAATTAGCAGCTTTTACAAGCCAGAAGTTTTAGTAACTTTTATGATCTGAAGTATCATAATTATGTACTAAGTGTATTTTGCTATTTTATACTCTGTTTATGATATTATGAACTTGATCAATCACATATTTCACACAAATTTAACTCTACCATGACTATTTACTTTTTCATATTATTTAGTTGTTTTCATGGTTTGTATCTCATACTGATTACAATTTATTTTACTATAGTGTGAGTACATTGTTCTTTCAACACAACTTTACAATTTGTCAATTTTAATTAAAATGTCATGTAGATTGGATGATTGCTCATTTTAACTGATTGTTCACAAAGATTAAACCAATGATTCTATTAATGGTTTAAAAGTAATTTCTAGTACCTACTAAATAATATCAAAAGTATGTCATTTCCTGACTCAATTTCCAGATTTACTACGGAAGTAGTTTCATCATTAAGTTTGTAGTTATTTCCTCAAAACCCTTGCTTCATAAACATAATCAGCCTATAATGTTCCCATTGCTGGGACACAGGCCCCCTCTCTGAGAGAGGTAGTGGGCCGTATGCTACTGCCTCGGTGGCCCGGTGAGGTCACATCCCTTCAAAATTTTGGCTAGGTGACATGCCGGTTTCCCAACGATGTTTTCTTTCACCGTTTTGAGAGCAGTGGTGATGAAATAATTTACACAAAGTAAATAGGTATTACGGGGATGTGGTCAGCAATGCCTTTAGACAAAAAAACAAGCGTCATCTGGGTTTGTACCTACGAACTACAACTCATAAGTGGCCGCTGTTACCACTGGGTCACCACTGCTCGCAAAACCTTTGTTTGCAAGAATCTAATTGATATGTATGAAATAAAATACTAATTTTATTTCTTCATTTTATTTACAAAAATAATAAACCTCACCCAATCTCATGTGGGGGAAAGGGGGGTCTCGGCAAATATCACGATACGTTTTTTACGCAAGAAACAACGTAAAATTGCGAGAAAACCGGGTTAACTTAAGTAAAACATGTTTCTCCACTTTAATGCGGCTAAATCCTACAAAATAATATTTAACGCGGTTATGCGAACGCCACGAAGTAGTACAGTAGAGTAGTAGCCCCTCGATTGTTAAGCCGCCATCGTCCAGTCAAGCCAGCCAATCGCAACGCATAAATCTAACGCAAAATTTTCAAATTCTCATTGTGAAATTATTTGGGATGGTCGAGCCAAAATCAAGACATCTCATCAAGTGGGGAGGGGTTCGAAAAATTTAAATTTATATAAAAAAAATTAATGTTAATTTTATATACTTAGCTACCTACTTAATTTTTTTTTTTAACAACAATTTACAAAATTCTAAATTAAGTAAATTTATTAGTTGAAAATCAATTATTAAACAGATTCCTCTAAATGAACCCGCAAAAATTACTTAACGTAATTAATGGACTCTTTATCACACAATAATAAATATCAGTTGGTCCTTAAGTCTAGATTACTTTAGATAATGATTATAGCAGAAGTCAGAATGCTAATAAATAAGTTGTATTGAAGTCACTGCAAGGATACTATTATGTATCACCTTTGTTTTTCAGGCAAAGGTAGTGAATGCCACAATCAACAGTAAAATGGATAATTAAATAGGCACTCACAATGTTATCAGTGTTAGCTGTTTCCTTTTAGGCAATATTTTGTCCTTAATCTTATCATATTTGAGGCATAAAACATATAAAAAAAAATATTTTTCTTAAACATCTTGTAAAACAGATAGTTTTTCTATTACAAAACTATTCTTGTTAATATTTTTTTTTAATAATAAACCTGTTGTATGGAGCTTTCTTGAGTCATCTGTTCTACAGTTCGTGGTAATGACACCGCACCTAGCAGACCCAGCAGACCAGTTAACTAAGTGTAACCTCCTTTACGATTCCAGGAGGAAGAACTAGCCAATGCAATACTAGTGGTCCTGGCCAACAAACAGGACATGGCCGGGTGCCTGACGGTGGCCGAAGTGCACCAGGCGTTAGGTCTGGATGCGTTACGCGACCGCACCTTCCAGATCTTCAAGACTTCAGCCGTGCGTGGAGAGGGACTCGACCAGGCGATGGACTGGCTCTCCAACGCGCTGCAGGCTAGGAAATAACACCTGTTAGTGGTGAGTGTAACATTGTTTATTTACAATGCCACAAGCTACTTTACATCTTTTGGCACGTGGCCAAAAAACAGAACTCAAACTCAACTCAAACTCACAGCATTTATTTCAAATTTAAACCAGTTACAGGCATTTACGAATTGTTAAGTGATCGGTCAATTAGATAGATGAAGCTAGTTACCCCTTCCAAATCGTAGTAGGTACCTTTGGAGAAGAACGGGCAAGAATCTTCATAGACACTCTTTTAAATCAAAATGTTGCAAAAATTGGGTTACACATCACACAAGGTGAACTAACACCGCCATCTGGTTTCGTCAACACATTTTCTGTGACAATCTCACAATTTTTTTCAGAATCAGCTCCTGCTAATATAATTCAGTCTCCAAAAGATCCATAGAGCACTCCATTTAGCCTGTATTGTCTATAGCCATCGCGCATATGAAATTCGCAATCAAGCAGTAAACCCCTGGATTTCGATGACAGTTGAAGTACATGCTGTGACATTCTGGGTATGTTACTCCAACGAGTACCCAGAATGTCACAGCATGTATTTGAGTTACATTTGAGTATTGTTGTAGACGATAGACCTTACTCATGTAATTAAGGCCTATAGTTGCTACTTCAGCATGAGCTTCAGCTCATGTTCAACTTTAAAACAATAGTTTAACCATTTCATTTTAAAGTTTATCCACGGTATTACTGGGTCAAAGCATTCTGGACGCAGTGTCTGTTTACTTGCGTCTGTATTTATTCTGGCATACTGCGCCTGGAGTCCAGAAGGCTATGACCCTGATAAGTCCTACCCTTTCTTCAATGCTAATTAATTAACTAAATTTATGTTTTCCTTTGCAGCCTACAGCTGATGTGGCCACGTGATACAAGAAGGCTTGATGTGTGCGTGAGCGATGGACAGATAAGTTAGTCACATGTAACGCCATTAGTTTTAGCATTCTACGTCGTCGCCGATACACCATCACACGTTTGGCTGAGTTTAGAAGACAGAATTATGAAGCTTTGTGGCGTAATATAGCAAGTTCCCATCAGTGCAATGGTGATGGTTTACACTCAATTTATATCGTTTTATTTGTGTTTGGAAAAACAGCTGTCTGTCATAAAGTACTTTTAACTACTACCACCTGCCAGCAATATTGGAATATCTCGCGACTTTGCTGCTATGGTGAGCTATAAACTAAGAGTTTTATTCGAGTTTAAAACTATTCGGACGAAAATCACTACTTGTGTACCCGTACACCGTATGTGACAAGCAAACCCAGGCTAATGTAAACAATATAAAATTTAAATATATAAAATTAAAAGTTGGTTGACACACATATAATGCTTTTATAATGGCGTATCAATGTGTGATTTAAGTGTGGCTTGTAATTGTATAATGCGTACAAAGAAAATGTCAAATGCGCACTTGTACTGCCTATCTGCCCATGCGAATAGGATTGATGGATACTCAAATTTTGAAAATCTTTTGTGAAACATGTGTCTGCAAAAGAAGTTATTAGTCCTAACACTCAGTTTTAAAATGTGGTAACCACCAATTAGCCTTAACTCACACGTACCAATTCGAACCACATTAGAACCACAAAAACATCGCATTTCTGTAGTAGCAAACTAGTATGGAATCGTGTTCTAGCATTGAAACGTACATCGAGCTTTAGAGCGAGACTCACTCGGGTAGCCGACAGCCAGAACGCTCTACAAAGCCAAAGTTTTTCTAAAGTGTGATGTGCAATATTTATAGCGGAGACTATACGAGTTGGCTTCGGTTTTGACGGCAGTCGCAATGCACCCACAAAATCGTCGCAGTGCCGAATTGAACGCTAGTCACACTTGCAAAATACCGACACTGCTTCCGTTATGAAAATTTTATTGTAGAATAAACTGTGGTTACACTAGGAAAAAATCCGACAAAACTGGTTGTAAAGTCGTATGCTGCGACAGCACGACCGTAGGCAATGCCGTTGGAAGTGGATTACGTTCAACCGCATGTCAGATGTAACACTTGGAAAACCGCCCTTATTACTAAGACACAAAGGCACTGTCAACCTCCAACTGTTACCACCGCCGCGACATGCGGATTAGTGTAGTTAAACTCCTAAAATGATCTTTTGCTTGAGTGACGATGAGTGCTGTTATAAAACATTCGTGCAATGGGGAAGGCAACTGTCAAAATGGCGCTGTCGTAGCGAATTCGCAACACAAGTTTATAATACAAGGCGTGAAGTGATTTTATTTTAGCTAAAACGACGCGTTGTGTTCCTAAATAATAGGTCTTTACCTATGAAATTGCCGTTTTGTATGAAAAAATTTAAACGAATTTTTTTCATGTATTTTTTATTTGTATTAATCGAAGTAATCACCCATGCAATCAATGCATCTTTGCCATCGCAGTGGCAGTTTATTGATGCCCTTCTTAACGAAATCAGCTGGACGGGAGGCAACAAATTCTTCAAAGGCATTTTGTACTGCCTCTCGGGTATTGAATTTTTTTCCCGCCAAGAAGTTATCCAAATTCTGGAAAAAGTAGTAGTCTGTAGGCGCAAGGTCTGGTGAGTAGGGCGGATGACGGAGAGCTTCCAACCCCAGTTCTTGCAACTTGGAGACCGTCTGCTGTGCAGTATGAGGTCGCGCGTTGTCGTGCAGGAGCAGCGGAGACGAGCGATTGACCAATGCTGGTTGGAGATGTGCCAGCTTCTCCATCATTGTGTTCAGTTCTTCACAGTACACATCTGCAGTAATGCTCACCCCATTTGGTAAGAAGCTGTGATGAATCACACCGGCGCTAGACCACCAAACAGTGACCATCACTTTTCTAGGGGTAAGTTTTCGTTTAGGGCATTGTTTAGGTGCTGAACCAGGATCCAACCAACTTGCTGAGCGCTTGCGGTTATCAAACAGAATCCATTTTTTATCGCAGGTAACAATGCGGTTCAAAATTCCTTCATTTGTGTGTCTGTTGAGCAGTGCAAGGCACGTCTCGACGCGTACTTCGCGCTGACGATCATTGAGTTCGTGGGGCACCCATTTGTCAAGCTTTTTTACCTTGCCAATTTGACGCAAATGGACCAATATTGTTTTGACGCTAACGTCGAAAGCTGCTGCTAATTCAACCGTAGATTGTGTATCATCAGCTTCCACAATCGC
Organism: Antitype chi; assembly: GCA_947359405.1. Lineage (NCBI taxonomy): Eukaryota > Metazoa > Arthropoda > Insecta > Lepidoptera > Noctuidae > Antitype > Antitype chi. Next base: position 1,254,789 of record OX375817.1, on the reverse strand, counting down.
CTTTAATTCGTCATTGTCGACCAAAGTCTTCGGACGACCGCGAGGTTCATTTTTCAGGTCGAAATTTCCAGAACGGAAGCGAGCAAACCAATAACAGGTGGTGCGTTGGTTTGTAGTGTTAGCTCCGTAAATGTCGTTGATGTTGCGTGCCGCTTGTGCCGCGTTGCTGCCACGACGGTACTCATATTCCATAATTACTCGAATTTTTAACGTATCCATGATGACGAAAAAGATTGAAATGCGATGAAAATGTAACACTAATCAATAAACAAATGACTACTTTTGGAAAAAAAAATCCATGTTTTTAAAATAAAATTAATTTGAAATTAGAATTCTTACCCAAACAAAAAATATTTTGATTTGAAATGGCCAGTACTGCAAAACGGCAATTTCATAGGTAAAGACCTAATACTCCGAAATTGGATTCCACCATTTCCTGAAAGACTCTAAAATGAAAAGAATGTGGTTTAAAGCCTAGAGACTTTTTAAACTAAACAGGGTTCGAGGTTATGTTGGTAATATTTTCAAGTGATTACGAGGAAATATTTAAGGTTATAAATTGTTACACTTTCCGTGTCAAATACAAGTTTTTGGGCTGATTTTCAATAGTCAGATAACTTTTATCTGAAGAATAAATCTGACAGTTTGGCATATTTTCTATACAAAAGCTGTCAAACTGACATATTTATTGCTCAGCTAGAAGTTATCTGTCTATTGAAAAATCAGCCCTTAAATATTGAAGTGAAACCTAACTCATGAATAAACAAGAAATACCAAAATTGTAGGCCATATGCAAGAAGCTTACAGATAAAAGTGGGGGCAATACTCTTAATACCTGAGTGAAGACGGCTGTGGTCGAACACTCTTCCTAATACTTACATACATAAGAGACAGCAAAAACATATCACTGTCTTGTTCTTATGTGTGTATTTAGAAAGAGAGCTTTCGATCACAGTCGTCTTCACTTAGGTATTTAGTGTTGCCTCCACTTTTATCTTCTCCACTTTTAAGCTTCTTGGCCATAGAGACCTAGCTATGATTACGCCATCTATAATTAACTTTGCCTGACCTTACCCATTGTTTTCGGAAATGTATTGAAAAAACAAGATGGCGGCTGTAGTTCCCATTTTGGCCACATACAGCAAAAGATCTTTGTACAGTTATACGTGTGAGTTAGCCTCAAGGATAAAATTCTGCCTTCGAGTGTTTCGTCCTTCAAGCCAAGTATCAATGCAAGTAATACATAAGGTGACGACATTTTTGTAAAAACAAATTGTTTTGTAGCGGGATCGTGCGAGCGGCAACGGGTGACCTATACATAAGTTATTATTAATTGATTAATATTAATTATTATATATTTTGTATCAGTGACGTTCACCAAGCTATAATTTATATTACTATGCGGTAAGAGAGAAGATTGTTCCAAATACAATATCATGTATTATTATTTGATGTGGTTTTATTTTAAACACTGTTTTTTATTTTTTTTGTAAAGTAGGTGTTACAGTGAAATCACGCCCACACGCACAGATCAGCAGTTCTAAGGTTCCGTACTCAAAAGCTAAGGCTCCGCTGTTCGTCCGTCTATCAAAGGGCTGTACCTTTTGAATCGTAATAGGAAAACACTTGATATTTTCACAGAGTGTGTTCTACTATGGCCGCTCCCCTTTGTTGTTATCGCGGTCATAGTAGTAACATACAAGAAACATAGACATCATCTTACGGTGGTACGAAACCCTTCGTGTGCGAGTCCAAATCGCACTTGGCTGCTGTTTCCGCGTTCCTAATCCTAAGCCCACGTTCCCAACGACGTAATAAAATCGCGGCTGGATTTTTTCGCGCACTCGATCTTCAACGCACTGCTTAGCGCCCAGAGTTGAAAATCGAACAGTGTGTATTTTTGACGCGCTGGGATGCACTCTGTTGGATTCGCAATGCTCGGTTCAACACCGAGGGTTGTAAATCCAGTGCGCGATAAAATCCCCCGCGAAATTTTTAGTCTGTGCGACTGTAGTCTTAGGGACTATTTTTCATTCGTCTGATAACTTTTATCTGAGGATTAAATTATTATGACAATTTGACTGAAGATTTTCAATATTTGTGTCAAGCCGAGAATGTACCTACGTTCTGCAAATAGTTAGGTATCTTACGGTTGAACAATCTGCCCTTACGTTACGAGGTGTCAGTCACTAGAACTTTTTTCGTACCTATAGATATACGCGCTGTCAATGGAAATTGGAAATGAGTGAATGCTTATGCAATACAACTGACGATATAAAAAGTAGAAAAGATTGTTGTTCTGCTGGCAACGTCAATGTTGAGAGCTACATGTGTCAGAAACTTACGGTATAATTAGTAATGAGCTCATAGGGGACGACTGCGTCCCCATTAATTAGAAATAGAGGTCTCGTGGAAATTAACAAATAAAAGACATCTTCAGACATAATCTTTCATAATTATTAGTGATTAAATGTTAATTTGTGATCTTTTCTGTTTTTCTTCCAACTTTTCATCCAGTGACCACCACCTTCGCCTGGGTTCAATTTTCATGCTTTCTTCGCGGAGTTCAGCTTCAGCGATGGTCTTTAATTTATGTAGCCTGGGCAGAGGTGACGGTGGGAAAATGGCAGGCGTAAGTATTCTTTCGGTGAAGGTTTGTATATGTAATGTATTTATGGACATGGGTATGTAGGTGAGGACGCCGGGGCCGATGATATGTAGCCTTGTCTGGTTCATCTGCAAGGGGCCTGGATAGACAGGGGGCGTCAAAAGTATCGAACTCCGCGCCAGATGCGTACAAGTACACATTTGATATCGCGATCAGTCCTAGGGATATTTGCTTTTATCTTTGTGTAGCTCATCCCTAATTTCTTTTACTTTTTGCAGATGTTCCGAAAGTTCTTTTCGGAGCTTTCCCCTAATTTGTCTTTCTCTTTCCCTCCGATCCTTAATTTCTTCCTCTTCACTGCCTGTTAGCCACCTTTTCTTTTCGATGCAAATCTTAGGACCGTGATAAGCTGTGGGTTCCGCTGCAGGGGCTGCATGGCAAGCTTGGCTATTATTATAGCACTGGTAAGCCTCGCCGTACGGCTGGTAAGCCTTGACGGGTCGCTGGCAAGACTCGCAACCAGCGCCGCATGAATTTCTAGTGTCGACACAAACAGAGGGCTGATCGAGGCAGTCGTCAGTCCTCATTTGTCCGGAAATCCCAGGGTATTGAGAGAAAACGTAGAGCGAGAAAGCGAGTATACTGGAGCCTAGTACCCCGGTGATAAGAGGTAGGACGTTGTCGCCTCCAGACCCGCCCGGCCGGCGAGGCCCGCCCGGCCTATATCCTCTGGATGACCCGCTCCCTGGCGTGCCCGGCCGTCCTGGCCTGGCTGAAATTGTCACTATCATTAGAATAATTGTAATTAATCGTAGGTACATATTTGCATCGTCTACCGATCGGCAACTGTGTAAAAAACGCTATAGGTACCTACTTAAGATACAGTGTAAGCAGGAAACTGTTTGTTTTTTCAAAGTTGGTACTGGTACTTACTGATATATTTACTTTTTAAATTGAGACCAGATTAATGTTGGGGACTTGGTAACAGTTGTACCTAACTATTCATAACGACCTATATATAGATTTTGGGACTCTCGCTGCCCTAGTGCCCAGTACAGGCCAAAAACATCTTTACACACGGGGAGGGCATAAGCATTGAACCCCACGCTTCCTCAAGGCGGATTGAGATTTCAGACATATATTTAATATAAGTTCAGGTTTTTTTCACGGTGTTTTGCATTTATCTACGTGGACCTATTGGCAATTACCTACTGTCCATTTTGGAGGGATTGTAGGTAGGTACAACTGCGGCAGAATTAGTTTTTTCAATGCCTAAGCAGACAAACGCCTAGGTTGGTGTCCAGACACGGTGTATTCCTATGGGTTTAAATGCTGGGATTTGGTTAAGAAAGGAGTGGTATGTAACATAATAGAGTACGGTCTGTGAGCTTGCTTGGGCTGCCCGGCTGGTTGCAAGCATGTTCCACCTGTCTACAGCTCTTAAGTTATTTTAAACGAGTTTATTGTCTAGGTACCTACAGGAAGGCTTTATTCTTATACTGTCCAAAGCACTTACTATTCATATTCTTGTGTAGTATTGAAGATAGTTAGTCATGGTATTATTTGTTTTCGTTAGATCCGAGCTACGATAATATTAGGGTAAAGGCATGTCAAAATTAAATTTTTTCTGATCATCTCTGATAGACAGAACATTGGATTTTCTAAAAAAGGATGCAAGAAGGAGGTATGTAATGGGCCAGGCCAGTCAGTATCTAAGGAGGATTATATGTGTTGCTTCTGACTTGCTGTGCCTGTGTGCTGTCCATGCTAAGTTTTGAGACTCGCATGATTCAGTAGGTACCTATACAAACGAGATATATTTTCTGTAGGTACCAGCAATTATTTGCGCTTCATATTTTTGAGATTATAGGTATTCCAAACATTCCTAATCATTAAGCATAGGCACACGTGAAGTCCACCGTTCCAATGAACGTAGGTATTGGTATCTACCTATTGCTTTGATGTTATTGTTAGTTCGGGGATCACGTGTTTTATCAAAACACGGCGGTTATAACAAACGCAGTCAACGTTGTAGTAAGTGCAATGATTGTGACGGTCCTGTAAACAGGTGCATTCTACAACCTGAGCGGACAAATGCGGCCTTATGCCGCCCCAATACGGCGCACCGGCCGCCAAGTTTGGACAAATATGTAGGGAACCCTGTACGGCATGTCTTGTACGAAATAGCAGAGGTATTTGGCTCGACACCAAACGGTTTTAAACTCCAATAGTGTTTATTCCAAATTCGACTTTGTCTGTCAGAGTTATAGTATGTTTTCGTATCTGCTGTTGAAAGTTTGGGACAGAGGTGTGCGGGCGGGGGAGGAGTATGCGGTCTGACTGGTTGCTCGAACGACGACCGGAGGCTGCGCGCGCGCTGGCCGCAGGTACAATCCTGTGCTTAATTTTATAATTAAAGCCCACGTGGTCACTTAAGATTATATCTTGACACGAAAGTACGCAGTTTAAAATCTGTGTTATCTCTCACCTTGGGTGCTTCCTTGCCTTTTCCTTTAATAAAATTATTTCACTCATTTTTGGCGTAAACAATTTTTGTAGTTATACTTACTTTAACGTATAAACCGTACCTACCTAAAACGTATAAAATGGCATCCAAATGGTTGTTGTCTTCATTGTTGTCTCTTTGCGCTCTGCGCCAAATGGAAACTGGTTAAACTTTTATTCTGTATCAGTTCGCACGGTTCATATTGTTATCAATAGTCATGAAGCACGTCTGGTGTTAAGTACCTACCTACGTATGATTATGTTAATCCGTCACTTAGGTACCTACTGTTATTATTTGAGTTAGGTACTTATAACAAAAAGCTGTTTACTGTTTTCCTTCTAATAAAGCTATTTCATATAAGTAGGTTTCTACAGAAATCTTCCGAACTTAATACTGTAGAATCGTCAGGGAAGCTTTCAGTAAAGTTTGAAAAAGTAAGGGCGGGCGTGCGCGCACGCAGTCGTGCCGTCGTGCCCGACTGTACAGGGCCAAGCTCTGGCACGAGTCTTGTAAAGAATTTATAGGAGAGCCGGGCGCGGGTCGCGGCAGTGTCGTGCGCGCCTCGCTTGCGCCTGCGCCGCCCGTCGACAGCGCGCCTGTGGACGCCTACGTACGCCGGGAAAAGTAAAAGTTTTCAGTGCAGTGCAGTGCAGTGGTAGTGAAACAGACGAGAGCACTGGAATGGATGGCTAGGTATGCATCGTCTTATTTAGAGGAAAAAATACTCCTACGCTTGTGGGAAATTGGCCTATTGTGGAGCTCGCAGCGAAAGTTCACTAGATGTTTATAGATTGGTAGGGCCTTGGGACTATGTAGATATATAGTGCTGTGTGCATACTTTTAGTTGTAACAACTTAATGCAACGTGCTGGCTCAGTGTGACTTGTGAGCCAGTTGTAACAACTTAATGCAACGTGCTGGCTCAGTGTGACTTGTGAGCCAGTTGCGAATCCGACTTCTACTAAGACCGGTTACTGGCACTGTTCGGGATGTTATTGAATGAAATAGCTAAAATAATTATATTATTTAAGTAAAATTAAGTATCTAGGTACCTACATAGTAAATAAATACCCACCAAAAACATTTTCTTGTAAAATGTTGCCAAGACGACACCATATGACTCGCACTGTCAAAAAGTTTTCAGATCTCATGTAGAGCCAAGCTTCTAACTCTACACGCCCTAACTTCACAAACTCTACACCTTAGTCAAAATATGTTAAACATTCTTTATAATCATAGAAAAAACAATGCTACAGCAAAAGTACCACAGGCAAACTAAAATATTGTATCCTACGAGCTGTACACTTTACTTTGTGAACATTATTTTTTCACCACTGCTCTCAAAACGGTGAAGGAAAACATCGTGAGGAAACTGGAATGCTCTAGGATCAAAAATTCGAAGACATTTGACATCCAGCAGCCCGCAGTGGGCCCGTGTTGTGGATTATGGCGCACTCCCTCATAGAGAGGAGAATTAGACGAGAGTTGGACAGTCACAATGAGTGGATCACACAAAAGAAGGAGAAGCGATGAATGGAAATTGCTACTTTATTCCATTCGTGACTCAACACTGTAAAAGAAAGTCCAGAAAAACATCATGGAAGTTAATAATCCTGAAAAGCTGAGGAGTCAGCTGGCTGCCGATGGTCGTAGTAAGGGACATGTGTTGCAGAGGAATTAGAATGAGAAGTATGTGAACGAAAAACTAAGAAAACTGTTATAATTAAAAAAGCATGTCAATGAAAATATGGATTGATAGGTATATGTGATAGCTAGGAGAGAAGTGAACACGTAAATGACGGAAATTTTCAAGAATAAAAGACGTGCGAAGTTGAGCTAAGTTAACTAGACAGGCAGATGATGAATGTTTAGGTACATCGCAAGCTAGAGGGTCAACCAGAAGGTCAAACATCCAACCATATAAGTATTTGTCGTAATTGATATAGCCGAATTAACTAGCAAACTATAAGACTACAGTGTTCAGTCAAAGAAGAACCTAGCATCATCTATTTTTGCCCCATCATTGCCCGCAACAGTTTTTTTATGACGGCAGCTTCCACGATGACTGAACATCCAAAAAGTGAGGGTTTTCACTCAAATCAAATCAAAATACTTTTTTTCACATAAACCTGCATGAGCACTTACGAAACGTCAGAAGCTAGTTGCACGGTTCCAATTGGTCGCTTCCTATGGTGAAGAGCCGGCAAGAAACTCCACGGTTACTCTTTTAAAAATAATTGGCTTTTACAATGTTTTCAAATTACAGTGGTAATAGGTATGGGAGGACAGTGGAGGCCTGTCATTAAGTACCAGATACTTAGAGGAATGAAAATAAAGAATAGAAAATCGTCTACAAATCTACAGTTTCTAAGGCCTGTAGGCCTTACAGTAGATTCTTATTGTAGATCCCTCATTCACAATATGTAAAAGAATCTACTTATATAAAATGACCCTATTTAAAAACCAAGTGACATTATTTCCATGACCCATGACAATCACTAAATAGTCGATATTAGAATTGATGTAAAATGTCTAAAAATTACGAGAATATGTCAGACATTGTAAAAAATAAAAAGAGTAAAGATTAACATTGTAATTTGGGAATGTTTTTTTTTAGGGGAGATCATCAAATAACTTCTCCCGCTCTGGGTGGAGCAGGATGGCGTGTCAGACTTTTACCTACTGATTAAAACCCACCCGTGTTCCCTCAGTTGCCTGTGTGCCAGGGGCGACAGTATCTCTTTCGAACAACCCGCATCGGCCCTTGCGGACCCCACCAGTTGGTGCTGACATTTCTTAGAGGCGCGCGTGGAACACAAAGCGCCGTCGACCCGGGCTTGATCCTTACGGACAGCGAGCTATCCATTATTCGCCGTCCGCAAGCCCGCGCCTACTGTGGCTGGGAATCAGCCTGGGGTTCCCGACGCTAAGGGCGTCTCCTACGGCGACTAGGGCCGTAAAGGCGCATAGATTGGCTCTCCCTCACGTGCGCCGCCTCCCTCTTCGTGAGCATTACTGCTTCGCAGAAGGTGACGGCTACCCATGCACTCTCACTCCGTATTATGGCCTAGACCAGGGCCGGACGCAAGAGATCGCTGCCGCCGATCGGCTACACGAGGACACGGTGGTGCTCGACCCAAGCTGGGCAGACCTCCACCGTATGCTCCCCCGTGTCCTCAGGGCGATCTTCGCAGTGGAAATACCCGGGCGTTTCCTCCCGCCTTATGTGAAACAGAAATCTCCCGAAGCAGCCGTGTCCGGTGTGGACCTGCGTTAGGCGGAAGGTGAGCACGCCGTGGCACCTCTCAATCCATTCCTCAAAGAGGGGACTTACCGCCGCAATCGTGGCGTGCCCAGCACTGGGTTGCGACAATCGCAATCTCCATGTCACCATGAGATCCCGCCGGAGGACTTTCACATAGTTATGCTGTTAATGAGATGCCTACCTGGGAAGCCACATGTGCAGAAGAAATTAATGCCAAACTTCCCTGTCTTCAACGTGGTCTTTTATCTTATAATAAGCTTTTTTGATAAGGACACGTTTGATGTGAGTTTTAAACTTTTCATCGCTAAGTTCTTTATCCGACTTTGGCAACTTTTTATAGAAGCGGATACTGTTTATTAGAAATAACTTGCTAGTTTTAGTTAATCTAAATTTTGGAATCACAATTTCATCTTTACTACGTGTATTTAGATTATGGAAATCGCATCTTTTTTTAAAAGAGCTAAGTTTTTACGAACATACAAGATATTTTCTAGGATATACAGAGAAGGCAGAGTTAGTATATCAATTTCGTTGAATTTGTTTCTAAGAGACTCGCGAGGCCCCATTTTATAGATTGCGCGGACTGCCCTCTTTTGTTAAATAAAAATTGAATCTACGTCCGCTGCCAATTTCCACAGCAGAACGCCATAAGACATAATACTGTGAAAATAAGCAAAGTATACTAACCCAGCTGTGGCTACATCAGTCATCTGCCTTATTTTTCTTACTGCGTAAGCAGCTGAGCATAATCTACTTGAAAGAGTTCTAATGTGGGCACCCCATTGCAATTTTGAATATAAAGTAATTCCCAGAAATACAGTTTTCAGAAATAGCATCTAGTTTCTTGCCATCAAGTTTTAAATTTAGACCTACTTGGGGTACATTGGTAAAAAAAAAATGTCTTAAGTTCTCATTTATCTTAAGACATATAGTTTTTTTCGCATTCAGTTAAATATTATTAGCCGCAAACCATTTCGACAGAACAGCTAGACTATCGTTGACATGTAAGACATCCGTATCTTTTCTATTTAATCTAAAAATAAGAGTAGTGTCGTCAGCGAATAAAATTATATCCGAGAAGTTAGCCATCAGGTAAGGAAGGTCATTAATATAAACTAGAAATAAAAAAGGGCCAAGAATTGAACCTTGAGGCCTTTTTGCTGCCTGTTTAATAAATAGGATAATAGGTACAAGCAAGATCAGCAACTTGTCCACAAATTATGTAGTGGTGTAATTAACAGAACAGTGTATTGTGGTCAACGCAGTCAAACGTTTTTGAGAGGTCACAGAAAATACCAATTGCATCCTGGGACTTCTCCCAGGATTCCAAAATGTGACTAATGAGTTTTGCTCCCGCGTCAGTCGTCGACCTACTTTTCGTGAAACCAAACTGTCGACTATGTAAAATCCCATTTGAGTAAAAATGTGACAACATCTGACAACGTCCAGCATGATTTTTTCATAAATTTTGCTCAATGCTGGAAGCACAGATATAGGTCTATATTTAGAGGGATCACTCTTATTACCCGATTTGAAAATTGGTACTACTTTACTATGTTTCATTAAGTCAGGAAACGTACCGCTGTCTAAATATTGATTAAATATGCCTGTTAGGACAGGGGCAATTGTGTCAATGATATCTTCAAGAACCTTAACGGAAATCCCCACGGAAATAAAAAAAACACTAAAGACTTATCTTTAGTGTTTTTTTTATGTTAAGACTTTTAAATGCTGGTTTGAATTCAAAACTTGGAATATCCTTACTGAAGTTTTTTTTAAAGAAGATATTCAGCTAATGCAGATGATGAGGGGAGAGATTTCGTAACCTCTATTGGAATATTGGTAAAGAAATTTTCTAGAGTCTCAGCAACTTTTAACTTATCTGAAATGGTTTCATTATCAATTTTTAGACCTAACTCATTCTGATCTCGCTGTTTAGTGTTTCCAGTTTCTTGGTTAATTACACACAGCTTTTATTTTATTTTTAGATAAACTAATTTTGCTACTTATCTTGAGCGCAGACTCTTTTGAATATCTAAGAATCGTAGGGCCTGAATCGTAGAGTCAATGATTTTTCGTGAATACAAATTTTATAAGATATCTCTGCTTTTTCTAATGCCAGCAGTGGCCCGTTCGCTAAATTTTGGTTTAGTAGTGATTGTAACTTTTTTGTAGGACATGCTTTATTGAATTCTTGACATACTGTAGAAAAAAATGTGCCATAGTTTATATTGGAGTCTTGTGAATCAAAACTTGCTGTTGAGAGATTGCTAAGAACATTATTATTAAACGTTTTACACACAGCGTCAGTATGTGCTAAACCCCTCAAGTTTTAAAATGTTCACTGCTAAAATATTTAATTCGTTACGAATAATCTACAGAATATTTCAAAAAGAGTTTATTGTTTCAACTTGGATTCGAACCCCCTCGCGTCACCGAACGTCGTCGTCATACTCATACCGGTAGTTTGACGAACTAGCCAGCGAGCCCACATGAACTGCGATGAAATTGCTATCGGCTGTCGTCCGATTCACTTTATCGCTGACTACGGTAATCTGTAGACTTTGTTATTTGAGGGTATGCACTAATTTAACTTACGTTTTCTTTATAAAATTAATCCCTACCCTCAAGTTATAACTACAACGTTAGTTATGTACGTTCACTTAAAACTTTATTAAGCAGACTGTAGAGACCACATGACAGATCACGTGATATTTCGTTAGTTTATGTCAATCTAAAATATTTCTAGCGCTTCCTATTTTATCGTTTGCGTTAAAAGGATATCACTTGTCTAGGGACCCGTTTGTGACAGTTGGCAAAATATGTATAATATTAAGTAATCTGTAAATGATCAAATCAGATTGCAAAATATTTGTAGTAAAATAAGATAATTTTTTTGTTAAATAATAGCAATAATAAATATTATGAAATAATTTAAAAAGTATTTTTCTTTTCTTGATTTTATTTAAATTCTTTAGAAATATTGGTAAAACAAAATAGAAAAATACTTTAAATTAAAAAAAAATGCATGAGAAAAGCACATTTAGTACTAAGGATTCGAACCTCCAATCTTATGCACGGCAAGCGGTCATGTAACCTCCGGACTAAAGTGAGGACATGCTCTATCATCGATGCAGCCGTTTCCTCTCGGACACCGTTTTAATGCTAACATGATAGCATAAAGCTGACTGCTATGGTTGGGCTCAAGCTAATAGTAGAGGCCGGGGGAGCAGACCACACGATTCGAGAAAAAGCTTCTATGAAAGCGTCCGTTTCATTCCATTTCTGCTTTCACAGTACCTCAGTACTAAGAAAAAGCTCATCTGAGCCATACATTAGCTGTGTAATCATATACTCGCTGTGCGGTAATGGGCCACTGTCTGATCTAAAGAGTTAGGCGCGCCCTGCTACCTGCAGGCTGCAATGTTCCACTTTACTTACTTCATTTGCAGTCGATGGCGGTGCGATAGTGTCGCATTCCACATTCATTTCGTTTCAAATACTTCCGTTACGTTCCTATTTACAACAGACTTATTAAGACCCGTTCTCTGTCAAAGATCTTACAGTTACCTACCTAGTAGTTATTATTTCATCACCATCCTAACTGAATATAGGCCCTTTAGGTGATCACAACAATCTATGAATATTCGAATACCTACGTTCTCCCGCCCTGTCCAATAATCAGATACATATTATTGAGACTTAGGTACAGGGTGGCAAGTCAAGAGTTCCAGACTCACACTTGTCATGCGTTAACATCACTAATAATGGTGTTTGGGCTAGTTAAACCTATTAGAGGGACCCTAGCTTTATGATCTAACATGTGCTATTGTGTTTACAAATGAGATGTTCATTAGTTACATAGCTGACTACACTTAGTCATATCACTGCTTCTACTTAAGTATCTAGGTTAGGTCTTACACATCAGACCGGTTTCATATTGATTGAAATAATCAGCCTATTATTGTTCCCATAGCTTGGTCACAGGCATCCTCTTTGTCAGAAGGAGGAGTGGGCCGTAATCCACCACGCGGGCCCAGTGCGGGTTGGGTTGGTGGAGCTTGAAATACACAACCCATAAAATTAAGGTCTTCTTAAATTTTTGTCATCGAATTGCAGAATTAACTCGATTAGGTTCCTACGGTCTCAGCAATTTCTAAACTAGCTATATCGAGGTGGTTAGGTGCTTAAATATAAAACAAAAAGGAAATAAAAATGCATGTTCTATGTGATTTGTTATACCACTTACTTATGCCTAAAAATTATCAAGTAAACTAACTGTGGAAAAGAATAACTGTTTTGTAAACATTTATTTTACTTTGCATTCAGAAATATCTCTTGCTTGTTGCTCATGCACATATATAGCCCCGCCCAGACAGGTCACAACGAAAAGCTTTATTTTGGTTCAAGAAGCCTGCCTGGATAACGTCATGTCAAAGTTAAAAGCAATTAAATACGCATCAGATTGCACTCGACGTGTTGCTTCGTACATTTTCATAAACCACTCGGGTCGAACACTAATGCTAATTTTGATCGACCTCATACGTGCACCATGGTGCATGCAGCAGTAAAAATACAGCTACAGAGATATTTGTGGAACAGTAAAATGAATGTAGTGTCTGATATATCATTTGAAGTTGTTTTAATCTGGTTTATAGAAAAATATTCATAGCGGCTTGGAGCCGGATAATTTTGGTCCTTCGGTACAAGATACAGGACCAAAACTAACTGAACCAAACTCAACTTCTTTTGGCCTACGAACGGAGAAAAATAGCGACAGGAAGAATACGAAATACTTAGATCGATGTCAATACCTGTTGTTATGAATAGTTAAAGCCTGTTGAACTTGCAATTATCCATAGGATGGAAAGAAAACTTTTAAGTAGCGGTCAATCAACAGCAAGCGAGTCTGTTGGCATTGCATCTCATTCTTTTCACATAGATAAAGAAGAGGCATGCTCGCTTCAAGTCACGATGCTTGGTTTTTTAGAAAATATAACCAATTATTATTTTCATGTGAGAATCCCATGTCGAATGCAAAAAGCATGGGAAAGACGTCGCGAAGCTGCTAACCAGTGAAAGTTAAGCAATGTTAGTGAACATTTACGATCATTTGTTGTTGCATAGCTCATTTGTCACGCTAGGTAAATTGTTTTGTTGTACCTAAAGATGATCGATTTAATACAGTCATAGGTAAGTATGCTAATATCTTGTAAGCTGTAAGATGTTTAGATGCCAAGAAGAACGTTCTGTAGTGCTACTGTTATAATTTGTGAGTGATGAAGTTCATGGGTTTTATGCTTAGATGTTTGCATTTTGCTGTAATTTTTGGTCGTAATTATATCTAATTCAAAGGTCAATCGTCGATCTATGTTTAAGTAGTCTCTTCTCAGTTTTCAAGGTTTTTTTTCCCCCGCATGTCAAATACAATAAATTATTTTCACACGACGCATGCTCATGTACTTACATTGAAACACATCATCCAACAAATCTATCCGAGAGCACGCAACGGCTCTCAATTAAGAACTTAATTCATTCAGGTCAATGACCAAATATTCGGTAGCTTGAAAACTTGACATTTACAAAAGGATTTGATGTCATCGAAATATACAGTATGCGGAATATCGCCGTAGGGTATAAAACGAAGGAACGCATGGCATCCGAGAGGGCCACATAAATCCTCCTTCGGCCAGTTTTTGTCCGTTTTTGGATTCCATTGTGTCAGGTATACAGTAGGTTTGCCAACCGACGCGGACGCACGGGACACGTAAAATGTTGTCCGATTTCAAAATAATTTGGAAGTGGATAAAACTCCCGCTGCGTGTAAATTGTTTAGTGTACAAAATATTTGCGTTCTACCTTTTTTTTTGTAATGAAAGTGGTATTAAGAATGTCATGGAGTTAAGATAAAATGTATTAACATTGTAATAAGAAGATTAGATATTTATGTTATTTTTTATTGGATGAATCAAGTCATAAAAAAAGTCGGTTAATTATTTATTCATCGACATTTTTATGTGTTTTTGATTGCCAATATTACGAAATAATGCAGTATTTACGAATAATCCTGGCATAGCTGATGACAGAGGCACCCTTGTCAGGTAACATCTGCTGCATTATCGGGTTATAGGTAATTGATTCCCAATGTTACTGATCGTAGTAAGATTGTCTGCTCATCAGATTTAATGAGCGAGTAAAGAAGCTTTAGGAGTCATTATAAGTAAATTATTCATATGAACAAAAAAACGATGTTTTTTACGTATTCTTATGAGATACAATTTACAAACCCGTTTACTGTAATCTTAGATTTGTAAAATAGAATTTTATTGTTATTAAAACTACTTATCAGGATCAGGAAAGATTGTGAATAGATAAAAGCAACACAAACTTTACTGTTTCGAATCGTTATCGACACAGTAAAGTTGCCATTCGATTTATCGGGATCGACTGCTGGGGAATTTGTTGCGCCACTTCTTCTTCACTAGGAAGTGGTGAAGGGCGGGCGTTTTGGGGGGCTGTCTTATGTAATTTTGACGTTCAAAAAGAGCTGACTCTCAGCCCAGTTTGAATATGACTTTTGATTTTGTTTTCTTTTTTTGATTTTATAAGATGTTTAGTCCGTGTCAATATTATTTTTTGGTCCATTTTCATGAAAACAGCATTTTATGGTATTTGGTGGTATTTTAGAAACGGAATAAAATTTACCAAGCGTAGAGCCATACAAGCTATGCAGTAGGTAGGACCTACAAGTTTAAACGGAGTTAGAAGTATGAAACAAAACGTTTGAGTTCTTTGTTCGTTTCGGAAAAACTAAGCGTATTTCGCTGGATTGTAGTTTTATGATGCAAATGGAATTCTACGTACCTATTGACCTTAATTTTAGGTGAGAAACCAAGTCTAAATCATAGGCTAAGTCTTGATTGAAGGAAAATGAACTACACAAAAACAAGAGAAAGAAAAACGTTAATAAGAAACATAATTATAAATCATTGGTGCTGTAATCTTTTCGTTTTAATAAAATATATCCAAAGTAATAGTTGGCCGCCTCGCCGTATCTGCTTGAGATATCTGAGAGATGACATGGCTAGCTGGAACACAAATATTTGTTGTTATTCACGTTTAAACAATGCGGGTGTCTGGCTACGACAAATTACTGGATAATAAAGAAACGCAGGCAGGCAGAATGTAGCGAAGGACCAGTCTTAACCAAGCACGGTGGGAAGGAGGAGAGACGCGGTTTAACACTTTCACTATGCGCGAAGCAAACACAACAGACTACTAACTTATATGTAGGTACAACAATTGCTGTGAACCTTATCCAAAGGATTTATTGACTGAGGTAAGGGATGTTAAAGTGGAAAGAAGATATTGCACCTTGAGACAAAACTCGGCGAAAGCGTCTCTCCACTAGTTCAATGCCTATTCGATACTTATATATTTCCTATGAATAACTGGTACGGCTCACAAATCCTTCCCTATTCTAAGGACATGTCTTCCCTATCATTACGGCATAAGCAATGGTCTTTGTAGCACCATGAAGCATGACGTTTCAGGGGCTGATGCAAGGTTTGATTCGAATATTCGAGGCTGGTCAAGCTACGCAGCGGTCGGTGCATTTCATTCACTCACTCATTGAGAAATTGCTCGTCAGGGCATAGATATAGGTAGGGTTTTTTTTGAGGGTAGAAAATCATCAAATAACTTCTCTCGCTCTGGGTGGAGCAGAAGGCCGTGTCCGACTTTTACTGACTAAAACCCACCCGTGTTCCTTCAGTTGCCTGTGTGCCTGGGGCCACGGTATCTCTTTCGAACAACCCGCACTCCTGGCAGGCATCGGCCCTTGCGGACCCCACCAGTTGGTGCTGACATCTTTTTGAGGCGCGCGTGGAACATAACGCGCCGTCGTCGACCCGAGCTTTACCGGACAGCGAGCTTCCCATTACTCGCCGTCCGCAAGCCCGCGCCTACGGTAGCCGGGAATTCCGACGCCCAGGGCGTCTCCCGCGGCGGCTACGGCCGTAAGGGCGCATATACTGCCTCACCCTCACGTGCACCGCCTCCCTCTTCACGGGCATTACTGCTTCGCAGACGGAGGTACGGCTACCCATGCACTCTCGCTCCGTACCATGGCTTGGATCAGGGCCAGACGCGAGAGATCGCCGCCACCGATTGCCTCCACAAGGACACGGCGGTGGTCTGCCCAAACCGGGTAGACCTCCACCGAATGCTCCAACGTGTTCTCAGGGCGATCTACACAGTGGAAACACCCGGGCGTTTCCTCCCGCCTTATGCGAAACAACCGTATTCGGTGAGGACCTGCGTCAGGCGGAAGATATAGGTAGGGTTAGGTTATAATAACTTACATCTTATTTTTGCTACCTCATATCGTTTGAATGGGTTTCTAATGCTAGTAAACCTCCAAGATTTACTTAGAGATTTATTTAGAGTTTGCAAAAGTTACTTGCCAAGTTCCTGTGATGATACGATTGGGTAGGTATTAGAGTCTAGTAACTGAGTCTCTATTAATAACTACAATAATATGATAATTGTACGGAAAACACAAGGCTTACGAGATATTTTGCCTTTTCGAATATTAACTTTAGTTTTTTCGCCTGTTTCCCTAGTTTCTGTCTTTTGTAGTGAATCTTCGTAACCTTAATTTGTGACTGCGTAATAAAGAGAAGCGCGCAAGCGTGTTGCTCCCGCGCGCCGCGCTGCGCACGTGCATCCAACTAGTGATTAATAATTATAACAGAATGTTAGCTACCGGACGAAGGGCACAACTCAGCTTTGTTTGGACCTTTTGTTAATTTACTGCGATTTTTTAACCGACTTCAAAAAGAAGGAATACATAAAATATATATATATTTTATGTATGTTCGGGCATAACTCCGTCATATATAAACTGATTTGGAAAATTCTGTCTTTGTTCGAAAAGGATTTATTCCTAAAAGGTTCCATTTAAATTTCATATAGATCTGATGATGCGTTTCGGAGACAGACAACGGAACTTTTAAAAAAATGACAGCAAATCAACCGCGATTGCTGCTATCGCAAATATGCATTGTTTTGACCCCAAGGATGATGAAATTTCGAATTGGTGTGGGATAGGTACTATAACGAAAAAGTGAAAAAAAACTTTAATTTTGAAAGGCGGTAACAAACAATTTAAAGACATATCCAAAGTCACTGACATCCGAAATTAAAGTTATTTTTCACTTTGTAGTGTTTTTCCGGAAGTCGGTTGTTTTACGTTTTGAAGTTCATTTAATATTTATGTACCTATGACTTTCCTTCCAGCCTCAACATGCCAATTATTGTAATGGCTGTCTTCATTATCTTAGTGAACTTAAATGTGCACTAAGTTATCGATAAAACTATATTTATTACTAACTTGTCCCGAACTGATAGTGCCCAATCAAAGTTGTACCGTTGTTGTACTGAGGTACTTAACGAGAAATAATCTTATTATAAGGTCATTAATTAATCTGTCTTGCCTTTTCCCATTATTTTAATATCGTAGTTAAAATAAATAATTATTTTTATAAGAATAATAAAGTTTTTCATAACCTTCATTTGTGTAATTAGACAAGCTCGACGTGAAATGCCTACCTAAGTAGTTAAGTACATTGATAACTGAATATAAACTATCATAACCTGAAATAACATTCAAGAATTTTAAAGAAAACTTATCATTCGCATTTCAAAAGTTGTTTAGTCCTTCGATCCTATGATTCTTACAATAATTGCCATTGTAAGGACCCGGCGCGGCGATAAAATGAAATAAGTGATAGACATAATTTTGATACTAGAAACAAAGACAGAATAGATAAAACATTTTTTTAAATTAGCAGAAGTACATACATCTTTTATGGGGTAATGTGTTAAATGTTATAACAAAATACCTTGCGATATATTGCAATTAAATGAAAGGAAATTTAAAACTCATATTAAAAGTTCACTTTGTAAACAAGCGTATTTATTACAAATTAGAGGATTATTATCCAAGATAAGAATGCTTGGAAACATGCTGGTCCTGCTCCATAGGACAACCCAGAGTCTACACAAAATCAAACTGGTTGCTAATTGAAATGATATTGATATTCATTATATTTATGATATTGATTTACACTCTGTGATTACTTTAATCGTACGCACACACTGACTTATTACTTGTTAATATTCTAGGAAAATCGTATACTTACTTTTACAATGTTTGTAAATATGTGAGCACCATGTATTTATCATAAAATTAATTTGTCTGTCATTGCTTCATTTTAATTCTTTTTACCTATTTTGGTATAGTAATTTTATTCTGGATGAATCGTTTTTACACATAATTATATTACGAATAATGTTAAATATTGAAGGTAGGTACTTAAACCATTTTAAAAGAGTAACGGTGAAGTTTTTTGCTCATTCTTCTCCATACGAAACTACATTTTGGAAGGGGCGACTAGATTCAATTCTATTTTAATGTAAAAATATGTTGACATTCAAAAGTGCCTTCTATTTGAATAAATGCTTTGACTTTGACCGGCTCGAAGGACCAACAATATTCAAAATTAGTATGTGTGAGAAATTCCTATCGAATTGTGTAAAGTATTTAAACCCTTTATGGCATCGACATAAATATCTTTGCTATCACCGCTTCTACAGTAATAACCATCAAATGATATTAAAATTGCTCTGTTGCAAATGTCGTTAAGGTTCAAATAACGTGCCGCATCAATATCAATCATGTGGACGTCTAATTAAATGAGTTACCAATAGCAGCTCTTTGACTTTACTATGAATAATGCGAATTTTAATTATATCCTCTTACATACTCTACAATATGAGATTTTATCGTGTCACAAGTTTATGTAACTTATCACAAAATTATCTAAAAACTGATTCTCATTCTCATGCCGAAGATCGCGTCGTTTTGGATGAAGTTGCTGGTGAATGACAGCGCAAATGGGCGATTCTGAACCTACAAATACTCAATAACTCATCACACAAAAACCTTCAAAAGAAAGTATTAGTATCTATTTTCCAGGTAAAAAACTGACGAGCTGGACCTACTTCTAATAAACTCTTGCCCAATGTTTTCTTATTTAACATAGAGTGCTCTAGCTAGTCGACCATTTGAAGAGAAGGTACTAATGAATAGTACTGTCTTTATTGCTCCAATTGCTTCAGTAGTCGCACTAACAGCAATAAATGAATCTTTTGTCGATCAGTTAAGTCAAGCCCAGTAGCCGCAAGTGCCTCAGTAACTCAAACATCCTGCACTTCGGCAGCTGTCAGAGATGATTGATGGTCCGCAGACGTTACATTATACCCGTCCCACAAATTATTAACACACAACGTGACCACGCTGCTCCTCGCCTGAGATTTTATAAAGAAAACGAATGTATTTGGGATTCTTTTAAAAATCCAACTGGTGATGTGGAAATTGTGAATACTTTAGAACAGTCTTGAAATTAATATTGGATCTAGAACTACCTAATCTGCCAAATAGTTTAAAATTATTGGTCATTCCTCTTGGTGCAAGAGATTATTTCCTCGACTCTTAATTGCGTAACACACTATTAATCAAAATCTAAATAATTTTGAAGGATTTTGCTAACCCATTGCTTCTTATGTTCGAAAAGTCTGTTTACTTAACAGCGTAACCAACGCAATGAATGTTGTTAAACTGTTAAAATTGAATCCATTCCTTTGTTCTTGTTATGTATGTTACTTGCCCCTCTGATTGTCAAAAAAAAAGATGCGCAAGCGCAGGAATGTATATCTGGAATGAAAGCAACGTCATTGTCCTCTTGTATGATTATAGGGTAATTTTGAACCAAATTAGGCTCTTTGGTAGGTAACCACGCCCAGTGTACCAGAGGGAATTTTTGGAATCGAGTTAAGTGCTTTTGTCTCCTCCTCCTCAAACATGCACAGATTTTTTTCAACCATCGCATCGTTGTGACCTGCTGAAGGAATGAGAATATTTTCGAATAAAATTATTCCTTTTGTCAGAAAAGCTTGGTCCGTATATACAAGTAGTTAAGGTTACAAGTGTTAATATAATTGTATTTTTTGCTTCGTCCCAGCCACCGTTAAATTGCGATCTAAAATCAAGCTCAAATAAATGTACCTAAGAACCCAAAACTTCAAAAGTCTGTAACCCAGTCAATATTAGTCAACGAAACCCAGACATTTACTTTCGAACCTTCAATGATGGAAGGTTCCGAGGGGAGAGCAAGGAAGCCGCACCCACTTGCGCGATGGGCCGTGGTTCAAACAATGGTTGACGCAGTCACCATGGCTTCCTGTGTTATTTCACTCGGCCCTTCTTCCTCATATTATTTTATTGTAATGGTGAAAACGAATGTCAAAGTTTACGAGGAAAGCTGCATGTAGGAATCTACAAAATAGGTACTTGTAAGAAAGTAGAACGTAGAACTGTAGGAACGTAGGATCGGATGGATTTCGAGGTTCTAGATCATTAGTTTTAACAATACTACCTATTGTTTAAATAAACATTATTCGTATACTTCTACCAGTTATCGTTAAACGGATTCATTACACAATAGTGATGGGCCCCTATGAAACAGGACTTACCGTCAACCATGCTATAACCATAACCATGAACTAACTTCATCATTATGTACCTACAGTTCTACTGCAAGAGAATATAACAGGAAAAGCAGTTAATAAGTAGGTACCCACTAAAACTGACAACCGCCTATTGTGTTCTCAACACAGGTTTTGTTCAGGAATTTATCGCCTTGTTTTAATCGTTCTCTCCGAAAAATCTTCGAAGGGATCTCTACAAAGCAAAAATAAGCCGTTCCAAATTATAGCTTATTATCACCTACAAACAGGACCACGTATCTAGTTCAAATAGCAACGAACCGGTACCGCAATCCCTCGAGTACGCACGTTACTGCGCGTGCGCATGCCTGCCGCACAATGAGCCCCCTGTCTCATTGTGCCACCAACAACGGGTGCCTTGTCTGCCGCGCCACGTACGTGATGGGAACGCAGTTTCGCGACGTTTGAGGGTGCGTGGTTGCACGTAAGTGTCGTAGGAGTGGCAGGAGCGAATATGGGAGTGGATTGACGTGAGTCAACATTTTGAATAAATACTTAAGTGCAATAAACGGTTTTAGAATAACAATCTCCTACATAAGAATGTTGTAGTCCTTTTCTTTTGAATCAGGTAGTAACTTGCCAACGAAAAATACAGCATATACTATATAATCAAATCTTCATGGGTAATAATTAGGTGTACCTGTAGGTTGTATACCTAAGCTAAGTAGGTATGTGTGACAACTTAAAAGTATTTTCCAGCATTCCTGGTGAAATCTAAAACAACAGCTGGCAACCATGATTGTGTCTTAAACAATAATTAACAATAGTTTGTGAGATTTGTATCTTAGAGCTTAAAGCTACAGTCCAAAGCTAAGCTTGTTACCACAAAGCCTACAAGGCTATCTTATTTAATAAACTATGGTTAGCAGTAAAGTGAACAGTTACTTTCTGCTAATAGTATTCGTTTACGCCAATATTTATAATCCTTTTAAAAGATAAATGTATTTCAAGACTTATCGTTGGCGCGGTTTGGGATACTATTATAACGGGCTGGGTGCAGAGTCATTTATTCATTACTTGTTTTAAACAGCTATTTGTTAGACTAAGGTTCCGCTTTCAGAATTAACTAGAAACCGCATATTATACATGCAGAGTTAGTTACAACAGCTTCCGCGTAAAACGACCAAATCTATTGATATTGATTGATCAGGGTGTTGTACAGACGCAAGTTACCCCAATCTGTCAAACTTTGATAAGGTTCATGTTCAAATTTGACAGTTTGGGATAGCTCGATGTGCTGGCGTCTTTACAACAGCCTGATGGTTCTTGTATGATTTTTAGAACCTATAAATGAAATTTATGTGTAGCGAGAAAAAAATATCGATAAATTATTTTTTCGTAGAACGGCGGCGTAGCGCGTAGCTGGACGAATATATTCAATATAAATATTAACAATGAGTTTGTTGTTTTCAGTGAGGATGCGTGCACGCCGCGAGCGGAGGAGGCGCCGCTGAGTGTAAGCGGCGCCAGTGCCGGCGCGGGGGAGCCGCGCACCGAGCGAGCCTGCGCCTGCGCCGCCTGGACGCCGCGCAGGCAGCCCGCGCCGCACGAGATCCTGCGGCCCAAACCTAGACGGTATGTGTTGAAACCCTGTAAGGCCGAAAACTTCTTTTGTCTTGTCGTTTAAAAGCAAAGCTCAGACGAATCATTTAGCAACTCAAACGGAGTTTTATTTAGTTGAAATGGACTTAAAAATTGTTCGACTATTTTCAAAGTAGGTACTAAGTCTCACATAAGAAAATATGGTCTTAGCATGCAACGCATATCCGGATTAGATTTTACTTACCTATCTAAGTATTATTTTCTTCCATTACTTATAAACTGTTCTGGAGTGGCGACCGCTTACCGGAAGACGTAAAGTTGGAAGGCCTCCCACAAGGTGGACCGATGATCTTGTGAGGGCCACAGGAGTCCGCTGGATGCGGGAAGCACAGGACCGATCGAAGTGGCGGAGCTTGGGGGAGGCCTATGTCCAGCAGTGGACGACTTTTGGCTGAAATGATGATGATGATGATGACTTATAAACTGTATAATATCTCCCACTTTATCACATCTGTCTGATCCAAGCCAGCGATGTTTTATTGTTGCATACAAAACCCGTCCTGCGTCCCCACTTGGACGCTTCCTGTGACCATTCCTGCAGTTAGGCGTAAAGATTGTCAAGAAGATTTTGACGCGGTCTACGGGTTATAATATGTTTGGACGTGGCCATATTTTTTCTCAGCTAAGTGTCAAAAACGTGTGGTTGTAAAGGTGCAAAAGCTTCCTGTGTCGTATCACAATAAGACAGTATTTATACTGCCTTTAGTTACTCTTGTTAATCGCTTCCCCATGGATCAGCGTATTTTTCTCGCATCCGAATTTCTCACAGCTAACCAAAGCGTTTCCCGACGGAAATAGTTGTCCACTTACTTTTACATTAAATAGTTGTCCACTTACTTTTACATTAAATAGTTGTCCACTTACTTTTACATTAAATAGTTGTCCACTTACTTTTACATTAAATAGTTGTCCACTTACTTTTACATTAAATAGTTGTCCACTTACTTTTACATTAAATCGTCATAATCATAACTTGTCCAATGAGAGCTAGCAAACGTGTATTACAGACCGCAAACATTTAATATGAATGCATCGTTTTGTGCTCGTAAATGGGACAGATGTGGCAGTATCGTAAGTTGGCGGGTCGTGCCGTGCCGTTAGCTGGACCGGCCGTGTGTCATCCGGCGACGGCCGGCCCGTGGACCTTGTTGGACGCGTATTTAGAATTCCTGCTTTAGCACGGTGAGATAGGATAAGAGTCGGTCTTACTTTTCTTGGCAATAAAATGCATTTGTACCTAGATATATCTGTAGAACGCCGATGCACCGAGAGTCGTATATTAAGAACGTAGTTGGGGTCCAATGGTCCATGTAGGTAATCTCGGACTTGTTTTGCAAATGGGAAAAGTGTTATTGAACTTATCGAGCAGTAGCTCGCAGCTCGCTCCTCTTTGTGACACAAAGTCATTCCTATGTCCGCGTGGGTGATATAGCTAGCTAGGCACTTACTTTCATCTATTTCAAGGAACATAATCGTGACACCAAAATCATAGAAATTCAAACTAGTATCGTGTCAGCTCCGTCTGATCCAAGACGGGTTTTGTTGAAATACACAATTTTCAACAAAAGCCTTCTTGCCCTGCTGTCGCTGCGTGCGCTCTCTACCACCATTTACACGGAATTATTCCAGCCATCTGATCTATTGGACTGTTACGCTATTTGCTATCAGATATGTATAGGATAACGGGAGCACTACTTTGTTGATATGTTTATAGCGCTGCAAGCTGTTCGAATCGGTTCCAATGGTTTTGCTACACAATACAAATATTTTCTGTAACGTTTGCGACCTGCGCCTTTGCGTGGCTCATTTCATTTTGAAGTTATTTGGTGAACAATTTAAATAACTGTGAAGGCAATTTATTCCTATGGTAATTCGCACTTAATCATTCTCGTGAAACCTTTATATTAAATCATTATGCTAGTCAAAAATGGCCAGAGAATGTCCAAATTATATTCTGTTTCATACGTTTTTAAACATCTCCATTCCTGGTATTTTTTATTGGAATTGATGAACTCAATAGGTACATTTTATTTTCGTTGGTAGCTTGGTATGTCCGGGTTGAGATAATTAGCAGACATTTATCCCCCGGCGCGATACTGTCCGGTCCCGATTGCCGGACACTGATGGCATTCCACATCTCTGATAATTCCTGTTTCTCAATTCTGACGCCATTGCTGAACGATCGCCGCACGGTAGCCGCCGGCAGGGCTGTGGCTTCAATTGAATTGGACATAATATATTCATTTTATTTCTTTGGGCTTCAGAAATGTGCAGGTGTAGAGTCCGAAGATTTATTTGGTTTAATGTATTGTATAGATAATTTTGATGGAGATTTTCCATACAATGCATAAATGCTTACAGTTCGTGAAATATATAGGTACATAGATTATTTATCACCTTGAAACATTAATAAATCGTAATGTATAGAAAAGCAAAAAAAAAAAATTATGAAAACGAAGTTGCGTTTCCCAAATATAGAAAACATTAAAATTCGTCAACCCTCCGCACACGCAGCGCAAATGACAAAATAATCTGCGAATGTCCACGAATCACCAGACAGACATCCCAAATGTATGCACATCTCTTTTTATAATCCCATTATAAATGTAAGTATGGGAAGGCCTCATTTATTTTTTATGAAAGGTTACAAGAGTTCACTTGTACAGATGACGGCTCAATGGTAGAACGAGGTGTCTGACTGAACGGCGATAGTAAATAGGTTTATAAACAAGTTCATCTTGAAAATTAACTACCAACAAAAATTATCCATAGCTCTAGGTATTTTCGTATCACAACCGTCATTCTTGAAGTATGAAATGGCTATAAGACGGTAAATTGACTTAGCGTGTCAATTTGCTCAAAAGATTTCATGACTGTACCTACATAGTGTTATCATTGAATGAATTGTTATTGAAGCTAAAAGAAACGAAATGAAAACCGGTATATTCTGGTCCTAAGATACGGTATTCTGTGTGAGGTTTATATTAAATCTGGTCCGATGTGACATCAACCATTGCCCAGCCAGAATCCCCCATAATTATTAGGCACTTGTTGTGTCCTAAAAAAAATCTTTTTGTAAACTTAAGCTGCAAACTTCGCTTCACACTAAAATAGGTAAGTACTTACCACGAATAAAAATTATACTGCTTGTCTCAGATCTTTAGAGACACAACAGTTCATTCATCAAACGTTACAATAACAGGTTTCGCTATCGAAAAACCTCAGGAGCGGCTAATTATTACATACAATAATAACTAGGCGACACCTACAATTAACTGCGAGTTCACGCCAACGCGGGTTTTTATCTCAGATATCAATGGATACTTTCATTCTTACGCGTAACTGTAATCTTCTTCGTGTAACTTCTGCTTTTTACTGTTAGATAAAGACTTGTAGATGCAGTTAGTTTGTCGTCTTGAATGAGGAATAAGTGTACATTAAATAATGGGGTAAAATCTGAAGATAGATTAGCAATATCAAATTCGTGTCGTCGTCGTTGACGTGACGGTGCGGCGCGATGCTACGATTCCGATTCTACGGAACAATTTCCATGAAGTTTTCATAGAAATTGTTCTACAAGTCACGTCGCTTTTGTCTGCGGGAGCCCTAATCCGCCTTGTAGTTTTGCTGCAATAGTAAAACTGCAGTTAAGCATCAGCGTATAAAAGCGTAGTTACATTTTAAGAAATTAAGGTGTACAACTATACTTACATCATCATCCTACTTTTCTCAAGAAAACTACACAACAACTGAAAATACAGGAGTATCGTGAAGAATTAAATTTTTCATAATTTCTCGCTACCAAAATCTCCAGAACATGTCCAATTCAATGCTTTTGACATTCGTAGGTACCTACAAAGTTTTTGGAATAAATTTAGTAATTCCTTCAGTTTTTGCGATTTTTATTGCATATTATTTTTATTTGCGATTATTGCTTCAGTAGTTATGCAGTTGCGCATGCGCCGAACCATGGCGCTACGTGCGCAGGCGCGCCATAAAATCTAATCTAGGAAGTATGTATAGACCTAATAATACACAGCAGCTTTTAGTTTTAGGTGAATTACTTTGTGTACACGAAGTCGTTAAAACGTCAGAAAGTTAGGTTTATATAACTACATGTTGAAACCTGTTTATTAAATAGATAATACAAATTAGCACGTACCATATTAGTACCTCTTTTCTTTCGTCGTTACTAGACAAGTTTTCTGACAAATTATTCCTAATTTTAAATATTCTATTTTCTTCATTGTCGCTCCCTTAGATGTCAACGAAACCATAAAACTTCTTATAACGACACTGTCTCATGTATTAAGTACCTACTCATCTATAACAAACAAAGTTTTCCATGTGAAAATTAAGTAAAACAATGGCTAAATAAAGTTTATATAAAGCGAAGGACTTTCTCTGGCTGGGATGGGAAATATGTGTTGAATCTCACTATGATTATGAAGTGAACAATACCTGTATTTATGCAATGAAAGTAACTGTTACTTGCTCGTTTTATTATTATTTTCTCTCAGTTTTTTCGTAACTTTATTATAATTTTGTAATTCAAAAGAGTTCAACAATTACCTAAGCTTTTTGGCACAGTTTTGTTTGTTAGTTAATACAAATTAGTTATAAAGATTCAGCTGAAAATACGGGACGCGTTTGGGGAACAGAGTTTTGGTAGTGATAATAATTTCTAAACAAGCTTGTGTTCGGAATTGTTTCATGTCTATAGTGCAATGAGGATCGAACTCACTGGCTCTTCGTCACCTGTCCGCGCCGTACTATTGGGCTACTGTCGCTGAAGTTTCATAACTTTTTTCGAAACGATTAAGAGACAAACGTTTTCAGAAGTGCCGTACCTCTAACTAAACCATTTCAGAAGTGCCGTACCTCTAACTAAACCATTTCAGAAGTCCCATACCTCTAACTAAACCATTTCAGAAGTGCCGTACCTCTAACTAAACCATTTCAGAAGTGCCGTACCTCTAACTAATTTTTTTCCACTTAATTCGATTCGCGTTGACGGACACCAGCTTAAACTACTTGAACTATACTTTAAGTTGTCTTTTATTAGAGTAGGTAGATCTAACTTCATAAAACATACGACTTCAACAACATAATTACATTTCATAAATAACAAAAAGTAAAACAGTGTTTTATCAGCAACCGTAGCGTAGCACGTAGCGCGTAGCTGTGCGCGTAGCTGTGCGCGTAGCAGTGCGCGTAGCAGTGCGCGTAGTAGATCACGGAAATAGGAAACGCCATAAGCAGATGTGAAAAAATTTAGGTAGATACATAAATATGTAGTACTTCCTGAAGTTTCACACATTACCACTTTCATTTACTTCGTAAGTCAGGAACACGTGAGCGACTCTTTGAAACTATTAATATCTTACCTAGAAACAATATAAAGTGCTTCCACTGTGTTTATAATATATCAGACAGTAAGTGAGTAAGCTACCCAATCCTAAGGGGAGCCGGTACCTGGAACAGGGTCCTGAAATTTCAACCTCAGTCGTAATCGTCCTCGAGTTAAAGTTAATTATAAACCTTTGTATGAATAAGTATTTTGCGGATCGGAGGACCAATTTAGTATGAATAAATAGGTTCCTGTTAAGGCTTCTACATACAGGCGCGACGCGACACTTGTAGAACAATTTCCATGAAGTTTTCGTATAATTTGTTCTACGAGTGTCGCGACGCGCTAGTCTGCACGAGCCTTAATCCACCAAAAAGAAATATGCGTACGTTGCCATCAGTCTGTTCATGACTCAAACATTTACAAACAAAAGCACATAAGTCTGTATGTACGTCCGATATATATTTATAATTGCTCTAATTGTGTCAATACCGGAACGGAAACGCATAATATTATGCGTTATATTATAATATAATAGTGGTGCCCATCATAACATGGCCAGCGGCCGCTATTCCCAACACACTCGATATCGAGGCGTGCGCTATTACGTAGGCAAGAGAGAAATAGATTTCCATTTGTGTTAAATGAATTAGTTGCGTTTTGGTACAGTTACAGAGTACGTTTTATTAGTTTAGTCTAATTAAAAAAGTTGTAGGTTTCTCCATCACTGCAATTAATTAACCTACTGAAAAATTGAAAAATTGCATTTTGTTTTTCAGCGGGGTAAAATCGTTGATTGCATGCTAAAGAATTTGTGCTGATATTTCAATGCTCGCAAAAATATGCAGTTTTTTTTTTGTGTGGGAAATCATCCTATACCTTCTCCTGCTCTGGGTGGAGCAGGAGGGTGTGTCAAACTTTTACTGACTAAACCCACCCGTGTTCCCTCAGTTGCCTGTGTGCCAGGGGCCGCGGTACCTCTTTCGAACAACCCGCATCCCTGGCAGGCATCGGCCCCTGCGGACCCCACCAGTTGGTGCTGACATCTTTTTGAGGCGCGTATGGAACACAACGTGCCGTCGACCCGAGCTTTACCGGACAGCGAACTACCCATTACTCGCCGTCCGCAAGCCCGCGCCTACGGTGGCCGGGAATCCCGACGCCCAGGGCGTCTCCCGCGGTGGCTATGGCCGTGAGAACACATAAACTGCCTCTCCCTCACGTGCGCCGCCTCCCTCTTCACGAGCATTACTGCTTCGCAGAAGGCGGTGACGGCTACCCATGCACTCTCGCTCCTCACCATGGCCTGGACCAGGGCCAGACGCGAGAGATCGCCGCCGCCGATCGCCTCAACAAGGACACAGCGGTGCTCCGCCCAAGCCGGGCAGACCTCCACCGTATGCTCCACCGTGTCCTCAGGGCGATCTTCGCAGTGGAAACACCCGGGCGTTTCCTCCCGCCTTATTCGAAACAGGAACCTCCCGAAATAACCGTGTCCGGTGAGGACCTGTGTCAGGCGGAAGGTGAGGACGCCATGCCGCCTCTCAAGCCACTCCTCAAAGAGGGGACTTACCGCCGCTATCGTGGCGTGCCCAACTTTGGCTCATGAGTTTTATATTGAGTTTAGATACTTTTATCTTTTAAACGAATGCGATTCAAATGTATTTCATAATATGCTTCATGTACCGTGTTTCTGGCAAATGAAGACATTCATTCAAAAAGCCCGCTTGGCTGGTCCTAGGTAAGCACCTACCTTACTTCTAACGGGGTTTAAATTAAAATATTTGAAAAATCTCCTCGCAATTTTTCGAATTTGTACGAAAGCGCTTGAATTAGGTATTTCTAATTAGTACTAAAGCTAATGTTTTGGGTTTAGTTTCGGTTGTAAATAAATTTGATAAGGTTTTCACTTTCTTAATTACAATTTGATTCAAACAATCTTATCGGTTAGACAGTTCTTTCCCATTTATGTAATGTACCTAATGTTTACACATTTCTTATGTGAATTCGGGCATTAAACGAATTGCAAAACTTTTATCGAGTGTACTACCTGGTTTATTTTGTATGCTGACGTAATAAATAAGTATCTCAGGAAACAAAGTGCACAGCCAGCGATTCAATCTGGCGTGGTATATCATTACACTGCGAGTGATTCAGTAATAACCCCTCTGTTTGAAGTGTGCTCTATATTTAGCTTACACAACTTATGGTTTCGTTCACCTCGCATTGAATATAGACGAGTTTCATATGCAAGTGTTCCCGTCCAGACTCCAGGCTCCGAACACCGCCACATCTCACAAACCACTCCAGCGCCACCCGCGCAACCATTTAAACTGTCTATAAATATTAAACGACCGATTTTATTATCTGATCTTTTACAAGTAATCAACGAGAGAGCAATTAAAAATTCTCAAGTTCGAGTGCATAGAGCTTTCATCAAAACGGTAACATTAATCCATGGATAACACGTGTGTCGGCAATTACCGCGAGACTTTGTAGCGGGGCGACGGCGACGGCAACAATGCTGCTTGGAGGGCTAACGGCGAGCGGCGCCGGCGCAGCGCGCGCTCAGTGCGACCGGCACGCCCGCGCAGACATGCTGTGCCCCGCGCGTTGCTCGTGCTTCCTCTGCCGCGAGCTGCAGTCATGCCGCGCCGCAGACTCCAGGAAACCTAACAATAAAAACAACATGTGCGACAATTTCATACTAAAGAAAGCAGAAGCGTGGGAGCCCATGAAGTTCATCCGCGGAGCCGCGCGCCTCTCCGTCAGGCACTGGCAGAGCAGAGACCCCCTTACCTCCAACAAAACAAGAATCGCGACGCACAAGTCCACCAGCTGCGAACAGCTGTACCCGCACCCCTCCGAAGAGGAGTCGGGACCGTTCGGCATGCGCCGCGCGCCCAGCACCGACCGGGTGAAGCCGCAGTCGGAACACAAGGCTCTGTTCAAACTCCTCGGGAATTCCCGGAACAAGAAAACTAACATTAGTGATGCTTCAGAATCAAAAGTACGCCGTAGTGTTCTGAATTTCAGAAAGAGTGAAGCTCCTACTTCGAAGACTGTTCATGAAAAGTACATTCCTTTGCCGCAGGTGTCGTCGCCCGCGGAACATATCTATAGTGAACCTCGACCCTCGATAAGGAGCCCACAGTCCCAGTTCGATGAGTGTTGTCGACCGCCGGTATACCAGAGCGTGGAAAAGAGGAAGGAAGAGCTAAGTAAGTGCTCTGCGGACAAAAAAGTATACAACAACCGGCTTCCGTGTTATGAGGAATTAACGCAGAGACTTTCTCAGGAAAAAAACAAAAAAGTAAACTTACCTCTTACGGAAGGTGGATTGGCGAATAAGATCACACAGAATAACAACAAAGTAGTCATTTATTTTGGAGATTCCATAATTCGCAAACATAATGAGCAAAAAAGGGAAGAATATCGGCTCAAAGAGGAGCCAGCTAAAGAAGAAGTAATTTATGCCAATAGACTTTTAGAGGAAACTGGTAACTTGGGACTGAGTAGAGAAGTAGATAGGGGTGGAGGCAATACACAGATGGTATCTGAAATTCAGGTTCCGGAAGCTATATATTCTGAGATCAAGGCTGATGACGGTAAAGATACGCTAGACGTCGTGACGATTAACGATGCGACGTACAAGAAGGACGTGTTTGGAACGATGAGTTCTGATGGGTTCCTAGTGGTGGAGTTTGAGGGTAATTTCGAAAGAGCTCGGCAGCTGGTCGAGCTGGTGCATGGAGGCGGGATTGACCACCATGAGGCTACGGTTCTCGATGAAGATGAGCACTGTGACTGGAGCTTCATCCAAGACTGGAGGAAGCGGTAAGAATAAAGATGCTGTTATGTGTGCTCTAGACGAGATGACCTCGATCCCATCTGTTTTGTTTTATAATCGCAATATTCATAATTTTAACAGTTATGATGTGACTTGAGAGCTCAAGTATTGTTAATTGTGTAGGAAGCAGGCCAGTCGAAGTAGCGTAAATATTGTTACAGTTTTATTACCTTTTCAAACCATGTCACTTGGTTTCTTAGGTCACAGTTTTTTGGAAAGTTTACACAGACCGTGACGTCCATCTTAATTCGCAATTGTACTATGTTTAATTAAATGTGTCTATTGGATAGCAACCAGTAGAAATCTGTCACCACTTGTGCCTCTTTAAGAAATCGTTGGTCTTGGTACATAATTTCAACTGGTTTCAATTAACTTGTCACTTAAGAGTTACGTTTTCACATAGAGAGAGCGTAGCTAGCGTTCACGTCAACCGCATGTTTAGAGACTTTTCTTCTAATTATTCAATGATTCTTATATTTCCTTACATAATGGACACACACACATTATATTTTTCCGACGTGTGAGCGTTCGGGAAGACATTCGCGTTAATTGCGTAGCGATTCCGCCGATAACAATCGTGTGTTGTTGGTCGACGAACTCGTGCGAGCTTCTGTTTCTTTGTGGCGATACCGATCCGGCCAGGTCCACCCCAACACACGCACTTGCATTTTCGACCTTATTGGCTCACATCACATCTGAATTTTAAATGACACCTCCCTCTTTCAATCAACATCGAAGGTTCCGCTTAACCGTTCAGATCATCTTTTGTTCTGTCTCTTAGATTTTCTTGTTTATCAGATTGACAGACTTTTTCTAGCACCTTTACTTACTTCCTTGAGAATTCAACACAATCAACATTAAAACTGTTTACAATTCAATTAAAAATGGTGATGCTCTTAAAAATGAATGCCGGTTTCGTAATAATCTGGCGCGATCTTTTATCTTGGTGTTAATTATCATTACGTTCTTATTCAACTTGAATTTGTTATACTTTTTCAACGAATTCATGCTCATACAAATTTGAATTGGAGAAAGTTTGATACAAATATAATCAATGTATTCGAACAAGATAGGAGAGATGAAGATAGCGGTGCATTACTGGAAAATACAATGATCAATATTGGTATTTTTGTACGAAACGTCTTTAATAGCCTGAAGTATCTTTCAGCAATAATTGGATTAAACAACTTAATTACTTGAGTACCTGGTTTCTTCAACAACACTTAGACTTATCAAGTACCTACTGGTATTTGATAATTGTAACGTCTAAGTTTGCTAAGTTGCCAAACGGACTATCTTTTCTGTTGGTAAGATCAGGAAGACGATCATTTTATAGATAGAAACACTATTTTCATTTCATCTATAAGATAGTCATCAAAGTTTACGTGCGTAATGGTTCAACCTAGGGTGCAGTCAGTCGTTCACATAAATATACCAAACTGCAAGGCTGTCAAAGCCAGGAGACACGCGTTAGTCAAACTGGCGCCCATAACCTGGCAGTATTAGCCAATCCAGCGCTCATAGCCTGGCTGCATTAGCCAATGCGTCGTGCTTACCCCGTGTCACGGCACTCACGCCTAATCGGGTGCCGAAGCCTAGTTGTCTACTGCGTTGGCACCTTAATCTATCGGTCACGAGCATTGTCGTTTGCTTGCCTTAATCGATTCCAACATCTGAAGCCAAATCATTCTTGCATGTTGATGGACTTTATATACGTTCCACTTTTGCAGGACAAATTTTGTTGTATATCCACACAGGGTTGAGTCCTTGACTTGTTCTGTTCTGCTAGTCCGTACTCAATAACAACAGGAAATGCCTAGGTACGTTTACCCACATGATGATGACATTCAAAATGATCAAAACAGTTAAATGTCCGTGAAGGGTGACCAAGGACAGCGTGTCACAATATCCCGTGATGCTATTTTTATACTCATCAAGAACAATTTTCAGGGCAACATAGTCGTGATTCGCTTGGAGCACGTTTGATATGAGGAGGCATTTGTTATGGGCGCCTCGCATTGTGTTCATGCTTGGGCGACAATTATTACGCGCTGGCTCATTTATGTGACGTAAGAGCTACACTTTTGAAACAAACAGATTTGTACTCCTCAGATAGGTAGTATCACTTCTTGATCTACGGAGACAAATGGTCTGACTGTGGCACCTCCTTTACAAAGTTAACGACCTATAACAAACCGTGATTGAAGATAACAATCAAGACGAATCAATGATCAAAACCATCCAGATTCTCGTTTGAAAACTATTCAATTCGTATATATTTTTATTATTTTCGAGTTGACCATGGACACTAACAAAAAAGGGGAAATTATTTCCTTGGACTGTTTTTATGCAATTTTTACCAACCAGGCATAAATTACGTAAATATTAGGTCTTTACCTATGAAATTGCCGTTTTGCAGTACTGGCCATTTCAAATCAAAATAATTTTTGTTTGGGTAAGAATTCTAATTTCAAATTAATTTTATTTTAAAAACATGGATTTTTTTTCCAAAAGTAGTCATTTGTTTATTGATTAGTGTTACATTTTCATCGCATTTCAATCTTTTTCGTCATCATGGATACGTTAAAAATTCGAGTAATTATGGAATATGAGTACCGTCGTGGCAGCAACGCGACACAAGCGGCACGCAACATCAACGACGTTTACGGAGCTAACACTACAAACCAACGCACCACCTGTTATTGGTTTGCTCGCTTCCGTTCTGGAAATTTCGACCTGAAAAATGAACCTCGCGGTCGTCCGAAGACTTTGGTCGACAATGACGAATTAAAGGCGATTGTGGAAGCTGATGATACACAATCTACGGCTGAATTAGCAGCAGCTTTCGACGTTAGCGTCAAAACAATATTGGTCCATTTGCGTCAAATTGGCAAGGTAAAAAAGCTTGACAAATGGGTGCCCCACGAACTCAATGATCGTCAGCGCGAAGTACGCGTCGAGACGTGCCTTGCACTGCTCAACAGACACACAAGTGAAGGAATTTTGAACCGCATTGTTACCTGCGATGAAAAATGGATTCTGTTTGATAACCGCAAGCGCTCAGCAAGTTGGTTGGATCCTGGTTCAGCACCTAAACAATGCCCTAAACGAAAACTTACCCCTAGAAAAGTGATGGTCACTGTTTGGTGGTCTAGCGCCGGTGTGATTCATCACAGCTTCTTACCAAACGGGGTGAGCATTACTGCAGATGTGTACTGTGAAGAACTGAACACATTGATGGAGAAGCTGGCACATCTCCAACCAGCATTGGTCAATCGCTCGTCTCCGCTGCTCCTGCACGACAACGCGCGACCTCATACTGCACAGCAGACGGTCTCCAAGTTGCAAGAACTGGGGTTGGAAGCTCTCCGTCATCCGCCCTACTCACCAGACCTTGCGCCTACAGACTACTACTTTTTCCAGAATTTGGATAACTTCTTGGCGGGAAAAAAATTCAATACCCGAGAGGCAGTACAAAATGCCTTTGAAGAATTTGTTGCCTCCCGTCCAGCTGATTTCTTTAAGAAGGGCATCAATAAACTGCCACTGCGATGGCAAAGATGCATTGATTGCATGGGTGATTACTTCGATTAATACAAATAAAAAATACATGAAAAAAATTCGTTTAAATTTTTTCATACAAAACGGCAATTTCATAGGTAAAGACCTATTATTATGCAGAGTTGAGTAGTGTAGAGTTTCTCATTTTGTTGTGCAGTTTACTTTCTTTATCTTCATAGGATCTTATTTCTCAGATTAGGTTAAGATTATATGAATGGTTATTATGGCTAGGAAGAAAGTGAACACTGCATTTGTGGAAGAGTAAGACATACCTACTGCGCTGAAAATATTTTATTGGCATTAGGGCGGAAGGATGATAATTGAGAATTATATAACTCGCTTTGTCTTGAATATACGTTTCTTCCCTCTTTGTGTTTCGATCCCATACTAAAACAAACTATACTGCCAATCATTTATTTTCTGTACAACAATTTTAATGGTCTGTAATTATTCATTGTGGAAATCCCTGTAGCCCCTGTAGGCAAGTCTACAGTGGTTTCATACCATTGTTATAGGCTCAAGAGGTTAAGCTTAGCGGTCAGACTTCCTGTCACGTGACTGCAATGAACAAAACCATTGCTCTACTTCGGGGATATTGCAAAACTTAGTAACCGGCCGCGTTTTAGAATTGAGCTAGAATATTCTCAGTATAACTGATTCATTAACATTTTCCCGTTCCTGCTTATTTGGCTTACATTTTATGAAGGCAATAGAACGACATTTTTGTCACTTCACGTTACTAGTAAACATTAGCCAACAGAATTCCATCGTCATTATTATGTTCTTGAACGTCACCAAGGAAAGCTTTTATCGTTCTCTTATTAGTCACCTCATGTATTTCATCGACGCCTTTATTTATCTACATTTATGTGAAAGATTTTGATACACATTTAATTTGGACTTCAGAGTTACTGTCAATCAATTCCAAGTATAACGGGAATCACAAATTGTTTATTTTTTTTTGTATTAAAGTTTCAGGAGTTAATCAATTTCGCTTTATTTTCTTCGGTGTAGCTATTAATAAGCTCACGATTTTTGTATTATCTCTAGCACGTAACCTTTATATTCATGTGGAATCCGTTATCCATTTCGAATACCTACTTCATTTAGGCTACTTTGTTCATAATAGCCACATCTTAGAGGAACATTTCCACTCAGGAGTAATATTAATTTATATTTCCAACTATATATGAATTAGTTTCCAGTTGAACCGGAAGCTTTTCTAGATCAATTCTACTTCCTTCTTTGACAAAACACAATTCAAGGAAATTAGTACACATGACTGGTGGATACAAAAACGGTTAGTTCCACCTGTAACATCATCATACAATTGGCCGTGCTCGTCTGCGCCACGGTCACGCCGCTCCACCTCGCTCTGTAGTCCTCTATTTATGAATCTATTACGACTATTTGACGATCTTTAGGCCGAAGACGTGGTTGACTTTTGTTAAGTTTCGATATTCATTTTCTTTGGGACATAAAAAAGGTAAATACTGAATTGCGTGACAGATTTTTTGAAATGAAATGGGAGCATTTCTTTTGGTGTTGAAGTTATTAAAAACGTTAGTTGTACGCGTAGTATATTTTGATCTTTCGAGCCGGATAGGATCCAGCGATCCATGGATGTAATGAATAAAGTATACCAGCTTATTATCAGAATTAGCTAAATCTCGCTAATTAATCCCTTCGTTTTCCAAAAGACATACAACGGAATTCTTGTGTCTTGATGCTGTGCTCGTATTTAAGTACCTATAAAGAATTGCGAGTGTAGTATATGAAGTTGAGGGTTGATGAAAAATTGGAGGTATATATACTGTGGCAGTAACATTTCATTTGACAGAACGTAGATAATGTGATTAAGAAACCGAAAAAAAACTAGATTTTCCAGCACTTGTCATCTTCCACCCTAATAAGTAGGTAACCGTAAAAGTCGTCAAACCTACAGTTACAAGATGGTAAACTAATCCAGAATAACTCCTTTACATGAGTCGACAACTCGGTCAATAGGCACGCAGCATGCTTAGCTCTCCGCATTCCAATCTCTGAATGCAGTTGTGGACAACTCGTGCGCACTTCTTGCGACGATTAAGCCTTTTGATGTAAAGTAGCATAAGTATTATGTGCTAGAAACGGTATCACATACTCCATAGTAGTGTTACGAGAACTTAACACATCCAGCAGCGTCAATGTAGATGCGCATATTACTGACCCCAAGCATTATATTCTCATTTATCAGAACGTCGCGTCGTCGTGCACAAAAGTATTACGCTGACCAGTTGGTAGATGTGGAGTGAGATGTAACAAGTAACAGTTGTGGCATTAGGGCGATTGGTCGCGGCTGTACCGGCCGCGTGGCTAAGTGGCGACTGGTCCTTAGTCACGCACTGCGTCGGATCAGGCGTTCCGTTGACACCGGCCCGGCAGCCCGGCATCGGCAGCCCGTTAGCACGCTAGCCACGCCTCGGGGGCACAGGTTATTGGGAAATTGAGTGCAGCTAATGTTTTTTTGCAGTTGACAGTTAGAAGCGGTATGATGAACTTTTAGATACAGGTGACCACATTTGAGTTGGAATCTTAATAGTCCGGCTATGACCAGTAGTAGATAGGCATTTCTGGCCACGCTATTTTAGAAACAAACGGTTACTAGTTATCGCTTATTTAACTCTATTGTTTATGCATCTATAAACTATTTGACCTGAAATCGGGTCCATGTTATCAAACATCCTTTCCGGACTGTCATAATTTTATATCTAGACATCCTTCTCTATAGGTAATTGCGCGTTCTATCAATTGTTATAAAATGCAGTAATCGCCTACAACATTGTCATCAACATTATTCTAAACTTTTTACCATAAAACTAAGCGTTTCAGAAAATTTAGTACATCATGATTCAGGAATCAGGACACGCTCGGATCGATGCCATTGAATAGGGAAAAAATTATTTACCTAAGTCTTGTCTATATGGTTTATAAGGATTAAGTTAGGTAAAATTTTGGACTGAAGTTATTACAGCGTTGGAGACTTTGGTGAGGGGATAATTACGTAACTTTCTTCATTAATTATGGCGTAGTAGGTATGAGATTTGATTTGGTTATTCTAAGGCCCTATATAGTTTAACCGTGGTTACAATGTTGGTATTTCTTTGTGCAGGCCATCAAGCGGGTGTCGTCCATCAGAAGAGGGGGCGTGGTGCGGCGGCGTGTCGGGCGCGCGGGCGCTGCGCGTGCGCGTGAGCGGGACGGCAGCCGCGCCTGCACCCGCGCACGCGCGCCGCTTGTCGCCGCCGCCGCACGCGCACCGAGCCACCACGCCGCCAAGACCGACTTCACCCACCAATAAACGTATGTTGGTCTTTATGAAAATTTATATATATTATCTACCTACTACTTGATGAAAGGAAGACCATAAAAATATGGGCATTCAAAACTGCATGAGTAGGTTCTCGTACCAATATTTCTAGTGTAAACATACAGCGTGTATCAGACATGTGTGGTACAGACCGTCAAACTGAAAAACTTTCTCTATCGGATATATATCGCAATCGCATAAGGCGTAATAGGAAATAGTCAGCTGCCCTATACATTTAGGTTGAGTATTAGGCTTTGAAGTTTTGTTTGGGAGACTGATAGTTTTTTCGCGATTACGAATTTACTATGTAAGTAGGTTGATGATGAAATGATTTTATTTCTGTAAGTAGGTTTATACAAAAATGTTTACGCGTCAAGCATATTTTCAAAACTAAATGGCAAGCGTTTTCTATCTGATTACTCTGAGAAGGAAAAACCAAGTAACCTCAGAAACCAGTCTCTTAAAGTCCAGGTATAATCATGGTCAGACCGTGTGAAGACCATCTAGATTGGTGTCTTCAATGGTCTTTTGAGGAAAGAATCACATGGATTGAGTGGACCTATCCAGTCAGTGCGCGCATTTGTCAGTAACCGTGCAACTCAAGTCAGAACTCAGCAAACCTTAAGTATTCGACGAACAATATAAAGAAAGGACATTTGGGTAAGCCGATGTTGGTTTCACACCCCACACATTTCTGATCCATGCTGTATACCTAAAACTTATAATTAGGTGTTCCGAAAGGTTTCCAAGTCCATCAGAATAACTTATTTCAATCACTTCCACGAAGACTTATAGATATTTACCAGAAAATTTAAAGCTATAGGAGGTGTATGCGTATGCCCGTCTTATAAATATCAATAACACTGGCTACTTTAGTAGAATCTACTGCAGTTTACCTATCCCCTCGTTGCTCTCCAGGGCTACAGAGCTAAGATCAATTAGCTGTGCAAGGCGATCAAAGGGATGCTTAAGTCATTGTATAAAATGTCAATAAACTGGGCCAGATTAACAAATGCCCTACGTAACCTACAAGTCGTGGAAAGCTAATAAATAAAACTCTTTTAGCATAGCATTAAGTGCTATAAAATTAACATAGTCATAAGTTCACATTTAACTGACTGGACTACCGCTATACTCATGAATTCGTATGATAGGTACATATGATAATA
Source organism: Antitype chi (assembly GCA_947359405.1). Lineage (NCBI taxonomy): Eukaryota > Metazoa > Arthropoda > Insecta > Lepidoptera > Noctuidae > Antitype > Antitype chi. Next base: position 1,214,900 of record OX375817.1, on the reverse strand, counting down.
ATAATTAAAGTCAACGGGACTATGAGTCTGAGCTTTGAATACATTTAAAAAAATCTGAATTAATATAGATAAAGGCACATTAAAAAGAAAACAACGTTTGTTTTGCATTTTTTACTCGATTATGGCGAAGCCAAAAGACGGTTATGATTTTAACAGGTTAAATATGTATGTATGAATGTTCATCACAAGTGAACCTACAATTTATTAGAGTTCGACGACAAAAATTAAAACGAAATTCGGCCTGATTTGCATTTTTGACTGAAAACTGAAAAAGATAAAAAAAATTGACGATCGATAAGTCTTGTAAGCTCTAACTACTTGTAAATCTATATGGAAAAAAAAATGCACTGTTATTTTTATGAAACGCGAAAATTAATACTTTTCTGAAATAGATCGATAGGTAACGTAGTACAAGTTTTTAATAATCAAAAAAACTAACTGATGCTTTAATCAACTCAGCCTATCACAGTTAAGTACTGGACATAGGCCTCTCCCAGGCTGCACCACAACACTCTATCCTCCGCCTTCCGCATCCAGTCTGTCCCAGCCACCTCTTTAAGGTCGTCGGTCCATCTAGCTGGGCTAGCACACTACGTTTCCCGATCCGCGGTCTCCACTCCAGGACTCGTCTGCTCCACCGTCCATCGGTCCTTCGACAAACATGACCAGTCCACTGCCATTTCAGCTTGCTAATTCTGCATGCTATGTCGGTGACTCCGCTTCTTTTCCGGATAATTTAATTCCTAATTTTATCCTTCAAAGAAACTCCGAGCATAGCCCGCTCCATAGCGCGCTAAGCGACCTTAAATTTGTGGACCAGCCCAAATGTCAGTGTCCTCGTTTCGGCACCGTATGTCAAATGGAAAAGGCTTGACGTAGTTTCCCAAACGCTGCCCACCCCAACCGAATCCTCCTGTCGGCTTCTTATTCAAAGTTCGAGCTGGCTGTCTTGCCCTAGGTAGACATACTCCTTCACAACTTCGAGAAGCGACCCTTCGTTGTGGATTTGTCTCGACAAGACGTGAGAATTGCACATGACTTGCTGATGCTTTAAGTTAACGACAAAAATCATTTTCACAATCCTATTATTTGTTGTACACACGGCTACACATCAAGATAAACATTTCCAGTATAAGCTGATCTCTCTACAGTGCGAGATCAGCGTAAACTGGAAATGTATAGCCGCTAGCTATAGCTTGATGTGTAGCCGTGTTTACTCGTAACTATGGATCTGCCCTCAATAAATGAATTTAACGTAGGTTATTTTGTTACGGCGGAGAATGTTCCAAAATGGTTTTTTTGGCCGAAAATTCCCGAAAACCGAAAACAGAACTCGGTTGGGCTCTACGTACAAGACGTAATTGTAATAACTGAAAACCTCTTAAGAGGTCATTGTGCTAAGGCCATGAAAACGTGAGAAAAAATAATCTGCTTTTCAGCATTTTGTCAAGTTAGCCTATGTGTCTGCACGGACGAAAAATATTGCACACTGAATTTTCAGCTCTCGATGTTGAGCCGAGCACTAAGAATCTAACACAGCGCATCCTAGCGCCAAAAACATTTTTCTTTTAACTCTCGCCTGCGTTCCTGAGTTTATGCAAACATGTATGTATGGACCAGCCAATTTTTAATTGCACGATGTTAGGCTTATTCCCATAGTAAAAGTAGTTCATAATGATGAGTGCAATGACCCCTTCAGTAAGTTACTTGTAAAACTTGTGTAGATGATCTTCGTAGGCATCAGCTAGAGGAGAGACCCATGTCCAGCAAGGCACTGTTATTAATAGGCTGCTTATGATGGATATCCAGTAAAATAATTAACCTTATTGCTGATAAACTCTCTTCTCAGCCATCCACGAAGAGCCCCCACCGCCATCAACAGAAGGTCCCAGCTCTGCGCAGCTGAAGGCAGTGGGTGCGGTGTCGCAGCTGACCGTGGCCAGCGCGCCCGTCCGCAGCGCGCCTGCGCAGAACAGCTACGCACTAGAGCGA